>CM046530.1:0-600000 GCA_024713555.1 Spirodela polyrhiza
GTTGCCACCGGATCACATAAGAACTCTGGAGTTAAAGAGCCTTGGGTTGGAGCAGTCCAAAGATGGGTGACCATATGAGAAGTATTGTCAAAGGTAAGAAAAAGGCCCAACACTGTACATTCCTACACCATGCTCACGGTGAAAATGGGCACATTTAGTAGATGAAATATCAAGAACCACTTAACTTTGGAAATCAATCCTATCATGGGTAGAAACTACCTAAACCGAACACTGGAAAAAATCTCACAAAGAGTGGGTTAGTTATCTAATAAGCCTTGCATAGGTGGGTGTGTGAAATACTTGGGCCACTAGGGAAGTTCGGCCCACAAATGTGAAGGCGGGCTGAGCTAACTAGGTGTGTGAAGTACGAGGAGGGACGCCTCTAAGGAAGTTTGGCCCATGAAGCAAGGATGGCGAAAAAAAAACCCTAAACCCTAAGCCCTGAGAATTTCCTCCCCGTTATTCTCTGGCCCGAGGGGGCTCCGAGATCCTGCTGCTTCCCTCTGTGAAACCCTAGAGTTATAAAGGAAAAATCTACTAGGGAAATGGCAAATCTTGAGCAACTATCAGCTGGTGTGCGACCAGAGGAGTGGATCGAGCCGTCTTCGTCCGATGGCCAGGCACCAGCCTCCGTCAAACCCTCTCTCTCCAGGAATCTCTTGTCCAGCCGCATGAATGCCTAGGCACCGGAATTCGTGCCGTGTTCGCTGGTTCCGAGCCATGCCCCTACCCTGGGAGAAGCACGGATGGTGCAGATCCACCACACGCCACCGCCACCCCCAATTATGCACATCTTCCACCCTCCCCTGCCACCGTCCCCGGTGTTCCCCCACGTGCCGGTAGTGCAGGCCCACACCCAGCTCGAATATTATAATGGAGCTGGTTACAAGAGAACGAGGCGGTTCGGGCCCCGGTTGATCCCAATCCTGCACTTGTTCCTGCGTCGGTGGCGAGGGATGGACTTTCAGACAATATCATTCAGAGGGTCACCAAGTAGGTGGAATACTATTTCAGTGATGCAAACTTGGCGACAACTGAGCACTTGATGAGGTTTATCAACAAAGACCTAGAGGATTTGTTCCAATATCGGTCATTGGTGCTTTTAAAAAGATAAAGGCACTTATCAACGGTAATGCACAACTTGCAATGGCGCTTCGAACATCCTCAAAATTGGTCGTTAGTGATGATGGAAAGAAGGTCAGACGCCAACAACCAATTACTGAGGCTGATTTAGAAGAATTGCAGTCTTGCATTGTTGTTGTGGAAAATCTACATGAGGATCATTGCTATCGAAACCTTTTGAAGATATTTTTTGTAGTTGGGAGTGTGAAAACAATTAGAACATGCTATCCTCAAACTCCCAATGGCATGGCCTCAACAGCTTCTAGGCCTAGAAAAATGGATACGTTTCTTGATAACAAGTTGCATGCATTTGTGGAGTTCGAGACTATTGGGGACGCTGAAAAAGTAGTTGTCAACTGAACGAGGAGAAGAACTGGAGAAGCGGGCTCAGGGTTCGTCTGCTGCCCACATGCATGATGAAGCATGGGCAGAGTCGAGGGAGAAAGGGTGAACACGAAGCCGAAGGGGCCGGCGATGATGAGGACACCTCCATATCCAACCAGCAACACGAGAAGCACTTCGAGGACCCTGCCCAATCCAATGAGCCATTGCAAGATCACGCGGTCGACGACGGCCACCACGATAGGGAAGGAGGAGCGAGATGCGGCCGCAGGAGGGGACGTGGCTCCCAAAGCTGGGCCCGAGGCCAGTACTATCCCAGCAGCGGCACTGCCCATTGCACCTTGCATGCCGGTGCTGCGGCTCCGCCCCACCATCTGGCTGCCGGTGAGCTGCCCGCCGTGGCCAGGCAGCCGTCGGGTCCGCGGATGCCGGACGGCACAAAGGGATTCACCATGGGGCGGGGAAGACCCATCGGCACCGCCAATGCCGCTGTCTCGTAGTCGCATGATTTTTAATAGAGATTCTGAACTGAGAAGGACTAATGGAATGTGCTTGCCCTGCCTTCGTTGGAACGATTTCTCCGGTTTATTTTGTATTCATAATTATGATGATCGATTATATTGGACGAAAAGAAAAAAACCCTAAACCCCAAACCCTAAACCCTCTTCATTTACAGAAATTTTTTCTCTCTCCTCACATGTAGGAGTGAGTGATGGAAGAAAGTTGAATGATTAAAAAAGTAGTTTATATACCACACAGCGTCGGCTTCTTCTCGAGACATTGCCACAATGAAAAATTGTGCTTATCAAAGGGTATACAAAATTTGGCCAAGATGAGCCAAAGAATGCATTTTCCCTTGATTTTATTATATGCAAGGGTTGAGCCAATTAACTTTTTCTTGAATAACAGACTCTTCCGATAATTAAAAAACATATTCTAATTTTGGATTGTTTTTTGTCACATATGTTGCCGGACTCTTCTCATACTTCACGCAAGATAGATTGAAATTTTGTGGTTGACGACAGAACCTGCCATAGGGGGCGGGGAGCGCAGGTGGAGGGGGGAAAGAGATCAGGGATCAAATGGACGGATTTCTGGCCCGAACCGCATAGCCCAGACTCTGACCATACTTTGCCCCGGCTGAGACATCATAAAACGAGGGGTTCGGGGTAGCCCCCCACCGCCCATTCGCAACGTGCAAGGGATTGTTTGATAAATCAGGGCGCGAATGGATCATTTTTCATATATATTTGATTTATATATTAACTATAAAAAATAAATTATTTTATAATTTAAGAGTTATTTGAATCTTATTCCGAATTCAAGGGTGGAATATTTGGTGATCCAATCATTCATTCCAGAGCCTGAGTGATACGCTTTGCTGCATTTTTCTTTACAGGTTCCCCCGTCCATAAATCTCAGGCTCTGTGAGGTCATTTGTAGTAAAGGCGATTCGCCTCCGAAAGTCATTAAAACACAGCGGAAGCCGACCGTTCCCTTCTCTCCCTATCCGCTTCGATGCTCGGTGGGTGGTGGCGGCATGATGCTAATGACGAAGACAATGGATGCCGCCACGCTGGGCGTCGGATTTCGGAGCAACCCCCCCGTTGTCCGGGCCGCTTCCCTGGCAACTCCAAATTCACTAGGGAGCGGTCTCTGTAGGAGGTTGGGGACCCTCTACCGACGCCGCCACTGTCTCCACGGTGTTGCGAACGTCCGAGCCGCGTCACCGCAGCACCACCATTGGGCGCCGGAGGAAGAACCAGAGGATGGAATCAGCCAAAGACCGCTCTATCACCCGTTCGAGGAGATGGCGGACCCTCTCCCCGAGGTGCAGGGTGAAGCGCGGCTCACGGACGCCGAGATGGCGCGGACCATAATCGAGGTAAGAGGTATCACCGCCTTCCTAAGAGTTCCCCAGACCCGTATCTTTTATGGCATGCCCTGCTTATACAGTACTACGTTGACGAAAACCAGTCGATATTTGTCTGAGGAAACGGAAAATCTCCCTGCCTGCTTTGATATAAACCTCGTTCTTGTTTAACCGTGGCTTTCGTGACCCGGTGTCGAAACTATTTTCCGTCGTATATCATCCCTCTGCTTTTGGACCTTAGATTGCCCACCTTCATCCCCTTCAATTTAGAAAGCCATCACGACATGTCTTTGGACTCCCTTACTGATGAGCCTGTTCACTGATATCCAGGTGCACAGTAAGGCTGCTTTGTTGTTCTCTGCTTTGATAAATGACGAGGTTCAGGAGAACATTTTCTGGCCCGAGTTGTCGTATTTAACTGACGAGCACGGAGGTTGTTGCTGCTCTTGCTCCTTGAAATCATGATTTTCTTGCAGTCAACCGTTTCCCTTTTTATTGCGTCATAAATTATATTTTTTGACTATCGGTGATTTGTCTATCCCGTCTGGGCAGATATTTACTTTGAGATGAAAGATGACGAGGATATTTTGCAGACTCTAAATGCTGACGATAAATTAGTGGTAAGGGGCATTCAAATCCCCATATTTATTGTTCTGCTGCCTTTCTGTTAATGTTTTGTTCTCGAATCAGCAAGTAATTGTAGGCTTGGACAACATTGAAAGGCTTTCAGAAATGGATTTATTGGGACCCTCCAATGTTGATTTCGGTATTGAAGATATCACAAATGAGGATCCTGACATTACTGATGATTATGAACAGGTATGGTCTTTTAACCCCTGGAATCTACTGGTTTTTTTTACGAGATAATTCATTTCAATTATCAGCCTTTCTTCACAATGCTTCTATAATACATATGTAGGATTATGTATCGATCATTGATGACGACGATGATGATGATGGAAACTATGATGTTGTCATCAACGACAATGATGATGATGATGATGATGATGATGATGATGATGATTATGATGATGAGGATGATGTGGATTTGATTTCTCCTGAAGCATTTGGCGATTGGACAAACTTAGATACCTTAAAATCTTCTCATCCAATGTACTTCGCTAAGAAAATATCAGAGGTATGCTCCTCAGATAAGTATGAACAGTTTGTATCCTGATGCTGTACTGTAGGAACAGGCAGTTCCAGTAACTCTAGCCTCTCTATTTTTTCAAGTCTATATTATGCGCCAGTCTAAAATCAAAAAAACCAAATCTAGTATACATTTTTATTTCCTTTGCATGGGTTCGGGTTAATTGGTTCACTATTCCAGGTTGTATCAAGCATCCATTTAGATTGGATGGAACAGCCACCTGCTAGCCTTGTCATCCAAGGTCTTCTGAGACCTACCATTGTTGAAGACAGCTTTGTCGCTCGAAAACCAAACCAATCTGGTTAGTAACCTATACATGACTGGGAAAGCGCTGTAGCAGTGCTAGATTTTGTTTTGTTTCGATACCCTAAGCATGAAAAAAAATTTATGCAGAGAAAGCAGAGAGAGAAGAGAACCTTCAAAGTGGAACGTCATTTTATAAGCTGGACATCATCAACATATATCTGGTATCTGCATATGGCAATCAGGCAAGTTTCTGGTTATCTGATGTCAAGCGTTTTGGCAAATACAACATTTGGATCTCGACTGGTGTCCCCGCCTTCATATTTGTTGCATAACTATTGATGTACAGGCATTTCAAATTGTAAGATGCTACACGAAGATGAAGGAAAAATCACCAACCAAACAGAATGATATGTTGTGTGATTTTTTATTGTGCTGAATATGGCGAAAAGTTATGTACTTTCTTTCAGTTTGCATCCTATCCTTGTTTCAAGGCGTAATGACTAAATTCCATCACTTTGCAGTCTTTAGTAAAAATTGAAGACTTTCGCAAAGCTCAGCCAGACATTCTCGCGCATTCAGCAGCCAAAATTATATCTCGCTTGAAGTCTTGTGGTGATAAGATTATTCAAGCTCTTAAGACCCTTTGTCTGAGGTCCAAAGGTCTCCATGTTGAGGTAATGTGATAATGTGATTCATTCCGTGTACATGGAAATCTTGCATTTTCTGTGCAGTGAGAAAAAAATCTTCATTTCAAATTTTAATGTATAAATTTCCACGTGCATTAAGAAATGAAAATGTACACAAAAATGCAGTTGCGTACTGTGGAAGCTATTCTGAGAAATTACATGTATGGTTAAGATGCATAGGGCACGTCCAAGCATCAGTCCATTGGTCTTAAGATGAAACTTTTGTAAGGCGTTTTCATCTCGTTTCTAGTATCTACGTCAAGAGTCTCGAGGCATCAGCTCATATTGAATTCTACATCCTGATGCTAACCTTCAGTCCTTAATTGATATTATCCAAGTGATAAAATCCTGCAAGAACTGACCTGCATGTCAGAACATTTTCACGTGATATGTGGCCAATTAAACTTGGGGTGATAACATACGGATCCACACCGGTTGTCACCACCAATATTATATTTGTTGTTTTAAACTAGGTCTTGATTTCCAGCAATTTTCCTCCCTTCGTCTTGATGTTGCCTTCCTTCGTCCTCTCTCTCCTTTTCTCTCTTTTACCTCTCATCAAGATGTGG
The DNA here is from genome assembly GCA_024713555.1 of Spirodela polyrhiza. Classification (NCBI taxonomy): domain Eukaryota; kingdom Viridiplantae; phylum Streptophyta; class Magnoliopsida; order Alismatales; family Araceae; genus Spirodela; species Spirodela polyrhiza. The sequence continues at coordinate 5,989 of CM046530.1, forward strand.
AAGACTGAAAATAACTTTGTTACTTTTCCAGAAACAGACCTCGTATATGTATATACGGGTCATAAAAGTTCGGGTTTGGGTCTAAGTTGACCCATTTGCAAAATATCTGAAAAGAAAGACACATAATGTCATTCTTGTAATAAGAGAAAATACATCTCGTTCAACAATATTTAATAGCCCATATCTTTCTCTGAGTCATACTATTTTAACCCAGTATGTGAGTTGTCTTGTACTTTTGATGTTTGCCTAAGTAATGCAATAGTTTCCTCGACGGATGCCTCAAATCTTAATCCTTAAATGCTCCGGTTGGCCTAACTAAGTCGGCTTCTTTTCCAAGGACAGTGCCCATGTTTGGAGAATTGCTAGGATTTCTTGACCTTAACTCACCTCTAGTTTGCGGCATTTTGGACTTTCAAAATTTTGAGACATTAAATTTTGCAATAAAAAAGTAATCCATTTTATTTCATTGACAACTTCCAATATCTTGTAATGGAATCAGTTATTCATGCGCCACGAGCATCTCTGCACTTTACTTTTTTCCTTGGAATCATATTTATGTTAACTCTGCTTATATTGCTCAGAGCTTTCAGAAAGGTTTAGCTTTTACGCATTTATGTAGGATTCTTCCGTCCTGGGGTTGCTCTCCTACGGATGGAATCCCTGACCTATTTATAGTGACTCAGATAAATTCATTGTGAGGACATGTTAATGGTTTAACAGGCTACTGGTGGGCGCCTCCTACGAGGACTCATCAAGAGGGATAACATCTTTGTTAATAGTCCTTGAGATGTCTTCATCTTTCATAAACTAACTAGACTCGCAAGTTAGCATAAATTTCTCACTACTTTTTCTGCAATCTCCTTCAAGCCTTCCAAATTGGAGTGAATTTAATTGCAAGAGTATCATAGCTGGATCCAGCGTAGCAAAAAATTGAACACAGGAAAAACATGGAAATTATGCCTCTAACTTGAGCAACAGTAAACTATTAGATCATAATTTTCCGCCCATTACTGATCAACGTAATTTTATTTTACAATGTTCCGAATTCATTTTATTTTATAGCTGTCTTAAATTTTTCTTGATGCCTTTTTTGTGGACCCAATTTGTAGTAACTTCTTTTGTCGACCATTTTGAGTTTTTATGTGCCTATTGTGTCGTTCATGATTACAACTTTCTTGACCTAGAAATTCGTGGTGCATATAATTGTTGACAGGAGGTCTTTCTCAGTGGATTGGATAGTCTTGGTTTCGATTTGAGGGTGTGCTCTGGAACGCAAATCCAGACATTACGATTTTCATTTAGATTGCAGGTATTTCACGTATTGTTTTCTTTACACTACTGCTTTTGTTGAAATTACCATAGATTGAGGTGCAAAAGCATTATATTTAACGAACCTTCTTTTTTACTATGCCTGTTATAGAGAGAACGCTTGGGTGTTGAGGGAAAATGAAAGGATGTATTACGATAACTGCACTATAATCCAAGTTGGATAATAATCCCAGATATTAGGCGATAGTAAATCTTCCCCGGACTCTGCAACTTTTTGCGTCAAGTCGCGATTCTTCATATTTAGCTTAATGAAAGAGAATGTCAGTTAGTCTCTTTGACAATTCTTCGGTCAACGCATTGGCTGCCTGATCGTTTGAACAAAAATAGGTCAGATGTAATTCTTTTTGGTCGTTCTTTCAGCTTCATGAGCATTCTTTTCACAATCAGAGGTAGCTTTATGAGTGGGAAGAACTCTCCTGTATCACACAGATAAAGAACTTCTGTTCATTTGGACCTGGGGAAGTGTCTTAGGATTCTGTGAAACTCAAGTTCTTCGTGCTTTCTTATAAGGAGACTAAAGTAGCCTGTGATTGAGGTTTCTTTATTTCAGTTATACACACCACGACTCAGTGGATCCATAGGTCATGCGTGAGCTTCTAAATGTCTATTTCTTCAAGGATAGGTCATATCTCTTCAACTCTCTGCTTCTGTAGCATCATATGCCAGATCGTTGTGTCCACGAAGTTGATTGATTATCCAAGGTGTAACAGCATTTTTGGGATGTGACATAATTGAAACTAGCTGAGGAGATCTTGAAATGACGTTAATAGGGGAATCAACAGAGAGATGCAGTAGACTTGGCACTTTCTGAGGGATTGTTGAATTTCAGAGATTGGGCAAAAACCTTAACAAGCATAATGAACCGGGTGGCGGAAGACTACCTTCGGTTAGGAGAGGGGGAAAAGCTAGAGCTTAGTGTTTTGGCGATATCTAGGCCTTATCATCCGCAATAGAAAAGAGATATTTTTCCTTGAATAGCTCTTAATTTGAAGAGTTGTTCTCTTGCTTAGAGAAGAAATCCAACTAGGATAGTGGACTGAAATAAGGGGGAAGGGCCACAAATTGGAAACAGTGTTTGAGAGGGGAACAATCAAACAAGCTGTTTCTGTTTACGAGGACTGAACCCGGATATTGGTTCTTTGTTGGGTCCAAATCGATCAGCAATTTGGCACCATGATGAATTTTTATTCTTTGCGAAACGTGAAAGAGATTATGAGGGTAAGCAATGTGGCGCACGTACCTCGACTCGATACTAGGGTTTTGGACTTTTGTGTCTTCCGCCATGGAGCCACATCTCGTCCTCGTTTCATCCAACGAAATGAAAGGGTTTCTGTCTTCATTTTTCCTCTTGCTCCTCTCTACTTTACTGGGCATGAGATGCGGCTCAGTTATATTGTGTTCAATGGCATCTAAAATGTTGGCCCAAAAAAATCAGGCAATTTCCTGTTGGAATTGATTTTATTTATCAGTATGCTTCGGGTGATAACATTTTTCTCCATGCAGCCAAATCAAGATCGGTAAGTTTCAATCAGAATCCGCCATTGCTGATTCTGTTCTTTTTTTTATATGTTAATTATATGGTTGGAATCGGCAAAAATATTGCAATTATGGAAGTTCAACATTATGCAATGTAGCAGGGTTAACACATGTGAAATGCAACGAATTTTGTTGCAATGATATTCGCGCATGCGTCTATCCTTAAGTGAAATGCAAATTTTATGCGTGCTTCATTAAAATTCAAGGGCCTAGATAGTACATTATTTGTATAGATGTAGTCCTCCTTTGCCTCTCTTTACTGATTCACTTCACGCATCATCTCGATGTCTATCATGTGGACCATTTTCATGACAGTTACAGCATTTCTAGCCAGTCGAACATTATTTTCAAATCAGAGGAAGCAATCAGTTTCTTTTTGCAGGCCACTTCCGAGTATAGCGCTGAGCGACAAATCCATGAAATTCTGTTCCCGAGGATTCAGCATAAGTGGCATCAGCAGCAGCAAGGAGCTCATCAGAATGAATGATTCTGTTCTTCCCAATTTTCTGCCTACATCGCCTTGTGAAGTCCGATCAACCAGCAGGTAGATAAGCATGGTACCGTTCATGGAACCCCTGTTCGTTTCGCTTCTAATATTTCTGGACGCGATCTGGGAGTCTACGCTGGTGAACGTTTGAGTGCTGGTGAGTGTTGCAGTCCAGCCAATATAATTCAATGGCATATTAATTTTGCCTTGTATCTATCTCTATATCCGTCCATCGCTCTCCAATTCTGTTTATGCCTTTGTCTAAGAGGGCGCCGTCTGTTTTGGACCAATCAAGAGGGAAGGGTTTTTGCTAGTTGATTTTTTGGACAAGCGAATTTAAGTTCCATTTTTCTTTTTCTCGTGCGACCCGGTCGAAGCTCACAGTTCTCTAAAATGGTGCGACTGATCGCGTGCTACACCCCTGGCTTCACGAGAATTTATCCCTTGGAACTCGTTTTCTCATGGAACAGACTTGATCTCTCAGTAAGCACACAGTGGCTCCAGATTATTTGGGAACCCCCCCAGAAGATTCCGCGACAGACCAGAGGGCACAGTAGATCCTCATTTCCGATCTTCCGTTATCAAGGAATTTCCATGGACAGGTGAAGTAAGCTAGTAATGACGAAATTATTGTTTCACCGTGCTGTTGGATGACCTCAAGCTAATGGCTTTATCGCGCCAGACAAGGGTTCGACGAGGTCTTTCATTGGTTACGACGCCACGATCTAATTTTCTTGCGAAGGCAACTGCGGGGTACTCTCTGTCGCTGATCAGCTTTTTTTTATTTTTTTATTTTTTTTACTGGGGTTCGACCAATGGCGACCTCGAGTATTAGTAAGTGTGAAGAAGTACCTACTATTTACCGCATCCAAATATAATGAATGCAATGGTTCCCTGCTCAGTTGCTCACCCGGTTAGTTGTCAGTTGGGAACGCCCTGGGAGAACCAGATCCGATGGCAACACCCCTGAACCAAAGTCTTGACAAATCTTGTGCCAAAACTCTTGAATCCTTGCGCGAAGAGGCTGCAAGGTCAGGCGCCCAAGGAAGTTCCTCAAGACGTCAGGCGCCGACTTCTATTGGCCTACACGACGCGGGATACGGCCCTGCGCGGAAAGGTGGGTGTGAGTGCGACGACTTGCAGTGGAGTCCGCAAGAAGCAGCACTACCATCCGAGACAGTAATTGCCATTATAAGCAAGGAACCACATGAATCTCTAGATCCCGGCTGTGACCCTCCCTCCTAATTAAAACGCATGCCCTGCATGGTGCCTAAGGCTCCATTTTGGACCGCTACCCAACTCCATCAGTATGCCAACATACCGCATTTTCCATTAGTTCATACGTAAGCATGTGCATAAATTTTTTATGTCGGGGAACGGCATGGTAGTCCTTCGGCTTTCCTAAATTAGTCTCTCCGCATTGCTCTGTTCTACCACTATAGTCAAAGCACGCCTTCGTCACTTGGCATGATTCAGATGAACTGCTCAGGTGGAAGATTATTCGCATGTTTTTGTATGCGTGATATAGACGGAATAATGGACCTAGGTCGCACAGCTTATTTCACCAGGGAGAACAGCAGATGTGAACTGCCCAGCAAGAATTTCGGCTAACTTTTGCGTCATACGTGGGATTAAACTGGCAACCCTCCAAGAGATCCAGCTCAGCCGTGAACAAAATATACGCCTAGCGTACCCAGCAAGAATGACAGCATCTCCCCCGTCAAGGAGCACCCTTCTGTATTTCCTATGAAGACGCATTAGTCACCGAGAAGACGCAGTTGACCGGCGTGGACTTGGAGTGGGCTAAAGCAACCCCTCATCAATAACAAGTACCCTTGCCATACGTCTCCGTGTTTGAAGCAAATCTACAGCGAGGTGACAATCTCTCACACATTATACATAAAGCTGTATACACCAAATAGCCCGCGCAACACTTCTAGGCATGTTTCAGAAGGGATGAAGGTCAAGAACGACTTGCTTTGTATAAATGATATGCTTCCAGGCTCAGAGGCCAGAATATACGGAAAAAGTTTGAGACTGTGGAGAAAGACAGAAGATCCCAGCAGGCTGAGTTGCTCCTGGGTTTCTCTCCCACGACCATGCAGATCCCGCATCGATGTCCCCCGTCGACATGTCCCCCGGCTGAAAGGGACATGTGAACTGCACCGGTGTCAGTGTTCTTCTGTCGGGTTCCACCACAGACCCTCCACCCAAAATAAAAAAATGGCTACAACTGTTCCGGTCCGTTTAGAGTGAGGCAAGAAAGCAGCGGAGATTTTACCGATCCCCCGATCCCCTCAATTTGTTCCCGATGCCAAAGGGATGGGATGGGCCGCAAGAGAGAACTCAGAGATGTCCTCCTCGTCGACGAGACCTGATCGCGCCGGCTACCTCCTGCTGGGGGCTTTGTCGAAGCTGTGGACCGCGAGAGGAAGCATCTATCTCGAAGTGCGCGAGTAAATGCCCCTTCCTCAGCCACGTGTCGCGCTGGAAAACGATATGGCTAACGTGGGCAAGACGATTCCCGCGAGGAAATTTTTAAAACAAAGGCAATTGTCGGTGCCAGCATGCAAGCCGGGCCTCGTCTGACTTTATTGGTAGCACGAGTATCCCTCTGTCAGACGGCTTCCAACCCCCCTGGCAGGACGTTCCTATTCTACGACCCACCATGCCGAGCCCCCGGCCCGCGAACCACGCCATAGTCCGGGCACGATGGAAGTAGCAGTGTCTCGGCTCGTGGTTGTGGCTGTCACGGGGTGGTCGCTCGCGAGGGGTCGCATCAGGTAGGTGAGACGGGCAAGGGAGGACCATCCCATCCCTCTCCGCGGCTTCCACGGGACGGCCGGCGGGGAAGGAGAGGCATCTCCCTTCCGGCGAACGTGGACCACCGCAGCCGGGCTGGGGACGGGGCTAACGACAAGCCCCCCCCAGCCACCAGCGGGGACGACCTCATAATGCACGGTATTGATGACGAAAGGGAGGGCCTGTTGACGTCTTCTACGGCTATCCGGTGCTGGTCACAGCAGAGCGAGCCACAAAAGAGTCTCCACGCGTCCCGCAGAGTCCTCCAGAGTCGCTGTCTGGTTTGGTGTCTCACTACCGCGTCAAATGTTCTGGGGACGACGTTGCCACACCAACTCACGGGATCGGGAAGACCGGATAGATCGAGCAGAAGATGAGTGCGTTAGCGAATTATGACGGCACCCTCTCCTGGGGTAATATCCCCTGCCGCCCTCGGTTCGTTCCGCGTCCCAACCGGGAAAATGGCGCCGCCTGGATCTTGCCCCCATCTCCCCAAAGTAGAGAGTACATCCATTTCTCGGCCCCTCCAGAAATGTGGCGAGATCCACCAACCGTCCTCGAAGGGGGCCCGTTGGCTCCATACGAGCGAACCTTCTCTCCGGTCCCGGCATGATTTTTTTTCTTCTCGGCTTTCACGTCGTCAGTCATAGAGCACGCTCTGGACAGCTGAGCAACCTACGGAATTGAAGTGAAGTAAAAATTTATTCTCCTGGGAAGATTATCTAGGATCTGACGCTCGCCTTGAATGTCAAACATCAATGCGGGCACTCCCATTTCCGATCCACAAACGTTCTCCTAAGAGCAAATTATGCAGCAACATGTCGAAAACCCGGGAAGAATCACCCCCGAGCGACTCTCCGCTGGCATTTTGTCGTGCGTCGTCCCTGGGCAGCAGACGCAGAGCAATGGCGCTCGTTTGAGCGTGACTACCTCCCGAATGGATGGATCACAGGGGTTTGACATGGGGAATGGAGGAAATCGCCGTCCGTAAGAATGGCACCATCAAGATTAAGAATCGTCGCATTCGACTTCTTAAATCATTCATTTCTTATGGGTGTCGGACTCGGTCATGTGAGCGGTGTTTAGCGAGCGTTGACGATTGGATTGTCCAAATAGAAGAAGATCTTCCCCATCATTTTCTAGCCGTATAATTCACGTCCACGTCAATGATAGTTCTTTTACTATTCGGGCTGAATGGGACCGCACACCAATCGTGTATAATTTATTCATTATTCTGTTGCGTGTCTAAGAGCGCTTTCGCCCCCAAGATCTAGTCACCCGCTCTCATTTCTACTTGCAAATGAGAGACCCGGTCTCTCCCATCGCACCGGCGACGCATTCCCGTCAGTCTCACATAATTGTCGAGGAAGTGAGGGCGCTCGGGCCATGACCACAAAATTGCCGACCACCTCACAAGAAGTTTCCTCGTCGTCCGGAAACAGCAAAGAACAAGCTTTTTAAAGGCTCCCCCTTGCTCGGGAGGGCAGAAGAAGAGACGAAAACAGCCCGTGGGCAGCTTCCCCACTTGCACGGGAGAAGAGGAGGTCGAATTGAGAGGACGAAGGGAGAAGGGAGTATGTGTGCTTGTGCGTGGGGGTGTGGGTGTGTGTGTTTGTGTGTTAGTCAGTGTGTGTGTGTGTGTGTGTGTGTGTGAGAGAGAGAGAGAGAGAGAGAGAGAGAGGGAGGGAGGGAGGGAGGGAGAGAGGGTATAACTTCATCTTGCGCTATGGGGACCAGACTGTCCAGATTTTTATTCGTGACAACGACAATTTTCTTTAGATTTTCCATGTCCAAATTTTTGTGTGAAAATCGTGAATGGATCACCATTTTTCTCTCCAAATATCGTATCGACGTGGTAATACCCCTGATAATGTCGGGTGTCGTCCAAATCAAGAGTCGTGCCTTGCGGAAGGGTATCACGGCCTCTATTGACCCGGGGGGGAAATTAAATGGGAATCTAATCGCTGTCTGTTCAAGCAAACAAAAATATCTTCTTAAAGCCTCAGGCATCCAAGGACGAGGGGTGGTTACGACGTCTACATCTCTGCCATTTTAGCGACCAAGACATTACCAGGAAGGAAGGTAGAAGGCTCCTCCCTTTGAAGATCCAGTTAACTTCCAATCGTCCATCTTTCCTGTCGCCCGCCGTCAACCTCCCCCGCCCCCCTCCCAAAAAAAAAAAAGGAAAAAAAAAAAAAAAACCAGCGAGGTGGCCCTCATCACTTGTCAACTGATTCGCACCACGGGTACGTACGAGCTACAGATGATCCTCCCCCCTTGGCTGGTTTTATCTGTCAACCCCTTAGCCAGGGAAGCCATCGTCGTGGTCGCCAGGTGGCAAGGAGAAGGCTAAGCATCCCAGTCGCAGTCGGAGAACTGAGAGTGAGAGAGGAAGAAGATGCACTGCACAACTCACCGCCGCCGGTTCGAATGACAATCAGACGAGGGGAACTCCCCTCGCAAAAGACACCTCCTTGCTTTTGTGTCCGAGATAAACGAGAATGAAAGAGATTCATGGGCAGAAGCTCGCCCAACTGTACGTCGCTCATGGGTACGACCATCTGCATCTCGCGGGCGTGTAATGCGCAGCAAAAACGAGGCTGACTGAGTCGTGAGATCTGCGGCAAACGAAAGAAAGAAAGAAAGAAAGAAAGGGACAAATAAAAGCCGAAAGGTGCGCTCTCGGGTGCTAAGACGCGTCACGGTCGAAGAGGAAAAATGCACAACCCAACATAGTGCGCCGAATAAGAATGATCGCCGTCGTTGAGCATCGACAGGCTGAATTCAGTGGTAATCAGTGTAAACGCGCGTTTCGAGAGGAGAGGGATTCACACCTGGAGGCGTACACTGTACACTGCGGTGGTGGATCTTGAGAAAACAACTATTTAGGAAAAAGGGTGGGGATCGCCATCGATGACTATTGAGGTCAAAGGATGTTGCTGGCTCATTCTGGTGGAGGATTAGAAAAATATTCTGCGGAACAGACCCCACGTAGCGCATGTTACACCGTTGATTGAGCACCCTCTACCGACTGATATTCCCCCTTCTTCCTGCACTCGCACTCCGACACTAGAGCTCTCCGACTGTTCGTCCAGGACGTAAATGAGAGAAACGGAAAGCCTCCCAAGAAGAAGCGCGATTACTCTCGTTCTTGTTCCTGCGGCGAGATAGGCACGACGACCACGAGATCGACTGTATCCCCTCAAATCACCCCGCGGCGAGCAGATGCGAAATAAGTGGCGTTGTTTAACCAGCGTTGACAACGAAGATTGAAGGTCGGGGTGTCTCTTTCGGACTGTATCTTTCACGTGGGCGTCCATAATGCGTCATTCAGATTGACGCAACGGCCCGCCAACCCTGTCCAATTCATTATTCGGTTGCGTGCGCGAGATCCCGCGATTAGGGTTTGGGGTGAGGGGGGGGGGGTCTGGTTTAATCCTCGCCTCAGATCGAGTCAAAGGCGCAGCGCTGCCTTCCTCCTCCTGCCCTTTTGCTGCCCATGTTCACGTCAACGTGGTAACACTGTCAAACCAACGACGAAACCAGCGGCACCGGCACCGCGCATTTCTTCCGTGAAACACCGTGCCGAGCAAATTAATCCCCCCGTTCAATTCACCGACGAGGACCACAGAGGCAGCTATAAATACCACCCTGCGCGCGCCATCTCCCGTGCCCCTCTCGCTCCCTCCTCCGGCCCTGCACTGAGGTGATCTCACCTTGCCCCGGGTTTCGTCGGCTCCCCACCTCCCCCCTCCCTGGCAATGGCGGCTTCCGGCGCGGCTGTTAGACTGGATCTGGATGGGCGACCGATCCAGCCCTTGACAATCTGTATGATTGGGGCCGGGGGTTTCATCGGCTCTCACCTCTGCGAGAAGCTCATGTTTGAGACCCAGCACACCGTCCTGGCTGTCGACGTCTACGATGATAAGATCCGTCATCTGCTAGAGCCGGAGAACGGTCACCCCTGGTCCTCCCGCATCCAGTTCCACCGTCTCAACATCAAGCACGACTCCCGCCTCGAGGGCCTCATCAAGATGTCGGATCTGGTCAGTATGGGCATCCCTCGGTCGACAGCCTTTTCTCTCGTTTATCATTCCTTCCCACAAACGTCCCCTTCTTGAACACTTACTTCAAGATTCCTTCAAGGCAGTTGAGACCCAGATCTCGACCTCCAACCCCTCTCATTTCTTGATTTCTGTATTTCGACTAATTGGATGGGTCACCTCGTCCTCTCTCGCCTCAGGTCATCAACTTGGCTGCGATCTGTACCCCGGCGGACTACAACACGCGCCCGCTCGACACCATATACAGCAATTTCATCGATGCACTCCCGGTGGTACGATCTCAATCTTCTCGTGGATTTGTGCTCCCGTTCATTGTTGTCTCAAGCAGAGACCATGCAGGTCAAATACTGCTCCGAGAGCAACAAGCGCCTCATCCACTTCTCTACATGTGAGGTTTACGGGAAGACAATCGGGTGCTTCCTTCCCAAGGATCATCCCCTGAAAAAGGTATACCCTCGGCCTCCTTTCAGGGCTGCTTTTTTTGACAGTGCTCCCCAGACGAGAAATGAGTGGTTTTATTTTTTGCGAAACGCCTCTTGGGATTTGTTAGATGAGTAGGTACTAGGTTAGAGAGAACTGAGTGAGGTTGGCAGTCCGCCGTTGCCCCCTCTGTCCTCCCCGTACAGAGGTCGTTTCTCTCCCCTCATGTGTTCTCCCACTTTTTATGTACAAACACATTTAGGAGATGGACTGTTGTTGTACATGATGACGGGCTACTCTTTTTTAAAATTTAGATTCGATTTGCTTCTAGAATTCTCTATTCACTCACCAAACTCTTTGTATGTTTATATTCTGACAACGCGCGCACGTGATCTTTTTCTCTGTTAATGCACGTCTGTGAATTTCTGGTTTGTTATTGTCCATGGTGTGTGTTTGGCTTTCTGGTCCGAGTCTTTGTGCTTGTATAACATGTTTGGCAAACAGATGGTGGAAAAATTCAGAGGGGAGATCCATGCAAAATGAAGAGTGACTAATAAATCCTCCTGAACATGATCCTCAGAAAATTTTAGATCTGCAAGATTTACATTTTTTTATCTTGCAATGTCATGCCATGCTCTGCTACCCCCATTGCAATTCTCCTTTTCCATCCGGCCTACTATTTCTCGATACAATACAGTCATTGTCCGACGATAATATTTTCTACGACTGCCTCTGTTCCAACTCTGAATTCTGGAGATGGGTTGATCCGCCATGTTCCAGTGGGTGACATAACCCCAGTTGGAGTGCCACCTGCCATATTTTATGGGCAGTGCTAATTGGAAAAGTTGTGTATTGAATATGATTTACCTAGGTTAATGGAGAATAAATCACATTACTTCGTATTGGTCTTCCTGTTTGGTCATCATCATGCCCCAACTCTGGGGATTAAGACATTCTGAAGGAGATCCCTGCCACACTAAGTGTTGGCAGGTAAATTTTGGAATGGCATATCAGATGATAGAAGGAAAAAAGGAGTATTTATTTAGCACACTACTACTCACCATAATTTCCTGTGATTTACAGGAGCCTGAGTTCTATATGCTTAAAGAAGATGAAACGCCCTGCATTTTTGGCCCAATTGAGAAGCAAAGATGGTCCTACGCATGTGCCAAGCAACTGATTGAGAGGCTCATATATGGTAAGTAGATTGGAATATTGGGTATTTGTAACTTCTGTCATTCTTTTGAACCATGCTCTGACAGATCTATTCGCCTGTATTTTCTCTAGCCGAGGGCGCCGAAAATGGCCTTCAGTTCTCAATTGTTAGGCCTTTCAACTGGATTGGACCGAGAATGGACTTTATTCCCGGGATTGATGGCCCAAGTGAGGGTGTTCCGAGAGTCTTGGCCTGCTTCAGCAATGTAAGACTCAGTCCAGAGGACACATTTCATATTCTGATGTATGACCTTGTCTGATGCCCACTAAACTATTGTCCTTCCAGAACCTTCTTCGCCATGAACCTTTGAAGCTTGTGGATGGTGGTCTTTCCCAGAGGACCTTTGTTTATATCAAGGACGCAATTGAAGCTGTCCACTTGATGATTGTATGTGAAAGTTTTCCTCATTTGTTTATTTAGTTTCTGTCTTTAATGCCTTTCGGACGATAAGAGCTTTTTAAATACCAGGAAAACCCGGAGAGAGCCAATGGCCACATTTTCAACGTCGGAAATCCCAACAATGAGGTCACTGTCAAGCAACTGGCTGAAATGATGACAAAGGTATAGTAGCATGTGCAACTTAAATCTCTGTTCGAGTACTTTTCCTCTTGCAGTTCTGATATGTGCGGTGCACTTTCGTTGAGCAGATTTACGCCAAGGTCAGTGGAGAGCCCTCACTCGAGGTTCCCACTGTTGACGTGACCTCCCAGGAATTCTACGGGGAAGGCTACGATGATAGTGATAAGCGAATTCCTGACATGACCATCATCAACAGGCAGCTCGGTATGACCCCACTCCAACTTTTTTTCCCAAGCAACCTCTTTGCGGTTTGAGGGCTGTATAGTGTCTGATGCTTTGGAGCTGATGGTGCGGCCTCTAATCTGCGTGGTGCTCTGCTGTCCATGATATTTCTAGGTTGGGACCCGAAGACATCACTCTGGGATTTGCTTGAGTCAACTCTGACGTACCAGCATAAGACGTATTCTGAAGCTATCAAACGGGCCACGGCAAAACCTGTTGCAACCAGCTAGGCGTTCCATAATAGGATGCATGCAACCGCAGGATGATTCTCAGAAGCTGCCTTGATAATAGAAAGCTTGGAAAGGTCAAATTCTTTGGAGAAATTCACGTACTTATCGCCTGCATCAGGATAGGAAAAACTGTCATCCAACTTTGTATTTGAATTGAATGTTTCTTCAAGGGGAGAGGGGGGCACAATTAGAAGTTTGTCGTTCCTTCCCCACCCGCATCCCCCGGCCGCTCCCCCCTTCCACAGCAATTTGAAGCAGAAGACAATAAAGACCTCCTGCCGTTGTAATCTCCCAGATGATCGCTCTTTTTCCTGGGACGTTGAATTGTTTTTGTTGGTTCATCTGTTGTACCGTGGTTACATATCATTGTTTGAATAAAGCATTACCCTCCAGTGTTTATTGGAAGTTGTCCAAATATTGAGCCTTTGAAGCCAGGCCCGGAAAACTTGTCGGCTCGAGGAGGCCTTGTTCACCGCCGGCTAACTTTCAGGAGGGAAAGTCTACTTTGACTTGAGTGGCTGGCGACAGATTTTCCCTCTATGTTCTTTAGGGTTTCCAGGTCAGAATCCCGCAAGCTGAAGGGCCCACAAATTATCTATCTATTCGAAGGGGTTAAAATGGCACCCAGAACATGCATTCGCCCGTGACCACCGCCGATTTCGGACTGGACGATAGTGCAGAACGTTGGATTCTTAAGGCGCAACGTAGGTCTGAATGCTTTGGCAGGATGAAAAATACCGAGGAACTCTTCTTTCAGATTCAGAGGCAATCAAATCATAGCTTTAAACTGCAGTCATAGAAGATTTTGTCGAGTTGTCTCCACTCGGTGTATCCTAGGGATTATCTCGTCTTTAACGAGACATCATGTGGAGGCGGGGTTTGCAGTAACTGCTCCGGCATCTTTTGGCGGAGTTTTAGCGTGGAGTGTGCGGAACCGGAGACTAATTACTGCGCGTTTCCTTGGTTAGGATGGAAAGCATCAAATGGAAGACTCTATGACGCCAATAGATACGACGATGATAAACAGAGTAACTGGATTGCTCCCAATAATGCTGGATATTTTACAGACTGACAAAGTTAATCTACTCATCATGTACATGGCTGCCGAGCCCATTCGGAAAGCAGATATATGTCTTCTATGACCCTGAAGCGGGTATTCGATTAGCTAAGGACACAGAAATCATACAAAGCACAGCTGAAAAATAGGTTGTCAAAACCTTGAGCGTGGAAGCTAAAAATATCTTCCGACTATGCGGGCTGGGCGTCAATCAATTCATGGGTACAAAATTGTCTGGGTTGCAGCAGTGTGCTAAAAAATCTCGCGGTGTGGTTTCCCTGAAAAAATCCATTCCAGATAGGCTGCAAGAGTATTGCCTAGTCTCAGCAAAGATTCCCTACGTTTCTCAATCTGCTGCTCGACCTTTATTAAATATAGAGGGTGTTTTTTCACTAAGCAATCTTCACTGCGATCCAAAGTAGCAATCATATATTGAGAGACGATCAAATGCATCAAAGTTGGCCTTCAATCCCACAAATTGACTACCTAGCTGTGCACAGCCAGCATCTGGCCACTTGCAGCCGTCCCTGGTGCGAAATGGGCATAAACTTTCACACACCTCACTCAAAGGGTTATCACCAAGAAAACCATCCTCTATAGCTGAAATGGAAACAGAGAAGTCCGCCTTGTCGCTCTGCTGCCCTTCGCTATCAGAAGAGTCTCTGGTGATGAAAGCCTTGTCAGATAACTGCCGCGTTTCTGACAGGATGCTCTCAGCATCAACGCTGGCCCCACTGTTTGAAAACTGCACCCTACAGCCGAGTGATTGTACCGCACGTTTCATGGCTAGGCTCTCCCTACAGGCTCTTCTGGCCATGGCCATAGCTGAGTTACTGCGTTGTTTTTCCCTCTGCAGCTCCGCTGTTAATGATTCAACACTACTTCTCAGGTCACTAACCTTCTCTTCTGCTCTGCTCCTTGCCTGAAAAAATAAAAATAAAAAAAATAAGATAAAGGTACTCACACATCAAACATCCCTCATCCAACCCCAGGAATCTCTGGGATCATGCTATTTCTTTGGGTTTTCCAGGGGACATCTGAATGCAGATGAAGATGATTTTCATTCGGATTGGCTGAGTGCTCAAATATTAGCGATTTATATAAAAAAAATAAGTCATGGATGTAGGCAAAATTGATCAAAGACTGAAAAACATATAAAAAAGAGAACATGCTTCGATTTTCCCTAGCTATTAAGGGAACATATGTTCCTCAATTTTTTTTATCATCCCCTATTTATGTAATAAATATAAACGCAGGTTTGAGTGTTAGTCGCAGCGTCGTAGACAGCAAAAGAAAATACCTTCCCGCTGTCGGCATATCTTTTATTCAAGATACGGACTTGAGCTTCAAGTTCTCCAGCATGAGCTTCTGAAGGACATGACCACCGCAAGTGAAACTGGGGCCATAGTGTTGGAGCCAATGCCGCTGCCGGAGGTAACAGAGGGCAGGCGTATTTATCTGGGTCATAGAAAGGATTAGAGTGCTCATGGAAACCATCCCCAGAAGCTCGTAAACTAGCCAAATACATCCACATGCACCCACACGCGTCAAAAACACCGAATTGATGCCTTTCTTTCTCACTGCAGGTACAGAATATACAACCAAATTAGCCATTGACAACACAAGGAGGTAATGGATAATATACTATGCAATTAGGTAATACATCATAGGAAAAACTCAGAGGTTCTGAAGGCAAAATGCATACTTTTTGTTGAAAAATTGTGTTGTGATGAGGAGTATATCATGTGTTTCACTAATGAAAACACGCGATATCATATGTTTGTCTTAGTGTGTCTTGGGAGTCTTAAGGTTCTGTGTCTAGAACCTTCCCTGTGGATCTGTTATTTATAACAGATCCTCTAGTCACGATTGGAAATTATTATAAAACCTGATTTCCTCCCCTCATGTTCAATTGTTGTTCTGTTTTTTCTCCCTTCCACAAGAAGGTTTCTTGCTTTCAAGACACAGGATCTGGAGGAATTACAACATGGTATCAGAGCTAATCTAGGTGTGATTGCTCTTTTTTTTTTCCTACTCTCTCCGCATAGAAGATTTATGATTCTGTGAGCCTCTTCTTGAGGACTTGAAAACTCAATTTCGTTTTTTCCTGGTGAACCTCTTCTTGAGATGATTCTTGATCTTTGTTTAAAAACGTTACCGAATACCATTGCGCCTGTGAGTAATTCTTCCGATTTCTACTTGTTACTCTACGTCTGAAGGCGGAGAGACCTCAATAGGTGACATCTCTACCACCATGATAGATTCTAACTATATCATCAAGATTGATGATAAAACTTTCTGCCATTCCTACAGAATTTAAGTTGACTACTTATAACCAAATTCAGTGGTCAGAGTATATTAGGGAAGTTCTGACTGGCTGAAGGATGCTACATCATTTGGAGGATATGACACCAGATCCTACGGCAAGATAATTTAAGAAATGTCGAGAGGAGGATGCTTTGATAAAGATATGGATCAGGGGAACCACGATTCCCCAGATTAGTAGAGATCATATGAAATACTCAATGAAAAATAAAGAGTCGCATACATATGAAACGGAGATAAAGTCTCAATTTATTGTTCAAGGATCCAAATAAGTGGAGTACGCGGGGGAATTAAAGAACTTGCGACAGGAGCTTGATTATTACCTTGTTCAAGGGAAAAACTCAAAGAAATTACTCTCTTATACAATTTTATAGAATGAAGGCGTATCTTTAAATTTCTTGCTAGTAAAGTTCTGTTTGTGATCATATTAGATAACAGATTATAGGATGTGAAAGGAGACCAGATCTTAATGAGGTGGTCTCAATTGTCTTAAATGAAGAGAGTCGTCAAAAATTGATGTCATGTACTCAAGATTTGAGTAATATAACATTTATGGTCAAACCTAGACACATTATCAAATCAGCATTGGATCCGGTCTACCAACCATCTTATGTACAAGGGCAAAACCAGAAAAAAGATTATAGAGACAATCTCTGGTGTACTTATTGCAAAATCCCGCCATACTAGATATTGTTGTTATAAGCTTCATGGTAAGCCACGGAATTCAAAGAACTGTGTGAGTCAAGTGCACATGATAACTGATTCATCATCAAATCAAAAGTCTGATCTAACTAACCCCAGAAATATTGATTCAGCTCCATCAAGAGACATAGAGGGACTTCACCGTGAATTAAAGCAATTGAAGGAAATGGTAAAACAACAGTCACAACCATCATTCCCTTGGTGTTTGAGATCCATCCCAAGACATTACTGGATGTTGGGTAATAGACTTGAGAGCAACAGACCACATGACAAATCCTTCATATCAGTTCCTCATCGACACCCCATGCCCTAGCAATCGAAAATCGTTCACTGCTGATGGTACACTTCCCACAATCATTGGTATTCGAGACCTTACTCTTGAACCTTTATGAATTCTCACCAAAGTCCTCCATGCTCCCAAACTTTTTACCAATGTTATCTCTATCAAAAAACTTGTTAAGAACACATATCATCATGCCTTTTTGATGAAGATATTTGTGTTATCCTTGACAAGGTCGAGAGACAGAGGATTGGAGTTGCTAAAGAACGAGGGGAATCTACATCTTGGAGGGATTTAACTAAACATGTCTTGTGGAAGCAGTTCTATCTCTAGAGCATCATATAGACCTTTTTCACATCTAGCTCCTTCATCAACAAGTCATCCTTCCTTTACCACTATGAAAAGTTCTGTCCCACTATAATCTTATATTTTCAAAGTCATATGGAAAATTTAACTTCATTTTTCCATACTAACTATCTTCTTACATCACTAGAGCCTCACATATTTGGGTGTGTTTCATTCGTTCATAACCATGATCCAGCTAAAGGTAAATTAGATCCCAGATCTCTCAAATGTATGTTTGTTGGATATTCGACTACTCAAAAAGGTTACCACCGGTATCATCCATCCACTCAAAAATTATTTACAACTACGAAACTAAGTTCTATTTCCATAAATCTTTTATAGACAAATGTCTGTCATTTCCACCAATAAATGATCTCACTACAGGTGGATTTTCATTTCTTCCAAGTAAAGATCATTCTATCAATTCATGTGTCTGATCAGAGTTTACCTCTTCTTGGTCTGCTTCTTGAAAATCTCAAATTTGGTCAAGTTTATACCAAGTCACGAGTACCTCCAAATTCTAGACCAGCCTAAGAAATATAATCTACCTTACCTGATACTCAAGAAACCACATCATTTTTTATAGAAAATAATAGTAGTCCATAGTCTACTGACCTTCCTATTGCCTCTGTGGGCTTGTACACAACTCCATTTATGCCCTTCAGCCAACTTTATTTCCTATATCAAAATTTCTCTCATTTATAGAACCTTCCTTGTTACCCTGGATAATATTACTATTTCAAGTAATGTTTCAGAAGCTCTATCCAAGAAAGAGTGGAAACAAGCCATGGACGATGAAATCCAGGTTCTTGAAAAAAACAACACATAGGAACTCATAACTCTGCCTGAAGATAAAAGGGCGGTTGGATGTAAGTAGGTCTATTCCATAAAATGTAAAATTGATGGATCAGCAAAAAAGTACAAGGCTAAACTTATAGCTAAAGGCTATGCGTAGGTTTATAGAATTGACTGCCATGAAACTTTTTCTGATTTGACAAAGAAGAACATATTTAAAATTATTTTATCTTTGGAAGCTATTTTTAGTTAGGATATTCAGCAATATGATGTGAAGAATGTCTAACTTCACGGAGATATTACTGATAAAGTGTATATGTATTATGCACCTAGTTTTGAAGGATAATTAACACCTAATACTATTTTCAGACCCAAGAAGTGATTGTATGGTGTGAAATAATCTTTGTGCATGGTTTGGGAGATTTAGTACAGTCATGAGAAAATTCGATTATTGTCCTAGCAACGCTAATCATACTTTTTTTAAGCATTATCATTAGAGGGAGTTACTATAATTATGGTTTACATTGATGACATCATAATTATTGTCCTAGCAATGCTAATCATACTTTTTTTTAAGCATTATCATTAGATGGAGTTACTATAATTATGATTTACATTGATGACACCATAATTACAACAAGTGATGTCACTGAACAGGATCATTTGAGCAAATAACTTGCCAAGGAGTTTGACATTAAGGCTACACGTCGTCTTAAATACTTTATGGACATCAAAGTGACCCATTCTTCTAAGAACATCTTCATCTCTCAACGAAAGTATGTAACATATCTTCTTAGGGATGCAGAAGAGTTTACATGTAAACCAGTCAACACCCATCTTGATCCTAATCACAGATTTTGTCTTGGCGAAGGGGAAAAAACTATTGATTAGGAGATGTATCAACATCTTATTGGATGGTTGATATATCTTACAGACACTAAACCTGACATTTCTTATGCAGTCAGTCTCCTAAGTCAATTCATGAATCAACCAAATGAATCACATCTTGAAGCTGCTTATTGGGTGTTACACTACTTGAAGAGTACTGGAAAAAGCATTCTCAACAAACATAGTGGTAATATGTCAATTGAGATACATACATATGCCAACTATGTTAGTTCTTCCTTAGATTGCTGATTAACTTCAGATCTTGTAACATTTTTAGGAGGCAATTTAGTTACTTAGCGCAGCAAGAAACAAGATGTTATTGCTCGCTTAAGTGTTGAAACAGAATTCATAGTACTTGCACTTGGGATATGTGAACTATTTTCGGTGGAGATTCTACTCACTGACCTAAAGATTCCTCTATCAAGTCCTATGAAGGTCTACTATGACAATAAATCTACAATCAACCTTATGCACAATCTGATCTAACATGATCGTACAAAGCATGTAGAGATTGAGTGACATTTTATTACGAGAAAATTAGAGTCTAAAGTAATTTACATTCCCTACATCTCTACTCCATATCAAATGGTTGATTTGCTAACGAAAAGTGTCTCTGACACTCAACTACAACAAAAATGCTCTCTAAATTGAGAATGGATGATATCCATTCACCAGTTTGAGGGGGAGTGTTGAAATATTGTGTATGTGACTAATGAGGAGTATATCACGTGCTTTACTTATGAAAACACATGAACATGTTCGTCTTAGTACGTCTCAAGAGTGTAAGGTTCTGTGTCTAGAACCTTCATGTGGATTTGTTATAAATAATAGATCTCCTATCGTGACTGGAAATGACTGTAAAGCATGATTTCCTCCCCCCTCATGTTCAATTGAAGTTCTGTTTTTTCTCACTCCCACAAAAAGGTTTCTTGTTCTTCAAGACAAAGGATCTGGGGGAATCACAAGACCTTTTTTTTTTTCAGAAAACAGTTTTATCCAGTGACAAACTCAATGGAGACCTGGGAAAATTACCTGTTGCATATGAAATTCCCAAAGCGGCATGACAGGACACAATCCAGGAAATCAACCAGAAAAGTCTGTCTCAAAAAAAAAAGTTCATATTAGGGAAACCAGAAGCATAATTTTCAAGTTTCCAGTTTCAGAAATTATTTAATGTATGATTACTTACTGACGAGAACTCAAAAGCACAAGGATACATCCGTAGCAACTGTGAAATACAATCAACCCACTACAAGGCAGAGATAGTTTCTCCATCAGAAGCTCATTTTAGAGACACTGGAAACTCATGGCATATCCAAGACATGAAAATGATAGAAACCAGGCTATTAAGTTATCAAATTAAGTAGTAATTATCATACGAATACTTTATGCAGACCTGATTTTAGTACAGAAGTTAAAGAGGAGGCAGCTTCTAAGAGAAGGGGCTTCTTCCATTTATAAGACGTGTTGAAAATGGATGTTCTATTTCTAAGCTAACATTTGGATGAATTACACTGCCATGTAAGACTGCTACACACAATATATTGATGAAGCAGAGATTTTTTTGATTTTTTAATAAGATTTCTGGATTTTTTCTAATTAAGTGCATAATGCATGGGAAAAAGAGTTGGGTGCCAGCACTTTCAGGCACAATGTAGCTACTTCTTTCAACATTCAGGGCTCACATTATTCTGTCAACAAGTCTCTGATTTATCTCTATAAAATTATCACAATTCGAAATACCATAAAAAATTTTAAGAAATAAATCATCATTTTCGATTGATAGTACCTGCAAAAATATTGGTGATACATTGCTCGATGTCTGTGAATGAGAAACACTAGACGAAGTGGAACCTGATCCTGAAGAAATCCGCATCGGAGATGTGGCCACATTCGCACTTGAAGATTGCCTGTTCATTTCAGGTGTGAGACTACTTCTAGGTGAATTTGGCAGCCCTGCTCGTTCCGAAAATGGATGACCAAATGCTAGCCAATCTTTCTCCACAAGCGCCTGTAAGAGAATGAGGTGAAATCCGTATACAACGTAATGCTAAATTTCTCAGATAAGTTTGAAAAACATTTGAAAAAAACATAGCCTTATACGCTGAATTTACAATTCACATCTGCAGGCGTGCAAATAAACATCAATGTCAACCTCTGCGGTATCTGATCCCATTTTAAACATAATTTATGAATGAATGGGCTACGCCCTTGGCCATATTTGAAACGACTTGACGGGCTCATGCTCGGTTTCTTGTACCACCCAAATTAATCAACCACCTTAAGCCAACAATCCCGTGCTAGCGTTCAATATAGAGGAACTCCCATAGTTTCTTAAGTTTATGATACTTGTCCAATGACCAAAAGTTGAGCAAGGAATTGCTGGGTGTTTGATATAGACCCTGAAAATGATCATGAATCCTCTCCCGTCTTCATACGAATGAAATTTGGTAGCATCACCTCCACACAGTATATATGCGCTGAGCAGGGGAGCTTGGAGGTTTACACCATCTATGACAAACAAATGGGCAAAGACGTTATGGCTGTTGAAGATCGTCCTACGCCCAGAAGAGGCCGCTGCAAACTTTCTTCTTTCGTGGTTTTTCCCCATTTTATATGAATAGATTTACCAAGACGACGATATCAGGCACGGATTAGGGAAAGAGTATTGTCATCCTCGCATTGCCAATTTCTATCCCAAACCTTTTCCGAGGTCTCATACAGAATAGAACTTGGAATCTGTTCTGCACCCCTGTTAGAGAACTTTTAAAAAATCTGCATCTTTCTGATACAATATTCCAAGCCTAAGCACGTTAAAGTCCTCCTGCTAAGACAACCCTAGAAATATGGCCTTACTTTGAACTCACATAATGCTTAGGTCTAAAGTAACACCGAATCTCATTTATAGTCCCAAGATTCTAGAGAGGAAGAATAACCTCAGAGAAGAACAAAGTCCTAAATAAAGCTAGTTGGACGAGTAGTTATATCCGCTAACATAGGAACAATTGTCCACACAAAAATAACAGTGAAAAACTTTAAAATCGAACTAAAACGAAAGTTACAGCAGGCAGTGGAAAAATGACACAATAATAGAAAAGTATATGAACATTCCAATAGTCTTTTTACGATCGGTAAGAAATTTGACTGCATAAGAAAACAATAAGGCACACCTCAGAACATATGCTCACCATACGCGAACCTTCTAGAAGGTTCCACATTGAACATTAGGGAAGGAGTTGGCTGAATGGTATAAAAACCCCTTCCCCTATGAATAAGGGGGGCTATCTTTGGAAAGGTTGACATTAGAGTGGAGAGTGGGGAATTCTCTCGAATTAATTCCTACCTGTTACATTGTTCTCTGTTACATTTTCTTGAATCCATTGACCTTTTCTCTTCAATGGCCGAGTGGAGAGGAGGGGTTCGTAACAGAAAATAAATGGAATGGTAAAACAAGGTCACCATTCTTCCGAGAGCTAACCTATGGACAGTAGACTGACTTTATGACTTCAATCTCTCTCAACATCCTACTTGGGGCAGGAACATTAGTGAGGAATGTGTAAGTTGATTTGTTTAAATCATCTTCCAATGTAACACCGTCAAAATAAGTGTTAAGGGAGAACAAGTTAGTAATCTGCTATTTTGGGAATCCCAACTTGGGGTTGTCAGTCTCTTTCTGCATTTCGTAGCTGAATTTAACCAGTCACTCGAGTCGAATCATATGCAGGGAAGTGACAATTTTTTCATTATGCAAGATACCATAATTTTTTTGCCAAAAAATTTGGATCGTTTTCCATTATATCATTACTATTTAAAAAATATAAAAAGATATGTTTGTGAATGCTTGGAATGACAAAGACAAACCAACCTTTCTCTCATCCATCCCCAAATTCGTTCATCTCTCCTTTTATTCTTTTTCAGAGTTTTCATCGAGTACCGTCATATGCCTTTCATATGTATCATTTTTATTATGATGTGGAATGATAAAGGTTAACCTGGGTCCAGATAATCTTGGCTCGAAGAAAAACCACAATGTAGACTAATATACAGTGATAAAAATGAAAAAAATAACTAAATGCCACACGCTGAGAAATATAAATCATGTCCATACCTGAAACCCCTTGAAAGTTCGATAATATGGATCAAGCAACAAGCTAGCAAGTGAGACCAATTGAGTTGTCCTATCCCATCCATCACTACACAAACAAAGAGGACATTAGTACCAAAGGAAATGACCAAGAAATTCAGAAAAACAACTCTTGCCAACAGAAGGGAATAATGGCAAGCCAAGCATCCAAGACATCCTTTGAGTCAATCTCCAGCTGCCAATGGGTGATCGACAGTAACCCTTGGCCATTGGTTGTCACTACCATGAACTTGCTTTATTCTGTTTAATTCTACTTTCTTTCTTTCTACTTCATCCGCTGCACTACACCAATACACCACATATCCATATCATATCTTGAATGAAAGTTCTGTGGCCAGAAAAAGACTAATCTGTGTAAGATGGAGTCATATGAGTCCACAAATTGGCTGATTTCCATTCAATCAGCCTACGCTAGTTTGATTCAGTCCGAAAATCAGCTACCTCGGTCTAATTCCTCCTCAAATGAACAGAAAGCCCCATTTTTTATGAGAATTACGTTTATCGAGTAAGTTGAGAATATCCATAATATTTTATTCACAATAAATAGCATTCTAACATGGTTTATGTGAGCCATATACACCAGCCTAGAAACAATACAAGCACTAAAATATATTTTGCTGAAGCATATCAAATGAAAAAAGAAACAATTCCACACACAAATCTGAAACCAGTTAAAGCAGCAGATTAAAAAACTTTCAAGTATTTTGACATTTCGATTAAGGGCAAAGTTATGAGGCATCTAACCTTACATATCTGCTGTAACAACCGAACTGAACTAGCACAAGAAAATGGGAAGCATATAACCTTACATATCTGCCATAATAAAACCAAGAAACTATACAAGACAGATAGAAAAGAGGTTACTGATTTTAAGAGAAATTTCAAAACTTGATTTTCTAGCGCTCCCACTTATTGCTGGGCAGGTTGTTTTGTAGGAGTTGGCTAAATTCAATATTTTACAAGTGTGCTTTCAAGCATAGATATGGTAGCATATAAGAGACAATCGATGGTTAGAGATTTAATAGGCTGTAAAACTCTATTCATATTCCATGCAAATGTAACCACAAATAAAAATTACTATTCAGGAATTGGAGGGAGGACGGGAACCTGCAATGCACAAGAACAGAGGCTGATTCAAGTGCAACACGTGCAGCAATCCAGACAGAGCCCGCTAGAACACTTTGAACATGAATAAGCCATCCACTGCCTTCCAAGTTAGAAACAGAAGCTGACATACTACTCAGATTCCCACCACCCCAAGTCCATCCACCATTCCTCTTACAAAACAAAGAAAAAATGAAATTCAACGGATAAATATCATAGATATTCAATATATAAAAGAAAATGAGTTAATGCTCATGTGAAAAAAAAAGCATTAGAGAACACATGCATATCCTTGGAAAGAAGAAATTTTCCTCTAATTTCCAAATAGAGGCACAGAGAACTAGGATTTTCAAGTGATTAAGGTTCTGAACTGCTGCCTTATTGTCCACAAGATTTCTTGTAGTGATCCTAGGATAAACACATATAAGTACCTGAATCATTTTGAAAAAGGGATGCACATACCACAGTTAAACAATATCTGCAGCTCTAACAGTCAACTCTGCTCTCTAGTATAGATCATCATCAAGGGCCATCTTTTCAATAAGTATGCATATACTTCAAACATACACTATGCAGCCGTAAGTCGAAATGTAAAAAATCAAAGTTCTCTAGTTAATATTCCTGAATCAGATGCTGATAGTAACTTCAATCGATGGAAATAATGAACATAGCACATAAAAAAAGTGCAGCACTCCACCATTTGTAGGTCAGGCCCACAGATCAAGTTTCATAAGGGTTATGTTGAACTGAGCGTGTCATTTGAGTTGCTCACTGCCCCAGATTAAGCAAGACTGAAGTGAAAAACTGTGCAGATCTGATGAGTGATGAGTGAGTGTGTGCAAAATCCGTGCATACAGGGACTGCACCGCATAACTGGTGCACTTCACATAGGGAAGGCACGGCGATATGAGATTTACTAAATGTAGAAATAGGTAGACGACATGGGGACCAGAGTACTCCAAATGCACTTGTTGGACTACATTGCCAAGCCAGCTACTTGTGGCATTTTATTAACCTTGATTCCACGTTATTACATGACTCTTACGATATCATGCGTTTCTACATTTTGTTGAGGATTAATTGGCGTCGCAGAAATCGTTGGAGTGCAAAGAATGAGTCCACGGGCACATGAACTTACCGTAGACTCAAGTATGAGTCTGAATCCACGACACAATCTTTTTGGCAAGAGGTTTTGAAAAAAAACGTTGAGATTGTATGCTCATAAACATTCCTTTAACCTAATATCATACTCATCTCTTCCCCAAAGTAAAAGTGCTCTTTGGCAAATCATGATAAATATGGATGTTTGGCGATCCTACCTGTAACCATTTTATTCAGCTTAAAGGATGTTAATGCAAGCTATCAGTCGCATCCAAAGAGGAATGAGAACCGTCGATGAACTGAGCAGTTTTCTTTTCATAAACTAAATGAGATTTTTAAAGCTAAAATATTTGAACTCACCAGGAAGGAAGACATCCCATCTGATGATGTAGTCCCATAGGTATCCAAATAATCTCTTAGACGGGAAAGACTATCTCTCATGGCATGAATATTGTCAATCCCAAAGAAAACAACCTGTTAAGCAAGAAATATATAATATCTTCTTTTGTAAAAATTGAACTCATAATTAACATGCTATATCTACAGAAAGGGTACCAATCACACCTCCGACTGAAAGTAGTTAGAGGATGATTCAGAGCCTCCTCCCATTGCACTATTTGCTAGAGCATTTTTCCTAGGTCTTGCATCAGCGATATAAAATTTCCTTAAAAAGTAAGCATGCTTTTAGAACATAGTAACACAAACTATAAAGGGAATGACAAAAAAAATTTGTACAGAGATCAAATGCTCATTTATCCGATACGGTAACAATATGGGAAAAGAACAGTAAAATATGCAATTCGCATGGTTTGGTCGTAATAGATTTTCAATTCAAAAGTCAACTTACCTTCTAGGTTTCAGCTCATCAGAAACCTCAGAGCAGAGAGCAGCAACTAGTTTTTCATCCGCATTACTACAGCGTAGATGACACCAGTGAATAATTTAGGTTTTGAAGTTCCCAAGACAAAGGAGAAAATTACAAAGGAATATGAACCATGACTCTCATAATGACAAGTTACAAGAGAAAATTCAAAAATGATTGCTGCCTATTGAAAATGTCATCCGAAAAGTTCAAATACCTCCGTGTATTCACAACAAGGCCAACTAACGGTTGAGAAGAACGAGCAATAACAGCTCCCGTCCCTGAAGATCAAATTTTAAGACGATAAAATCACCTGTGTGAATACGATTTAGAAAAAATGCCAAAAACGACAATGATAACTAGTACGAACCCGGATGGCACCATGATATTACAGGTAAACGACACCTTGCACGAAAGGAAGAAGCTAGTCGTATTTCATCATCACTGTAAAAGAATCCCAAAATTACCATATCCATGAACTAAAGTTTCCTTCAGGGGACACCAAGTTCATAGCTGCGCATTTTTTCTCGAAAGCAAAGATAGTGTCTGTATATTATAAGCAATGCTTTGAATTTTACAATGTTTCGACATTAATATATGGTAGAGAAACGACCAGAAATATACCTGATACATTTAGGTATAACCAAAGCAAATGGATAAGTTGGACACATTGTATAGCTGGAATTCACAGCGCTGATTCTCCACCATTTATTAGAAACGGAAAACGATCCATCTTCAATCATATTAGGCAATGGATGCACAGAAGCTTTTCCAAGAAGCCGAAAATACTCATCAAGTAACCGCAGCCTGGGTTCTGTGTTTTTGAACTTAGATGGTCCACAAGTAAATGCATAAAGGTCCCACAGTTGAGCAGGCCTAGTACATCTCAACAGTGCATCAAAGACGAGACGCCTCTGTAATAGAACAAAAAGTGCACATTAACATACAATAAAGCATTCAACACTTTTTTAAAAACCACAATATACAACCACTGAAGAAATGTAAACGGTGTAGATCATGGAAACTAAATAAAATAGTGAACGAAGAAGAGTAATAACCACCATTGTAATAAATAATTCCGATAAAAACCATAAGATTTCTAGGAGCAGCTCTTTGTATTACCTGCCTAGTTCTGGGACGAAAACCAAACACAATTATTCTCATATCTTTGCCTACAAAAGTAGGAAGAACAGAATAAGTTTACGGGCACATGATCTATTAACGAATGCAACAAAGTTACCCTGAACCGATTTTATCTAGACTAATCATCTTGGCCAGCAAGTGGAGATCCAAACCCGTCATGATATCTTTTGAGATTAAAAATCCATTGGTAAGTAGAATGCAAGCATTCTCTGACTGGAAACAGACATAAAAGCTGTATGATGCAAATATGTAACATTCAGGCTTGGAAGCTGAAATAACCACCGAACCTATATGCGAAAATTGCCATAAAAAAAAACAGATTACTGGGACTGTGTTCCGATTGTTGTTACAGATTGACTAGGGTTTTGAGCTGCTAAGATGGTGATGATTGGACTGTAGTTATTTGGACAGGAGTTGAAATGTATTCAAAACAGTGCTTAACAATAGAGGTTGTGGCGGCAGATATAAATCCTTATGAGTTACAATAACAGGGGAGAAATGCTAAAAATAACAAGCGATTTAAAGGAAAGTTGTTTCAGGTTCGATACAAGTCAACTTAGAGAGAGTAATAGTGGACCATTGCTGCAAATGTGGGCGGATTTTCAGCGATTCTCCTTCAAATAAAATTTTTAACAATGGCTTTAAAATTTTCATTTCTCGGAATGATTTTAGCTACTTAATGATATTTTCAAGTAGAATTTCGCTCACACTAGAAGAAAAAACGTCTTAATAAGACAAGGGTACAACTGGAATATCATGGAACCAAATCACCACAGACAGTGACAGTTAGCGAGTCACAAGTGCACTGCATGGTCTTGGTTTTCTTTCTACTAGATTTCTCTCTTTCCTGACTTATTTGTGCTGTATTTCTAAGCTTATTCACTCTTCAGTTCTCACAGAAAAATAAGACGCGTTTAAAAACTTGCATTCACATCATATGTTTATTCCACTCTAAGTAATAGGTAACAGCTATATCGATTACAAAACCATTAAGGTTAAGAAATATAAAAGAGAATTCAATCATAAAATCATAAAAAATAACAGATATCAGTCATCATAATTGCCAGGTAGAGACAACAAATCTACATGCTTTGTAGGTCAAGTAAAACCCAACAAAGTCATGACTATTGATATGTAATTAACCCAAGCATACTACTCCAAGGACATACCAATAACCTGAAGAAATCGGCATACAGTCCGATCAGACTGACGTTGAGCTGAAGGATACTTAGGAGCCTGAATATTGAAGTGAAATATAAATATCAAGTTTACAAAAAAATCAAATATATTTCACATAAAAAACATAGAACACTTCGAGAAAAAAAAAGTTATACTTTTCGTGGTCAATTTCACATGTTCCTCAATCTTTGGAAAAAGCATCAGAACCTAAGCGAGGATCTACATCTTCTGTTGACAAAAACAGAATGTGAGAAGGAAGAACTGCTAATCACCTAGATAACATCACCTTTAGCACTACAAAATGGCCTACGTAAAATGCTGTCTTTCTAATGGATATACGTATGAAAAACGTTTTCTGAACAAGATAAGATTCGCAGTGAAGTGAAGATGCCTTTTTGAAAAAATTTCATTTCATAATAAACTGTGACTGTTCAAATTCTCCTTCCAAGAGTCTCTACAAAAGTTTCAGCTCCGAGCAATTTCTCCATTCAGACATCTTTTGCAAAAATACAGAGTTTTCAAAAGCTTACCTAAAAGACAGGGGCAGCAGTAAACTTACTTGTTTATTAAACCTGTCAATCGTAGCCAAAGGTATGGTACCAAGAGGAATGATCATTCGGGGAACTTCACTCTGGGAGAGAAATTTCAGCACTTCAGTACATGTAAGAGACGGCTAGAACATGGTAAACTAGTTTATAGAACAGTACTGAAATCATCTTAATCATCATTAAAAGGTTAAATAAACGAAAAAAGTATGCATTTATCATAAATAAAATCATAAAACATTTTCCCATTTTCAATAAAATAAAATATTCATAAAAAATAGCAATTTGAGGATGTTGTTAGGTTGACGCATTGCATAGGGATCCACAAGTTTTAAAGAATAATGGATAAACAACCGTAAAATAGTCTCATATGAGTGAAGTCTGAAAATGCATTACTTACCACAAAGAGAAGGCGAAAATTCGTCACAGATAATATACCTGCCTTATCTGTATTCACTAAGACAACACCATTCCCCTAGAAAAAAATGTTAAATGGTCAGGGAACCCCACACTCAGATAGAGATTCAAAGAAAGAGTACCAGTAAACTTGTCGAAGCCAGATACAACAAAGGTAAAATACAATAAATGAGAAAGCCCTGACAAAGTAATAATTGGGAGAAGGGGGGAATGCTTTTCATTCACATATTGCTGAGAGAACAAAAACTAAACGTCATATACCAACACTTTACATGGGTCCAGGATCGATTTCAACTGCTCATATACTAGAATTTTGCATAACAGAAAATACATCCCATTTTTCGTAGCCAGTAACTTACACCTCAGTGGCGAAGACAAATTCAATGATGTGGATTCATTAGTAAAGATTTGACATAGAATCCAAAAAGGCCTAGCTGATGTTTCGCCAACAGGGAAAGAAAAACACTTTATGCCTTCTTTTGAACGTGATTGGCTCGTATTTTTGGCGAAATTCATCATTGCTTCGTCCTAAACAATGAATAGGATAGAACGTGCAACGAGAGGATTCTACGATTTGAAATTGATGGGACTCTCGCAATGAAAATACATAAAAGGTGAGAAATACAGTCAGAAGAAAACATGACATCGAGGAGAACTTTCAATAAAATGTTTAAGTTCCTCTTCAACACGCGTGCAAGTGCAAACATGATAAATTCGTTGAAGGAAATCGCCTGTCCAAGTCATCTACCCGTTCTCTAAAATGGGCACAAATCAAGAAGAGGGAGAAGAAGAATGGAGAAGAATCAGACAAAAAGTAATTTACGAATCATGCCAAAGGCACCTGGGCGATGACCTCTTCGGCTTCCAACAGGAACTCTTCCATGCCGTGGGAGATTGAGCGGGACACCGGCTGCAACAGAGACAGTCAATAAGCAAACCTACGAAATCATGGTCAGACACCGAGAGAGAGAGAGAGAGAGTGCTCAGCATCGCTGAATTCGAAATAAGATGAAGTTAGGGGGCAATTGCGGGAGTACTGGGGCGATGAGCACACGAACCTCGATCTTGGTCCATTCGAGAGCGTCCCAGCTGCCGGCCCCCTCCATCGCAAACGCTCTTCCCGACGGCGGCAGGTCTTTCCGCCGGAGAAGAAAAGAGGCAGAACTGGCGCGACCAGTACGACGCGCTCGACCCCTCTCCGCCCCTCCCGGATGGGCGCAGTTCGGCGGACCGGTCGGTCGGTCGGTTGGATTTTGGGAGGGAGCACCCGTCTCACGTGGAGTACCGGACACGGCAGGATCCATACTGACAGACGGTCAAGATGTCCGCGATGGAGATGGATAAATGATGAGGATGATGATGATGACGACGACGACGACGACGACGACGGCTCGGCGGGCGTCGATTGCATCATTTCAACGCTCACCATACCCGCCAAGTCCATAATCAGAGGCGGGGAGGGGGTGGCACCGAGAGTAGCTGCCGTGGGCTGAAATGCCGTCGCTCGGGGCTCTGATGGAGAGAAGACCCCAGCGATATCAATTTCCCCCCCGCGAGCTCCCACTCCCAGCGATATTCCTCTGCCGCGTGGCCTCTGGCTCGAGCAGAGGGCGCTTCCCCGGAGTCGTTCGACCGCCGGAGGGAGCGGTGGGATTTGAACAGTGAGTGCCATTTGGCATGGTCCATTACCCCCTGCCTGCTCAGCGCCGCCCGTGCATCCATCCCCAGCGGTGCCCCTTCGACACCAAGCTCAAGTAGCAGCCGCGTGCGGGGACGGCCGACGTCCCTCCCTCTTCCGCAGAGACACTGATGCCGCCCCGCAGGGACGAAGATGCAAAAGATCAGGGCTGATCGGTGCGCCGCCGTCGCCCGAGAAACCGTGCGTTCCGCCTCCGCCATATCAGGAGAAGGTCCGGGAGGCATGCTCTCGCGCGGGAGCACAAATTCGGGGGGGAGAAGTGTTTTGCTTAGATGACTGGAAACTCAAGAAAGCCGGAGAAACTCAAGTCTATTAGACGGTAGAGAGTGACTCCCAACATGGAGGCACCGCTGGTTCTTCGGGACGGCCACATCAAAGACAAGGTCATACTAGCCAGTGCAACGCACCTTCTGTCCGCCGCCGATTCCAACAAATCTTACACCCCCCCCTCCTCGGCATCATCCTCCACCGGCGATAGAGCCGGACGGCCTGGATGGGGTTGGACGAGCCTTGGCTGGGAGCAAATCATTTCTCCTCGCACCGCGTGCTTCACTTCTTGGACGACCGAAAACCTCCAAATCCCATCATGGCGGCGATGTCAGCGTCAGCATCCTCCGCATCATCTTCGACAGCCTTTTCTTTCTGAATCCATGGCCTCGCCCGTCAAAACACTCGGATTGAGAACACGTCAAAAGTGAAGGGGAGGAGGAACTTATGCATGCTTGAGAGAGAATTGATATTCCGCGAAGCACTGAAGCCGCAATCTGACAAAATCAACGCTTTTTCCGACCAACGCAGCGGGGAAAAAGAAGAAAGATTATCCTGGTCTTCCAGCATAATCCACTTGAATCTAAAAATGCGCCATACTAGGAAAGACAATAAATAGCCCAGACGTCATTGACAGATGCCACTAAGCCGACACAAACGGGGGTCATAATAATCTGAACATGAAAGGTAGAATTAATGATATTCCATGAGACCCGCGCCACATTCTGTGCCATAGGACCCAAAGACACATGGGAAAGAAGGGCAGCGCAGAGATGTTGTTCTCCACGGTACCAGCACAATGCACGAGATAACCCGAAAGATGGGAGACAGTGAGCGCATGACGAGGACTATCATAAAAAATTATAAAACACATTTAACTGGAAATTATCAAATCCACTAACCTTTTTCTCCTTCTTCCTTTCTCGACGCTGTCTTCTCCGTTCTTCCTCCTCATTTTGCTGCTTTAATATTCTCTCATCTAAATCTGTTTCCACAAGAGAAAAGGAGCAACCTCCTCAGTTTGGGCATCTTTTTACAAGCATTGGAGGTAAACGGATTCTAAAACCATGTAAAACTAGAATCTTCTTCGACGGAATACATTGCCAGACAGACGTGAAAAAAGGACACCGCCATCAATTACCTTGCTCAGAAAAACTGCTAGGAACTTTCCGCTTTTTAAGGACTTCAAATCTCTCCTGGACCTGTCAAGAATAAATTGCATTTTAAACCAGAAAGCTGTTCATAGAATTATACCTTTTAAGAGATGAACAAAAAAGCTCGAGAATAGGAAAACTTTCAAAAACTAAAGCGAATAACAATTAACAAAAAGGCCAAAAACGATACAATCGAACCAGACTTCGAGAAAAATCTACACAATTCAATAAAAAATGGAGATCACAACTGAACTTTCAGGCACAGCGGATGACGCAAACGAAAATGGAACATCTGATTCCGTAATTAAAACCACAACAAGAAGAAAACCAGAAGTTCGAAAAAACAGAAACCAAAATAATCCATGAACACTCGTCAAAATTCACACGAGTTTGTACGTTTTCGTCTAAGTCAATCTGCAATGATTTGAAATTTCTCCAACAGTTTAACTCTTACTTCATCTGATCCGACATCCAAGTGATCTAAGTCTCGTGATCAGCAGGCAGATCAAGAACTGTGAGCCTTGAAAACCAAGACATATTGTACAAGACGGAATATGGTTTAACACAATATGAAAATCTGGCTTCTCCTTGCATGCGTCGTTCAAATTCCATGCAACCACATGGAGCCCCAATAGCACCTAGGATCCCATACGCCAATATTGAAATCCATCACATCACATCAGCATACTTATCTTGCATCTTAATGCACAACTAAAACAGTATCGGTGAGGCTACCAATCACCTCAACATAGTCCAACACCCACTGGGAGAGATTGAGCAATAGATACCCATCTCCTCTTTTAACTACGCAGTGGAGAAAGAAAAACCACCCTCTTCTTTTAATGGGATAAGATAATGAAAATTAAAATGTGTTAAAGAGATTATACAGATAGAAGCATCATAATGATTTGTGATTTGCATATTGACTACTAGGGTGAATCATGTATGTCCTAAATATTAGAATTGTGCATATATGAACGTCCTCTTCCTAGAAATAATCCACATGAATTAAGGGGGGCTGAGGGGAGGCTTGTCCACTAAATAATCCATATGACTTATGTGGCTCCATTCCGAAAACCGTAAATAATCAGCATGATAATAACTATGAACGTCATTATTCCCATAAGAGATTCAGACAATGGTTCTCGTGTACAAGAAACAAGCCTTAGTGAAAAAATTCACCTGTTGAAGAGATGCCCGCTCAACTCGCATTGACATACCCAGTGCTCTTTGATCTAAAGTAAACCAAAAGGAACAATAGTGTTTACCATTACGATGCGTTCTAATCAGCCAGAAAAAATATATATATAAAAAGAATAGCTTATCTCAGGAACCCATACGTTTTTTTCCATTGATGTGATCTAAGTAATTAGCCGAATCCTTTACCACACATTCACAAACTGGACAGTAGTAGCCAGCCTGCAAAAGCCACGTCCATGACAGTAGAACTCACAAAAAATGGACTAAAGGATAAAAAAACATAAGCAAGGTCTCCAGCGTATGGCAGTCTACCAGGTAAAGAACTACTTATTGCTGGACGATAATGTATCTAGAGAGATCACAGTAATTTCATCTTTTACATGAAAACAAATCCACAACACAAAATAACCGAGTGAGCCGTATTCCTAAAACTTCAATAAAGCTTGACGATGCATGAATAGAACTAAGTGTAGGTTTTTTGAGAAAGTCTATCACGCCTAAACTTTTTCCGGCATCCTCTGAAAGTTTCTACCACTAAATAATTGGGAAAATATACAACATAGCCTTGTTAATAAATAAAAGAGCACTGTGTAGGAAACAGAGAAATGCACACCTAACGGAAAAGAGTCCCAAAGAAAAGGAAGAAACGGTTCTTTAGATAGACTTTTATCAGAAGTGGAGCAAGCGCAGCACAGTTGCGAGCAGGTTAGCTTGCAGAAAAAATGGCTTACACAGAATCGAACAGCTGGAATTTCTACTTCAACCCGTACTGAGGGGTTAGAACAACTAAAAGATAATAAGATTGGTACTTCGTTATGTTCGGTGCTTTTTTAGAAGGTAGGTCGCCAATGTGATAGTTTACTAGGCATAAAGTACAATGCACTAAAAAGTAGTGAGGAAATCGAAGCAGCATCAAGTAATATAGCAAGATAGAAAAAGACGTATTATCTCCTCTCTACAGTAAACCATTTAGAGAAATGAAGCAGAATAAAAAAAAATTCCGATTCTAGGCAATATTCACCAGCCTTCAAAAAGGCTCATCTCCCATCTCAGTTCCTCCATGACAGTTGGATATAATACAACGAATAACTTTAAGTATGTTTTTGATACTTTTCTTGACATTACCTGCACATAGATGATATCGTGTGACATTTTCAGAGATAAATTCCGAAATGTGTCTCCTTTCCCTGATATATATTTTTCCTGTTACTTAGGGCCGTTAGAGGTTTCCTAGGGAGTTATATTTTTTCTGTTACTATCTTTTCACTTTCCTCTTCTGTTAGCCTTTTTCGAATTGGATTTTCGTAAGTCTTTCCAAAATTTTCGGCATAATTTTAGGACTTAAAAAGATAGTAAGAGAGAAATTCTCCCACCCCTATATATTTTGTAAAATTTACATTCAGTTAAACAGAGAAATCTATAACAAGTTCTTTCTTCACATATAATAGCTGGTTAGAGCATCCTAAACCAACCTCAATCAGCAGTATCGGGAGCGCAGTACTGCAATGTCCGACAATTTAATGATATATGATTAACCACTGATTTGAATTTCAACTTCGCTGTAAATCATCTTCTCACAAAGAGAAGATCAATGAACAAAAGTGACAAAGGAAACTGCCTTTATTCTGATATCAGTATAAACAACGCTAAAATATTTAACAACCCAAAGGCCAAATTATATTTCAATTAAAATAACAGAACATCATCATGCTAGGTTCCTTACAAAACTTGTTTCTTGTCGTTGCCAAATGAAATTTAGTGGGCTTCAATTATGATAGCTTTTGAACAGTGCAAATGTGAGTTTATGGATACAACAAGTCCACCATTTGGATAACGTTTCAATCAAAATTTAGTCACCATACAGGAGATGCTTTTGGACACGATATTTACAAATTAGATTTAGAACAAGTGGCACCAACTTCGACGATATGAACGTTTTCTTTTTTTTGGCACGAAAGTATTGTCATAACCATCATATGTTTCTTACACTAATGCAAGGCAACAGAAAAAACAAAGGCAATGGAAATTTACATCAGACCCCTTTGTTCCGAATTAATTATCAATATATTTAGGAAAGAAATCAACTGTCCAAAGTGCAATTAAGAACTCACAAAACCAAAGATCAGAAGGACACACTTATCCAAGTTCATGTAACCAATAAGCATACCTGTTGGCTTAAAGGAGCGATAGGAGTCACAACCTGAAACAAGAAACGTGGTCGTGAGTAGTGACTGATTTAGAGTAGCAATTTCTCGGCCCAATCTCATCATATAACATGCACTTGATGGATTTCTTTTTTCATCAAAAGACTGGAAAAAAACATTTTTTGAGGTCAGATTGTAATAACTCAGACTATAACTTAAAACTAAGGGGGGAAAAATCCTGAAAGTAAAGGAAAGATGAATGAAGAAATGATGATCATGGGGGCGTTGGAGAGAACCTTGAATGAATAAATGATTTAAAATCCACATATTGGGTATCTGATTGGCGTACTATGGCTGCATGGTAGGACTGTAGAATAGAGGTACCGTTCAAGAAATGATAGGGGGAAGATAAGAATATTCCATAGCTCAAGATGAGCAATGAAAACATCCCGCAGGATTTAAAATGTTCTTCACGGGGGGGAGTGGGGGCTTCCCTCCCAATTACACAGAGCAACAATGTATATCAGAGTCTAAGAATAGAATCCTCAAGAACTCTCTCAAAAGTGAATGAGATAAGGATTGCCAGTTGTATCCAGAAGGTGATTATAATGGTGCTGGTAAGAACCCCATTCTCACATATCGGAGGAGGAAGCGAGGACTTCTTCCAGAAAGGCCTCAAGATCTGGTGGCCAATTGAGGCAGGCCACGTCACCACAGTATAACCGAATAAAGACTATAAATAAGAGACACAGGGAGGAGGCTAGGGGCAAGAAAGCAGTTGGGGCAGTTTCTGGGAGAGCAACAGGGAGAAGGCTCTCAAACAGTTTCTCCCATTGGCCATCTTTTTCTCTATTCTCTCTCTATTTCCACTCCCTCCTCTTCTCCTGTACTCATCTTGATATCTTCAATAGAAATCATGCATTCCTTCCATTTGGAGGAATTGAGATCGGCAGATCTCCTTTTGATCCATCTATACCACGGTAGGTCCCAGGGACTTACCAGGTGCATAGTGTGCAATGAAGTTCTTAAAGAGGATCTGAGCTCAAACAATGCATCTCCTCATATTGCGCTACTGGATAGACAGGAGTCCAAGGACCCAATTGTCAATAGGATGAGATCAGGTTGGCGAATGTAGAAGAAAATTTTCCTAGATACAAAATAAAAAGAACAAAATACTATATATAATTAAACTGCCAGAAAAAGTGTGTCATCCACTTGGATAACTAACCAATCCCAAACAGAATCAAAAAACACATAAAACCACAGCTAGATGTGTAGTCAGAGGGGCGTCAAGCGCCCACCAAACTTGGACGATTTTACCATCAATTACCTATAAAAAGCAGTTTCTTCAGCCATAAACTCGGACAGAGTCCAGTGAACAGCAAACAAAATACATAACCATCAATAAGGCTATTAAACCCGCCATCAAGAATTTACAATGTAAGCACGACAATCAAGCTGCTAATTTACAATGTATCCAAGTTGTTCTTTAGGGTGCTTGTCCTAACGTACCCTTCACGAAGTTGTTTTTTGAGCATTTAATAAACCTTCTGTGTCTAGACAGACCAGCTATCTCCTTATCCCTTCAAAAAAAAAAATTTCCACCATAACAAAGTTGGGGCTAGTTTAACCTTCGTCCGATAATAAAACTAGGAATTTTAAGAGTGCATATATCACACAAAGCAAGCCTCCAGATTAAATATCATGAGATCTTAAAATTTTCCCCATTGTCATTCTGATACTCCTCAAAGATGGTTCAAACTTAAATATGTCACACCATGTCTACAAGTTAATATGAAAACTTCACCCAAGAACCTTGACATACTGAGAGTTTCACCTGACCACCTTTTTTATGTTCTGCGTAAAGGAGCAGTCACCAGAACTTGAGATTTCACCCCTAACAAAGTGGGGTTCATATTAGCTTTTCATCTAAAGTAGTAATGGAACTATAGAACAATGATATTCCTAGGAAAGATTTCGAAAAGGATATGCCAATAATTTGTGAGGTCTCAAAATAGGCCTGGAGGTCCATAGGAGAAGGTTCATCTAGACCGAGAATTAGATATCTCACCACATTTCCAGAAGGAGGTTCAAATGAAAACAAAATGCTGAGTACAAAACGGCAAGCAAATAACAATCGCATTGTGCATGACTAACGATATATGTTGTAAAAAAGAGAGTCACACTGCGTGACTAAGATACCACGAATCAAACAATGAAGATAAGTGTCAACAGAAAATAAAATAATCGCAGGAAAAAAAGATAGCACTTAAGGTTAAATCAGGGCTTGCAAAAATTTAACTAGATCCTATCGCAAAATGAGACAGTACAGCTAACCTGGGTTTTTCCGAGTCGAGAAGATAGGTCAACTTCATAATCCCTGTGTTTCAAAGGCTTTCGTTGGACAGGAGGACCCTTGGCTGATTCAATGATAACAGAGGAAATGTTACTTATTCTCGCTATAATCAATCCTCTGTCTACTCTAGAATAACCTAACCATTCTAAAAAGGGAAAATAAACATAAATATACATCCTATGATGTCCAAAAGAAAGAAATATCAGCTAGACTGTACCTTTGCTTGAGAATCTTGATTCCTCTTCCTAAAATCCCATGATATAATCACAAGGTGAACCAGAAGAGGAAAAAGGCGAATTTGTCAATGTTTATTAGAAAGGAATCATACTGACATTAAAAACCAAAAAACTATGCTAATGACTTTGGCAGTACCTGTTTCTCTCTTTCACGAGCTCGCTCTAGATACTCTTCCCGATTCCATTTTTTCCTGAATGTATTGTCAACCCCAGCAGCCTACAAGAGATAATAAACGAAGACAATAGCAACCACTATATCCACCTTCTCGCAGAACTAATCAACAAACAAGAGGAACAAGAAGTAGAAAAAGGTCTGGATGATAACTCACATTATCACCTGACTGAGCCATCAAAATGATTTAAGCCTACACCTTATTTAAGATGTGCAAGTAGAATCCTGGAGGGAAGACAATTCCTATCAGAAAAAGGAATGAAGCAAGGCCTGATTGTACATGAACAATAATAAGAAACAACAATAATAATAAAAATTGCATAGCAATCAGGTCGAATTCATCAAGAAATAACATGAAACCTGCTGTGGAATACTAACATGCAACGCGAATCTCCCAGAGAGTGACATGCTGAAGATCATGAAAAAAAAAGTTTGGAATAAGTGAAGGGTTCAATTTTTCAAATTGTTATGCTTACATTAGCTGTGCATAATTCAAAAAGTGGGATGCTCCTTCTCAGGTGGTGAAATCACGTATCATCAACCAAATTAAGATTGCAGATAATACGTGCCATGGGCAGCAATCATTAGGTCCTCTGAGGAGCATCTAATCTGAAGAGGCATGGAAAAATAAAAAATCCTAGCCAAACAAGGTGCAACACTAGACAATAAAAACTGCAAAGGAA
Organism: Spirodela polyrhiza; assembly: GCA_024713555.1. Taxonomy (NCBI): domain Eukaryota; kingdom Viridiplantae; phylum Streptophyta; class Magnoliopsida; order Alismatales; family Araceae; genus Spirodela; species Spirodela polyrhiza. The sequence goes on from CM046530.1 coordinate 45,672, forward strand.
TAGGTATCACCGAAATAATCAACCTTTTTCCCTTCACAGAGTTCCTCCATACATTAAAGCTAGCGAATTACGGATTCTCCTGAAGATCATTTAAGATACTTCCCAGAAAGGGACATCGAAATTGAATTCCATATTTTCCTGATGGTAAGATGATATGTTACCATGTATTATGCGTTCAATCTTCTTCCCACGGCATTCTATCCTTCAAAAAAAAATAACTACTTACCCTGTCTAATCGTACTAATCGTACTAGCTCTCCTCCCAGCACTTGCTACTTACTGTAAGCTGTGTTAACATCCTGTTCTCAGAAGCAAGTCTTTAAATCCTGGTCTCCCACTTATTTCCACTTTTATTAGCCATCTTATGTAATTATTCTAGATAACTTGCTGTTCCCCACCACGACAGAACCCTGATCTTCTTTCATTGAAGTTTTATCAAAATTTTGAAGAATGTCTCATCGGACATGCAAAGACAACCTACGTCATTCACTTAAAGATCTCGATCCCTACCTGGCCAGTCCATAAAGAAGATTAGGACGTCATTAGTACATGATGGGCTTTGAATTCCCATCTGCAAACTAAATACTTCCGGCCTTTATGTCCAAGCTATGCACACTCATACCTTAAGACATCAATTTATTCATAGGCAGCTGCAATGCAAAGAGGTAGCAGTGTCTGGTTTGAAACTACTCCACATGAACATTGGATGATGGCTGATGGAAGTTCAGAGAACCAGTCTGATGAGAATGAAAAGTAACCAACTTAGATTAACGGCTAGAGAGGACAATTACAAAAAAAAATCCCACGTAGATTGACAAAAAAAATTGCATTTAGAATCTGCAGATTCTTTCTTCCCAAGAGAATTATACAGTGTTTTAGAATACACCAAGGTGCACAAGACCCAAATAAAGTTGCTTTGAAGCTCAAAGTACATTCCTGTGTGATTCCTCCCAACATACCTGGACGTCAGCCTCCATCCTTCTTTCTCCCAAAATTCATATAATATACCAACTACCTTCCAACTTCTCACCTCACATAAGATTTTTACGTTGCGTAAAAGGATCCTACCGACCTTGCAACAACTTGAACAATGGAAGAAACCCTCAGCTCGTTCATTCCCCGTTAAAAACCTCTGTATTGGCCACACTAAGAATCTCTTTATTTTCCAGTAAGCAGATGGGAACCAGCTCATAGTCAGTAATATAATTCTGAATCAGTATGACCTCGTTTCTTCTTCCACCATTAGATTTTCAATTATTCCATGATATCATCCTCGTTAGTTAGAGTTCATCTTACTCTTCTCCACCTCATAAATGCAAAAATTAAACCCTCGGAATGATCACAGACGAGCAAGGCAGTATTCCTTCATCATCGCCCTCTAGAAAAGACAAATGAATCAGGGCAGTTGCTAAAAAAATACATGTAACATCGAGCAGCCAGCTAATAATCAGATTGAAGAAGGAGGTTCTCGCCCACAAAGAAAATATCACTGAACATAAGTCAGGATTAGCTCCAGTTGACCAGACGCGGAGGAGTGTACATCTCCATAGGATGTTAGAAAGGGACGGGATTCGCCGACATTCAATGTAACATCATCGAATTAAAGCAACTGTGAGGAGAGAATGGAGAGGGATGGGACTCTCCCATATTCAATGTCAAATCATCGAATTCAAGCAATGTAAAGAGTGAAACGGAGATCAATTATATTTAAATGAGATATGAACGCATCCAAAATCGATTACGCGACTAACATAATCGGTTTCCGGCAGTATCTTCGGCTAGGAACAAGAGGAAATCCCACGAAAAAGGAAGGCATATTGCCCCCGAGAAAGATTGAATTTGGGGGGGAGGGGGAGAGAGAGCAGTCATAGTATTCGCCCCGGGTGGTCAGATTTTCCTACCAACACAGGCCAAGAGAAACGCTCCGTCGCTCAGTCCCTCCCCCTGTGCGGTCGGCGCCAGGCCACGGACCTGGCCTTCGAACGAGGTCTCCGGACGCTGGGAGAGACAGCGGGAGGTCGATGCCTCTCTCCCGCTCGCGTAGTTCTTGCAGCGACGGGCCGCGGCCGATGAGCGGGCGCCCTGGAGATGGTAGTCTTCGTCTTCGCCGGTGACGGACGAAATGCCCAAATTATTCCGGCGTAGCCCGTCCGAGACCTAAACGACCTTGTCAGGTGTCTTTCTGCCGACTTCACACAAAAAAATCGGAGTTGGCAGCCGGACCGGACCGGCGGGGAGGGGCCCCGCTTTGGGTCTCTCAGTTAAAGCCCGAAGGTTAAAGAAGAGGCCGCGTAAATACCCTGTAGCCCCCGCTCGCTCCCCCCCCGGGCTTGCCTCGCAGCATGTGCCGTGTTCGCCGTCCGTTTGCCATCTACCGACAGAGTTGGGTAATTGCAAGGGATTTGGATTAACGGCGGCGCAAGGCCCCCCGCCATTTTCGTATCCCCTGCTTAAGAGGGGCCGCGACCAAGGAAAGAAATACAGATGTGTTCATCTTTCTGACAGTCTCCCCCGAGCTGAGCATCTATCGGGCATACGAAAACAGGAAGGTTGGCTCCCACCACTCTATCTATAACTAAAGTAAACTCCAAATATATCGTACGAAAAAACATGGCCGTAACGTGTAAAACATAATTAAGAGTGTTGCTGACTGGTGCGAGCAACCGATGCCGTCGGGGCTTCAAAATTGGAAGCAAGTTCAGAGAGGCAGCGATCCTGTTCCGCGAGCATCTTCGCATCCGGCCGGCGTCGTCTCCCGCGCTTCTTCGCTCTCGCAGCTCTCGCCTTCTCGACTCGCGCCCCTCCCTGGCGCATAGGCTCATAAGTGACAACCCCTAACAGGTTCCTCCTCAGTCCTAAACCTGTATCCCCGTGTGGCTGCCACCCGAGCCTCCCTCCTCCTGGCTTCCGATACGCGCCTTCTCGTGAGTGCCAAGGGGAGAACTTGCGGTACGGGATTGGTCCCCTCCCTCCCCGAAATCGGATGGGGGCGCCCATGGGTAGGTTGGACCGGTCGGGCCCGACCACGAACCAGCTGATGCTGCAGGCACGGCTAACATCACACAAGCCCTGTAAGACCGGAACAGTTCGCGATGCCAGTCCTGCGGTTCAGTCCCACTCTGTCGCCACCTCGGCATTCCCCACCAAGAACCAGCTAGTTCATGGCAGCGAAGGGAGAGTAGCACCCGCCACGAAAAGATAAGCCTTGCCACAATCCCAGGAACGCCCTGGGACTTGCAACTCAAAAAGGAACGCTGAACCCGTCGGTGCGTTATCCATACCAGACGACAGCCAGTGGTGCGGTTCTCCTCCTCACAGCCAGGCCAATACTCACATAATACCAGTGGCCTCGAGCTTGAGCTGGGGGCGAAAATCATCCACAGAGAGGTCCGTGACGCCATCTTGAAGCCCTCCGTGCAGCGGAACATCACTGTCGAAGCAGAATACAGATTTTTCAGCGCTGGCAGGGGGTTGAGCCCAGCAAAGAGGAATGATGCAAGCCAGGCAGAGGAAACAGGATCTTTGGATTCCCCCAAAATAATTTATGGCTCTTCTCGTTTCGCGACCAGTTTACAGAGATCAGGACCGTCATACCTCCCTCTCCCGCTCCGTGCAAGGTCTCGAATCTTCCAGCGCCCTCCGCAGCATCGAACTGCCGGTGATGTACCGAGGTACTGACGGAATCGACGACAGAAGGCGTAACGTTCCAAGGGCTCCGAGTGGGAGGAAACAGAAATTAGCTATTCTGCATCGTAACAGTGCCCCTACTCCTTGCCACGGAGTTAGCTCTGCCATTCGTCTCCTTTGCACATCTCCAGAGGTAATTCAAACCGACTAGGAGCTCCACGAGGGCGGCTTCTGTCTTCGCCTGATCAGCAAAGTAGAGAGTTTGTAGAAGAAGAACGTTTGACCTTGAGAACCAGTGTTGCTGCTCATAATTCCGTTCGGACTGCCACCTCACCGTGTTATGGGCGAGTGGGGAAAGCCAATCCAGGATCCTCGTCAATGCATCGCTCCACTCCGCTGCAAGAACCTGGTCGTAGATACACACAGCCAAATTCTTGGCGTACGGCTTCAGCTTCACCCTCAGGGCTGCCTTGACGCTCGTCGGCAGCATACTGTACAGGTCGTCTCTGGCCTCTGGGCCGATCAGATGTGGATGCTCCGCGAGCTTCTCGATGACGATGATGATGTTTGCGAAACGCAAAGCCAAGGCAGAAGCACCGAGGGTTGATGGAGTGCAGACCAACTTCCACTTGGAGTCGAAGAGACCCATGGATACACCAGCGCCCCCGAGCAGGTCGCTTCCACGAAACTGGCTTCCGCCGCCGCCGCCGGCAGCTTTCTCACTTCTTGGATTCAACAAACCGGCAAGGGGTTTCAAACCGCCCGGCAGCACGGGGAAGTCCTTGCCGGACAGCATACATCCTCCGAAAGCCCCTCCGGAGATGGTCCACCTCGTCCTCGTCAATGACTTGCCTCCGGGGAGCGGTGGCCGGTGTTTCGCTCTGGGGCTTTTCTCACCGGTCGTGCCCTTTGCGCCGCCGATGGGACCGGACTCTGTAGCGGCGATAGGACCCGATTTCCTCCGAGACCCTTCGAGAGGACCTGAACAGGACCTGAGATCCGCCGCCGCCGCGCTGCGACGGTCCGCCTGGAGCGACAAGGAACGGGGTCTTCCAGCCTCGGAATAGCTGCGCGGAAGGCACTTGGGATCACCGGCTTCTTTGCCCAAACCATGTGCGATCCGGTGGAAACCGAAGACGAGGTTGATCCTGACCACCACGGTGAAGAGAGCCCTCGCTACAAGCCGCACGACGTATTCATAGCTCCTGTTCCATAGAGATTGGTCACGAAGTGCCTTCACTTCCTGCCTCTGCCAGGCGACCTTCTGCCCCAGATCCATCAAGCTGACACCCTGGGAAAAGCCGGATAAGCTTGAGCTCACGTTGGCCTGCGCCCTCCGCAGGTTCTGCTCCATCTCGGCGAGTACCTCCGTCTCCTGGTACAGATGGACGGTTGCCGCCGCCAGTCTCTCCATCTTCCTCACCTTCCTCTCCATCTCCTTCTCAGTAAACGCCAAGCCCCGCAGAACATCCAGCTCGTACGCGGGAGTCATTCCCTCGCCGCCAGATGCGACGGCCGTCACGATGTCGGGAAGCACCTGCTCGAGCCTCCGGAGGACGGGGATCGAACAGCGCCGAGCGAGCAAGGCGGCGGCGCGGGAGGTGGCGCCGAGGGTTTCCAGCATCTCGGAAAGGGCCAGCGCGAAAAGAAAACCCCGGTCGTCGGAAACGAGCTTCTCTACGCCCTCAAGGCGAAAGATGTCGTCGCGGATACGGGTGATCTGGTCGTCGGCGAGGGAGTGCCAGAGATGGGCGATCCTAGAGAGGAGCCCAGACACCTCCAAGGCCAAGACACCAACCGTCCTCGAGGCCGCCGGCGCTAGCGTTGTAGCAACCTCGTCCTCTGCGCCGCCAGCGCCATCCCGCCGGTGCCCGCGCAGGAAACCCACACGACCGAACCACGACTCGACGACCATCCGACCCATTATCTCCGGCGAGGGATAACAGAGCAAAAAGGAAGGGGGACCTGGAGGAACGTCTGCGGGCCTCCGCCAGGGAGATGCGCGGTTCGATCCTTCCCCCTTATCTCCATGGGGCGTCCAGACCCTGGCGAAGATGCATGGCGGCGGCGGCGGCGGCGGCGGCGGCGTTACAGTCCTGCCGATGGGGTGGGTGGGGCGAGTGGGAAGGGAGAGAGAAGGGGCCGAGTTAGAGTCGTAAAGGCGCCGACGCCCTCGCGGCAAAAGTCGGTCGGGAACATTGTAAAATCGCGGGGGAAAATAATAGGAAGGTCGCATTCCCGCGTCGTCATCTGGGTGGCGTTATTTCTCACGACGTCCGTTTCCTCTTGTCTTCGACGGTTGCCCGTAGAAATTGCTTGCTTCGAGGGCCCGGTCGCCGGTGTATTGTTGGGACTCGTCCACCTCCCCGTCCCTACCTTTATCCCGGGGGGTTGGGGAGGTAACCCGCCGGCGAGGGCCGGTGTGCAGTGCGAAGTCTCACTACGACTGCGAAGAGAGAGAGGGAGACCGGAAGCGACGGGCACGGCCGGGGGGAGCGTGCCTGTGGCGGAGGGGTGGAGGAAGAACGGTCGGATCGAGGAAAGCGCGAGCACGACGGCGTTGAGATGCCCTACCCCCGCGCGCGACGGGGAGTAACACATCCCATCGCCAGTCGCGGTCCCGGCAACACGGCTGGCTGGGTGCTTTCGGTCTGTTGTGTCCCTCGTGGGGCTCGCTGCACCCTCGCGCCGATGTGCAGTCGCCTTCTTCCTTTCCTCTCCGTAATGACGGAGACGGTGCACATGCCGCCTCTCCGTGATGGTTTTATTCTTCGTCCTCACCCGCCCGCGGCCTGCAGGAAGACACAGGAGCAGCTATCTCCTCTTGTCCAGTCATGCCAGCGGTTACGTCACCTATTCCTGAACGCATAGCCGTACCCGAGCCATACGGCGTCACGGAACCGTGGAATTTGGGGGGGCGGAAGGGGGAGCACGCCCGCCGCGAATGGTGGCGGCTCGCTGGCCTCACGATCCCCGCGGGCCAAACCCAATGCAATACCTTCTCCGCGCCGACTTCTTGTTCACCCGACGCTGTGTGCATGCATCAGGGACATCTGGACGGATACTAGAGGCACACGCGACGGAGCCGAAACGCCAATCGGGTCTATCGCACACTCCGGGGAAGTATCCGACGACACTGGTCAAGACGATCGGTGATGAATATTATCAAGACGACAACCATTAACTTTCTGCGCGACCGCTACGCCCGGCCTTAAGGACAGGAACTGTACCGTAGTCTACTGCACTGTCCCGCCCTGCGTATTTTATGGCCGATCCCGCGGTCGGTGGGGGAAGGGGGTGATGGGTTGATGTTCAATCAAGTTCGAAATGGACGCCGTACAGAGAGTTATCAGGACCCAACGACAACACAAGGGGAGCATTGCCGCAGCAACAGCCGATAATCCCAACTCGTGAGTTGGATGGACGGTGAGTTGACCTTGCCTTCTCTCCTGTGCACGTGCATTCGCATGTGCGCTTGGCTTCGAAAGGTAAGTCGACCCTCTACTTGATCTCCAAAGTCAAAACTTCGAGGGCTGAGATGGAACGGATCGCAACGTACGCCAACAATCGTGCACGTACATATTCTGGCCGAGTACCAAGAGGGCAATCAACAGAAGACGCGACGCGCGAACGAGGGGTGGACTTTTGATGGCTCGAGGATTTGTCGACGCTCGCCCGTCTGAAGGACGAAGGTTATGATGGTTCGGTTGAAGGTAGCCCATCCCTGGGGTACGTCTCGTTGCATTATGATATAAGCTCGCTTCATTTTTATTTCGGACTGGTTGGCGTCGATGAAGAGGCTGTGGGGTTGCTTCTCGGGCCGTCCCCGGCGGCGAGGGCCGTCAGAGTGAGCCTCTACTTCTCTTAAAGCATGTTCTTGCCGCCTCTCCTCGTTTCGTTGGGTGATTCTTTGCTCTCACGTTCGAGTGTTTCGTAGCTCTGGGTTCATTCGCTCTCTCTCTCTCTCTCTCCCTCTCTCTCCATATCTCTCTCTAGATAGACAAACGCGCACACGCGTTTTCCTTACTCCTCTCCCCTCGAGAACATCCCTCGCTCTCCCTTCCGACTCCAGCCAGCAAACCCTTCCTCTGTCTGCAGGCAGTGCCACCCTCTGCGGGTCCGTCTCGCCTTCACGGGATCGCGAGGTGAGTACCTGAGCTTTGGCCGTAGCCGCCATTCGTCGACACAGCTCGGCCGGCAAGGCATCCTCCTGCAGTCCCCCTGGAAACAAGCTCTCCTCCGCGACAGCGTCAATCCTGACTACCTCACCAGCGCACCCTTATGCTTGCGGCCAGCCCACTATATTGCTGGGTTGCTTCTGCAGGGCAGCTCCCTCCCCGCGGCAGTCGGTCCCCCGACGGGCCACTGGTCCCCTCGTGGGGCAGCAGCTCCCAATGCGTCCGACGATGCCTCACTCCTCTCTTGTTCGGCAGCAGTCCGGGGGGAGGGGGGGGAGGGGGGCATCCCCAATGCCCCGACCTCTCTGCGGGCTGAATATGGCCCCCCCTCCACCCCACCCCACCCACAAGAAAGAGCAATGCCGGGGAACAAGATCCCCCCAGCTCCTCTCTGGTGGTTGCGAAGAGACTGGCCAACCTCCCCCCCGAGGGGCTCGGCTCGCACGTGTGCCGAGTCGGGGAGGCGCCGGCTGGGTGGCGGAGCCCGTACTTGTTTCCCGCCCCCACCCTCCCCCTCATTTGGGGGTTCCAAACAACTCCCGCGCTCCTCTTTCGCACCGACAACCCCTCCTCTCTCAGCCGACGAGGGGCCAATCCGCCTTAATAATAAGAATAAATATTATTGATATTTATATTATTGCTGTCATTATTATTTGTTACTCTACTTTCCCAATTCATTAGGAAAGCGGATTGCTCCAGTTCTCGAGGTGAAAGACGAGGGGTCGCATCGGAACCCGCGCGACGCCCGGAGGGGCAGACAGAGAGAGAGAGAGAGGTCCGGAGGTGGGACATGGGGCCTTTTATTTTTTGATGATATTAATTAATATATAATCGCTGCTCAAATGGGGTTGGCCCACTGGGGGGGCGCGTGGGGGTTACTCCGTTACTTAAAGGGGGCAGTGGCGTTTCAGAAACGCATTAAAAGAAAGTCTTCCCGACCCCGTCATAAAATATTAACTACTCGACGATATAAATTTTATTTACATTTCTCACGCCTCTAGTAAATTGCTCCCTCGTCCTCCTCCGCCGCCGCCTCCGCCTCCTCCCCCTTGCTACCCCCGCCTCCCCCCCTTGCTCCCCCGCCCTCCCTCACTCCCCCCTTGCTGGGCCCGGGAGAAGGGGCGCAGCTGCGTCGGGGTGTCCCCCCGCCCCCCCTCTCTCCCCCTCCCTTTGATTCATATTCAACATATGCGGTAGCATGGACGACGGAGGGCACCTCGCTGCCGCCTCCGGCTGCGAAGTAGGCGGCGGCGCAAGCGGCTGGAAGGACGACAACACTTTTTCCGAGTCCCCCTCTCCGACTCCGTCGCCGTCCGCCTCTCCTCTTCGCCCGGCCTCGGTTGGTGCGGCTAATGTCGCTGCCACGCCTGGCGACAGCGGGATCGGGGTGGTCGACAGCATGAGCGCGGCGGCATATCCCTTGCCCGGGGCGGCGGGAGTGGAAACGGTACTAGGATCGGCGACGGCCTTAGGGAACGTCGCAGCTGGCGAGGATCTCGCCGGGAAAAAGCGAGGAGTACATAGGGCGGACGGCGGCGTGTTCCCATCCTCCGCGTTCCCTTCCTCTCCCGCTTCTGCTGGGGAGTTTTCGACGGGCGAGAAGCGGCGCCGGGGACGGCCTCCGGGCTCCGGGCGGCGCCAAATCCTCGCTGTCCTGGGTGAGTGTGCCGACGACCTTGTCCAAGTTGCACGCTTTCCCCTTCTTTTCCTTCCCCATTCTGCTTCTCTTTCCGTCCTAGTCTATCCCCTCTCATTTCTCGGCGGTTTTATTCTGGTAACCTGAGCTTCACGACGAGATAACCATGGAACCACAGGACAGCAACGCAATGTGTTAGATGAACTGAGGGAATCCTGTTTATGGGTGAGCGCTGGTCCTGCCCAATATCTCTGCAGCATTGAAACAAGGAAAACAGATGTTGGATGAAAGCCAGCCGACGAGAGATTTTCAGAGCAGACTTATTGCCTCTCTTCGCTCTTGTCTATTGACGTACTTATGTGGGTGTTGGGACCGCCCCTTTACCCAACCTCAAAAGCAATGCCCACCGGGTTACAGAACGTGAACCATCATCGCCACCACCATCTTTCTCTCTCCCTCGTTTACGCTCAGACCCCGCTGAGTACCCTGGTTCTTCGTAGCTTCTGTCTGTCGTTGCTGTCCTGCCGCCCTGAGGAAAGTAGTGGAGACTGATGTCTAACTTGTTTCTCGTGCTCTATGAAGGGGAGTGGTTCGCGCACTCCGCCGGAGGGAATTTCACGCCGCACGTCGTCACCGTTCCCACCGGAGAGGTAACTGAATTTGTGGACGTCAAGTAGCAACGACAATACGATCCCCCTCTTCCTCTTTAAAGCTACGTCGGTCCTGCTTCAAATTTCCCTTTTTCTCTTCTCTAGAACACCTTGACCTTCGGGGTCCTCCCCTTACAGGACGTCGCGGCGAAGATACTTTCGTTCGCCCAAAAAGGTCCCCGAGCAATTTGCATACTCTCTGCCAATGGGTCCATCTCAAACGTCACCCTGCGCCAGCCAGGATCCTCCGGTGGTACACTGACTTATGAGGCACGGACTTCGTACTGCTCGCTCGTTCTGCTTTTATTTCGTTTCTCCTTCTCACGCCGCTGTCGATCTACGATTCATTGTCGCCCTGGGGTTTTCTCGCCGCCCGAAAGAAAGGAAATGAAGGGCGCGCTAAGCAAGGCCGCTTCATCGCCAATCGCATATGTGGAGGAGGCTAGTCGCTGACATTTGCTCCTGATGACATCTTACTCAATCTCTCTCCCCAGGGTCGATTCGAGATAATCTCTCTGTCCGGGTCCTTCACAAACACAGCAAATGCGGGAATTCGCAGCAGAACAGGCGGAATGAGCGTCTCATTGGCAGGACCTGATGGTCGCATGGTCGGTGGTGGGGTTGCAGGCTTGCTTCTGGCGGCTAGCCCTATTCAAGTAATGCCGTGCTCCTTTTCCTATTTGAATTGCGTAGACTTGGGCTTCTGCTGCGTGGGTGGTCATGGCTTTTTACATGAGATAGAACAGCGCTTGCCACGGGGCTCGTGTTTTCTTCGTGACACGGGAGCCTAGTCGTCGCGATGAGGACATGCCCTGTGTTTGATTAAGCAGTCACCTGATGGCTCCTCATTGGTTGCCTTCCCGTGCAATCGTTAACATTCCCTGCCGTGGCGATGATGCTTGGCATTAGGAGGAAGAGTACTCTGCTGTCCGGCGGCTGGGAGTTACGAATGTCGGGCTGTGAGGAAGACAGACACGCAGAGTAGGTCTGGACCTGGCGGCGGCGGCGGTGGCCGCTGGAGAGTCGTGACATTCGTTACACCGTGCGCTGCTTTAAACAGAGCACGAGCTGAAGCTCTTGGTGCTTGCTGATCCTTGCCGCCCAGAGAAATTGTCACAGCCAGGCGAAAGCGTCTGCCATGTGTGACAGAATGCTGTCGGCGGCGTCGGTGTTTCCACACTGCTGTGTCTAGATCATTCATTTGCTGGGGGGCCGGGTCTATAGAGTACTGTCACAAGTATGTGCCCCGGCAACACTACAGCCTCGCACGGCGCAGGGCATGCGCACGGTGGCACGGTGCGTTGTGCACGGTGCCGTGCGAGGTTGTGGTGTTTCCGGGGTCATTGCCTGCAGGATAACCCTGGTAACAAGTACCCTTGGCTCACGTTATGCTGTACTCCAGCGGGCCAGATTCCTCGGTGTCATCATCCATCCATCCTGTGGTCTCTAGCCGGTGCCGCGCATCTCTAGCTGGAAAGGTCGAGAGTGTACTGATACACTTCTGGTGGTGGTGGTGGTGGTCTTATTGACAGGTTGTGGTGGGGAGCTTTCTGCCGAACATCATGAAGCAGCAGCACGACAAACCGAGGCCTCTCCCTGCTTCTGCTGCTAGGATTCCATCATCTCCAGGGGCGCCGACAGCTGCCATGCCTGTTTCCCAGGCAATTCCCGATGAAGATTCCGAGACGCCGAGCTCGGGTTTACCTGAGCAGCAGCGCACCGGCAGCCGTGGCGAGAACCAGTTGAGCATGGGCATCGGCGGCATCGACAGCACGAGCCCAGCTCCCTCCTTTTCCCCGCCGCCGGTGGTGGTCAGCTGGCACGCCCTGCAGTCGTCGGCGGAGCGGGGGGCATCGCCGGATATCAACGTTCGCCTAGCTCCCCGGGAGTGAGCGACTGCGTTCGCTCGGCCGCCCGGGCTCCGACAGGCAGGCCATTCTCCATCCCCGTTTCCGGTGATTTCTGACTGACCAACCAACCGCGACTAGCGCTGTGGTAATCTGGGACCAATGTGGTGCCCCCCCCCCCGGGGGTCTCGAAGGCTCATTATCCGTCGTATACTCATGCCATCGACACGCATCCCTGTGACAAGGCTCCCTTTGAGTGCCACGCGTCGAGCCGAACATTGCCAATCCACGTGATGGAGTTGCCGCCGCAGTTCCAATGCACCGCCTGTTCGGATGGCTCTGCATACATACCTACGTACAGAGCTCGCGCGCGGCGGCAAATGAGCTCCCCGTCGGCAGGCAGGAAGCAGATAAGAGAGATGGAGAAGGGGGAGGCGGCGAAGGTGGTGAGGTCGAAGCCGGGGACGGTGAAGCGGGTGGTCTATGGAGACGAGGAGGGGCGGCATCGGGTGGAGAAGGTGGCGATGCCGGAGACGCGCCACCCGGACACCCTCCGGTACATGGAGCGAAAGCTGAGCGAGAGGGGCATGTACCGCATGGAGCGGCACCCCGTCGACGGCCTCACTCTAAAGGGCGGCCCCCCCAAGTCCGGGCGCGGCGGCAAGTACACCTGGGAGGGACCCGACGACGTCGTCCACTCGCAGCTAGATCCGGCGCCCGCGGCGATCGACGAGGGCGACCCAAATTACGAGCCCCTCACCGGCGAGGGGGATGAGGGCCAGCGGGCGGAGGAGAAGAACGGACCAGAGGAGGGGCTGGACTGAGGAGGCGACGAGACTGCTCCTCTCCCAACAAATCCCCGGCACCACCCACCACCCCCGGAGGCGGAGATCAGTGTATAATAAGGCGAGCCTCGACCCGCTTCAGCCTTCTGTATAGTATCCACCTCATGGCCCGACAACTCCGACGAGACTCTCGCGTCGTCGGGACGCCGCCGAGACTCACCGTCCGTCCGTACTCAGATCTGCGAGTCAGAGGCCTCCCTCTTTCCCCTTTTCTTCTTCAGCCGTGATCACCAACCAAGTGATCGCTTAGCGGTCCACGAAAACGTCTTCGCGAAATAGCGCTCGGCGTTGTCGATCTATTGGGCCCTTCCCATCTGGTGCGCCAAGCGCTCCGAGTCCACCTGGGCCCAAAAATAAGGCCCCCCCCCCCCCAGGGGACGGAGAACCCCCTCACCTCGGCTCGACGATAACCAAAGCCACAGCGCCGCCGCTGTGCCCCCACTCCCCCTCCTCCTCTCCCCTCTCTCTTCCCCTCGCGGTGCCGCCCGGTGGGGGAGCGAGGGCGGCAGGCAGAGCTTGGGGCGAAGAGGAGAACCTAACGCCATCCCCGCTCGCTGTGCCGCTCGATGGCGAAAGGGGACGACGCGGTGGCGCGGAAGAGAAATCGGGCGCAGAGAAGGAAGGGCAGGTCTCTGAAGAGCAAGGAGTCCGTCTCCTCCCGCGTTGCCGCTATCATCGCTGCTAAGCGCCGCCGCAAGACCGGCAAACGCCGTATATGCGAGGTGAGATGCTGTGCTGTGGCTCTAGTTTCTCCGGACTCCTTGCCGATCGATCTTGTTGCCTGCAAGACCGGCAAACGCCGCAAGACCTCCCCCCTCTCTGCTTCTTTCCTCTTTCTCCCGGCCTTCTGCTTCTTCGCCTAGGGTTTAAACGGTTGAGCTTCTAGTCTTCAACGTCTACTTGTTACGAGGCCGTGACGCGGTGCAAGACGGGCCTTGTTTTAGCCGTTTTCTAATCAATGTTTGAGACATCTCTGTATCCACCGGTTGTCTTGTCCCATGTAGGGGATGTGCTTCACTCTCCCAACCCCGGAGGATCCCTTCAATGACCTAAATGATCCCGTGGCTAAGAAGGAGAAGCAAATGAACACCGATCTTTATCAGAGACAAAAGGAGGCAGCTGCTCTCCCTGGGAAGAGCAATGGCAGAAAGAAGTCTGAGATACCCGTGCCATCGAAGCCTTCATCGGCGGCCAATGGTTTGCGACACAAAAGAGGTAAAGGCGAAGGTGGCGCTGATGCCGGCTCTGATGACCGGGTCTCAAAGTACCTCATTCTATGTCTGAAGGCGATCCAGGAAGCATCCTCCCTGGATTGGGGGATGGACGAGACTGATGACTTGGACCAGGGGGGCACGGCCCAGCAATCGCCACTCTTGGCTTGTAAATGGGGGATCGATTTTTGGAAGAGCCACTCATCTGGATTGGACATTGTGGATTCTACTGGGGACTGTGCAAGCCGAGACCAGATAGCTTGGCTGGTGTCAAGTGCCTCCGATATCATTGCAAGAAGAGAGAAAGAAGGGCTTGTTGTTCCTAGCCCCTTCCTCGTATTCCTCGTCCCATCTCAAGATAAAGCCTCTGAGGTAAAAAAACATAAAAATCACAAGTATTGTGTATTTTTGAGATCTCAGAAGTCTTCGCATAGAGGAGGCTTTCCTACTTTGCCTTTTCTTGACGGGGAAAGGTCATTGCTGTCCTTCAGGTCCGTTCACTCTGCAAACCACTCAAGTCCCTTGGAGTTCATACAGTGAGCTTGCATCCAGGCGCATTGGTGGATCATCAGGTTCACGGGTGGGTACATATGTTTTCAATTCATTACCTTCTCATCCCTTATACTTACCAATTATATGTAAATCAATTGAGATATAAGTTGGCTTTGAAACATTGCGTGCCCGCCTCCCAACACACATAGACACAAACAAACGCACACAAAACCATATGAGGAATAACCCTCCATCTCCTTATATTTATTTTTAATTCCAGGGAAGAATATGCCTTCTAAAGAAGAACGCTTAAGATAAGTAGATTGTTGATGCATATGCCTTTGCACATGTTTTACAATTTCATATACTGCCAATTGATTTTGGTTTCATTCTATCTAATCTATTTTTTCTGACTGTGTTGATAATTGCATATTTATCTCAGCTTAATTTTCAGTGTTTCATTGATTCTAACGTAACTTGGACAACAGTGATATCATGTTCCATCATACTGTACCATTACGGTAAACCACCCAAGAGCAGTTATTCATCTGATACATAATAAAAATGTAAGTTTTACCTTGATTACCTGATGGCTTGGGGTCTCATGAGGTAGAAAAGTTTACAGAGGTTTATTCAGGAATTTACTTATCACAATGATTGCACATTGTTCCTTATGGTATATAAATTGAAATTCGCAAAGGGATCTATATCCGAGCAAATTTGTGGTGTCTGAGGCGCGGGAGTCTCAGGCTTAAACTTTTCAACTCTCACCCAAATGTGATGGACTCCTGCTGTTTACTTGAGATTGCCCTTGGAAGTTACTTCCGTATTAAATTATTCAAGGCTCTGGGTAGCATTGTAGTCTTTTCGAGCCAGAGCGAAGGAAAATTTGCCATGAAAATTATCAGTAACCCTTCCTAGGAGCCGTAACACAAAATAAGGATCAGTAAGGACAAGATACTTTTTGGTTTTTTTTAAGGACATTGCATTTGCAAAGCACGGATTTCAGTGTCAGAGGGCCAAATTGAAAACGACTGCTATCGAATAATCTATATTGCCTGAGGACTTTTCGCAAAAAATGTGCTTCTGAAACCGTTGTTTTGCACCCAGAAGTATTCCTTTGAATTATGGAGAACACGAATTGTCTGATCTGAAGATAAAACGAGGAAATCTATAACTTTTGCTGGTTTAGTATGATAGTAACCCTGTATGAAATGTTGCTTTTGATTAGTTCGATTGCAGTCGTTCGGTATAAGTGAGAGAAATAAGTGACCGTATAATCCACTTTTGTACAAGATATATCGTGAAAGTTGATTGCACTATCTGGTGCTCTGAACAGCTGAAAGTTTCTACCATCAAATAATTTTTTCTCATATTGTTTTTTACTAGTCTCTTGCACCAGAAGAAGGTTAGATGCATTACCTCAGCCGTGGTGAGAAGCACATCCCCGTTCCAAACTCGTCTCTTTTTTTCTCTGCCCAGAATCTTCAAAAACGTCTTTAGAACGTTGAGATCGTACCTTACGTTGCACGTGCTTAAATTGTGCAGACAAAAAGGCAGTTTTTTTTCTTTTCTTTTTTTGCCAACCTATCTTTGAAGGTCTCTCGATAGATCCCCTTAAGTTCAAAGCTTCTCTGATCAGCTTCTCAGGATTCCCATGTCATGTAGGGCAACAGGTCAGTGACCTGATTATATTTGGGGCTACTTGTTTGATGTCTCAAGGCTGATGGTGAAGGCAATGACTACGAGATGCCAGCGTCTTGTCCTTCCATTTAAAGCAATCCCTTCTTTATATACTCTCTGATTAGTGTATGTACCTTCCAAGTGTTGTTGCGACTATGTTAGCCTACGCACGACTGCTGAAGTTAAACCCAACGACTCTGATCATCTGATTGAATTCGTTTGGCAAGTAGTCGACTGAATTGCAGTAATGTGCTTCGCCTTTTTTGCTTATCTAAGTATTTTTTTTCTTTTGCAGTTTGAGGAGTTGTGAGCCAGAATTCATTGTTTCTACTCCTGAACGTCTTCTTTCCCTTGTTTCCATGAGGGCCCTTGACATCTCTGGTGTATCGCTGTTGGTAAGTTATTTGTTCTTCATAAATCGTTGCGTAAAAATTTTCTCAGTACGTAATCCATGATATACATGGAACCAAAACAAGCCACAGAGTCTCTGTTTGCTCTTTTGGATGATATTATTACTCAATGAGTCGTGAAGCTTTATTGTTAGTTTTCCTTGATTTCTTGATCACAGAAGACAATATTTCCCTATGAACAAGTTGAGAGACAAGTAAATTAGTCAGGTCGGTCATTTGATAACCATTGTCTGGGTGGAATCCTGCGCTGAATTTGGTTTTAACATAGCTTGTTAATGCTGGTGGCCGTATTCTTATCTGGTGCGCGACACTTTTCTCGTCGTATTCTTATCTTCGATTATTCATCTGAAAATTTTGAATTTGTGCAGGTTCTTGATGGACTGGGGAGCTTAATAGCCTCTGGGTATGCAGACGACATTAGATCCATCAGAGGGCATATTTCAGGAGATCCCCAGACTGTGGTTTTCGGTGACGAACACGAGGGGTGTTCATCGGAGCTGTTGCTCAAGTTGGTGAAAGAACCAGCACGTCGGTTGCCTTTCAACAGCCCCATGGGTTTGGGAGCCGCAGCAGATTCTTCCTAAGAGGAGAGAGAAGGCTTCCGGCCGCAGTTTTTTCTCGTGTGCGGGAGTTTTTTTGGCGGCCGGGGGTTGCGCCTGTAGCCGAGCCGAGACTCGTCGTAGTCAGCAGGCATTCACGTCGCCAACACCAACTCAAGCTTTATTCTCGTGTGGCTCGTGGGAAGTCCAATGGCTGAGGGTTTGTAGATCTCGCGCTCAGTTCGGACGAAAGAAATGGCGGTTTTTTTATTATTATTATTATTTTATGCTGAAACGGGCCCCGGGGAAGTGGATCAACGGCCACTGGTTCTTTGCTCCGTTGGTTTTTGTGGTTCTTGTCGCTGGAGGAGCCGTGCACAACGTCGCATAATGTGCCTCGGGAGGCTGCTCTCTAAGGGACATGAACTCGATCGGCAGATACTTGAGCGAGAACGAGGCTCGCGGTGCCCGCGCAACCTCCGATGTCCCGTCTCCGACATAATGGGAGCAGGCAAAATGGAGACCTCCCCGATTGTCGACGCGGCCCTGCGGGTTCCGCCGAAGAACATCTCGATCAGGGAATCGGAGGTTTGCTACGGGGGAGTCCGAGTCTGGCCGTTGTTGCGCCCGCTTCTTTCACCACTCGCTTGTAGGTGACGCAGTGCAGGAACGTCTCTCCGGAGTCTTGACAGGGAAAAGTCTCCTCCCCCTAGACGGTTGGATAATACTTGTTCCAGGGGCGGAAGAGAGGATGACGGCTCTCCTCGGCAGCCGCGCAGCGGAGCACACCGTCGTCGCTGACGAGAGAGATGCACGGGAAGGCTTTCAAGGTTGATGCAGCAGGCAATGGAACCGAGAATAGGGTGGGTGCCGAGATGTGCACCGATGGATAACAGAAGCTCTTCTCTCTTTATTTTGCCGTTCCCTTGCGGGGGGGGGGGACCAGTTGCTAGTAGTCGGGGCCGAAGGTCCCAACATATCCGAACCCAATGACGGCGAAAGCGGCGGCCTGGAGGAAGAGATAGACGAAGTAGCTGTTCTTCCCGAAAGCGACGTCGTAGCACCCGCAGAAGAAGAGATAGGCGCCCACTCCGATTTCCATTAGGTGCAGTCTGGTGGTGCCGGTAGTGGTGATTCACGGCGTCCACAAGTTAGAGATCCACCCACGGAAACAGCTCTGGGTTCCGAGCCTGTAGAACCAAGGCCCCCACAGCCAGAAAGATGAAGATGACGGCCAAATTACCTGTCGCCGATGGGGAGACGAATCTTCTTCTGAGGTTTGCTACCCGCCTTGACCTTGAGCGCATCTCCGAGCTTCTCGGTGACAACCCACTCGTTCACGCGACCCACCTCCAGCAGCCCGATGAGGGTCGCCTTGGTCCTGTGAAGGGACATGACATTCTCGAAGAGGATCCAGAATACCAGTAGATGTAACGACCTGTTGTTTTTCAGCGAAAAATGAGACAAGGCGGACGCACATATCATGGGATCGTGTGAATAACCGGTGAAGTGTGTGGATGGACATGGAATTATACTTGACTGACCTAGGGGTCCCGACGCCGTTGAGGAGGGTGATGATCGAGGGTATATAGACGGCCCCCCACTTTGGGATTTCCACCTCCGGGACAAAAACGGTCCCCGGAATCACCACGCAGTAGAACACGAAGGTGACGACGTGGGCTACGATCTTCCGCACGAAGAAGAAGCTGTAGATGACATGGATCTTCTTCCACAGCGACACTTTCTGCAGGTTTTCTTATTGCATTACTTAGCTTCCGTAACTTTTATGCGCATAATATAACACCAGTAAGCCCTGTCGAAGGGCTCCTCCTCAACTTTCTAATTCGGAATAAGAGGCGAAAGGAGAACAAATCCAAGCCGACTAACCTTGTTCCTGGCGATCTCCACTACCATCTTTCTGAACAAGTTCGCTGGACCGCAAGACCACCGATGCTGCTGATAGCGGTAGGCCTTGAACGTGCTCGGTAACTCGTTTTTAACCTGGGTCAGCGGGTCGGATCCACCCGGGGCATGAGCATTCCCAGGAGAAGACGGGAATAATTACAGTAGGAGGGGAGGAGAGAAATATCTGTAGGTACCTTAACATCGCAGAGGTACACAAACTTCCAGCCTTTAAGACTGGCTCGGATGGCCAAATCCATGTCCTCCACGGTCGTCCGGTCTTTCCAACCCCCGGCTTCGTTCAGTGCCGCGATCCTCCATACCCCAGCGGTCCCTGCAACCCCATCCGGCAGGCACTTTCTCACCTCCGCCGAACAGCTTGACCCGAGAAGACGCCGTGGTTTGTAGACTCAGAATGATCAGTTTGCAGTCAAGCTTACCATTGAAGCCGAAGAAAGAGTGGGCGAAAGAGCCGACCTCCTGCTCCACGGTGAAATGGTAGTCCAGGGACATTTCCTGCATCCGGGTCAATAGGCATTCGTCCGAGTTCACTGAGGTTCACCAGCAGAAGAGCAAAGAAAAAGAACGAAGGTTATACCGTTAGATTTCATTTAGATCCAAAACGAAGCATCGTTAGCGGCGGTCAGATTTCCTTTATCATCGGATGTTCTTTCTGCGATGGCAAGTTCGTGCAGTGGAACTCGCCTCGGCCTCCCGAACTCTGAACTGGACAACAATGGTAATAGTGCTGGTAATGAATGTGTGTGCATCAATGAGCGATAGAGCACGCTCACGTCTGCAACTGCAGAACACTTGAAACGGCCGGGGTGGGGGGAAGGGGGGAGAGAGAGGGAGAGAGAGAGAGAGAGAGAGAGAGAGAGAGAGAGAGAGAGAGAGAGAGAGAGTCAATACACCACGTTCCAACACAAATGTCGTCATGTCGAGGCGGCGGCAGCGGCGGGTCTGTGGCGTACTACTCAGAACCAGTGGAGATCTCTGCGTGAAAGGGATGATATGGGCCACAGAAATCCCCAGTTCCCGCGCCTGGGATGTCTACGAGATCTTCTGGTCAAAATTGAGCAATTATTATTATGATGATGCTGATGATACGAATAAGGACGAAGGCTGATTCGGAGTTCGCGTCGGCTTCCCCAACTCTGGAATGGACAAAAATAATAATCGGGGCTGGTATAAATGTGTGCATCAGCGGGCGATACAGGACCCTCACATCTATAACAGCAGAACCCTTGAAGCCGGGAGGGGGGTGGTGGGAGGGAGGGGGGAGAGGGAGAGAGAGAGCAACAGAGATGTCGTGATCCCGATGGCATGAGTTGGGAAGCGGCGGTGGGGACCGGTTTACTCAGAACCAGTGGCGATCTCAGCGTGGAAGGGAGGAGACGGCCCACAGCAGTTCCCAGTTCCCATGCCTGTCTCTGGGATCTTCTAGTCAAAATTCAGCAATGGTTATGATGATGACGACTCGAATAAGGACGAAAGGCTGAACGGTGCGATCACCGGACCCGCGACGGCACTGGAGGGATTTTTCAATAACAAGAAGAGAAGGGTCACCTTCTCGAGGAAGAGTCACGCCTTATCTCATTTTGCTGCTGTTGATAACTAGGGAGGTTTGGGTGGGGTTTTTCTTCCAGGACTCACTTTGACTGCTGACGAAGGAAAAGGGAAGCACAGACAAGTCACGCAGTACTCGGTCTCGGCAGCCGTGATCGTATCTTTTCCTCTCCCTGTCGTCATCCCCTCGGGCTGTGGCCATGGCGGCCCGCACACACCGATCATCCCGTACAGCCGAGGAAGAGAAGCTCCGGTACGATTCGAGAGATCATGCTGGAGATGAAATAGGAAGGGTTGGAACCGACAGGAGGATGGTTCAACCCACCTCGACGGATGGACATCACGACTAAATCCTGGTTAAGATCTTTGCTTTAGACGCATTCGACTTACAGGCGGAGCTACCAGGAAGACGTAAAATAGTGGCCGCTAGTAAGAAAATGGGCTGCTGAGGCTGCGGAAAGTATGCGATAGATACAAAGAGAGGAGGGCCAAGACGGAGTTGGCGAGGGACGGGGGGGGGAGCCAGCGCCACCGACACCTCGGCCGCCCATGTGTCCTACTGCTCCGAGCAGATGCCAGATTACCCTACTTCATGCAGCGGCAGAAGAATCATCAGGAGTGGTAATAACTGGTGATGACGATGATGAGGAGAAAAGAGAGCGACGGCGATAAGATCCGGATGGGGATCCCCGTTGTGATTTGATTTAAGTGGCCCAAACGTGGAGGAACTATTGCCCCGTAGTCGAGGCACGGCACGCGTCAAAAAATAGAACTTCCAGTCATACTGAATAACAGAGCGGTCGTCGTGTGTCGGCGGGCAGCATCGGTGAAGCCGCTGCGCCGACCGACTGGCGAAGACGGGGCCAGAGCCAGGCCCCCGAGGTAATAACAAATTAACAATAATAATACGGACGAGTGGTAGACAGAGGCACAGAACGAGAGAGAGAGAGAGAGAGAGAGAGAGAGAGAGAGGGGTTGTCTGGGACTCACCGAACTTCCATCGCGCCTGGACGAGGCCGACGTCAGGATTGTGGAGGAGGAAGGGGACGGTACGACAGAGGAAGTCGGGCTCGGGCTGGAAGTCGGCGTCGAAGATGGCGACGAAATCGCAGCGTTTGACGTAGGCGTGCTTCATGCCCTCCCTGAGGGCTCCCGCCTTGTAACCGGCTCTGTTAGCCCGGATCTCGTGCTTGATGTTCACTCCCTTGCTGGCCCAGCTCCGGCATTCCCCCACCACCAACTCCTGCATTTTGGCCACGATCCAGGCGATCAGTCGGATGATACCGTCTTAATTGTAGGATGCTTGAAGAGTCCGAATAAGGTTCTTCGACGGTTTAAAGGACAGAGGACGGAGAACGGGCCGTGTGTGGCGGTGGGCCGCGTCCAAATTAATGCTGACGTCCATCTCTATCATCGGAAGAAAAGCGGCGAACGCTTTCACCTCCAATCGGAGAAGAGCACACCTTGATGACAGGATCGGTCGAGTCGTCCAGAACTTGGATGATTATGCGATCGGAGGGCCAGGACAGCCCACATGCAGATCCGATGGAGAGCTGATACACCTGCGGGCAGGCGAGGAAAACGCCATCACCGAGAAATGACAGGGAAGAGAGTGAACGAGAAAGGTAGAGAGAGAGTGCATCAAAGCAGCCCAATGCAAGCGCAGGCGCAGAAGGAAACGGAGAAGGCGACGAGACGAATGGGAGGATGACCTCTTTCTCGTTGTACATGGGGATCTGGACGAGCACCATGGGATATCCGGCATTGCCCGTCTCGAGGTCGTTCTTGATCGACTCGCACTTATGCCGCCGCTCGGGACTATGCCCAAAGATCTTCACGAAAGCAAATACAGCGCCCATGTAAACCTTCTCCACGAACAGCATCGCCGACATAGCCAGGCACACCACGACGGCCACCCGTAGCAGCGGAACTAGCACGGGGGCTTGCACCTGCTCCCATGCCAGCCCAACTGGTAGCGAGCTTATCGATGTCAGGCCCTTCACTTCTTGAACCAGGAGGCCCCCTTGGCCACTCCGCTGCTCTCCCATTCCTATCTCCTTTCCTCTAGTTTGGTTTGGGTCCGACCTCTTCGGGCGTCCTGGAAAAGAAAAATCTCGGAGGGTAGACCAGGAGGTAAGACAGGGGAGGGGCAGACGGCTTTTCCTCTACTTGTGGGGGATAGAGCTGGGAGCTGAATGTAATGGCTGGCGGAATGCAGGACTGAGTGGCTGTGGAAGAGATCTGGTGCCGCCGCAACTGCCTCACCACCTTGCACTGCCACAGATTCACCGGAGAAGACGTATCGAGAATAAAGGACGATGCGTGGAAGGAGAGCAGGATGATTAGTGCTTGAAATGCCGGCAAGATATTAGAAGGGGAGAGAATGGAGGCAAGGGGGACTTGCCTCGGTTCCGCCTGCTGGCGTCCTCTTCTTTCTTTCTCCGTCGACGGCTTTTCTTCACTTAGCAACTCGTTCCAGCAGGACCAGGAGTATCATATGAGGAAGCTGGGACCCAGGAGACTCAATCCTCAACCCCCCACCCACCTCATCACCATTTCTTAAAGTCTACCGCCTTTTAGTGAAAAAATCGCTAAACTCTTCCATGTCATTTATCAGTCCATGACGAACACTGTGAAGTGAAGACACAGGAACATGGATAGAGGACAAATTATTAGAGACCGTCCGTAAGAAAAGAGTGTGGGAGGACACGAGCCTTGGACGAGATCCCTCGGCCGTCAGTGTTCATAAATAGGGACGACGACCCATCCCATAAATAGAGTAGAAAGGCCGCGGCGAGTTGAATGGCAGCCTGCGCAGAGACGAAGACAATGCAACGCGTGTGGCGCCAATGATACGGCCACCAGCACGGGGATCCTCTCGCGCACTCCCGAGAGGGAAACTGTGTGTACCAGTAGCACTATGATCTCCTGCTCTCCTGCACATCCCCAGCTCCCCTCTTCTAATACCAATACCTCCGCATACTTTGGAAAATGCCGTCTACATGCCGACGGTCTGGTGTTAGGATTCTACCGTTTTCGTCATTCTCTAGCGGGATGTCCGCAGTATAGCATCAATTTTCTTCGTGATCTAATAAACGATATGGAAGAGCTTAGAATGGTTCGTTCCGGCGGGGGTGTGCTGCGCGCCCACCATCTCTTGGTTCATCTCTCTCTCTCTCTCTCTCTCTCTCTCTCTCTCTCATCTCCGTGAAGAATAGGATGAAGACTGGGGACGGGGCGGGGGCGGTTCGTAAGGGAGTGAGAGTCGTTGGATGGTCCAAAGTTCCAGCCTACCCAACCCGCGGCATTTTGGAGTGAATACAGACAAAGGCCAGAAAAATGATGTAAACTTGTTAGCAGGTGTTTTGGTGGAAGTTTGGGTTTCAGGGGCTGAATAATCCGCTTACGATTTGGCGGGAGGCTTCCGGATTAACTGATTGGTACCCCGGGCCAAGAAACGGGAGAAGGAGAGAGAGAGAGAGAGAGAGAGAGAGAGAGAGAGTGAGAGTGAGAGTGAGAGTGAGTGAGAGAGAGAGAGAGAGAGAGATGGGAAGGGGCTTTAAACCGGAACGGAATGTAACTTTATACAACCAATCCCCTCGTGGCAAGAGAACACAAAAGGTACTTGGAAGAAAACGAGAAAGAGAACAGATAAGGGGGGAAGGGTGGCCATTCCAAGATGGCCGATCTCCAGAATCTTTTGATGGAGGTTTAATGCTTATTTTCCTTCTTTCCTCATATTGTTCACTGGTCTTCTTATCAAGGTTTCATTGTGAAAACCGGGTTTTGGCGGCCAACTCCAAGAAGAGTGGCGACATCGAAGGTAGGTTTAATGTATATGCTGCCGACCTAATACGCTATAGAACTTTGTATGGCTTGAAGAAGTGAGAGGTGAGCTTCTTGTATGTTCTTTCTGAAGGTTGTCGATATAGGCAGCCATTAGGGATCAATAGTCACGGCCATAGTAAGGTTATAGGCTGAGACAATTGACTTTCTCCCTCTTTATCTTTGAGATAGTTGACTTTTTAAAACATAAAGTTGATTATTACATCAAAAAATTAAACTAAGATAAAAGATTTGATTACATATTTATAATTATATTACATTTAAAACATAAATAATTCAAATCATCTAAATTAAACATAAAAATTTTAATATATAAACAATTCAAAGAGTTCATTGACTTTAAAATATGTGTCATCCTTTTCAGCCCAAATTTTATTGGAGTCCAAAAGGTGATATAATTTGATAATAATAAAATGATCCAAGATCAATTAAGAATGAACAATGAATTAATAACAGCTCAACATTATATATATTTCATGAATATATATAAATCTAGATGAATGTGTATATTATCTAAGTCATGATTTTAGATGTAAATATAAGAACTTAACTGAATATATGAAAGTCTCATCATATGCATCAATATAGTTGTATCACAATATTGTGAGAATTCATCATCTTATATATTGTTGTACAAATCATCATTATTTATGTAAATCATGATACTAAGAACGGTAATAATTTGAATATCCAAATTGATGAGTTTAAATAAATTAAAATATAAATATGAAGCGTAATCAATCGCATATAGTTTTATGATTTTACTTCAGTATAATCAAATGAATTCAATGTCGATTTAGTCGAATGATCTGTTTAATATCATATTTTCTTGTATAAGATTCTCTAAATATTATTGAATATATATTATAAATCATGCAAATTTTGCTCGATATAAAAATTATAATTTGAAAGTATTGAGAGTAAACTTATATCTCATATTTAATTTGATTGGATTCAGATGAGATTTGAATAAAAAATCATTACTTTTGTAAGATGTCTAACCAGGGTCACTATAGACTTTATTAGATTTTAATTAGTTCCAAGTGAATTAATTCACTTTAGATACATTATATACTAAAAATTTAATATTTGATTTACTTAAAGTATAAACAAAATATTGAAATAACATATTATATTGATTTAGTCATATAGATGTAAGAAGATCTTGAAAAATGTGTGAGAAGCTTGTACAATGTTTACCTATAAGTATGACTAATATGTAATGAGAAGAATTAACTAACAATTATTTTTACTCTTCTCAACATTCTCTGCTCTGTTCAAGTGTTTTTAATGTAATGCATTCAAGAGAGAGAAGAGAGAATTGTTTGATGTACATTGATCATGAAGTCATTTTTTTAATAATCATTTACAACACATTAAAGTGTCTCCTTGAGATGTTCAAACATTGAAGCCTTCAAACATGCAGCCAACAAATCGAAAGTAAAAAAAATTAAAATAATTTACATCTTCATCTTCTAATGTTGAAATTTAAAGGACATATTGACAAGCTTTTATAACCAACATGTGGTAACATCATTTAATTTATTATGAGTTAAATTGTGGTTATATTTTTTATTAATCACTTATAAGAGTTGTCCCGTTAAACAACAATTTAGCCTACCTAAGTCATGAATATAGAAGAAGAAATTTAGGTAAAATTCTATGGGAGTTGAGCCCTTATAATTATTAGATATAATCAGTTGACTTAATTAGTGGAACACAAAAACAAAGTATGCTATTAGATAGTAGATGTGGGTTAGTGCCTAATAAGAGATAGTAAATAACATATCAGAGAGACATACTTCAGAACAATAAGAGGTCTTGTCAATTTAGCCCCCTTCTTGACCTTACTTTGACCTAAAACCCAACAACTTTAAGGTCATGAGAATTGATATCATTTCAAAGGTTAACTTTTCTCTTTTGAGTCAACATGGTAGCCATCAATCCAAGGTTTAGCTAATACTCATCTAGTTAAACCATAGTAGATTATTCAACTCTCAATATGCTAGTCCATCAATGCTTCATCAATACAAATATTATTTTAGAACGTTTGATAATTGTAAATGATATACCTTCAATGACTAATGTAATATCATATTGTCTACCTTGACTCAAAAATGACAAGTATCATATCGAGCAAATTAACTAAGCCTTGTAAAACAAAATATTACTTGCCAACAAGAATGTAGGTGAGCTTCATTGGTGGGTCTAGTACTGTGGCAATGGAAAATATAAGCTTCCTTTTCAAATGTCATTATGATAATAGAGGCATGTGATTTACTACTTCGTGAGGGAATTCATCAACCCTTGTGAAGCTCACTTGATCTTGATCAAAGCCCTCACTAAAGGGAGGGAGGGATCAAGGGTTAACAATTGGAACAAAATCAAAGAAGGAGATAGAGAAAGAGAATAAAGGAGAGAGCCCAATAGAGAAGAACATGAAAATCTTCATAATTGAGAGGTTTGAAGGTGATGGAGAGTCTGAAGAGGTCCCTCCTAAAGTTGAGGGAGTAGTTATGGAGATTGTTGTGATAGATGAAAGACGATAGAGGAGGAGCCTACGGTAGCAGAGAAAGAGCATGTGGTGGTGAAAGAAGAGCCTATAGTGGAGCCTATGGCAGCCAAGGAGGAGCCTACAATAGTGAAGGAGGAGAGAGAGAGAGATTAGGGGGTTTTCTATCTCTTTCTCTCTCACACACACAAATGATGAATCATTAGATCTTTTATCATTGAGATCTTCAATCAATTTAAAAAACTTATCACAATAATTTCACCAAAAATAAAATTCATATTAGAATTGTGGTTGAGGGAGTCCTCACAAATTGTCATATTTTATAGTTGGAGAGTAACATTTTGACATATTCCAAGTTTAGTCACCTTCTCCACTATGCTAATAGTTACTTGGTAGGTTGTTGTGGGAAAAATAGGAGGCCTAACTCAAGGTTGAGTTTTAGGTTAATAAATTGTGAGTGAGACTATTGTTAGTAAAGATTATAACTTGTTTATAGTCAATTTTATTGAAGAATTTTATGGATCTTGTGGGTATGCCATTGGTGAGAGAATGAAGAGTCATTACAAACTTAACTAGGGCTTCATCTATGATCTCTTCGATGGGCACACCTATAATGATTTGGTGGCCTTTAATAGAAAGTTAGAATCATTTGGTGTGAATAGAATCAACAACTCTATGTAAAATTGATGTTTTAAAAAAAATTAATTACAAAAAAACACAATCATTGATTGTAACGTACTTGAATTTCAGCGGCTAAAAGGTGCAACTTCTTCTATTTGTCTTGTCAGTTGACTATTAGTAGTCATATGTTGATTCTGATGGTTTGCTCTTATAAAATTTCATCTAGAAATTTTCATCTAGGTTTACAACTCTTTGAGACCCAACAATTGTTACACAAGACAACTCCCACAAGTGATTAATTAAAATATTAATCATAGTTTAATCCACAATAAATATAAGAAATGTTATTGTGGGTTGATTTCAAAAGATAAACATTGTGTGCACCAGATTTTTGACATAGATGATATAGATGTTGACTTTTTAAGTTTGGCTTCTAACTATCAATTTGTTAACATTGTAACTTAAAGACTTGAGTGATGATCAACTCAAAGAGAGAGACTTTAATGCACGTAGATGCTTCTTAAGTAAATACTTTCATAGTCGCTAAATAATGGATTGATCTTCCTCTTCTACATCTTAAATGTGTTTCATAAAAAAATATTTGAATATATGTAGAGATACTTAGAAGAATAAAGATAGATGTTATGATTGAATTTTTTATTAAATATTAATAACATTTATAGGTAAATCATGTATGAACTTCACTTGATTTTTTGTGATCATCTAACATCTATATTCACTTAAAATGTAACTTAATTCAAAATTATTGTGAATGTAATACGACTTATATTTTTAATATTTCAGATAACCTCTAATTAAATTAACACATGAATCCTTTAGAATATAATGTTCATTATCAAGTGAATCGGTTCACTTAAATCTAATAAGAATTTGATACAAGTTGTGATGACACCAATATAATGTCTTAAAATAATAATAATTTTTCATTAAAATCTTATCTAAATTCTATCAAACAAGATATAAGAACAAACTTGACTTTGTAAATTATGTTTTTGATATTTTAAAATATTGTCATTAGTGCTATGTATGATTTTCAACATATATTCAATAACATTTAGAAAAAATATGTTCAATGAAATAGATACTTGATTGAATGTTTGATAGATTCAATATTAAATCTATATGAACAAGACAAAATAACATGATGAGTTATTAGATAACTAAGAATACTTTCATATTCATATTTTATTTCACTAAATTTTATTTATTTGAATGTTCAAATCATTTATGTTTTGATCATGATAACATATATACAACAACACACAAGATTATTGTTTCACATGTTGTTATGATATAATTATGTTATTAAATATCAAGAAGCTTTTATATTTTTTAAACTCTCATATGTGTTATGATTATGACTAAGACATATATCCACTCATTCATATTCATATATTTATAAAGCATGTTCATCATTTGGGCATAATTTATTCATTATTCATTGATTTTTAATCATTTTGTCATCATCCAAATATGACACTTTCATGACTTCAGTGTCATCTATGGGGTGACGAGGGCTAAGTTTGACGGCCTGTGAGTGACAAAACTCTATGCTAAAACCAATGGATTTAGTTCAACCATGGTCAATAGAAGGGTTCCATTTGACAAACTTGTTATTTTTCAACTCAATTTCTTTGATTATCTCTATAAGTACTTTGGGACCAATTAGATTTACAATGTTGACTTCTTTTTTTCCTTGTAGACATATGAGGAAGGTGTTTTCCAAAATTTACTTGGGGATGTTCTAAATGAGGTCAAAGAGTAATCCAAACTCTATATTCAACAACTATGTTATATTATTTAAGCTCAAAGAACTATTGATGAAGAGTTAATTATCATGGGATTGAAATATTCCAAGAGGTGATTCTTCAAGAATTCCTAATTGTGGAAGGGTCATCTATTGTTTATTCATTGGAACCACAAGAGTGCTTTGCCATCCAAATTCAAATTTGTAATGGACAACTTTTCTAATAGTGAGAGGTGATATATTGAGAAATAGAGTTCAACATAGAACATTTAACTCTTGTGGTTATGTGTCGCAAATATGGAAAGTCTTATCACCACCTGTGCCACTATTTTGAAGACTCACATTGATAATGGACCCCCTAGTGACCTGATTTGAGGGTTTGGCCATGGGGGCTAAAGGGCCAATGGTTGTCATGGTGATCTCCAACTTTCCTTAGGTTGCAGTCCTAACTTGGTTGCCTAGTCTCCCACTCTTTTTTTGGCCAAATGTTGATTCACTCCTTTCTCACGCATGTCAAGAGAAGGCTGATATCTTGGTGGAGCCCTTTGATGACTTAAGTCTGCCCAATTATTGCATAAAATCAGCTTGCTCAATTCTTATTTCTTGATGGAAATTGACTTATTATATAGTGACTTGTTACTTGATTGCTTCTAAGTCATTCTTAAAAAGGTCCCACTTAAGGTTGCTGGGCTTGGGAGCCATAAGGGATTTAGTGATACTTTTTATAAGTTTGATAGGTACCCCAAGTCGATAGATGCAGGAGAGAGAGAGAGAGAGAGAGAGAGAGAGAGATGGGAAGGGGGATATAAATGAGAATAGACTGAAGATTAATACAATCAAATCATTCATGACAAGAGAACATGAAAGGTCATTGAATAGAATAAAATGAGAGAGATAGATAGATAGATAGATAGATAGAGAGAGAGAGAGAGAGAGAGAGCATATAGGGAATAATTTGAAGAGCTTCAATGGAAGTTCTTTCGAACAGCTTGAGGGAGGGGGAATAGTTGCCATTTTGAGATAGTCAATCTCTAGAAACTCTGAATGAAGGTTTGATGTTTATTTTTCTCCCTTCCTTCTACTATCAAGTGGTTTTCTTATAGAGGTTGCATTATTGGAATTTGGCTTTGGTGGTTAACTCTTTCTAAATCTAATGAATTTTCCCCTATCTCTCTTCCTTTTCCGAGTTCAGGTCTTTTGGTCTTATTGGGTTTGTTCTGACCATTTGTCTTCCTCTTATTGAGCCCTTGTCCTTTGGCAAGCTTGAGATCTCCTAATGATTGTTAGGATTACCTTTCTAGTTCCTCTGACCACATGGGTGGAGAGTAGTAGCTAGTGCTACAAATATTATCATAAATTTACATGTGTGTGATCATACATCAATAAAGTATGGAGCAAACATAAACTCTTTAGATATCTTGTTTGTCACCTCCTCAAGATGCTCCAAAGGGTAGTGCACAAGACTACTTTGATGCTTTGAGCATTACTTATCGATGTTTTTCACAAACAAAGGCATGGGGAGACATCATGCATGGTTTACTCACTTGGTGTTAGTGAAGGAAAAATATGGTACTAATAGAGAGAAGGTACATTTGGATTTGAGGGAGAAGAGGGCTAAAATAGAAGGGGGAGAGATGAGCTTGTAGACTAAAAAGAAACACTAAAAATCAAATGTCACTAATTATTTATAATCAAGGAGAGACGTTTGTTATATGGTGGAGAAAAAAGGGTTTTAACTTTTTACATTTAAACTTAGTTATCCTTGGCCCCCTCTTCTTGATTGACCAGCTGCATTTTCGACAATTCCTCTAACCATCTTGAGTTGGAGGGTTTGACGACAATCAGAGGGATGTATGAAATATCATTTCAAGTGTATGTTTTATTCCTTCTATTTTTATTATTATTTTATATGCAAGATGATGTAGCTGATCAAGTTCTATCAGAAAAAGCATGAAAGGTTTTTGACTTTGATGCCCAAGGCTAGCATGTTAAGTGTTCAGTGTGCTTCAAAGGTGGGTTTCAATGATCAAAGGATCTTAACTGCTAAAATCACTTTTGGCTAGCATTTAGATACATCTCAAATCTTTCAAAGATTATTTTCATACTCATTTGGATGTTTCAATAGAACCCATCGTTTTTTTCTTAGGAACATTCTAATAGAATGGTCCTTTTTTTAAGAACATCAAACTATACTTCATTTTATCCAATAACTTCCTTGTAAGCCCAAAGTATTTAATCAATTTTAATTCTATTCTACAAAAAATTTCCTCTTTTAAGTTCTACTTCTCTACAAGCAGATTTCAACATCCCCAGCTTTAGGGGGAATAATTCAGGGGTATAGGTTTGTTTAATTTGTTGACTCAAGGAGATGTATCTTCCTATAAATTAAGTTTCTTGTGGATTCAAGGATGAAACTTCAGCTCTACTTGGCTAACGCTATGTCAACTCAATCGAATCAATATCTTGTTATGCCAACTTACCAACATTCTCTCTTAATATAAAATTTCTAAATTGAGTGATTCAAAAAGTTTGATAAATTTGAGAGAATTGAACACTTTTGTAATGTTGTTTATAACATGATTATTTGTTCAATATTTTTATTTCAATTAAATTTGTAGTAATTTGGTCTTGAATATAATAATGATGAATTTTAATGTGCTTCATTCTTAGACAAAACATTGAGTTATTTGTCATACATATAATTGATTTTATGTCATAATAAATTTCTGCTATGCTCATTGTGATACTTAAAATGATCCATTGATGTACCAATGTAATCAGATAACCTCATATTTTTATATTTTTATGATGCTACCCCTTAATATAAAATGTCTAAATATTTTTGTAAGGTTGTTTTCAGTTTAATCATTTATTGAATAGAATTTTATTTCAATTGAATTGATATCAACTTAGTTTTGAATATCATGATGACAAATTTCAATGTGTTGGGGCACCCAAATCTAATTCATGACAATTTTACTTGAGGTGTAGGAGATTGCTAGGGTTGTGAATAAATAATCTATAAGGTACTAATGGACTTTGATTGGTTCTTCACGTGGATCCTAACTCTAATGATGCATGCGAGGATATGTTCTGCGACTAGTATGTGTTGCCACGATTATGATTGCAATACGATTTTACATCTTGAAGGAAGAACTTAGGCTGTTATGGATGTAGGATCAATGTTCAGACCTTGTTATATCTATTGTCTTTCTGTTTATAGTGCTCTTCCTCACGCTGACGTCACCACTCAGATCATTGTATGAAAAAAGTTGTGACTTATAAAAAGGAAGGTGCCTTTTAAGTAATGAATGATCTCTCATATTCATGATCAATATTAATTACTCATATCTATCAAAAATATGTTAATGACTTTCACTACATATGTTTTGTATGACACGGTATAAACCATCTCATAAAATTATAAATTATTTATTACTCAACCATCAGGAACTTGTTTTTGCTCCTTTATTTGTTTGCCTACAGTCGATAGAAACTTGACGCAGCCCGCGAGAAGAGTGATTGAGGTCCTTGCTTTTAATAAAGCGGAGCGGGGCAGTAGAAAGGATATTTCTCTTCCCCATTTCCATCATATGATGAGCTAAACTTCCGCCGAACCCGAGTCGTGGTCCACCTAAAGATAGAGCTTCATCCAGATCGACCGTGGACGAGCGATTTCCGGTCAGGTTATGTAATAAATGGATGCTTTGACTTAGACACGAGGTTGTTTTCCAGATGGTAAGCTGAAGGGCTGTTGAAGAGTGGTTCAAAGGCTTTGATTGTGTGATAGCTTCGTGAATAGAAAGGAACCGGGCGACGACAGACCAAATCAACATCTTGGTCACAACTTGGCCTGGCCGGGTGCCGTTGTCCTGTTTATTTTGAGGGTAAACCAGCCTCCGTCAACTGACTGACTGCTTGACTGAAATAGGAGCCACCGTCGATCGTTGCCGTGTTGTTTTGGCCCACCCGCGGTTTATGATTCCTAATTTATTTATTGATAGGGTCAATAGTCTATAGCATTTGGGCCGTAACATTTAGCAAAAACTGATATGAACTGAATGCCATTTGACGAGCTCTCCGTCTTAACTACTTCTACCAACCCCTTACTATCTATCCTTGGGCAGATCGATATGCCTCAAAGGAGGGGAGGAAATGTTGTTATCGACCGCCTGATAACTACTGAGCCCAAGATAAGGAAGGGCCCAATAGCAGAAAAAGGAAAAGTGCACTTTCTCCTCCCTTTAGGTCCTCGGACTGTGAAAAATGGTGGGAAAAATCAAGGAGCTCCAGCAGCTTTGTTGAAGAAAGAGGTGCCTGCTCAAAGGCGGAGATTAGGCTTAATGAAAAGAGAAAGGGGTGAGCCTTTCTCCTCTCTCATTAGGCACCTCTATGAACTTCAAGAAGAGAGGAACCTTCTACTCCAAGCATTTGAAAGGTTTCCATGAGAATGATTCTTCTGAAGCTCAGCCTTTATTATTCTTGGTGTGAATGTAAGAGCTTTTTCTTCTAACAGCAAAATATTTTATCATCCATTGATTTCTGCTCTGAGGTGATTTATATTCAGCCTGCCATTAACTTGGTATTTACTACATTGTGGGATATTTAAACTCATAAATCATTGTTATTTTAACATAAATACATTTAGCTTCTGTTCCACTATGCTTTGCCATCTGTTAAAACTTGTGGTGTGCTATGGATGCCCGCATATCCACGTAGTTGGCATTGCAAAATCCGGTCTCCGGTCTGTACCATCTGTTAAAATTTGATCTCAACTCTGTTTTTTCAGAGTCATTTTTGTCACAACAGGAGGGAGTGGGGATAAGACGTAGATGAGAAGAGAGAATGTCCTGCGGCTTTGAAATGAAGTCCTCCGCGGCCATGAGAACAAATCACCTTTTCCTTGATGTGAACGAGGAACAAAGAAAAGCAGAAGAGGAACAGAGAACACCTGACAAGCCTACCCTCTGCCCAATTGGCTCTCAAGCTCTTTACCGGCAAGACACTCTAAATCCGTACCCACCCCCATGATCCGCGTTCCTCCAGCGACGAGGAGACTATAGAAGACAGGTCAACTCTCCCTTTCAATACGGGCCCGCCCGCCTCTCCCTTAAAACGCTGAAATCTTATCCTCTCGAGGCAGATCCACCGGCTGCAAAGATGGGTCACCCCTCGCGGAAGGTGCCCAAAAACCACTCGGAATGACTTGTATGTTTCTGAAGCGAGATCCCGCCGTTCACTCGGGAGCTTG
Organism: Spirodela polyrhiza; assembly: GCA_024713555.1. Lineage (NCBI taxonomy): Eukaryota > Viridiplantae > Streptophyta > Magnoliopsida > Alismatales > Araceae > Spirodela > Spirodela polyrhiza. The sequence continues at coordinate 80,258 of CM046530.1, forward strand.
GCTTTTCATTCGTCTTTCATGGCTTCATCTCTCGTCTTCCCCAGAGTCGCCTGGTTTTCCCAACTCGACCTGATGCCGCTTGCTGCTTAGTCTCTCGCAGCTGATGTGGAACGTGAAAAACTCGCAGAGGGGGAACGGGAGCGGGAGCAGGAGCGGGGCAGATGAGGGCTCGGTGAAGGAAGGGGGGGCGGTGGGCACCAATCTCACGACTAGCGCGCGCGCTCTGGCGTGATGGAACTGCGGATGCGATGTCAGGAGAGAAGACGGGAATTGCCGGCGCATGTCATTGCAGAGTCGTACATTCTGCTGTGGGGGACGCGCACTCGTAGAAGAGATCCCGTCGACGAAAAAAGACTTACTTGGGCGACGTCTCTTCTGCATCGTGCTGATCGCAAATTCAGCGGATGTGGGCGAGCACAAGATGTAGCCTTCCTGGGATTTCCCACAGCATCCGGGAGGACAAGCGCGAGGAGACGGCAAACGCAGCAGCGAAAACTAGACCGATTTCGACCTTAAGAACAGCCGAACTGCAGGTGGAGAGTGTAGACGCGGGGAAGATGGGGGGATGGGATTGAGCGAGTCAAAGAGACTTCAGAATGTCCTCGACGCTGCTGACAGTGAAAGCGCCGCCCTCCTCCAGGTTCAGCACCGTGACCACGCCGTCGTCCGCTAGCAGAGCAAATCGCCGGGACCGCACCCCGAGACCGACGGGCTTGTCGCTGAGATCCAGCTCCACCCCAAGAGCCCGGGTGAGCTGCAAATTCCCATCTGACAGCAGCAGCACTTGGTCGCCGATATTGAGGCTCTCCTTCCACGCCCGCATGACGAAGGCATCGTTGACGGACACGCAGATAATGGTGTCCACGCCCTTGGCCCGCAGCTCCCCCGCCTTCTCAACGAATCCGGGGAGGTGCTTCTGGGAGCAAGTCGGGGTGAAGGCCCCCGGGACGGCGAACAACACGACTTTCTTCCCCTTGGTGAGATCGGAGACGTTCACGGTCTGGAGCTCCCCCGCGGAGTCGAGGTAGGAGAGGGTGGCGTCGGGGAGCTTGTCCCCGACGGCGATGGTAGCAGCAACGGTCGCCGCGGACGAGGAAGCGGCCGAAGTGGTCGCGCGGAACCTCGGGGAACGGCGCAGGTGCGGGTGAGCGACGATGCCGCGGAGGGAGGCGAGGGGGAGCCGCAGCGCCGAGGAGAAGGTGGGGAAGGAGGCGCCGGGCGCCGCCCTGACGAGCCTGGCGGCGGTGGCGAGGGAGGCGGCGGCGGTGGCGGCCATCTGCCCGGTGATTCGGCTTGGGAGGACGGCGGCGGGAAGCGGCGCAGGAGGAGCAGGGGACAGACAGCAGGAGATATCGGGACGGGGTGGGGGGTGTGCAGCCGCAGGGCAGAACAGTAGGTCGTGATGGGTGGGAATTGAAGGGCTGAGATCGGCCCGCCCGAGGGTATGTACGGCCCCAGTATTATTACTCGATTAAACCCACTGGGGAGGCGGGCTGCGACGGTAATACGAGGGTTTCGAGGGTAATCTCCCAAACGGAGAATTTTTGAGCGTCTCTTCCAGAAGATTCCCCGCCCTCCTCCTTTCGCGCCTTTGCGCCCCCGGCGCCCGGCTATGGCGTAGCAGGCGGCTTCTGCGTCCGGGACCCGGAAGGGCTGGGCTGACTAGGTCCCTTCTTTTGCTTCAGGACGGGGGCGTCGCGTGCCGCCGCGGTGATCGCCGCTCTCGCCCGCACAATCGCCCCGGCTTCAGTCCAGCCCAGGCCCCCACGCTGATCCTCCTCTCCAGAAGGTACCCACCGCCCCGACATAACCGCCCCTCGGAGTCGACGGCCAGGGCCGGCTGTGGCACCGACCCATCGGTCCCCGCAAGGTCTACCACCGTGTAAGTCCTCCCCTCGCTGGAGCCGTTTCCTTTCTCACAGCCCCTCCACACAGTTCCCTAGGGGTAAATCTTCTTATTTTCGACCCGAGTATTGTTAGGAGTTGGTGCAAAAGATGACTATTTTGTCCTTATCTGGCATTTTTTGTCTTTAAGTGAGTTGCTACCTTTTTTGGGAGGATAAAAGTCGGTTTGTTAGCTTATTAATATTTCTTCACTCTCTCATGATGTAATATGTGTTTCACTAATGCCAATTTAGGGTTACTCCAATCACTCTTTCTCTTTTATCTCTCACTCTCTCAACTATTCTATTTCTTTACTTCCTCCAAAGTGGTGTCGAAGCACAAGGTCATCTATTAGGTGCTTGTCTTTTGTGGAGAGTACCAAAATATCAAAAGATGCTCCAAACAAGGTTAGTGAAGTTTTTTGGACATTTCTGAAGATATTTTGATATATTTGAATGTTTTTAAAGATTTCTTGTCGTAACAATAAATAAAATGTTTCTATTGAAGTTTCTAAGAAGAGGTATTACTATTAACCTTGAAAATGATGAGTGATAAACCTCTAAACCTCTCACAGCCTCTAGTTGTGTTTATTTTTTAATAAATAAAAATATGATTTTTATAATATTAAGATGAATATATATTTTTAATTTTATAAGATTTATGGGAGTTGGTTGAGAATAGTAATAAAGAAGGAGAAAGTTCTAAATACGAAATTAAGGATTTTTGAAAAAAAGGTGATAAGTCATTATTAGTTTTACAACAATCTATTTCAAAAAAAAATTTTGATATATTGCTAATACCACTAGTTCTTTTTAAGCATGGAAAGTTTTGAAAGATGAATTTCATTAAGATAGTAGAGTTACAAATGTGAAACTTGTAAACACTTTGTCAAGAATTTAAAAATATTTTTATAAAATCTGATGAATCAATGCATAATTTTTTTTCTAAAGTTTTTGTCATTATAAATCAGATGAGAATTTTTTTAGAAGATATTTTAGAGAGAAGAATTGTTGAGAAACTTTTAAGAAGTTTACCTTCTAAATTTGATTATATTATTACTACCATTTAACAAATCTAAATATTTATCTATTTATACTCAAAATAAATTGATTGTTGCATTGTTAGCAAATAAAAATGAATAAATAGGCTAATAGAAAAATCATTTGAACAGACATTTTAAACTAAAATTGAAATTTCAAATAAGGGGAAGAATAGTGAAAACACATTCAATCAACGTGGATTTGGTAGAGGATATTACCAAAATAGAGGTTGTGGACATATATATGGTAGATCACATTATCTGTAACAAAGAAATGATGGAAGAAATCAACAAAATCAAAATTGAAATTATAAAATTATGTAATGTCAGTTTTGTAAGAAATATAATCACCTTGAAACATATTGCTAGGACAAGACAAAGTAAGAAAATATGAAAGAAAACAATTCCAAGTCCATTTGTAACTTTTGCAAGAGGTATGATCATATTTGTCGGGTTAAAAAAAGAGAACAATCAAATATTGTTGAAGAAAAGGATGAGAATAAGTTATTCATCACTTGTGTATTCTCAAGTTCAAGTAAATCAAATATATGATTTGTTGATAGCGGTTGTAGTAATCATATGGCACATAAAAAAAATTATAATATTTATATTTTTATGATTTGTAAAATTACTATTGATGATGGAAAAAGAGTGAAAATTAAAGGCATTATATTATTATTGTTCGTACAACCTTAAAGGACATATATCTTGATTCATAATGCTTATTTTATTTCAAATTTGACACATGACTTACTCATAAATCTGAAGCATTTGAGAAATTTATTCATTTTAAAGTACTTACTGAAAATCAAGTTAACATATTATTAAAACTTTTCGAACATATCAAGGTGAGAGTTTATCTCTTGAGTTTAAATCATTTTATAAGAAGCATAGAATTAAAAGGTAATTCACTATTAGAAAAACTTTATAAAAAAATGATATTTTTGAAATAAAGAATATAATAATTGTGAAAATAGTTAGAAGTATATTTAGTAAGAAACATTTGCTTGATAAGTTTTTGGCTAAAGTAGTTGTAACTTCTACTTATATTTTGAATATTTTTCCCTCAAAGGTTATTTTTAATATGACTCTTTATAAAGCATGATATCATTAGAAGCCTAATGTTAGTTATTTAAAATTTTTTAGATGAATTTGTTATGTTTTAATTAATGTAAATGATCATGACAAGATGGATAGGAAGAGTAAGAAATATATTTTTCTTAGTTATAGTGATGACAATAAGGGTTATCATTTATATAATCATGAAACAAAAAAATTATTGATTCAATGTAATATCACATTTGATGAATATGTAAGTTTGAATCGGAACACAAATTCAAATCATCAAATATCCTCATATGATCATGAGTAGAAAAATTTTCAATTAAGTTAAAATTCAATTAATGAAGTATCTACATCGTTTGTTTCACTTAAGATATTTTCTCCTAGTGGTTTTGATGGTCTTAATCATCAAGCTAATTCAAGCCCAAAGTCATCAAGTGTTCTAAGAAAAATGAAATTGTGGATTTACTATCACAAACAAAAGCAAGTGAAGTCACGTGGGTTTATAAGGTGAAGTATAAATATGATGGTACTATTCAAGAATGTAAAAAAAAAATTACTAGTGGAAGGATGTGCACAACAACAAGGTATTGATTATTTTGAAACATTTTCTCCAATTACAAGATTTGAGATAATTTATATTATTTTAGCCTTAATAGTACAAATGAAACAGGGAGTATTTCAATTTGATGTTAAATTAGTTTTATTGAATAATTATTTAAATGAAAATGTGTATATTGAACAACCATGAGATTTTATCATTGAAGGAAAAGAGAACAAAGTTTATAAATTAAATTAAACATTGTTTATGGTCTTCAGAAAGTGTTGAAAGTATGGTGTAGTAGTCTTCACTCTTATCTTCGTAAACATCATTTTCATTGAAGTGATAATAAATAAACACTTTATATCAAGATTCAAGAGAAAGATATTTTGATTGTATATATTTATGTCGATGATATTATATATTTTAGATCTTATTTGTCAATAATATTAGATTTCAAGAAGTGTATAATGGTTGAGTTTGATATGATAGATTTGGGATTATTTTATTATTTTCTTAGGCTTTAAATCATTTAGAATGATCATAGTACATTTATCTCACAAGAGATGTATGCATGTGACTTGCTCAAGAAGTTCAACATATTTAATTGCAAAATTTGTCATACTCTTCTAAATATAAATGATAAATTATGTCTTGATGATGGGATTGCAAAAATAAATGAATATTTTTATAGAAGTATGGTTGCTAGTTTAATATATTTAACTCATACTTGATCAGATATCTTATTCTCAGTTAGTATGAATTCATGATTTATGCACTCACCATCATTTTATTATCTTAGAGTAGTAGATAAAATAATTAGATATGTTTGTGGAACTATTAATTAAGGAATCTTATATCAAGATGATTGTGAATTTAATTTTTCTAATTATTCATATAGTGATTGGATAAGGTTTTTTTATGATAGAAAAAGTACAAATGGTTTTATTTTCAATTTTGGATCATGTACAATCATGGGTTTTTAAAAAGTAAGAAGTTACTATTTTATCATCTTTTGAAGCTAAATATATGACTACATCAATAGTTGCACAACAAATAATATGGATGTAGAAAATCTTACAAGATGTTAATTAACACTTACATTTATTTATTGTGACAATATGTCAACTATTTTTATGACCAAGAATCTAATATTTCATAGACAAATGAAACATATTGAGATACGACATCATTTTATGCCAGATTTGATTGTTAAAAATTATATAAATATTAAAATTTACTCAACAATAGATCAAGTAGTAGATAATTTTACGAAGATATTTGGTTACTTGAAGTTTTTTAAGTTTAGAAAAACTCAGTTTGAGACGTTCTTGTCACCTCGGCCCCTCTTTCTCCTCTCTCTCTCTCTCTCAACTATTCTCCCCACATATTTTTCTGTTTCTTTATTTCCTACAAGATTTGCGTTGCATTCTTTGTGCGTGTTGTGTGCGGGTGTGTTGTCAAAGTCGATGGTTCCCGTTCTGGCTTTTTTTGTCACTTTTCCCTCTTGCCGAAGATAACAATAGAAGGAAGCCGCGAGTCAAATTAAGTACGTGCCACGCTGACTGAGCGCGAATCGGGATTCCCGCCCGAGAGGATGAGGTTCCGCGCGTCATTCTTCATGTGTCATTCTCCACTTATTTTTTTTCAGATTTTTACTCTACGCTGCTGCAATATTAGCTTCCTTCGTGGCCGGAAAAACCTGAATTCTTTAAACTGTGTAAGTTCTGTGGCACGGTACAATTTTACTTGTTTAAGTTCACACAGATGGACGATACGGAAATGCTTTTTATGACGCAAATTGAGTTTTGCAGTTCTGCTAGCTGCATGATACCTGGATACACATCCCAGCTACATATTCCTCGTTCACACTGCTTTCAGTTGAATCGTGGACGGTTGACTGAGGGGTGAATGATTCGAGCGCCCCGCAGAAAGGTAAGAATTTTTTGGATACTTCGTAGTACATAACGCGTCCAATTGTTTGAGGGCTCTCTTCTTTCCGGATTACATTGCGAGGACCAGATTTATGCCTTATTTCTCTCAGTTTCCCTTCCCTCTGGGGTTAGGTGACACCTTACCGTATCGACGTATCCTAGCGTATGACCACATATATATCGATCTCTTCTCATTGTTGTTGATCTAATCTCACAGTTAGGATTTTGTCTCGGGTCAATGTGGATACTTGACTCAAATAATTGATTATGATTTCATCGTGCCTAAGGTTGTTACTAAAACCATGTCGCAAGTTCTGTAGATTAAATTTTTTTATTTTTTATTTGTTATTCCACGAGCATAATGATTTTGTTTTTCTTTAGTATGGACCAACGCATGATCCAGATGTGTCAGATTGCGCCAAATATCGCATTCGGGTATGATATTAGACCTTTTTTGGCCCGTCTACCTCTCAAATGTGGCGGATATGTTATAGCTTACCGCTACTGACAGAATGCATCGCTAAACGTTTGACTTTATATACCCGTCGAATCATGCCACACAACGCCTATCTACCCGCATTGTGACGACAGTTTTCTACTTGTGTGTTTATTTAAGGAGCCGTACAGAAAAGTGCATACCATTGCTTGTGCCATATGAAGAACCCTGGAGTTGAACCTTACAAACACTCATACTGCGCCACATGAAGAAAAATTTACCATAGTAGATTAGCTTAAATGCCTTGATTAGGACTACAATTGAAGAGTTTGTGTGACTGGTCTTGGGCCCTTGAAATTTCCGCGAACATCTACCGAGAGGACCCAACGTTCCCTCTTCCAGTGAAAAGAAAGGCGATATGAACCATAAACACGAGCAACAGACAGACGAAGAAGAAGAAATATTGAACTCGCAAAAAGAATTGTGGAAATTGTAATACTCAACTTGATTGGGACAGAGAACGGGACAGTGATATGTTTTCATTTGCCCTTTTAGCTTGGGTTGGGGACGGCTCGGTCTTTCCTATTCAGATTTCAATTTATTAGCAACTTGTTTGTTAAATGTAAAATTCAGCCTGAATAGGCGTTCTGGGTTTCTCTTCCGGTTTCTCAATGTGAGCTAGTTCTACTGAAGATTTCCTATTTTTTATCATTCTAAAGGTCAGCATATTCGTCCCATATCAATGTGCCACGTGTTCCTATTTTTTGTTTCTCAGTCATTTCACTTATAGTGTGGCCTGTGTTGTATCTTGTTTGATTGACCTAAGAGCAAATAAACATCACGCAATTATAGTATTTCTGATTGCTTCTTTCATCTGTCATCTGTGTTTAGTTCACTGAAGATGTTTCACACTATTAATTTCATTCAACGTGTTCCAACTGCTCATTCTTCTGATTGAAGAAGAAAGGGGTATATTTTGAAGCAAAAATATAAAATAAGTGGTGATTGAGATTATCTTGTTCATTTTTTTCGGCAGTCATTAACAACACGTTTTCATGCGATCTAACCCTCGACTTTTTGTTGCGGCTTCTGTCCTCATATCTGGATGAAAGGAATTACCCTATGTTTTGAATTCATTTAGTTATATATTCAGGACTTGTATGAGGATTTATTTGAAGAACTGGGCAAGTATAGGGAGATGTATTTGAGATCCTGAACGTCTGTGGCAACCTAGCAGACCACATGATAGTTGATTTTTTTTTCCCATTTGACCGGAAAAAATTCATTCGTCTGGTTGGCACGAATTTTCGGAAGGTGGGTGATGCGTCTGCCCGGTTTAGGGAGGAAGACCATGCTTCGAAGGCCCTCGATAATATTTGCAGGGCAAATGTCATGCAGGTCCCCTTATTCTCCGACTTTTGCATCTTTGTGGAACAGACTGGCCTCGCCGTGACTGACGAGATGAGTTAGCGGTCTGTATGTGCTCTTAGTAATGAAGGGACAGGAGCTCTTCGAGGGGGGTAGTGCCGAACGGAGGACAGTCTATTTGCGTTTCGGCCGATGTCGACAGCAATGGCCGTGTATATCCATCCACAGCCGTGGCAGCCGAGCCCACCACAGAATGTGGACTGGCGGCCGACGCCTTCGTTTCGTGGATTTTGATTCCCCGGTCGGTGGGCGCGATGGCTGACGACATGATCCGCATCGCAACGTCGTCCAGCTCACCCGCCGGGGACGTTTCGGGCGAGCTGGATCACGAGCTCGAAAGGTGGCGGCCCTCCCGCCACGCAGGCAACCCCGAACGAGTCGAAGTCTAAGTCGGCGTGACGGGCAGACCTTCTCCGGTGCATGACGTCGACGCGGCGGTGGAGAGAGAGAGAGAGAGAGAGAGAGAGAGAGAGAGAGAGAGAGAGACGCTAAGATTCCGGAGCCCAGGCCCATCTGTATGTGGATGCCGCCGCAGAGCTTATCGTAATTGTGTGGGTGGGCACACTGTGGAGGTGTTGGAAGATTCAAGTGGCCGCGCCGACGTCGATGACTCTTGATTCTCCCCGCGAGAAGCGGCTCGGAGACGACGTCGCGTTGGCGTGCGCGGCCTACAGGAGGAAGTCCATAAATCTGAGCCACGGGAACACGACGCCCTTGGATGCCTTCTCCGCCGCCGCCTCCGTCGAGCACGTCCTCTCTGCTCCTGCTGCCGGGGGGGAGGACGAGGAGGACGGCGCTGCGGGAAGCAGGGACGGATCGGCTTCGGGCTTCGGACAGAGAAAGAAGTTCCTCGATCCCAACGTAATTAGCTTCTCCCGGGGGTCCAGACCTGGCCGAGACACACACAGCCCACCTCGCTTTTAGTGAGGGCGAGAGCGCGTGGATCATCTCGAAGAATTCGGCCTCTCATTCTCGAAAACAGACGGGCGCAGATGGCACCCATTGTCAGATGGGAAACATGTCTGAATAGATGAGGAGTCGATCGAAAATCTTCTACGTCAGAGTCGAAGAAGATGGGGAAGAAGAAGAACGGGGATGAGAAGAGGAGGGTTGGGACCGCGTACCTTCAAGACTAAATTGCGAGTAGTGCACGGCGAAGTCCGAGGGCGACGACGACGGCAGCAGCGGCCGCCGCCCCTCCTTGGCGTACTGCTGCAGCAACCCGGCTACCAGCTCTCCGACCGTCCATTCCGTCGAAGCCACAACCTGCATCGCCCCTAGACTCCTCTGCACCGTCACGTTAAGCAGCACCTTTGCCGGTATCCTCTTCGCCGTAGGTACATCCGGAGGCGGCGCCGCCATGGCATCCAACGGCGGAGTCCCGGCTCCAGAAACCCTCGACCCGCCGATCAGGTCGGGCTGCGTCTTTGGCCGCCGGAGGGTCCGGTGCTCGGTGGAGGCCCTCCCGTGGAACGACGCCGGCTTCTCCGGCGCCAGCTTCCTCGCTCCTCCGCCGCCGCCTCTCGTCCTGCCGGAGTCCTTTGTCGCCATGCCGTCGAAGCGACGATCTACGCCTCCGATCTCCGACCCTCTAGAGAGCTCGGTGCCTCTGCGCTATACCGGGCGGCGGGAGATAAGCGGGTGGGAGCGGTGACCTCCACCGCGTGCTTCTGATCCGCCCCCGCCGGCGTAACGGTGGCTGCTTAAACTGGTGCAGGGTCTTGAGGGGAGTCCCCGTTCGAGCGGAGGCGCACCTTAATATCGCGAAGGGAGCTGGTGCGCCCGAGGTGATGGACAGAAACGGAGGGACGAAGCTCGGCCCGCCGCTAGAACCACCAGGACCGTGTCTTGTTGTGACTCGCAGTATTGAAAAGAGGAGAGCCGGAGATAGGGGCAGAGAGGATTGGAAAGAGGAACACGCGGAGAAGGTGAAATGCGTGAGAGGGGTTTTTGGAGCGGGGCGGGGGAGGCTCACCCAGTTAATCAAGTCTCTTGCTCTCGACGGAGGGACGACGCTGATGGGAGAGAGAGTCCGTTCACGGCTCCTAGAATATTTTCCTCCTCCGCGCCGACTGGGACTACCAATAATAGAACGAACAAGTGGAGGGCGAGGCTGTCGCTTAGAAAATCTGTGCAGACAGTACTCGGGTGTCGGGAGGCCCGCCTGGAACCTGTCCCAGCCCAGCCTACTCCCCTGAAAGGTCCCGGCTTGGGGTTCATGAACAAAGGAGGGGAGAGGCCCAGCCCGCCGGCGGGGGAAGGTGGGCTCCGTCCCAGCCATCCCCATCTTCAGCTGCTGGGCAGTCGAAAGTCGGGGGGGAGGGGAGAGGGGTGGGGATCCTCCTCAATGGCGAGCACTGCAGCTCGTCGTGGGAATAAGCACACCACGCTCCGTACCCCTCTCCCACGCCCATCGGGCGTTCCCCCCGCAGTCGAGGGCCGAGGACGGATGGCAAGAGAGACGGCAAGGCGCAACATCGCACGACCCGGCTGCCCGAGCCCGCGCGCGGACGCACTCAGCATTAGTCGCGGTTCGTCGGGGGAAGGGGGAGGGGGACGGCTTCGTCAAGAGGACGAGGACGGACGGGTCTCCGGTCGACCTAACCCATCCGTGGGGTATGAATTCAAGAGTCGTCCGTCCCCTGTATCCACGTAAAAATATTCATTCGTTTGAGTGTGTGATGGGGGCGGGGAGCCAGTGGGCATTTTCATGGGCGCTTCGGCGTGCAAAGAGTTCTCCAGACTCACTCGGCCTGTGCAGGCTCTGCGGTGTCCCCTCCTGACTGGTGATGCCCCCTACAAACTCATTCCGTCTTTTCTCTTCTCCTCGCAGGGGATGCATTTGACTGATAAACCTGGCTTACCCATCCTGCCGCCGCCCCCCACGGCCAGAATTCTCGGGAAGAGGAGCCGCCAAACCATCCTCACAGGCGCTGGTAACTCCGGGAATACACACGGCTGGGGCGCTCTGCACAGCGTGGCCCAACATCTGTGACGCGACCGCCCTGAAATCGCCCGAGATCACCCTCGCTCTAGCTTCGGGTGGGCGGAGGGGACGAAGCCGCTCGGATGGTCACCCCCAGGTGGGCGGCCCAAAAGGGACGGACGAACCAGGAAGCTCGGTGGGCAGGTGCCGTTGGAGGAGGCCGAGGTCGGGCAGGTGGGCACGTGGGCAGGTGGACCGGTTGTTCGGCCAGGACGACGCCTCGCTCGGCGGGCGGGCCGTTTTACCGTGTGGTTGGAGAGAAGCAAAACGGTGCGAGGAGACGCGGAGTGGCTCGTGGAGGAGCCTCCGATAAGACGGCGCGGCTCGAGCGGGGTGAGGGAAATGGGCGACGGACGCGCAATCGGTGGATCAGAGATGGGAAGCGTGGACCGCCTCGGGCACGGCGGCGGAGGTAGGTGGCGTTTACGTTGACTGAGGCGATGGTGCTTCCCCGCTTCCTTCCCCACCTACCCCTCCTCTTCGGCTAGGCGGCGTCGGATGTACATTTATATTCCCACGGCACGGCATCCACCCTTCTCAGCTTGGAGAGAGCTCCTGGCAGAGGACTAGTTTCCCTCATCTCCTCTGTCTGTATGTCCGTTCCTCTCTGCTCTCCAAGCTCTGCGTAGTCCCTTTCGTGTCTCGTTCGGTGCATCTCCCTTCTCGTCAGGGGATCTGGATTGATTTCTGCTCCTGCTCGTAGATTTGGCTCTCTGTTTATTTTTATGCGCCTCGATCTTCATCCGCGGCGAGAAGACACCTGAGGAGGAGGAGAAAGGAGTATTGATCCCCAATTGATCACAAATTCGCACATCTTTTACCTCCCTCTCCTCAACATGCCAGCGACCTCATCCCCTTCCTCGCCACTCCTTCCCCTCCGCTTCCTTAGCCGCCGTCAACCTACCGCCACTCTCGCCCCAGTCCGCGGCGTGTACCGCCACGAGGCCCCCGCCGCCACCGGTGGGAACTTCTTCCCTGGCGCCATAGGGGCCAGCCGTGCAGACTGGCAGAGTTCATGCGCCATCCTAGCCGGAAAGGTTGCCATATCCCAGCAGCAGCAAAACGGCTCCCAGGATGACGACACCTCTGCCGGCGACGGCGAGCTCCTATCGTCGGAGATGATAAACGGCCGCAAAGCGCCACCTTGCAGCTCCACGACGCTGGATCTAGTGCCGGTCGGCGACAACCGCAACAGCAGCTCGCTTCCTCGGCCGCTCACCATAGCCGACCTCTCTCCCGCCCCCATGCACGGGTCGAACCTCCGTGTCGCTTACCAGGGGGTACCAGGGGCCTACTCGGAGGCCGCCGCTGGCAAGGCGTACCCGGGTTGCGAAGCTATTCCCTGCGACCAGTTCGAGGTGGCCTTCCAGGCCGTGGAGCTCTGGATCGCCGACCGCGCCGTCCTCCCCGTCGAGAACTCCCTCGGCGGCAGCATCCATCGCAACTACGACCTCCTCCTCCGCCACCGCCTCCACATCGTCGGCGAGGTCCAGCTGCCCGTCCACCATTGCCTCCTCGCCCTCCCGGGAGTCCAGCCTGAGTACCTCACTCGGGTCATCTCTCATCCCCAAGCCCTAGCCCAGTGCGAGCTCACCTTAACCAAGATGGGCCTTAACGTCATCCGGGAGGCGGTGGACGACACCGCCGGCGCCGCCGAGTTCGTGGCCGCCAACGGGCTCCGCGACACCGCCGCCATCGCCTCCTCCCGCGCCGCCGCGCTCTACGGCCTGCAGGTGCTGGCCGACGGCATCCAGGACGACTCCAGCAACGTGACGCGGTTCGTGATGCTGGCCCGCGAGCCCATCATCCCCCGCACCGACCGGCCCTTCAAGACGAGCATAGTCTTCGCGCACGACCGGGAGGGCACATCGGTGCTGTTCAAGGTGCTCTCGGCATTCGCCTTCCGGGACATCAGCCTGACCAAGATCGAGAGCCGCCCGCACCGGAGGCGGCCCATTCGGGTGGTGGACGACGCCAACCTCGGCGGCACGGCGAAGCATTTCGAGTACCTCTTCTACGTCGACTTCGAGGCCTCCATGGCCGATGTGAGGGCGCAGAACGCCCTCGCCGAGATCCAGGAGTTCACCTCCTTCCTCCGGGTGCTGGGCAGCTACCCCATGGATATGACCCCCTGGCACGGCGGAGGACAACACAACGGCAATGGCGGCGTCTCATCCACCGGCTCCTCCCCTTTGAACTCGCCCCGACCCGGGCGTGGCTACTGACCGACGCTCCCCCCACCGGCTGGCCGCCCCGTCGGGTCCTCGCCGCCGGCGGAGGGGAGGATGGGACCCTCCTTCCTCTCTTCCTCACTCTCCCCCGCCCCCGATTTTTTTTCTTCCCGGCGGAAACTTCCGTCGATATTCGTTCGTCTGCTGCCGAGAGTCGATCAGACGGGGAATCTCAGCGTCCGCCCGCATGACGTCGACGGCCGCGCTGGCCGGAATTCTTCACGCACGGTTACTACCCCACCCGATTCCATCCTCGCCTCCCCTGGAAATGACGGCGGGGAGCTGGGAGGAGTTGCTCAGCCGCCGACGGGACCAGATTTGTATACGTGCCCGTCTTTCAGCTCCGCGCGGGCGAGAAAACAAAGATTTTTAATTTCTTCGTTTTAACTCCGCGCTAATTGAGCTCGCGTCCCGGAACGGCCGCCATGAACAAGTCGCCAGGCTCATCCCGGGGGTCAGTGGAATGCACCAGATGAGAGGACGCTGCGGGGCCCAGACGATGAGAGCAACGTGGCGAATGTGCGGTACGCTGCCGGCTTGGTCTCGCGGGGGCTTGTAGGGTAGGTGGAATGACTAGAGCCTGGGTGCGCGTCTGACGTCATTCGGTGGAGTTGTGGGCCCCGCACGTTGACGCGGTCGCTGAGAGACCAGGCGACTGGGCTCGTGGAGGGTGGCGAGCAAGACTCGGCCCAAATCCCTCCAGGAAGGGTCCAATCCGGCAAAGTGGGAGCCTGGGAGGGTCGCCGGCCATCATCGTGGGCCAACCCACCGCGGTCTTCCTCGGATTGCGGCGCTCTCGAGCCCGACGGAGGCAGGGTGAGGGTAGGAGTTCCTAAATTAGATCGGGAGGGGGCGGGGTAGGAGACCTGGTCGGCCCGAGCCGCGTCAAGCTCCTGAATTTTACCTGGACGGCCGACACAGCCCGAGTCAGCCGCTGCCCGCGAGGAAGACATGACCGATGGATCGATTGGCAGGGCCAGACTTGCCCGAGATTAGTCCGCGATCTAGCAGCAGCGAAACGCACTCAGAAGATTCTTGCCATGTCGCCGCTGACCAGGTTAGAGAGTCACGATAATACGAAGGCAAGGTGGTGATGGTCTGCCAGCCCGGTCGTAGACGCATGCCTCCCACGAATGATGGTTTTTTCTCTGCTACCAGGTCACTGCGAGAGCCACCGCCGCCCAGTCCTGGTTGTGGAGAGATGGAAGGCCGGGGGAGGTGCTGCAGTTTGACGTCTCGGGGCGACGACTCGCAAACATAGAATACGTGCAAGAAATCTGCCAGGATCATCTTCCCCACTGGTGAAGAGTCGGCCGCAGAGGACTTGCACTCTTACCCTTGCGACGAGACTGCCCATTTACTCTCTCTCTCTCTCTCTCTCTCTCTCTCTCTCTCTCTCTCTCTCTCTCCTCGTAGAGCCCCACCCGGCAGTGAGGTGAAAGGAACCAGCGACAGCGCAGAAGCATCCATCGAGGAACCCTTACTTGTGGGTCCTCTCCCTCTCCCTCTACTTCCAAGAGGAAGGCGACGAAAGGAAGGGAAAGGCAAGGCAAAGCAAGAGCGGTAGTCCCCGTCGTCAAGGGACCTGCTTACGCCTCGTTTTCTCGCGGCCGCTAGAATTAACGGACCAGGGGAATGGCCGGGGAGGACCAACAGGGCCGGATCCTTGAAGTTGGGTAAAAGAAAGGAAATAAGGATAACTGTTGTCTGAATAAGGATCGCCAAATAATGAACCTCAGACGTACGGTTTCTTCGTCAGACGAATGGAACTGTCCTCTCCATGCGGCAATAAACGAGGTATTGTCCTAATCAACTGCGCAGGGCCTCCCCGCCTGTCAGTTAATCGTCTTCGTTCGTTCCAAGTTTAAAGCATGGTTCTGTATAAAGTTCCGGAGGCCATGGTTTTCCTGTCACGTCATGATGCGCTGGTTCTCCCATCCTTTTCATTCGCGATCTCAGAAGTGAGCCTTTTGCTTTCCTTTCAGGCCGCACCAGCGCCCCAATGCGCAATTATCCGGATATTTTACACGGAACGAGTTAGGAGAACGGAAAGCAAGGGCTAGAGAGAGAGAGATGAGGATGGGACCGGGGTCTTGCTTGGCCATGACTCCCCTGCGTCACCATCAAGAACGGAAGTGAACGCCTAATTCTGTGTAACCCCTCTCCCACGGTTTCCTCGTTTCATATATCGTTACACGGCTTCGACAGCAATCCGCCACAAGATGGAGATGGGGATAAACTTCAGGCCCGCCGCCGTCCCTGCCCATCAAAGCCCGCGTTAGTTAATCAATGATTAATCAAGTGATGGCCGTGCATCGCCGAACCGGGCAACAGTACCAGATTATCTTCTTTATGAGACGCTTTCTTTGCGGTCAGGCAGTCAAGTGACCTAATCTACGCCGCAACCATCCACCAGTGGGCGTACGGGGCTGGCTGTCTGGTTTCATTGTGCACCTGTCAAATCTCAGTGCATGCATCCCTCGGTGGGGGGGAGCAGTCAGCCCCACACTAACTCCTCGGAAAGGGAGTATTCTAAGCGCATCGGAGTCCAATCCTCGGTGGGGATGGACATATTGCACCACAGAGTTCTCATCTGTGCTTCGTTTTCCTGAGATATCTGAGATGGACGAATCCGCGTGAGGTCGCCCCGTTTCTTTCCCTCTTTCTGCCCACACGGCGTCGGCAGGGCCTTTGGTGGGAGTCTCAGATGCCCGCCCGGCTTGTGCGTCCTCCCCGATGTCGTCATTTCCTTGTGCGCAGGGTCCGCAGGGGCATGCGGCAGTCGTGCTGACAATGTGACGCAGAAGACAGAAAATCGCAGTGAGGCGTTGACTTGTTTTTAAGTTGTCGGACTCCGAACAAGACTCGCCTGTTTTATTATCACTCTCACGAGTGAGGAGACGGGGAGGGCGGTAGGAGCGACGCGTGACGAGCGCATAAAATTTTGGGGGGGTGTTTCTTTATTAGTCAGCCATGAAACACAGGGTGCGTGTCCGGATGTGCCGGTGCGGGGAAGGAGCCCGCCCACAAAAGCAGAGGCGTGCTGTTCACCGTTTGCCTGTTTGAGCATCTCATGTGAACCCCAAGTGCCCCTGCCTTTCCCTCACTGCATGCATTTATACCTCTTAACACACGCTTCCCTCCCGTCCGCTCTCCATCCTCGCCCCCACCCCCTAACCCTCTCTCTCTCTCTCTCTCTCTCTCTCTCTCTCTCTCTCTCTCTCTCTCTCTCTCTCTCTCTCTCTCTCTCTCTCTCTCTCTCGCTCTCGCTCTCTCGGCCCCGTTTCTGTTTCTGACTTCAGGGAAGAAGGAACAATGAAGCGTAGCTTTCGCTTCCGGTGTCCTCTCCTCCTCCTGTTCCTAGTCACCGCCATCTCCATTGCGAGGGCCTCTCGGCCCCTGATGAGCGCGGAGAAAGGTCAGTGAGCGTGATCTGTTTCCGCGGAACACCGCGGTCGCTCTTTCCCCCTCCTGTTCCTCGTCACTCCTTTCACCGGCAGAAGGGTATAACTTTAACATATTGCGTTCAAAATGTGCAGGGAAAGATGTGGCGATGGCGATCGAGTTTCCTCAAGTGGGTTCCTCCTTGAACGCGGAAGACGACCCGTGGAATGTGAGATGGGGTCTCCTTTTCTTGAATAATTTATCTACTTTCGCAGAGAATAAGTGCTGCTCATCCGGTTTCTTCGCATGTTTCTTGCATTTGAATCATTTGATCTCCGGCAGCTGATGGATGGGGAAGGCTTCGACAAAGGGGAGGATGGCGAGCCCTCGAATGGGAGGATCCTGGCCGACACTCACCTGGACTACATCTATACGCAGAGCCACACGCCATAGCTGGGGGAAGAACAAGGAGCAACCGAACAGGGGTTACCATTTGGGAATGAGATTCCGGTTGCCGTAGGGCCCTCTCGTGAAGCACCTTAAAGTCAACTTAACGTTGTAGAGCAGATACATTCAGAGAGCGCCCATCTTCTAACTTGTAATCGTTTCATGCCGTTCGTTGTAATCCGTCGTCAGTGTAGGGTAGGAACGAGAGGGGAGCCTTCTCTTTTCTCCGCGACGTTTTCTCTGATAGTGGCGGGCCCGCGGAATGCTTCCTCTCCTTCACCAAGGAACCAGCGTCTAACCTGGTTCGGTTGTCTGTTCCACGCTATCGTGCACGACGAAGCAACCGATCTTCTCCATTGCCACTGATAAAGCCTTCTCCCCCGTCGTTGGCTAGCCATGGCCTTCATAGTTTGGCGAAACACCAGCCATATACATGTATAAAGGGTTAGATAATGTCACGGAGAGAGAGGAGAGAGAGAGAGAGAGAGAGAGAGAGAGAGAGAGGGGAGTCATGATGCCTCTTCCCCGGGTTGACTAAATGTGCTGGACGGATACTAAAGTTTGATCCTAAGCGGCCAAATTCCTGATCAGGTTAAGTTATCCTTCACCGTATCCATTTAGGAAATGGTAGCCAACAAGCCTGGCCTAAAGTCAAACCCTGGCCTTGAGCATCGAGAGCAATAATTTCCTCGTCCGCTGTGTGCATTAAGTGTAGCTGGGGAGGACATTAACGCCACGGGCCCAAGGACGGACACCTTAACAACTCCAAGCGAGAAACTTTGGGAACTCGGACGCACATGTAAATGGAGGATGATCATCTATAAGGGACAGAAAGTCAGCGCTCTTCATGTTCCTCTCTGCGTAGACTCTCCAGAGTTAATTAAGATCTGAAACGGCGGAATGGCGTGCATGACGGCACGCACTCTCGAGACGGAGCTCCGGACAGCAGAGCTGACTTTGACCATCGACATAGGCTCCCGTCAGGGAAATAGAGGTAGCTCAAGACACTGGCCCAGGTTAGACTTCGTAGGCCGCTCGGGTGGAACAACGCGTGCCGAAACAATGTTTTCTACGGAAGGAGGTTGACTTCGAGAAGTCGTGGCCCTCCCCGACTTCCGGTCCGGCAAGTCCGCAGGCCAACGCGCCGCTACCTGCGTGGGCTCGGGCCGAGGCCCGTGGTGGCGATCATTTATGGGCGCTGCGCCCCAAGTCCTCGGCCCTCGGGTCAACGGCCGCAGCCCCAGGCACTTTCCCGCACCCTCGGCAGAGATTTCGCAGGCGTCGAGAACCTCCGGCAAACCAGGGACGCCCTCAGTTGGCACCGGCAGAGTCTCTGCGGCCAGAAGCTCCAGTCGACGTGCGGGGAGGGAGAGGACGGAAAACACGGCGCTGACTTTAGTAGGCCTTCATGCCTTGCATCCCGGTGAGACCACCGTCTTTAAATCAACGCGTCTAATTACACAGACACAAAAAAGCCACGGATTGATGCACATGATTTCGTCCGCCGAGCAATGGGCCGCGAGGCGACACGCAGATATCTCCCGGTTCAGTCCCCGGCAGCCGCCAGCCGGGCATTGACGAGCCTGCAGTTCGAGCAACCAGGGCACGAAACTATCGTCAGAGTCAGAGAACCGCGAGCCCACTCGGCAGCGAGATCACTGTTCATGAAGACAGCCGTCGGTACGTGGAACCGGGCACACGCTTCGGTGTCACAGGCGGTCAACACATGCAACTCTCTCGCTTTCAATAACATAAATGGCAGAGATCATCTATAGCTTATTCCGCTCCAGTTGACCTTCTGAAATCCAAAGATTCTTCGAGCGCCAGACAAGGAAACCGACCCAGATCCATGGCCCTGCTCGCGACTCGGCGGCTCTCTGTGATTTTTTCTAGTGCGAAGAGCCTAGAGCCTCGCGAGACTTAGCGGAGCTACAACGAGGGAAATAGGATCCTTCGTCCCCCACAACAGCAGCCCCTCGTCGGAGGAAATCAGGAGGAGTTTCAGTGATCATCAGGCCGAGCAGCATGCAGAAGCTACGGGTAAGGCGAAAAGAAAGAGCTTGGAAACGCCACCGGAGGACGGTGAGGGCACTGCAGGTGTTTTTTATACTGATGAGGGCAAGGCATCTGCTGAATGAAATAGCTGTGCGACAGAACGTCCAGAGACTCCATTTGCGAAACGCACCTCGGCCAGTTCACGCCGCAAGAACCCTTCATTGCCAGACAACCAAGGAATTCCAAATGGGAGGTGACGCGGCTCGTGGAGTCGGTGCATCCTTCCAGCTAAATAGGATGATTGTCGATGCCCAATTGGGGTTGCAGAGCTGGAGGTTTAATCAGTGGCCTCAAAGATTCCATGATGCTCGTAAACGATGGGCGCTTCCACGGGTCACTGGGGATTCAGATGGAAAGCAGATATCAGAGCACAGAGAATGAAAGCAGAAGAACAGGAACAGCGGATCCACATACTTGGCCCAACAGGACTCGATTATGCGGGCGACATGAGGATTCATCTCACTGGGAATCTCGAGCCGAAGGTTCTTGAAGCCAACGGCAGCAACCACCTGTAAGATATGAAAGTGGCAAGCCGGAAAAACAAGAGCTCGATGTGATCAGTGCGGGTGAAACAGGCGAATGCCCGGTTCCTCTACTACAAACTTCGATTTCATGATCAGAATTGAAGTACACAGTTGCCGTAGCGGCATCCAAAGAAATTAGTAATTGCTCTCGCGCCCAATTCGACAGAAATGAGACTTGGTCTGAGTTTTGGGTTCAAATGCGGGGATAGGTTTTCAAGGCTCTAGCATTAATCTCGTCTTTCTAGACAAAATATTACGATTGAGCACAGCGCATTGTTCCGCTGAGTGCAAGCTTTTGATAGAGATGGATGAAAACTGACCTGCGCAGGATTCAAATTACTCCATGGTTGTTGCAATGTCATAAGCTCCCACAGTATCACGCCAAAGCTGTAAACATCAGACTTCTCATTTGACGGCTCATCACGGAGAACCTCGGGTGCCATCCATTCAGGCTGATGACAAGAGCGATACCCATTGTGTCAACTTTGACAGTCATAGGAGGATCAAGCAACTGGGCATGCCGGAAAAAGGATGATAAAATAACTCACAGTCCCTGCGGCCGACTTGGAAGAGAGGAACGTATTTGCCTTCAAACGAGATAGTCCAAAATCACAGACCTGGATGCTCAGAAGAGCACTAGTTGAGAATTGGAACTAAGCAATTATCATGGAAAGTAGTTGCAGAAGCTATCTTTTGCAAGAGCGGCACAGACGCTTCCACTGGGAAATAAAAGTCTAAAGGAAAATAAATGATCCTCATTCATCCATGAAAATGTAGTGCTCCAGGAGAACAAAGAGAGAACGGGGCAACAAAATAAGATCAATTACTCAGTTGATTAGAAACCCCCATTTTGTTTTGCGTTTGTATGAGGGATTCAAAGAAGAGGATTTGCTTGGCTACCAGGAAGCAAATTCAAACGAGAACGATACTAATTGGATTCCTTCCAACTCGGATCACTCTCATAGAAAAGCCAACAAGCAATTAAAAAAATTAAAACATATGAAATCATATATAGTTAGCGTTAAATGACGGTGTATAAGCGAGAGTAAGAAAAATCTATACCGATTACTCAGTAAAAGAAATCATGTAAATACTGTAAAGCTCAAGTTCAAAGATCTTACTTTTACAGTATACTTTTTGTCGACTAAAAGATTGGGAGACTTCAGGTCTCTATGAACGATTGCAGGACTGCGCCTATGGAGATAATTCATCCCTTTAGCCTGAATAACGAAGATGAAATGAACTGGATGCCACAGAAGATCTATAGATTTTGCATAAATTTTCTCTCTACGAAAATAGAGTTTCAAAAAATTATCAAGTAAAAATGAAAATAAAAAAAATCTGCGATCGTCATATTTTGTCCTCATAAAGGTATACCACGTCGTATGCCATGTTTAGTCGACGCCTCTCATCCAGCATCTCTCTCGCACCAGGTCTATGTAAGAGTCTGTATAGACTACCCCTGTGATTTGATGCACAAATTGGACTTTTAGAAATACAGACAACGGAAATGACGCGTTAATTCAATGAAAATACAAATTGAAAACGTAGAGAAAACGAGCAATGGAGATACCTCGATAAATATTCCGTTACAATAGAAAGATTTGGAGGTTCAGTGACAGCACCCATGTAAAGAACGATGTTCGGATGCCGAAGGCTTTTCATTATTGCGACCTATATATGAACAACCAAGAATAAGTTAACAACCTAGAATACGTGACCTACAGGGGAGGAAAAAATACGAAGATATTGTTCACATTTTTGTGGAATGCAACAGGAGATGGGCTAGGTTGTAGGTCTACTCACAAGTTACCTCTCAATTACGAAACCAACACCAAACAAAAACGAGTTGAAAAAGTAAAAGCATATCCATCATGTCAACAGATTCGAATGGATTGAAAAATTGATGTTCAGGAAATCTATAGAAATGGGCTCTTTCTCATTTCCTGTGGAAGAGTGAAATTATATGTTTGATCACAACTGAAGAGATTATTTTATAATTTTAAATGACTACATGTGATTGACTTCAAATAGAAGAGCACCTTATTTCATGGGATCTGAACTAATCCATAAATGCATACCAATTAGTGTTAAGAAATAGAGGGGTGTTTTGGTCTTTTCCTATTAGGGTTTGTTTCAGTTTAAAGAACAAAATGTTGTGAGGGAGAAGGAGAGGAGTTAAGAGCCAGAGCTCTTCCCCTCCGCCCTATAAGGTGGAGGTTTCAGCCTCATTTCGTGTATTTCTCCCTCAACCTCCCTTTTATCAGAGTGTACCTCCATCTATGGATACATGAGGCATTTAGCCATTGTTTCTATCATCTGTCTCCCCTAGATTTCCTGTCTTACTTCGTCAACATTTCCAACAATCAGGAAGAGGTTACTTAGGAAGGATCAATGCCGAGGAATACTTGAAAAAAAATTGGCTTAAGAATACGACATGAAAAACATCTACATATTAGAGCAGAAGTATTCAATTGATTGATTTAGGTGGAGTCCAGCTCAGTCGTGGTGCAGGTAAATGAGTTCATAACTTGATTGAAACAGTTTTGGTGGGATAAAAAATAAATAAGAGATTTAAGAAGAGGAAAGCCAAAATGGGTCAGTATCGTGGCTTCAAGGACCTGATGCTCCGATTATAGTTGCAATAACCCATAAATGTAAAATATTATAATAACTCGGCTATTGGGTGTTCGGTTCATGGAGTGCAAAGTGTGTGGATTAAAGCTTACAGCTTTATTATCATATATTTTAAAGCCCTAGGAATCAGGAATTGACATTTCAGAGGAGAAGAAATAAATAATGAATATGAAGGCGTTCATTTTTGCTCCAGGCATTCCATCCAGGAAATATTTGCTGTCACAAATGAGATGATTTCTGCAGCCCCTCTCATAACTGGATTTCAGGATCTGGCCTCTCAAAAACTATTTGGGTTGGTATACCAGCTGCCATTAACATCACAGCCATCACCGAAATATACATCACCCTCTCCCCTCCCCCCTCCCACCCAAAAAAACAAAACTCTCTTTTCCGAGCACCCGTTCTTTACTTAATCTCACATCCTTTATTGCTTAAACCATAAAGCTCCAAAAAAAACTGCCCAAGTCAACACTCGTCAGTAGCAAGGATTAGAGCAGCTAGATCTAATCTTACCTCCAACGTTCTCCTCCCTTCCTTCCTTTCCCGAAACCTTATGTTGTATAGTGGATTTGTAGCATCATCTCTAGGTCAATGCATACTGCCAAGGCTGCGGGAAAAACGTAGATTAGGAGCTAGTGTTTGTTGGTCAGTTTCCTTAACCCAGGTAGATTACCTTGTTTTGAGGCCGAGATAATTCTATATAACTAGCAACTGTTCTATAATTTGAAGATATCTTTCCTGACTGTTATCCTTGTATGGTTTCCGTCAAAGGCCAAGAAATTTGATTCAAATCAGTGATTTTTAGTTCTACTTTCCGTAGAAATGACTACCATTTCAAAACCAAAACATCCCCGTCCCATGAATCAATGTCAATGCTGAGCAGATTGTTTCAGTTTAGAGCATAGACAAAGTGTACAGGATTTATAAGATGAATTAAAATGCTAATTAGTATCCAAACGAAAATAATAAAATAGATCTGGGGCCAAAAGTTTCCCCATAGCCTGAAACACCGGAAAAAGGGAAATCACTGTCGCGGACAAAAGGGGGAATACCTCTCTTCTAAACTCCCTCAGCCGATCAGGATGAAAGTCTTGATCCATCAGGATCTTCACAGCAACGTCCTGCAAGTTACGTTTTTGGAAATAATTACATCACAACGTTTCAGAAGTTAAGAGAACAGTTGTGCTCCATTCTTCAACAATTAAAGGATGTATAACTATCCCACCAGCAGGTTTCTCGTGCATGTAATAAATTTATGATTATATGATCATACGGTGAGATAGAAACGAAATGTAAAACAAAGATAGGATAAACAGTGGAAAATATGCATGTAGATCGATCAGAGGGAATGTGTCTCTGCATCAAAAACAATGACAGAAAAGGACCGAGAATATGAAGATTAGACCAAATACACTTTAATGACAGGAACTTTCCCAGAAAAAAAAAATTGCTAATTTAATCACTAGAGGTATGCCAAAACCGCACTTTATAGACATGTACAGCAGAAGAAATTCATGCACAGAAATATAAGTCTACCATTAAAAAAATCTGAAGATAAACATACCGAGCCATTCCAATCAGCACGGTGGACAGTGCCAAAAGAACCTGAAACTTGCAAGGCGTGAGGTGCTGTATGCATTTTTTTTGTCCTTTAAAGACAAGGAAAAATCCATTCAAAGTTTCATCCGTACCTGCACCAATTCTCTCCTTTAGGACAAGATCACTCCATTGAATGCTCAAATCATCAACAGATATGTCATGCTTTGGCATAGCTCTTGGAACGATAGGTAGCTCTTGAACAATTGGTTTCGGGCCTGGCAGATCTTGTCGAGGATTCTCCATCCTTGGGATCTGGGAACTGTCATCCCGACCACTTGGCCCAGGATTCAGATTGAGACCTGTGCGCGAGGAATCAATGTCACAATCGGTTACAAGTGTCATGCAGTCCACACCCACATGTTTACCGTAATCCGTTGATGGCGATGGAGCAATTCTATCTTCTAGAATACTATTATCGACTGTAATCTTAAAAGGATCACATGTAGAATTAGAGCACCTGATCTTGATGAACATAATAACAAATAAAACAATGAAATATTACTAGTCCACATATGTTTTTACAAAAATAGTTCTATCAATTGTGTCGCATAGATATGTGTGACATGTGACCCTGACGCTGCTGCATACACTGTTGCAATATAAGCCCCTGCAATAACCACAGAAAGCAAAACTACCGACTTTCTTGCCCTGAGCTTGTTAATGGTAATCCAGATTCTGTTAACCTGGATATCGAACGGATCAAAAAGTCTGTCTCACTATGTGACGTGTTGATTTATGCGGATCCTCCTTGACCTCTATGTTTTTCTTTAAATCAATCCTCAACTAGTACTATGAAGTAAAAAGTTGGAAACTTCCGGTGATTAGAAAAAGGTAACTTGGTCCGTATTGGCCTGATCAGATCCTAACCAAGTCCGCAATGGGAACAGACGAGATCCATGGAGGAGACCAGTGAAACTAAATGCCACCAATGAATCGTTCAAAATAAGAGCAAGCAAGCATCGTTGGGTAAACAAAAGCCCATGAAAGGACGTGGACATGGAAGAGGACGGGAAGACAAGAGAGCAGGTGTATTGAAAGGAGGAAAACAAGGAGATACAAGGGTAAAAGAGAAAGGAAAACAGCACCACATGCAGGAGTCCAAGTAATGGTGATAACAACGAACGCATATACCCTCATTCTCCTCACTGCTTTGTCTCTATACCCTGGTGTATGCAATTGCGCATCTTTTTCGCGCCAGAGGCAGCATCACCGCCACCTGACTTTCAAGCACCTCTCCCTCTTCCTCTCCTGTTAATTCTACACCTGATTGCGTTGGTTAAGAGAAATCTTTACAGCAGCTCATTGTGTAAAATAATGGCAGGCCATCCCAGAGGCGACAATGTGGGTTGTTAATCGATAAACGACATTTCCACCCATTCTGCCCACTTCTAAGCTGGTTTCTTCTTTAATAAACCTGTACAACCCACGAAAATTAAACGTCATGGATGATTCCAATCAGGCTATAAATGGCTCTGGATATGCCAGCACTTTTGAAATCGCTGGTGAAGTGCCAAGGCTTTTATTGACCTAAATACTACGCTGTTTAATCGATGGTACCCCCTCAACAACAAACTACTGATGTGTTCCAACACCAGAAAATTTAACGTAAATATCTTCATTTCAAATATACGCTGAGTATCATGGGATTAAAAATAGCCAAGGAAAATTACGAAGTAAAAATTTATCCGCAATTGCTTAATAAGGTCTTCGTCAGAGAAAGTAGAATCTGACATGGATAACAAAACTTCCAGAGAAGAGTATGAAAAAAGAATTTATTTTATAGAGATAGTTATTTGACTATGTTCAATCCTATAAAAAAAATGACGATATGAGGGTCCAACATACCCAGAACTATTCATCATGGACCAAAATGGCTTTTTCCTATCCTGATATAATTAACAAGATGAGTGGTCTTCTACCTCATCATCACCTCCAAAAAATAAAGATGGAAACCAAAGACTTCAATTGGGAAGTGGAAACCCAAACAAAAACTCTTTAAAAGAGATCCACATCCCCTTGCACAAAGACTCTAATCCGCAAGAATTTACTCATGAATTTAATCTCCCAGTTAGTCACGAGCCTGCAAAACCCACGTATGTATTCTCCTCAACATTAAAGCTTACGGCTTTTTTACCAGAGGGAAACCTGGGCTATTTCGCATAAGGCTCTTGAACTTACAGAGGAAGTGAACCTTTAATTGATCCTGCATTAGATTTTTTCGTTAATGTTCATCATGAAATTGTTACTCCCATCTACAATTTTAGCAATATATATAAGCCACACCAAATTAAAGATTACACGAAGATTATCATTCGACCTTTCCCTTATCTGAAGAAAACAAAATCAAGAAATGGAGCATTGAAACCTCGAGTTTGAAGTGAATGATGAGCAAAATATTTCAGCATGCATCGGACTTAAAACGAGCTTTCAATAATTCGCCTTATTTTTCTCATTTACATCGTTTAAGAGACTTAACTCACCATGTCAATCACGAAAATTTTGAATGGGACAGTAAAACAGAGGTTTCAAAGAGAATCATGAACTTCATGTTTGAGAAAAGAACGCCCAGTTCGCTCGCAAGAAAAATACATTACTATGAAGGTTTATTAAAAAATAAATGCTAAAAATATAATAAGAAAGGGGGGGGGAAGGAGAAAACGTAGAGTACCCTCAGAAGTATCGGTGAAGAGAAGATTTATCGATTGGCATTCTGAAAAATACTGCTGAGCTAATGATCTCCAATTCTCAGTAATTTCAGTTGATCTGGAGTTAGGAGGACGGAGGGGTGACGAAATTGAGATGGAGGAAGGACCATTAAGCAACGAATCGGGCTCAGATAAATCTCCAGGTTTCCCAATTAGATCAACAATGAACTCCCTGCAAAGATTCCGAAGATATTGATTACTAATGTAAAAAACAAATCTTCTGAACAAAATCCTGGCGCGAATTATAAACATAACGATTACAATTGTTTCGTAATTAAGCTACATACAATGTAGCACGACATAGTAAATAAGATTGGATTAAAAATCCTAAAGAGCCTGCCCGATATAAAACAATTGGGCAGGCTCCACCCATTTTTCCAGGTCACTACAGTTTGCAATAACCATATCTGACATGTGCACTTGAGTGCAAAATGCCAAACATATAGACAGCCTGTAGAACCCTATCTCGCACATACCAAATCAAATATATCGTATCAATTGAAATACGTCTTTTTATGCATCTTTGATCAGATGTTAATCATTGAGGTTATCATCTTCAGCTTTCTCTCATGGGTCTGTCTGATAGATTCAGTGAAGGATCCATAGATTTTAAAAACATTATATCAGATAACAAACAAGTGCCGACTCTCAGCAAATATATGACTGAGGAAACTTCAGAGAGACTAGGTATATCTAGATTCTCATAACCACAGATATCAGGGAGGCCATTTTGTGTTCTGAGGCTTAAACTCATCAAAGGAGGTGACGGCCTTAAATGTAACCCAACATACTACAGCAAGAAAAAGGGATTCATCATCGTTCATAGGGCTAATATTCACAAAATAGCCAAATGAAACACAATTTATCTCAGTTTTGACGAATATTGAAGAATGATTGAGCATCATTATGAACTGTATTCCCATTAAAAAAATCTTCAAACTAGAATTCCAGTACCAATTCATAGAAACATTTGAAGGTATAAGGTATAACCATATTCCTGATGTCACAGCATATTTGATAGTTCAGCACGCTTAACAGCTGGATTATTTCTTTAACTGGTGTTCATCGAATAACGGTCATAAGAAAACCATATAAGCATGTTGAAACTAAAATAAGATGCTTGCCACTAGCCCATAGGACCAAGAAAAGATGAATAAGCATCAAAGATTTTATATACCGTTCATGACTAAATCGCACGAGACAGGAGGAAGCATGATCCTTCTTGCAATATTTACAGCCTTTGGCAATTCTGCATGGCAAGTCAATTGAGTCTGCGAGAATCTATCAAAACACAGTAGAGCATAAGTAACGAAAGATCAAAGAAAAAGAACGCCAAAATGAAATCAATACTTTATTCAAGAAATGAGAATAATTTTAGCAAATATTTAACCATCGATCAAAGCAAATAAAGTTCCGTTGCCAGCGGGGATCTAAATTCCACGCTTGGACTTTCATAGAATTATCTAAATCTTCTAGGGAAAAGTTGACAATTGTCAACAGAATAGAAAATGTTTTTGAAATGGATAAGAAGAGATTTTTAGATTTACCTTGAAGAGCAAAGCACGATGGCAGCATAGACCCACGGATAATTTCCCCAAGGGGAGAACAACGGATGTTAACTTGGCCTTAAGAGTGTCACTGCAGAGTTTCCACCGAAGGGCCAAGCCATCATCTTCACTAGAAGCAGTGCCCCTAGAGATAAGAATAAGATTTGTAGTTAGCACGAGAAACTAGTACATGATGCTCCAACAGTCTGTGCCAAGAGACACAAGGAGAACATACCCCAGCCGACTGCAGACCAACTCAGCGAGCTGATTAGCCACATCTTTTGTGGTATTACATGCACAAGAAATTTCAGATATCACTTCCTGGAGCTTCCTTAAATCAGAATCATTCTGTTTATCTATCACGACCACCTCGACGGATGAATCATTAGTGCTCATATTCCTCAGTAACTGAATTGAAGGGATTCGACTCTCTTCACGGAGATCGGTACATAGAGTCCATACATGTGGACTCACTCCTTGAATCAGGTAAAACCCATCTGGAATCCTATCATGGTAAGACAAGCACCCATTGACCTGGCAAAAAAAAGAGAACATGGAACAGTTCTGAATGCATACTTATAATACTGCAGATGCAGACGTTCATTGGGTGAGAGCGAGTATACAGGCTTCGTTGAGGCATGACCGACGTCGTAAGGTTTTATAAGTTGTAAGCACCGAGTAAAACACTCGTAAGACAAGACGAGCTGATTTATGAATCAAGGTGGTATAGACGACGACACGTGCATCACCATAAGCACAACTGCATGAAGTGGGATGTAAACTTGTCCGGTATTTACGTATGCAAGACACTAGAATTTATCTTCTTTATCCGGTGGATCGATCGTAGACTTGCAAGGAGGATGCTGCCTGGCCCTGACGCAATAAGCGTAGCAATCGCGACTATTTCTGCAGAGTGCGGCAAGCATCGATGGAAAACCGTGCAGAGATAACGTTCAAATATAGTCTATTCCTCCATGGATCTTTCCACGAGGATGAGACTCCACAGGGGTTTGTCGTTACGTTTATCGACAGCTAACATGGTCGTTTGAGCCAGGGTTTAGAAGGGGCCCAAAAGGAAGCAATTTTCTTGAATTATCCAAGAGATGGAGAGATGGGGGAACGTACCCAGAACCGGTGAGATATGGAATCCGCCGATGCCGGGGTATGCAGGAGAGCGGACTCGCCAGGGTCGAGGAAACGGGGATCGTCGGCGCAAGTGGCCTCGGTACAGAGCCGCAGAGCAACAGCCAACTGCAGCTGGTACGCCTCCTCCGCTTGCTGCGCCCAGCTCTTGGTCGGCGACAGCACCTTCACACTCGGCTCCACCCCAAGACCCCCCCCCCCGTTGTAGTGCCCCGCATCGAGATCGGCGGCGGACACGTTGATGGTGGTGGAAAGATAGTAATCCCCGGACAGCGAGCTCTCCCCGTAGCTGCTTCCGCTGGACTGCCGCTGAATCTGCATCGTCCGCGCTTCGGGATGGAAGAACCAGTCGAAGCTACCGCCGGCCCCGGGGTGTCCCGCGGAAGGCTTGGGCAGAGGGAGGCGAGACCTGTCGGAGGAGGAGAACGAATCGGAGAATTGGGGGGGCTGGTCGTCAGGGTCCTGACTGATGAGGGCATAGCTTGATCGCCTCCCCAGCATTTCCATGGGAGGAGGGGAGCCGAAGCTATCGCGGGACAACAGCACCCGGCAAGAGAATTGGGCTTCTGGGCTAGCGGTGATGTCGTCCAACGGCAACGTGGGGGGTGGCGATGGCGGCAGAGAGAGAGAGATAGAGAGAGAGAGAGAGAGGAGTTCGGTCGGAGGTCCCCGCCGCCCTGCCTCTTCCTCTGGCTCCTGCTGGGGGGGGATGGGGCGGAGAAGGGAGATGCATGCACCCGGTCGGCTCCACAGCGGTTCTCATCGACTCGCAGGCGACACGTGCTCGCCAATGAAAGCGAGAGGAGTTAAAAGTCCTCCGTTGACCGGAACGTCTGATCTCAGACGGACGGTCCGATTCGATTCGCTCCGTTTCGCCAGAGAGATGGATAACGTCGAGCGTCGTTTTCCCTGAGCGAGCGCTGCGCTGCGTGGAGGGAAGGGCGTGGAGGGGGTTGGTACTTACTGGGCCCCTCCCTCCAACCGAGCCCAATAAGCGCCCCTCTTTTCTTCCACTAGGTCGCTCTCGACGGCCAGTTTCTGGGCCCGCCCAGGTTAATGAGAAACGCGACCCGGCTACCGGCCCAGGCCCAGGCCCAGGCCTCCTACAATAATAACAACGATAATAATAATAATAATAACTAACTAATAGTAAAAAATTAATTAATAAAAAGAATGAGATTGAGGTTCGGAAGATATTCCGACCGCCCAGGCGAGCGTCGGAAATATATATATAAATTTATTAAAAAAATAATGGCCAACGAGGGGTTTTTCTATGTTTGGGTAATTAATCCAAGTTTAGGAGTTTTGCGCGAGTCAATCCGTAGAATCGAGCGCATTTGCGGCGGAGCTCCAGAGGCTCACCTGATTACATTACATTAACAATCAGGGCCATTCCACTAGAAATAGTAATAATATTAATATTAAAACTATTATTATTGTCACTGTTACTGTTATTATTACGATTTTTTGTGATTAATTGTTTTTCTCGTCGGTGTTTTATTAATATCCATTAAGTTTTTATAGGTATCCCCTCTCCCTTTTCGGCTGTGTCAATGGCAAGCTTGACGCATGAGGCGGCGCCGGGGCGGGCAGAGAAACTACTGATTTTTTAGAGAGAGAGAGAGAGAGAGAGGGGGGGGGGGGGGAGGGGGGAGGGCCTTCCTCGGTGACTGCCGGGGACTGGAGCTCCGTATGAGAAGAGAGAGAGAATAGGGCGAGGGGGGGGGAGGACGAGGAGGAGGAGCTCGTCCACAGGTGGCGGCGCCGACAGCTCGGCGGCCTCAGTTTGATGGTTTCGTCCCCTTCTTCTCCTCTGGCGAGCTGTCGCCCATGGACGCGGAGCGCACGTCGGCGAGAGGAGGGCCTCGGGGCCTCTACGGCGCAGGCCAACCTGAGAAGGATCCTTGGCGTCATATCCACGGTGCCTCCGCCGCACCCTTTCCCCAATGCCCTCCCATCGGAGTTCTTGGCCCCAACGCCGTCGCCGACTCCAGCGACGGGAGGAAGAAGAGAAAGCCGCGAGCTTTCTGGTCGGTCGAACGGCCAGGGGGTGGTCGTCGACTTGCGGCTCCGGCTGGGCCCTGCGTGGGAGGAGGATCACGAAGCGGGGCTCCTCAGCAGCGCCTGCAGCGCCGTCGGCGAAGAGACGACGAACGCCGTGGTTGTGGTAGTGGCGGTTGATGGGAGCTCGCCGACGCCCCCGAAGACGGCTGAGTCCGAGGAGATCGTCTCGGGGAGCTTCCACGAGGCGCGCGACTCGGGGATTCTGGTCGCCAATTCTTTCAGCGGGAGGAGCTCCGAGGGCGAATGCGACGCCGATGATGGCGCGGGCGATGCAGACGCCGAACAGGAGGAGGAAGGAGTGAAGGAAGTGCGGGGAGGGAAGGGAGAAGAGGATGAAGAGGGGAGACCATCGTACTCGGAGATCACGAATGCCCGGGGGAAGGCGAGCGGAGGAGAAGAGGAAAGCGACGGCTCCGAAGATGCGGCGGCAGGAGGGAGGATTAAGAATGGTGGAGGCGGTACCGGCGGGAGAGGGAAGGGGAAGAGGTGTAGACGAGGAGACGAGGGCTACCTTGGGCTTCTCCTGGAGGCCGTCCGGCAGGTCTCCGGCGAGCTCTTCGGGATCGACGGAGTCGGGGAAGAAGAAGCGGAGGACGACGACGACGACGACGACCGAGGTAGGAAAGCAGGGAAGGCGGAGAAGCGCGAAAAGGAAGAAGGGACGTGCTTCTTCCCGGTGGCGGCGGCGGCGGCGGCGGCGGCGTGGGGGCCAGTAGTACGTTCAAAGCGCGGTCGGAGCCAGGTGCTGCCGTCGAGGTACCGGGACTCCGTGCTCGAGCCCTGGCGGAAGCAGCCCAGCGGCGCCGCCGGGCACCACCACCTGCAGCGGCGGCGGCGGCGGCCGGGGAGAACCGCGCGGTAAGGTTACCGCGACGGGGGCGGAGGGAGCTCCGGCATGTGGGCGAGAGGGGTCGATCCCCTTCTTCTCCGATCAGGTCAGGTGAGGTCGTCGTCGTTTGCTGCTTATCGTCGTCCGACGTCGCGAATTGTTATTACTAAATTGCATCGGATGGGGAACTGAGGATGGGTTCTGCGTTGGAGGAGACGACGGGGACGAGGACGGAGGCGGAGAGATCCTGCGTGTTCTCGGCGTCGGTCGTTTTAGGTGCATTCAACAAGATCGCCCGCTTTCGACCTGCATTCAATCGGCCGATGTAGCTAGCTAGGTTGCATCATCACGGTGGCTCAAATCCCCTGAAGAACTCGTCCACGCTCCGCCGATTGGGGCGCAGTGAAGAGCAAGAGTAAGATGAGAGTGAGTGAATGAGAGAGAGATGAGAGAGAGTCGTCATCAGCAGGTATCTTTACGAAGAACCCACATCAGCCATAGGCAGGGTCATCTCTCCTCTCTCTCTCTCTCTCCCCCCCTCCCTCTCAGTGTCTACCCCGCAGTTGCGGCTAACTCGGGAAGACCGCAGAGAGGGGTCCAAAGCACAAGAGCTCCATTTTAGTAAAGGATAATGAAAACTTCCATAAAGATGATGGAGACAAATGGCAAGGGTACGTCGGTTCATGAGAGATTTTTCTTAGGATTACGTCGTTCCATATGCGCCCACGTACACATGTTTGCGTACACCGAGAGAGACGGAGACAGAGAGAGAGAGAGCACAGAATGAGTCGAATTTGTGGGAGGATTATATTATTCCCGGGGCCGCCTGCCCTGACTGCCACGCTGTGAAAACCCACGTCAAAGTCATTGATGGCGATGACGGCGGTGATGGATGGCAGCAGTCGTCGCCGGTTTGATGACGTACGACTTATTTTCCGTAAACCCCCACTAGACTCCTCGGGTGGGCTCCCCCTCTCTTCGGCCGGGAGTTAATCGCCGCCTATCGGCTTCCTGTGCGAAGGGCTACGCGGCGCGTGGCGGAGGACGAGCTTTGTCCTCTTCTCTCGTCAGAGGATCGAGGAGGCCTCCCCTTCCGCCTGAGCTGCGAAGAACGTGCCCGCTGCTGCTTCCGGATCGTCGCGCCGAATAATGGAAGCGCCGCCGCCTCGACCTTGTCCTCCCCTCACATTCCAGTTTCGAACAGCCGGCATCTTGCATCGTCCTCCTCACGCTCCCCACCGCCCCTCCAGCAGCCGCTCCCTGTGCGGGGCTCCAGCTCTCTTGATTAGTATCTCCTGACAAAGTTCTTGCCCAGATTTCTATGGCGGTCGGTCCTCCCAGCTCCCTCTCATCTCCACCCGCCCCCTTCTCGTTTTTTAGCGTGATGCGTATTTCTTGGTATCAGGTGGGTGGGTGAACTTCCAATTCGCTCCCTCCAAGGTCAGCCCCTTGCAATCTTCCCTCGGCGTCCTCGTGATTATCGCTCATCTTACGGAGAGAATGGATATTTCTTGCATGCACATAGTTGAACTTATGGGGGCTCACGTCGCCGAATTTATTAAACTGCATTCTCCCCGCCCCCGGCGGCGGACGTCGCATTGTTCTGCTCGCGAGTCTCTCCGCCGGCCCCCTAGACGACCCCGCAGAACTTTCCCGGCCGAGAAGAAGTCGCGTCGCGGGGAAGACGATGGATACGATGGTAAGTAGGTTCGAGCCATAAAACGAGATAAGAGCCCCCGACTGTGGGAGCCCATGCGGGGTGGAAGGGCACGCAGAAGATGAGAGCCCACTGTTTACTTGTCGGAAGATGACGTGCTCGTTACAGTCGTGACAACTCGCATTCAATGGAAGCAACTCGTGGGCATGTGTCGGCATCGTCTGCATTGCCCATCGGACCTTCCGCCCGCCCTCTCCTCTCTCTCTCTCTCGATCCCTCTCTGCAGAAGCTGGGGGGGCCCTCGTGTTGCTGCCCCCGAAGCAAGTCTATGCTTCGTCTGGCTGGCGGAGGGAAGGAGGGCTGTCGACCACAGCCGTAGGGGCTTTCCGGGGAAAGAGGAGGGGGCCGGCCGTGTGGGGACGCGCCTCTCTCGACGGCGGCCGTCGACGGTGTTAGCAAGCTACCAGGTATACAGCTTCCGTGTCTGCTTCACACGCCATCAAGGCGGAAAGGGTGTACGAAGCGGCGAATGCTTCATAGTGGATGAATGGATAGATATATAGATAGATACGTGTTCATGCAGAGCACGTCCTCCGAAGCACTCGATCATCATCTCCGGCGTCCTCACGTGACGACGTGACATGCGTGCGTCCTCTTCCGGTCAAACGGCAAGAGGAGGGCTTCGGCCTGCCTGTCAATTAATGAGACCGTCCGTGAAATCTACTGCCTCGTGCGAACATGGCAGTGTCGCCTTCAATAAATAGATGCCATTTTTCTCGGGTGTAAATCACGAAGGACCACCGAGGTTGAGCTGCCTTCCAATGCCGCATATGTCAACGATCCGATCATTTTTGTCGGTCGCAATACATATCCTTATATATATATATGTTGGACGTATACGATGAATCGTGCGAAGACTCCGCGCTGACCACGAATGGAAAAAGGTCATAGACAGTCGTCGACGCCGATGTCCCTGCCGTTGATCTTGCTGTCTAGTTCACCTCCCCTTCCGACCAGGAGCGTCCGCTGTGCTCCATCCCCCTCACCTTAACGGGAGCCTGCTTCTCCCGAGCACAGAAGGAGGCGTCCTCCGGTCGAGTCGCTCTACCCTCCGGTGACCAGGTTAGAGACCTGCTCTACTACACCTCAAAGCTCCAGATTCAGGCGGTAACGGATCGGTCCTCTGGCGAAGCATCGGCGCACCCTCCGACTCCCCCGTCCAGGACCAAAACTCCCGCTCCTCGGTCGCCTTCTCCTCCGCCAAGCCTGCCGAGCACAAGGGCGAGTTCCCATGCCAAGATGGGGCCGAAGCCTGCCTACCAACGGGATCCGGCGGCCTCTGCGGCGATAATCTCTCGGTGCCGAGGGAGATGGTAGTGCAGTCTTCTTACAAACAGCGGCCGCAATGCAGCTTATGCCTCTAGAAACGCGCAAAAAATACTCACTCTGTTGATCGGATGGTGATGATAAGGCTAAAGACAGAGAGAGCCGTTTACGCAGGTTGATTGCGGTTCCATGTAAAAGTTTAGTGAACTATATTGTGGGTAGGTCGACTTTATCCGACCATCTATAAATAGAAGAAATATTCATGAAGTAGGGTCCAAGGGAAGCCGTTCGCCTGGAATCCTCCGGCTTGGTGGGGGGAAATATGTGATGCGATTTTTATTTTATTTTGTTTAATATCCCGTCGTGGACTTCTGTTGAGAAAATATTTCGCACTATTACTATTATTGGTATTACTCGGGCGAGGCGTGTCCACTTTATCGGAGAGGAGCGGGGAGGGGCCAAGTTCGCATCGAGGCCTCCCTGGATGGGTGGCCCAATAAAAGCCCATTTCAGCGACGGATGATGGCCCAATAAGCGCGCCAGCCGACCGAGAAAGAAAATACGCGGTCGCTGTCTTCTTCTTCTTCTTCTTCTTCTTCTTCTTCTTCTTCGTTCGTTTCGTTCAACATCTCGTTTTTTTATGGCCACCGGCGGATGCCGACAGACTCTACTGCTGAAAATTTTAACACTAAGCCCTACTTTTACATACTTTCCAATGGGCCATTAAAATGAGAAAGAAGATGGTACATTCGAATTGTATTATTTAAGTGCTTATTGCTTGCCAAAGATCCTACTTCTACAATTGGTAGGTCACCGGGTTATTCAAATAAGTCGTGTTTTCCGTGGTTTTCTGGAACTTCCAGTTCCAATTGGAGCATATAGATCCGTAAATGGATTTGTATCCGTTTCGTTTTTGTGGCTTGGTCCGGCCTATTGCTCTTTCCTCGTGCTTATTTCGCCTTAGGAGGTTGGTTCACCGGCTTTGCCGCAGATCCTACTCTGGTTTCGTCCCCCCTTGACCCATCCTGCTTGATTCTGATTGTGGGACATTCAATGCACCTGCAGGAAGAGGCTTTCCCGTGGGCTGGGAGAGTAGCCGGGGCGCGGCCTGGTCCACCGGTGTGTAGAGGGGGGGGGGTGGGGTTCGTAAGTCAGCCTGGGCTCCACTCGACGTGGTCAGTGGGTCAAACCCTTCCCGAGAGCAAGGGGGTCTATTGGGCATATATTGACTACTGTTATCATTGCAATATACTAGTCCGCACGAATATATATATATATAGTTGAACATGGAACCACCAAGATCTACACGGGTTTAGCGAGCTGTCTTCGTTACTTTAAAGCCCGTATCGTGAATGATGATCGGGTTGAATTGACCCGCCTCGCCCGACTTGGACAGCCCCTCCTGATGCCTGGTCACGGCCGCAGTGTTTATCTCCAGGCCGACCTTCTGAGGCGAGGGCCGGTATCGCCTTCTGTGTTCAAGCGAGGAGGCAAGTGGGAGGCTCACGGGGAGGCTGATCATGCAGGGGGCCGTTAGGGGAGAGGAGGAGACGACAGCGGACGCTTTAATGGAATGGCCGCAAGTTGCGCCGGGGAGAGAGGTTGGGAGGGAGAGAAAGAGCCCTCCATCGTGCTCGATTTTATGCATTCCCAGACCCCCACGGGGAGGGCACCCATCTCTTACTGGTCCACCCTTCCGAGGGCGGGGTTAGGTGGATCGGGTGGCGGGTCAGCCCCCTCTGACCTCCGATCGGTGTGTGAGTGGCTCGCGTGACGTTGACCAGATCGCCCCCGGGAGTCGATTGTGATCGTGGCCGAGGACCTGTAACCCATTCACCGCCGCGTGGTCCGGAGCTAATGACGTCGGCTGCAGAAAAAACAAAGTGGAAGAAGATGCGGAGGTGGGGTGAAAAGGCGAGCTCGTTTGCGGTGGGTGGGATGGGACGGGGTACGGCTTTTATACAGGATGGCAAATGGGGAGACGCTTTAAAGTCAATTTCGCCGAGCGGCCGCTCATTTTAAATCCCACTGGCCTCCGGGGTGGATTGTCAACGTGGCCCTTGACTGGACCGACGGTACGGGGATACTATCCGGATACGCAAGTCCGCTTCTGATCCAGATTGGTGGGGAGGAGGGTTGACTTTCTTCACAGGGACGGTTCAATTTCAAGAGGGACCGGGGATGTCCGCCTCTCTGTTTCCAGAGGTTTGACTTTCTCTCCTCTCCTTTAATAATCCCCCCAACCCCCTACCCTCTCTCTGCGGTAGATCTGCATCTCGAGAAGAAACGAGCGGATGGAGAGCGGTGCCCACGACCCCCCGGGAGAGAGAGTCGAGAGATCGGGCGGAGGCCGCTGGGGTAGAAGAAGGGAACCTTTCCCCGGTGACGATCCTCCGTTCGAGTCGTAGTGGAGCAGCGGGAGCAGAAGAAAAAGGTAGCACCTTGCACCGCACTGACCAGAGGAAAGGATGCTCGATAGATGCGCCCCCCTCTCTCCCTCTCCCTCTCTCTCTCTCTCTCTCTCTCTCTCTCTCTCTCTCTCTAGCTCGAGAGATAGATAATACTGCTCCCCGTGGATGTGCATCCCCCGACTTGCACAAAGGACAAGGGCGATAATGGCGCGGAGCGAGCTGAGACAAAGGCGGGGATAACGACTTGCGATACGAGACAGTCACGATGGCGCAAGGGGTGACGAAAGTGCGCCGCCAAAGGGGCGCGTGCGAGCGAAGCAGCCTCTTCTTCCTGATCCGTCCTCTCTCCGACGTCAGACTGTCCCCACCTCCCCCCCTCCCCCCGCCCTCACCGCGGGCAAGTCAACGAATCCGAAAACCCGCATGCCTCCAGAGGGGTGATGTGAGTTATTATTGGGCGGCGCCGGCGTTGACGCCGACAGAGTCATGTCGGCCGACGGGTCAATGAGCGCTCGCGGGGCCTGCCGCCGCCACATCGCTCGCTCCCCCGCGAGCACAGATCTCTTCGTGCCGCGTTTGTCGCCTCGGAGGCTTAAATTCCTCCCGCCCGTTCATGCAGATGGAGGCGTGGGCTTCTAAAAGTCAAACCCTGGTCACGGGGGCACCGTCCGCCGCTCTCCGTCCCCTTCGAGTGGACTCCGCGCCGGGAAACGTCCCGTCGGTCCAGAAGGTGGTGGGGGGAGAACCACATGGCGAGCTCCAGATTGGATGCGAGAGAGGATCGATCGACTGGTTTATATTCCCTCTTTCGGTGAGCAGCTGGGCCTGTTGCTCTGCCGGATGGGCAGGGAGATCGCAGCATTCACGCCAGCTGCCCTACCGCTCCGCCGTCACACAACAACCCACCGCCGCCCCCAACCCCCCGAAGAGGACCGGCCCAGCTGGTTACCGCTGAAATCTATGCTCCATCTTCGACTTCAACCCCCTCGGAGGATATTGGTAGCCGTTGGATTGCAAGGGCTCTCACAGTGAAATCTAGGGGCTCCCCCCGGGAGATTTCTTGAGGGGCGGGGGAAGAATAAAAGGGGAGAACAGGGGGAGGCAATTGCCGGAGAGGGGATTTCATCAGGACAGTGTCTCGTTGCCTGTGGCCTGCCTTTGTGGCTTCCCCAAAGACCCCGTCGCCCCGGTTGGGTTGGTCGGAGGACCCCGCTACTCGCGGTTAGGAGTTGTTCCATCGCGCCACCCTGCCGAGGTCCGTCATTCCCCCTGTCCGGTTGCCGCTGCCGCCGCCTGCATCCGCTGGTCGTCACCGGATATTGCTTCACCGAGATGAAGGGATTTCGTCGGGGCCCAGTTCAGGACCTTCCTCGTCTTCCCTCGCTCCTCCTCCTCCTCCTCCTCCTCGGCTTCCCACGCCTCTCCGCTCCTGCGGCGGCGACCAGCACCATCAACAAAGGATTCTCGGTGAATCCAACCCGAGGAACGCCTCCTCTTTCCTCTCCTTCATATTTTGATGGCTACTTCCAAGAAGTCCTCACCGATCCCGGGGCTAACTTCTCACTTGGCTTCCTGAGGCCGATGAATTCGGACTTGCTCTATCTCGCTGTCGTTCACATCCCCTCCGGCTTCCCCGTCTGGCGCGCCTCACGCGACAGGAGCGCCGTCGTCGCTGAGTGGTCCAACTCCATCTCCCTCTCATTCGACGGCGGCACCCTGGCTCTCTCTGATGCCACGGGAGGGGTCCTCTGGAAGGCCGGCTCGCCCGCCGGCGACGGGGTCGAGCTGCTCCCCACCTCCAACCTCCAGGTCCGGTCCGTGAACGGCTCTGTCCTTTGGCAGAGCTTCGATGCCCCCTTCGACACCCTCGTCGTGGGCCAGAACTTCACCTCCTCAGCCGCGCTCTCCTCCCCAGACTCCCGCTTCTCCTCGCGGCTCGGGGACAACTTCATCGCCCTCTACATGAACTATGAAGACGGCAGAACCGACGCCGTCATGTACTGGAGAGAGAGGGCGTTGGAGGCGACTGGAACGATCGACACGAAGGCGGGGCCGATTTACGCCCGACTCAACCAGACGGGTTTCCTCGGCTTGTATCAGAACGAGACGAACCGCGTCCACATACTGGCCTTCGACAACTCCAACCGAATCCTCTCCGAACTCAGGCGCCTCACCCTCGAGACAGACGGCAACCTCCGCGCCTACTACTGGAACGGATCGGCCTGGGTCTCCGACTACAGCGCCATACGCGAATCCTGCGAACTCCCGACCTACTGCGGCGCCTACGGGCTGTGCAACAAGGACAAGGACGAGTGCCAGTGCCTGGACGGGAGCAGTGCCGCCGCCGCTTGCCTCCCCGAGGGCCACGGCAACCTCTGCGGTGGTAATTTCACGGTGCTGAGGCGGGCGGGAGTGGAGCTGGCCTACGACAAGCTGTTGTCCTACAAAGAAGTGGGCTCTCAGGACGACTGTGAGCGGGGCTGCGCGCGCAACTGCAGCTGCTGGGGGGCCCTGTACAACAACCAGACGCGTACGTGCTACAGGATGGGCTTCCCGGTGGAGACCCTCGTTGCGACGAGCGAGAACAGGGTCGGATACTTCAAGGTAAGGCTGGTCACCGCTCACGGCGGCGGCGGCGGCACGAGGAAGAGAGTTGTGCTGGCGTGCCTGCTGGTGTTGGCAGGGGTGGTCTTGTCCGTGGTGTTGGCACTGTGGTACCGTCGCCGGCGGCTGCGCAGGGGTCTCTCCAGTGGGGCGCTCATGGGGGAGGCCCAATCGCCGGTAGGATCCTACAAGGAGTTCAGGGGAAGCAGGAGCTTCCGGGACGTCGAGCTCTCGTCCTCTTCTTCCTCTTCTAAACGGTGAACCAGCTGTCAGGAGACAAAGGCAAACACTGGGAGATAGAGGGCAGGCGAGCGGCTCGGAGAGGCGAAGAAGATCTACACGCCGAACAGATCCCTGACTTCGACCCAGGAGGAGGAGGCGGGGGGACCTTGCGGGCTGGGCGGCGCTTCTTCGAGCCTCCGCTGGGCACTCACCGTCGGTATCTTCGCTCTGATGGCAGACAATCTTCGAACGGAAGAACGGCGGTTTCCAGCGGTGCGACACGCACCTGGGTCCTAGACGACGATGCCCGTCCTGGGCTGCTGTAAGTAGATCGAGAGGTCGTTCCGCCCCTTGTCCCCAAAGATGGGTAATATGTTCTCTGGCAACTCCCTTGAGCCCAAAGCATGCTCGCCGGCAAGAAAAACTGAATCCTACTTCAGCAGAAAATAGCCCAAGACCGGGGGTCG
The DNA here is from genome assembly GCA_024713555.1 of Spirodela polyrhiza. Classification (NCBI taxonomy): domain Eukaryota; kingdom Viridiplantae; phylum Streptophyta; class Magnoliopsida; order Alismatales; family Araceae; genus Spirodela; species Spirodela polyrhiza. Next base: position 121,420 of record CM046530.1, read on the forward strand.
CCCAGGTAGCTCGAAGAGGTACCGCCCATAAAGACGCAGAGAGATCGGTGCACAGAGAACCAGCCCAAGGCCAGGTGGGAGGCGCCGACCATGAGGGCATCAACATGCAGACATAAGCGGGATCGTCCGGAGGCCCGAGAGCCCTCCAGGGAAACCAGAAGGCCTACAAATATAAAGAGAAGCTCCTCGGTTCGCCCCCGCGCTGATAGATCAAACCCACCAGCCCAACCCTGCGTCACAATTCAGGCGCTCACCGGTTAAATGGTGGTTCAATTCGATGTTCTCTAATGAGAAGCTAGAACACAAGGATAGGTCAAGTAGATCGATGGATAGTCTTGGTCCTATTAGATGTACCAGTGGAAGTGAAGACCCGGTGTTAAATCCTATGGATAAGAACGTTCCCAGTTGGAATGAAAGTGGGAGTTGTAATTTCAGTAATGTTGAGCATTTTTTTGAGATCATAGACATTTGGAGTTTCAGTTCTGACGACACTCTTTTAGTTAGGGATAGCAATGGGGACAATTTTTCCACACAGATGGGAAACATCACGCTTCCACAGTGCCGCGCTCTTCTTTCCTGGAATTCCATGCATATTCGGCCATATGAAAGCAAAGTGGCCTCTGTTTCGCTCCCTCTTCCTTCCCCTCCCCGGGCACCGTTCTATGAGGCGGCTCAGCCCGACCAGAATGCCCGCGCCAGGCGCGGGATGCATGGGATCGCCATCTTACCGAAGGGTGAGATCGGAGACTCGCCAAGGAAGAGAGCAACCAAATGCGCGCTCCTGTCCCAATTTCCGACGACGCGGCCGTCTCCTCTGACGGGTCTCCTTTCGCAGGGGATCCGCAGCGGGCAAGTGAGGGACAGTGGGAACATGGGAAGCCGGCGCAGGCGAGCCAAGCTCGCAGGCTACTGCTCAGCATGGAACGTGGGAGTTTCTATTGAAAGACTTGGATTTCTACCTGCAGTTTCGCCCGGAGGAAAGGAAAACATGTACAGCACGCGCAGCAGAAATCCGACCTTCACATGGGGCAGGCAGAAGCATGAACAAGAAAACTGCTTCGTCAAGCAAAAACAGGCGGGGGGGGGAGGCCGCTCTTTATGAAGGCAATGGGCGCAGGACGTCAGAGGAGTGTGATAAGGATGAAGAGGAGGAGCGCGGCGATGAAAGAGTACTTGAGCGCGGCCACGAGGATGGCTAGAGAGATGAAGACGAGCTGCCACAGCACCTGCAAGCTCGCCCACGCCAGGATTCCCGTCAGCCCCACCGCCAGCACGTTATCCGGATCCGGGGAAAGCAACAGCTCCTGCCACCGGATCCCCCCCGTCGAAGCTGCCCGACGCGGAGGCGGCGGCTGCGGCGGCGGGGGATTTTCACTCCCCATCCCCCGTCCCCCATCTCCACCGTCGCCTCCTTCGCTGTAAGGAGCCGTGCCACCACTCTTTCCGTCGCCTCCCGCCGGTTCCCCCCCCGCTGGCGGCGGCGCTTCCTCCCTGGTGAAGCCGTTCCTGTTGCTCTCGGCCAGGACCAGAAACCCTACCCATCTCCGGGAAGCTGGGTTCGCCGCGAGGGGGCGGCGGCGGACGGGCGCAAACCTCCTGGAACGGGCGGGGAGAGGTCTGGGGGCCAGGGAGGAAGGCCTCGGCAGCGGAAATGCGGTGGCGCCCATCGCCCCCGACCAGCGAGCCCTTCCGACGGGGGATTCGCAGGCCTCTCTGATCAATCGGAAGTGTGAGCAACGGGGAGTAAAGTTTTAAAACGCGCCACACCGAGAGCGCACATCGGCGCCGTTCAATTCTAATCCATCGTCGTACCCAGAGAGGGCATTCTGACGAACAGTTGATGCAGAGAACTCGGCCCCGGAGTGGCGAAGAAGGGCGCTCGCTCCTCTTTGCGGAGCGGGGGAGGGGATGGGGAGAGAGAGAGGTCTCAATGGGCTTCGGCAGCCCTCGCTCTCTTTTTTCCCTGAAATGCCCTCGCGGAGATGCCCTTGTGGCGTCTGCCGAAGATGAGGAAGATATAGCAGGGCTTCTCGCGTCTGGAGTTTTCCCTCCACCACTCCCCCCCATCTCGTTTGAGTGGAGGGCAGAAGGCAATGCTCGCCGTGGCCTCGACGCCCTTCAGCGGGCGATTCGGCCCCCGCCCGGCACGCTGCAGCCTGCAGGGGGTCGAGCGGTCGCCAGAGACCGCCACCGCGGGCGTTCCCGCGGGTGATCCCGGATCTGCGGGGGGCTTCCCGCCGATCCCGCGGGCGAAGAGGGTGGTGCTGGTGCGGCACGGGCAGAGCACGTGGAACGAGGAGGGACGGATCCAGGGGAGTTCCGATTACTCGGTGTTGACGCCCAAGGGGGAATCTCAGGCGGAGACCTCCCGCCAGATGCTCCTCTCCGACTCCTTCGACGTCTGCTTCACCAGGTTGATTGGAGGCCCCTCCTCCTCCTCCTCCTCCTCCTCCTCTTTCTCCAGTTATATCCTCTCCGTGTGGAATCTCTGTCGGAAAGATGTTGTTCTGGGATCACCCGGGTAAAAGTTTCTTCCTTATCGCCTGGCATTTCCGGTGGATGGCTGCCCGGCCGGCGTGGATGTGGGCGGAGGAGATGCGATTTTGACGCCGTCGATGATTTCTCTCGTCCCCTTTGACCTGTGAAACTCTTTATGCTTTTGATGACGGGAACGCAGAATTCTCGTGCGTTCTGCAGCCCCCTGGCTCGGTCGAAGAGGACTGCCGAGATCATATGGGGATCGCGCGGCGCGGAGATGATCCCGGAGCCCGACTTGAGAGAGATCGACCTCTACTCCTTTCAGGTGCTCTCTAGATCCCTGCCGGAGCAGGCACTGCTCGCCGTGGTCTGGCAATCCGCAAATAACCTGTTCATGGGTCGCTGAGCCGTCAACTCCTCCTTCCAGGGCCTGTTGAAGCACGAAGGCAAGGCGAAGTTTGGCGACGCCTATCGGCAATGGCAGCTGGATGCCCCGAATTTCAGCATCGACGGGCATTACCCGGTGAGGGAACTGTGGGCGCGGGCGAGAAGCTGTTGGGACCGGATTTTAGCGCACGATGGGAAGTCGGTGCTCGTGGTCGCCCACAATGCCGTCAATCAGGCTCTGGTGGCCACTGCATTAGGTCAAGTCCCCCCTGCCCCTGACTGCGGACTGGGACACAGACGACGGGGTCGAGGTCACCGGCTGAGTCGAGTCTTCTTTCAGGTCTGAACACCAGGTACTTCAGGTTCCTCCTCCAGAGCAACTGCGGAGTCAGCGTGCTGGACTTCACGCCAAACCCCAGAGGAGGCTCGCCGCTTATATGCCTCAATCGCCTGAATCAGGTACATCCATCTCCCCGCGCGGGGCCTGATTAACAGAAGACAGTGAACATTATTGATTCCATCGTCTCTGACGAGGACCGAGAAGAGAAAAACGTCGTATCATGCTGGGCTCCAATTTGTATTTGCTCCTGGTTCATCTTCCTGGTTCCTCTACTGCTCATGGATACGATGGATGGGGCATGGGTGGTTGCTGTCCGCTGCTGGAACATGAGGCTTTCACGATATCTTCACCCGCCCACCCGCCCGGATCATATGATCGAATATGTATGAGAATTAAGGGCTCACAAAATCTATCAGTCAACTGCTTTTGTTTTGTGATGGGCCGAAGTGAAGATCTTCCTGCTCTATGGTAGTCGTTTCTTTCTTTCTTTCTTTCTGCCTGGAACGCCTGCAGGATGATCTGATCAGAGCCCAGATCTCTGTGTCATGCCCGGTGCTATACCTTGAGGGCCTTCCCTTTTTCTCCGGAGTCAACTGCTCCGGCGCATGCTGTGTGGAGTCCATCGAGTGTTCTGACGAAGAGAGGGCGTTTTTTTTTTTTCTTATTATAGAGAATAATTGTGGCCGCTGAAAATGCCGGCATGGCTTCTTGCAGACGCCGAATTCGCCAATCGCGCGTGGAAGCTCGGGGGGCAGGAAAGCTGCTGCGCGAATCATTCTGGTGTGTTACGGAACCACGCAGAGCGGCTCTGAGGTAGGCTGCAGATCATCCCATCTGAAGAGGCTGCGTTCTTCCAGACAGCATCAGCAGGCTCGCGTTTGACTTTTAGAGGTGGTCAGCCCGTGCCAGAATGGCATGCGGGCCGGTCCTGCGTCATCGAAAGCAGGGTTCTTTCTAATGCTTCCAGTGGGAATGCATTGAAAATCGACGGGAGACCCTCCCAGGGATGATCTTGTCAAGAGACAGCCCAAGAATTTGTGCGGCACGATCTTGTCAGCTCACTCTTTTGATCCTCAGCTTTCAAACGAGCTGTAGCCTTAGTTGGGCTCCGTGAAGCTCGCGCTTCATCCTTGGGGCTGCCTGTTGCGCCCCACTCAAGAGGCCCTCTTAGCTTGGCGTCATCTGCAGCGCTTCTCCTGCCCTACTTAGTCCGCCCTGTGCTCCTTTTTCAGGTCACCTTTGCGAGTTTTGGGTACGAACCCATGAACATGCTGGGAGTTATACAGGTAAATTCTTTCTCTCCTCGGATTTGATTTCCCGGTTGTCGTTGACCGCGGCGCCTTGCTGACGTGATTCCGCCCGAAACTACTTTCGCGGGTTGCAGTCCCAGAAGACTGCGGAGGTGCTGCTCGATGTCAAGGTCAATTCGGTAGTCTGCAGTCCCCGGATTGCCTCCGTGGACACCGCCACCGCCATCGCCGAGGTGGGGGGAGCCTCCGTCCGTTGCTTCTGTTGTGGGACTTGGCTCGCAACATGACCGCGGGGCTTGGGCCTGCTTGCAGGTTCAAGAAGCAGCGGATTGCTTGGGCGCCGACTGCGTGCCTCGGTACGTCGAGATGAAGAACATGCTGGAGCTCGAAGTCGAAGGCCTCCTCCCGGCGAGCGGCGGCGGCGTGAGAGACGTGTGGGACCAGGCTGGGAGAGCTTGGGGGCTTGTGCTGAAGGAGCTGGCGGGGGAGTCAGAGCCGGAGAGGAACGTGGTGGTCGTCGGGCACCCTGCGCTGCACGCGGGGCTGATCGGGCACTGCCTGGGCCTCACCGAGGCGACGATGGGGTCTTTCCATCTCGACAGCGGCAGCATCTCCGTCATCGACTTCCCCGACGGCCCGCGGGGGAGAGGCGTCGTTCGGTGTGTGAACTACACCGCCCACCTGGGGAGATGGTCGATTCCTGTGACCAGACCCACCGCCACCAACGACGAAGAGTTCTAGCTCGGTGCCCTCCGTTGACGCTGAGAATACCAGCCATTGCCGCTCTGAGATTATCCGCGGCCTGCGTGTGCCTGTGTGTGCCTGCCCGTGTAACAACAGGCTAACAGCCAGAGAGAGAGAGGGAGGGAGCGCGCAGCGCTGCTGAGGTTGGGTCATCGCCATCGCCGCCAGGATTCGAATCTCCGCCTTCTTTCGCGGGATCTCATTGAGCGCCCCCAACCACCTACGGAGGCGGTGGTAAAGCGACCGCCGCAGGGGTGGGACCGGGGGGCGGTGACGACACCCGGAGGGTGTTTCCAACCACCCACCTGCTCAGCAGCACCTTGCGCCTCCTTTTCGGGCCAAGCCTTCAATGGCCGCCGATGGCCGCGGCGCCGCAGTTAGATCGGACGGCAGAGGGCTCGCCCCACCACGTGGAAGCTGGGACTGCGGGATCTCACGGACGGGATCAAATTCTTGAAATCGCCCTCTCCACGTGGCAAGTATCGGACGGCAGAGGGCCCCCTACTATTATTTCTCCTGCAGGATCTCTCTCCGAGCGTAGCAGACTCCTCCGTCTCTCTCTCTCTCTCTCTCTCTCTCTCTGTGCCCCCCTCCGTCGTGGGAGGTCTTCTAGAGGAGGCGCCGGTGGGCGGGCGGCGGTGGGAGCACAAGGGGATTCCAATGGCATTGAGGGTGGCTCCCGTGAGATTCCCCTCGCGGGAGAGACTCTGCTTCTCTCCCACGGCGAGCGGGGCCAGATCGCGCCGGGTTCTGATGGCTTCCACCCTTCACACCTCCACAGAGTGAGTTCCTCATCTTCCCTTTCTCCAGTCCTCGTTTGGTTTTTACATGCATTCTCGGAAAGTGTGGTAAATCCCCAATGCTCGGGATCGACGCTGCATGTGTGGCTACCGATCCAGCGACCGTGTTTTGCCTAATTATGGGTTATTTTCCTTTCGCCTGTGGTTGCATTATTCACACCGTTCCCCGTCGTGGGATTGGATCCTCGATGCTGCGATCTAGGCGTTTCAGGATCTTCCGTAGGCCGGTTCTTTTGCTTCGTGCCGGTCGGTCGATGTGTTTTGTTTAAACTTTCTTTATTTATTTGACTTTTTCGCCTCATTATGGGGCCCCGGATTCACCGCAGTGCCGAAGTTTTGGGGTTGGTGAGTCAGCCGACCCCTATGCATGTCTCCCTAAACGAACACATGTGGTTCGCGCTCGCTCAGTGAGTGATGCAGTTTTGTTTTGTGTGTGAAATGTTGTTACAATCTTGGCGAAGACAAATTAATTCCTACTTTTTTTCCTTCCTCTGTCCCATTTTCATTCCCAAGCTTCTCCTTGACTCTGTTGACTTGCCCATTTCTTTCAGGATTACGAATCCTAAGAAACCGTTCTATCCACCTCGAGAGGTGCACGTCCAGGTCACCCACTCCATGCCCCCTCAGAAAATCGAGGTTTTCAAGTCGTTGGAGGGCTGGGCAAAAGATAACATCCTGGTGCATCTAAAGCCCGTGGAGAAGTGTTGGCAGCCGCAGGACTTCCTGCCGGAGCCCTCTTCGGACGGATTTCACGAGGAAGTCAAGGAACTGAGAGAGCGGGCAAAGGAGATCCCCGATGATTACTTCGTCTGCCTAGTGGGAGATATGATCACAGAGGAAGCGCTTCCCACGTATCAGACAATGTTGAACACCCTTGATGGCGTCCGGGATGAGACGGGTGCGAGCCCCACTTCGTGGGCCATCTGGACAAGAGCATGGACCGCAGAAGAGAACAGGCACGGCGATCTTCTGAATAAATATCTCTATCTATGTGGAAGAGTCGACATGAGACAAATTGAGAAGACAATTCAGTACCTCATTGGATCAGGAATGGTATGCTCCTGACCACAGTTGCAACATTTTTCTGCTGAATTTTGTTCATTAGCTGCTCTATCTCGGTGTGCGGTTCTAGTTTCTCAATCCACTGGCTGTTCTCTCCTACATTACACAGTTGACATCTCACAATCGAAAACACGGTCGTGTATAAACCAAAAGCACGCCCGCCGCCCCTTCTGTGTCTGAAGCTCCTGGACACCAGCGACTTCGAAAGCACTCGCTCGATGCAATTCTATGTTCGTTCCATTCACAATGTCAATTGAGTAGATCCAATTCGTGTTCGTGTTCATCTATAGATAATGCACCAGGGAGATCTTGTGACCTCTGGATGGAGAGGGATTCGAACGCTGGATATTCCTATCATTACTCCGTTTTTGCAGATCCGACTCCTTCAACTGCTCCTCGAACCTGCTCGTCTTTCGTCACCTGCACTTTCTATTTATGTGCTGCAAGGTAGGGACAGTTCTATGAGAAAAATTGAAGTCTGTTTTGGAGGGCGTTGTAGCAGCTAGTTGACTCCTCTAGAATAGTAACGTGGACGATCCGTTGCTCCCCATCCAACTCTTGTTGATATGCTTACCGCTTTTTCTCTCGACTGTTTCCCCAATCTCTTTCTCTTGATGCTTAACACCCCTTCCTACTGATGGCGGGCAGCAACTTCTCTCCCATTGCGGTAAAAAAAAAAAAGGAAAATCTCTCTCTCTCTCTCCCCCGGAAAAACATAGTGCTTCCTATCTCTTCAGGAAATGGGGCATCATCCTTTAATCGGAGATTTTACTGAATGAGGGTAAGCTTCTGAAAACCCTGGTTGATCTCTGACTCGACCCATGCACCCATGCACCTTGAGGCTCATCGGGCTCCTCAGTGGCGGGGTCGAACATTAATTATCCTTGGTGACTTCAGGAGAAGTGAGCCGCCTTTCCTGTCTCTATTAGAGCGAGGGGTTCGGGTCTGATCCAAACAGTTTTTTTCTTTTTTTTTATTCGTTTTTTTTCTCACGAAGAGCAGATTTGCATCGGACACGAGTATGTATCCAATTGTGATTATTCGTGGGCGCGCCATATCTAACCTCCGTAGGATCCTGAGATGTTTTTCTGAAGGGTTGGGATGAAGATGGCCGATTTTGTTGTGACTAGATTTTTTTTTGTTTTCATTACTTGTGGTTTTGAACGGAGTTTTATGCACGCTTATTGAAATTCTCTGGCCGTTTTGTTTTTTCTTCTCACATTTCCACGGGTATGTAGGATCCCCGGACGGAGAATAGCCCCTATCTTGGATTCGTCTACACCTCCTTCCAGGAGCGGGCGACCTTTATTTCCCATGGAAACACTGCCAGGCACGCCAAGGAGCACGGAGACATGAAGCTGGCGCAGATATGCGGCACCATCGCCGCGGACGAGAAGCGGCACGAGACGGCGTACACGAAGATCGTGGAGAAACTCTTTGAGATAGACCCGGACGGCACGGTGATTGCATTTGAGGACATGATGAGGAAGAAGATCTCCATGCCGGCCCATCTGATGTACGATGGGCGCGACGACAACCTCTTCGAGCACTTCTCTGCCGTCGCGCAGCGGCTGGGGGTCTACACTGCCAAGGACTACGCCGATATACTCGAGTTCCTTGTCCAGAGATGGGGCGTGGAGCACTTGACCGGGCTTTCCGGGGAAGGCAGGCGGGCTCAGGAGTTCGTCTGCAACTTGGCGCCGAGAATCCGAAGGCTGGAGGAAAGAGCCCAGGGGAGGGCGAAGAAGCGAGAACCAGACGTACCCTTCAGCTGGATCTTCGACAGGAAGGTTCAGCTTTGAACAGAATCACTCCAGCTTCGTCTGGGCTCTGGCCCACTTTGAAAGTTTTGCAGACTCTTCCCCTTGGCTCTCTCTCTCTCTCTCTCTCTCTCTCTCTCAGGTGCTTTGGATTTTCTGGTGGGTGTAGATGTGGATAGTGAGGAGCTTTGATGGGCCGTGGGTTGACGGCTAGTGAGCTTAGGGGCATCTATAGAGACAGAGAGAGAGTGTGTGTGTGTGTGTATGAACTTTGTGGGAGCTTATGTTGACTTCGTCGCGTGGTGTGTTGTTTCATTCCGATTTTGATCATTTGTAGGATCCTCGCTGCGCTGCCGCCATTCTATTCTGGGGGGGAGGGAGAGAGAGAGAGAGATCTATGTAGCTGGGCCGGATACGGCCCACTTTGCCCAACGCACATTTGAGAGTGTCGATGGACAGAGGTAGGGAGAGAGGGAGCTGTGCCGATGATAATGAGAGTACTATTTAGATAAACAGGAGGATCCAGAGTTCATAGACGGGTGGGTCCCTGTCAAAGTCGAGGCATGGAACGACTCGCAAAAAATAGAGCCAATCTCCACACTTATCCAGCGCATCAGCAACGGCTTCGTCTGAATGCTGAGAGAGAGAGAGAGAGAGAGAGAGAGAGAGAGAGAGAGTACGCGGTGGGTGAATTGACCTAGAAAGTGAGTTTTTAATGACAAATGGGTCTCGCAGAGCGGGCCCAAGTGGTGGTACAAGACGATGGTGGCCACCCTGGTGGATTGGTATTTTATTTGGACGCTCAGCTCTGGGGCGAGTGGGTCGCCTCCGGAAGTGTCCCAACAGACCAGAGCAAGAACTGTGCCCCGGCGAGCCGTTGAGCGGTTGAGCAACTTGTGGAAGATCGCCAAAACGGATGAGCGGGTGAAGCTACAGACCACAGGATGTCAACGGCAAACTGATTATTAATGCGATCTATTCGTAAAACCAATCCGGTGGGTGGTGGCGGGGGAGCGGGAGGAGTATTTTAGTAGGATTCGGTGGTCATATCTACTCTCGATACTGTATAATATGCGGCTTGCGGCCACGAGCCTCGTCTGGACTGGCTAGGAGTCTGAAACTTCATTTTCTCTTCTCCGAGTTAGTGCCCTCCCCCCCCGAAGTCAGACTATACTTAGCTAACCCTGGGCCCTACGGGAAACGCTGACGCCCTAAGATGCAGGAGCTGGTCGTTCTCTACGGAGGACGGTCAAGGGTTTTTTACCTGGGAAACCCTCCCGGTGGGGGGGAGAGGAGGAGGTCCTCTGACTCCATTATTGCTCTGAAATATCGCCTGGAAGAGTCGTCGGCTGGCTGCGGATGGCCCCTGTCTTCTGCAGCTCTCCGAGTAATCGACGTCGTCACGAAGCATAATGGCGTTTTATTAACGAAGTCAACCGGCCCGGCGGTTTCCGGGAGGCTTCGTATTTATTGTCCGGTAATTTTGATAGGGGCGTCTTTTCGGTGAATAGTCAACGACGCTGCGTGCAGCGGCCGCAGGTCCGCGAAGCTTTAGAACAAATATAATACGGAAGATAACACCGTGGGGTTGGGGGGGAGGAGGAGCTCGGGAAAGGGCAGATTTTTGGACCGTCCCAGTTATGAAGTTGGTCATTGTCCGACGATCTTTCATGGTATAATAGGAGCCCTCTTGCTGCCATTCGGCCGTGATCTCCTCGTCATCTGGCCATGCAGCACCCTTAGAACAGTCTCGTCTGAGTGAGAGGCGCTGGCAGTTGAGCGACCCGAACGTGGCCTCTCCTGTATCGCTACGAGACACAGAGGCCCTAATGCCTAATACAGAGATACAGAGATACAGAGATACAGAGATACAGAGATGGGGGGGGTGGGGGGGGGGGGGAGAGAGAGACAGACAGAGAGACAGACAGAGAGAGAGAGGAGGGGGGGTGGTTGACGTTACTTGTGTGCTCGTCAATTTGATGGGTCTGTGGCGTCGTCTTCAACCTCAGGATCTCGGAAACAGTTGGCTTTCTGGGATCGACTTGCTTCCCAGAACAGGTCACCTCAGAGCAGGGCCTGTCCCTCCCCGCCCACCCTTTACCTCGCCGGATCTCATTCGCATCCCCGCTCGAACGCAACCATACACGTGCTAATTTTCTAACCCATGGTTCTTCTACACGATCCGCGCGATGATTGCACGCGCCGGTGATGCTAAGAGAGATGATGCCACATTTGTTATATATGCACAGTCATTTAATGATGACGAGCCAGGCTCTAAGGTCACATTATTCCCTTGGATCTCCTCTCATGGGGTGCAGGGTTGGAGCTGCTACAGGGCTTCAGACTCTATTTAATGGGAGTGGACCCGGTTCGCGTCATCAAGAACCCTAAACCTCTAATAACCCACTGATCACATGACGATCTAGGCGAGAAATCCGGGAAGAGACGTGATCGGGCTTGACGATCCGTCCGGAAGGAAGCGCTTGCAGTCCCCCACGAGTCGCTGTACCTCGCCTTCATTAATAAAGGCCGGGTCTCACTCACTATTACATAACTATGGAAATATTAATAAAGGTCTGGCGGAGAGACCCGGTTTCGCTGCCCTTTTGAAGAATGAGTTGTGGTTTTTGCACGGAGATGACCACCCTGAGTCGTCCCGGGGCAGGAACCAGGTCGGCCCTCTTCGGCCATCTGATAAATTAACGGAGAGAAAGCTTTTATCTGGGAGCGAGAGGGGAAGGGGGGAGAAGGAATAAGAGGAGGAAGAAGAAAGCCAAAAGTGTCGATCCTTTTCTTCTCACTGCCTTCATCTCGCCTCGTCCTATCATCATGTGCTTTCTCTCTCCTCTCCCCCCACGACGGCCTTCCTCGTCCCCAAGCGCCTAATTTCGGCTTGGGGTGGGAGGGTGTGTTTTGGAACCAGGACGAGGGGGATAGTTTGAGCGGATCGGAGCTCATCCAGTTTGGTCTCTTCTTCATCTTCTTCTTCCTCTCCTGCTTCGACTGCTGTCCATCCCAATGAGGGACTTCGCTTCCTGTTACAACGAACACGCCGTCAATGTTTCGGATTCCTCATGCTCGGGAAGTGGCAACGTCGTCTCCGCCAAAGACCCGTCGGTGCAGAGGTCCGTCGCCTGCTTCTACAGGGTCAAGCTGTCCACTCAGAAGGAGCTCCTGGTAAAGGTGGCATGGTCCAAGAGCCTAATTGGGCAAGGCTTCTCCGTTGGCGTGGAGGACTACCCATCTCATCACCACCCCACACCAACGGCGAGCGCTGGCAATTCTCTTCTCCTGAGGAAGAAGAAGGGGAGCCGATCGCACTTGTACGGCGACACCCTCGTGGAGCTCTACTGGGACATATCCGCGGCCAAGTATGGCTCCGGACCCGAGCCTGTCGAGGGCTTCTACGTTGTGATGATAGTGAATTCCGAATTGGGGCTCTTTCTGGGGGACACGAGGGCACCCCACATCAAGAAGCTTGAGGAAACCAGACCAGCGGCCGAATTCCGTCTGATCAGCCGAAGGGAGCAAGTCGTCGGCGGCACCCTCTACCTTACCAAGGCCCGTTTCGGCGATGAAGGCCGGGACCATGAGATCCTCATCAAGTGCATGGGAGACGGCCGAGACACCAAGGATTCGGAGCTGTTCGTCTGCATCGACAAGAAGAAGGTGGTTCATGTGAGGAGGCTCAGGTGGAACTTCAGAGGGAACCACACCATCTTCGTCGACGGGTCGCCCGTGGACATGATGTGGGACGTTCATGACTGGTGGTTCAGCGAGACGTCGACCCGGGCTGCCTTCATGTTCCGCGCCAGGAGCGCATTGGAGAGCCGGCCGTGGCTGCTGGAGGAGGAAACGGCGGACAAGGAGCAGGGAGGAGGTAAGCCTGGGTTCTCCCTCTTGATCTACGCCTTCAAGAATCCCTAAGAAGGGGTAGTGAGGCATCTCTCACTTGAATTGAAGAGGCGATGCTCTTCTTCTTTGGTTCCGTTTTTACTTGTCGGCCTCCTCTCCTCGCTGTGTCGCAGCGGACGAAGAGGGAGAGGGAGTGCGTTCGTTTTTCTGTATGTAATGCTGATGTGAAGAATCGGATGGTTCTCTGTTAATTCCCGGATCCCGGGAGATACATTCTGTATAATGGATTATCGAGACGGGGATTTCAAATCCTTTGATAATTGAAGATTCTCTCTCTCTTTATCTCTCCATCTCTCGTTCGCTCAATCTCAATCTCTGCGCACGTATGGTCCGATCCACTAAAAATGATATAAATGATTATATTTACTATCTCTTTTGCTACCATTGTCTCTCAGCTGTGGATGAACATGCATGGAAATCATTTTTCCCACCCATGAACAGGAGGGGTTTTAATAGCCATAAAGATGGCGCTCCCCCTCGCCTACCCCAAACTGGAATCTGAACTTTCGCTGGCATTCCAATTCTTTGTGCACACAAATCCTTTCTGTTCTCTCTCTCTCTCTCTCTCTCTCTCTCTCTCTCTCTCTCTCTCTCTCTCTCTCTCTCTCTCTGTGTCAGTGAATTAATAATGATGTTATCGGTAACAATCAGAAAAAAGAGTAATATTAAGAAAGAAGAAGAAGAAGAAAGACACTTGGCCATGTGATGTGGGAGCAGTCGATCTCAGAGCAACTCTCAAGTTAACGCACTTACTATTGGGAGGAACTTGATCGCCTATTGAAGGTTGGAACTTGCAGAGCACCGACAGGTATGACTTGGAAGACCAATGCAGAGAAACCCGCCGTTGGGTTGGCTTCAGCGCTGGATTTTGTGTCTCTCTTATTATTATTTTCCCTTCTTGTCTTTTTCTCGGACTCCTGAACTCAACAGTGTCGGAGCAGACCCGCAGGGTCTTACTCCCCGCCGTCATCCCCATTCGAAGCACCTTGATTTGTTTCCCTGGCAACGAAGATGGCATCATCCCCAGACAGCCATCGCGTTGATCTGCGGACATGGTCGGAACAAGAGACTGACCCCTGTTAGTAAAACCGGCGGCGGGAGGAGGAGGAGGAGGAGGAAGAAGAAGAAGAAGAAGAAGAAGAAGAAGAAGAAGAAGAAGAGGCAGCATGTGGACGCAGTAATTGCTCATAAACGACTCGGAGGGGGCTGAGCGGAGGAATGGATGTGTTGGGGAGTGGGCTGCCTCCGATAGCTCCTCTTTCATTGATGGTTCAGTTAGCATGCTCACCGAGGGTCCCATCTCCCGCACCCTCGAATTTATTCACATCCTGCACGGATTAACCCCCTTGAGGAGCATGCTAACTGATCCATCAATGCAAGAGGAGTGAGAGGAAACAGCCTTCTTGGGCGTTTCACTTATCCGTCGTGTGCCAGAGGGGTGCGTGAACCTTCCCCGGCCATGCTTCGGCCCTCCGACAATGACACAGTCGCCGTCCAGCCCTAAAAAGGATGATATCCGCTGAAGGCCCACGTTGATCGAACCCTGCTTCGGATATTTGACCACGTCAAAGCCGATAAACAGGGAATGGGGCCAGCTCCGAACTCTCGCTGCCTCTTTCGTCCTTGGTGCAAAAAAAAGTCGCACGTTTGTCCGTAAACTTACGAGGACCAAAGGCTGGCGGCTCTGGTTCGGGTAAATGCGGATAAACCGTGTAGGGAGGACTCCGCGATCCACGGGAAGAGAGAGAGAGAGAGAGAGAGAGAGAGAGAGAGAGAGAGAGAGAGAGAGAGAGAGAGGTGAGGGCGTGTGCAGTGTACCCCTCACGGCCTCGAAGAAGAAGAAGAAGAGGAAGAGTTCGCCGAATTACGACGTCCGATCCCCCTCGACCTCGCGTATATCCGCCGTATGAGGTTGGACCAGGGCCTCGCTCCATGTGCTCCGCCTCTCGTGTCCTCTCGCAATTAATTTCTTCCCGGCGGGGGAGTTTAATGCCCGTTTCCAATGCTCCGCAGAGACATGTGGATATCTGATGCCCGTCGCCCCCTCTGAGGGATCTGTAGGAGGCAGTAATTGCCCGTTGACCCCCCGGGCAAATGCTATCATCGGAACTCGGCCCAAAACCGAGCCACTCCTTGCGCCGCTGCGCTGGTTGCCGATGGGCCTCACCAGTGGCTTCCACCTCACCGCCGGCGGAAGCTCGAACTCGACCGGCACGTCTGAGCGTGCTTTACGTGTGCTTCTTTCACTGGAGGGCCTCTCCCACCAAGGGGTCAATTTACTCATTTACTCGTCTACAAGGGGCAGTCAACGCTGCGGCATAAGAGAGAGGACTCCACTTTCGATGAGCCAACCACGACATTGCATGAACAATGCCCAGACTGCCGTGGTCCCTGTAAGGATCGCATTGATGTGGCGCCCCCTCTCTCTCTCTCTCTCTAGATTAATCTGTAACATATATGTATATAGTATACATGTGTAATCGGGAAATAATAATGCCCCGCGTGCATGTTGGGCTCAACGGAGCAGAGGTATCGGACGACTCATCTGGCTGCATTTATTGGACAGTCTGTGAGATCGATATATCTACCAACGCACAGATTCAAGTTCAATAAAGAAAACGAAGCCACCCTCAACGTAGAGCACAGGTCAACGTTTGAGCGGCCGTCGCCTCCCTTCCTCTCCACCCTGTCTCTACAGTAAGTGAGTGAGTGAGTGTGTGTGTGTGTGTGTGTGTGAGAGAGAGAGAGAGAGAGAGAGAGAGAGAGAGAGAGAGAGAGAGAGAGAGAGAGAGAGAACGGAATCGCCACTTCTCGGCTTAGAGATCATTCGAGGCGGAGCATCAAAGGCCCGGTCCGTAGTAAGTCAGGTGGAACCCGACAAGTCACAACGAAGCGAGAACACAAGGGGCCCGCTCGTCGTAGTGAGTAGAGGGACTAGTTACGGCGCAGAAAGCCCTGGTCAAATCATTGACGATAAGTTGGAAGTTCTATACAATGTCAACGGTCTCCTCTTCCCTGCCTCGCTCGCTCGTGGACAGTATAACGAACAACTGGGCCTCGTGGATGCCCAGCCCAACAAGGCCACTGCATCTGGGCCGGATAATCGGGCCCACGATCGGTCTCACACGTGCTGGCGTTGCTTCACCCATATTTTTATTTCCGTCGCATCATCTGAGGGTGATGGTAATAGAATCAAGTAAAACGCGAGCAAAGCGGTCGGGCGCGTGTGGGTGGCGGCGCACGAAAAACGCACGGCATCACGCGCGAGGGAGAGGGCGGGGACGCTGACGTTGACTTCGGCGACTCCCAGGCGTCGATGACTTTCAATCTCGAACCCACCCTCGCAAGTTCGAGCGATTTAATCTCGCAGGCAGAGAAAAAGGGCTTCCCATAATAATATCATAGAAAAGGGGGCCTTTGGCGCCGGTAACAATGAGGAATATAATAAACGGGGGGTCCGAGAGCGATATTTTTGTGGACAGATCCGTCGGCGGGCGTGATGGCCCGGCGACAGGAGGGCGAGCGCATAAACAAATCTCCGGCGGCCGCACGCCGCACCCTCGTCCCCTCGCCTCGCCTCCCCCGGGGGGTGACGCCACATCGCACGCCTCTAAAATCATATCCAGCCGGCGCCCGTGATCATTGAATTGAATATGCCAGATTGATATGCACTCCGGGGCTACGTGATTGACCGCAAGATTCCCTTCCAAAACCTCCCTCTCTCTCGCTCTCTCTCTAGATGCTCTCTGCCTTCCGCGTCCGTCCATAAAAGGGCGGCCTTGCCCATCACGTCCGAAGCGATCGTTCTCCGCCGCATCGGACTCCCCCCCCGCCCCGAATCACGCGAAGATGTCTGCCTACTGCGGGAAGTACGCTGGTGAGCGCTCTCCCGTCCTCCCTCTCTCTCTCCAGCCGTCCTTCCCTCTTCGCTTCCTCCCTCGGTTTGCCGCGGACTCTGCATAGTGGTGCCGGGCCTCTTTCCTCTTACGAGGTTCGGATGGGAAGGCCCCGGCCCGCTAGCACGTTGACCCTATGGGTGTCCCTGCCGAGCACAGCTTGCGATTCTCCGGCCGAGTCCTCCTATAGTAGGGGTTCGGTTGTCGCCCCCCCCCGCCGTCGTGCACAAGCTTCGAAAAGTCTCCTGCGTGATTATTCTGGCGACCAGATTCCCCGTTGTCGCTTGTTTTATTCATGGTCGGTCTGTCCTTGCAGAGGAGCTCGTCAAGAACGCGGCTTACATCGGAACGCCGGGGAAGGGAATTCTCGCCGCCGACGAGTCGACTGGGACGATCGGCAAGCGGCTGGCCAGCATCAACGTCGAGAACGTGGAGTCCAATAGACGGGCCCTCCGCGAGCTCCTCTTCACCACACCGGGAGCGTTCGAATGCCTCAGCGGAGTCATCCTCTTCGAGGAGACCCTCTACCAGAATACTGCGGCCGGGAAGCCTTTCGTGGAGATCCTGAACGAGGGAGGAGTGCTCCCCGGGATCAAGGTCGACAAGGGCACGGTTGAGCTAGCTGGGACCGACGGCGAAACCACGACGCAGGGCCTCGACGATCTCGGCAAGCGCTGCGCCAAGTATTACGAAGCCGGGGCTCGCTTCGCCAAGTGGCGGGCCGTCCTCAAGATCGGCCCGACCGAGCCATCGCAGCTAGCCATTAGCGAGAACGCCAATGGGCTGGCGAGGTACGCCATCATCTGCCAGGAGAACGGCCTCGTCCCCATCGTCGAGCCCGAGATCCTCGTCGATGGGTCTCACGGGATTGACATCTGCGCGGCCGTGACGGAGAAGGTCCTTGCCGCCGTCTACAAGGCATTGAGCGACCATCATGTGCTTCTGGAGGGCACCCTGCTGAAGCCCAACATGGTCACCCCTGGCTCGGAGGCACAGAAGGTGGCGCCGGAACTGGTGGCGCAGTACACAGTCCGGGCCCTGCAGAGGACTGTTCCGGCGGCTGTTCCTGCCATCGTGTTCCTTTCCGGTGGGCAGAGCGAGGAGGAGGCCACGCGGAACCTCAATGCGATGAACCAGTTGGAGGGGAAGAAGCCATGGTCGCTCACCTTCTCCTTCGGCCGTGCGCTGCAGCAGAGCACTTTGAAGGCGTGGGCTGGAAAGGAGGAGAACCTTGATAAGGCACAGGCCGCCTTCCTGTCCAGGTGCAAAGCCAACTCTGCGGCCACTCTGGGGACCTACAAGGGGGATGCCGCAATGGGAGAGGCCGTCTCCGAGAGCCTCCACGTCAAAGACTACAAATATTGATCTTGCTGTGTGCTTCCTTCCTTTCCGGCGAGTCTGATTTTGACGACAGCGACCCCAAGGCTTCAAATGCCCGCCACGAGTTCTTAGAGCTCTCTTCCCTCCCCGTCCCCCCTGTTGTTTAATAAGCCATAGTGCTCTCCCCCGATTCGAACGGTACTCCGATGCCGCTGGTCGTGCTGAGGCTCGGGGTTTGGATCTTCTTTCTTCGTTCCTTTTACCGGCGTCTCTTTACGAGCTTCCTTTGTCCCCAGACTGCTGGCTGAGACCCTGCTCTCGTGCACAGCTGCACTCCTGCGACTGGCAGTCTCCTTCACCCGCAGGAACCTCTACGCTCGGCCGGCCGGACTCAAGCACCGGCGCCGGGAAGGTCCTCGGCCGATATGGGTTCTCTTCTAAGGGGGGAATCGACATTTCGGAGCCCCTCTGCGTGAGGCCCCCGGGAACCGCGGGCACTAAATTTAACGGCTGGGGGGAAGAGGAGGGTAGGAGAGAGAACGGGACGCTCAGCCCAAATTTCCTTCGGCCCGACCCCGAAGAAGGCCATCTCGTTGATCTAATCATGAGAAGGGAATGATTGGATGTACTTATCAGATAATATATTTGCTAGATGTCAGATTAATAATGCCGATGGGATCCTCGTCACACTGTTTTACCGTCATATCATCTCCTTTTTCCTTGACATCGATGAATCACCGCCGGCACGGTCCACCATCGAGCACGCTCCCCTCCCACAGGGTCGACCCGTCGACGAGAAACGGGAAGTACCTCTCCTCGTTGGCTGGATCCGCAGCGCCGTCGAGCGCCGGAACCACAACCGCCGCCGTCGCTTCCCCGCCGTATTGATTCTCCCGGCAGCTGTGGTCGCTCCCTTGGCTGCTGTACAGGGTATCAAGATGCTTGTAGTAGGGGCACGTCCGCGAGCTCTCCTTCCTCTTCTTGTTGCACTTCTTGGTCTTCCTGAAGTACTTGTTGATGTTCTCCCACTTCTCCTTGCATCGCTTCGCGCTGCGGTTATAGCCCGAGCTCGCCATCTTGGCGGAAATCTCGTCCCAGAGGGTGCTCTTCGGGCACCCTCCTTGGAACCTCTCTTCCATGGCTGTCCGGAGCTGGATTAGGCACGTGACCTCCCGATCCGGCCATCTTCGGGTATCGCAGTCTTGCTCATTCCTGTAGTCGCTGTCCTCGATGGCGTCCATGGAGACCAGGTCATCCGGCGAAGGGGGCTTCTGCTCCCAACCGCTGAGCCTCTCCAGGGCCTCAATGAGGGCAGAATCCCTGGCCTCGATCCACGCCCGCTCTTTCGCCCAGAGCTTGTGCTCCTCCTCCAAGCTGGCGGCTTCCCGCTTCCTGCGTTCTTCCTCTCTGGATATTCTCTCCTTCTCCTTCGTCTCCAGGGTCGTCAGCATCTTCTCCAGCCAAGCCTCCTGCACCGCCATGAACCGCTCCAGCTGCTGGTCACAAATTCTCTCATCTTCGCCCTCCAGCTCTTCCTCCCCCTCTTAGATCCCCGACCATCTTTCCTCTCTCCATTCTGCCGATCACTGCTTGCCATGGCGGTGGCGTTAGCGTCGTCCTCCGAAGACCAGCTGTCGAAGCCGGATGAATTCGACAAGCTGACGTTTTCGTAGACTCTGGGAGCCCGGAAAGCTTCCTGGCTCGACGGGGCCAAAGAAGAGTCTCCAGTAAGCATATGAAAGACGGAGTAATCAGCGACGTTGGTGGAATCTGCGATCGGATTATTGCTGCCGTCTCCATATAGGGCCTCAAGCTGCCGGAAGAACCTGTAGTGCTTGCCGTCATGCCTGCCCGCCTTCCCCTCCTTCGTCTTCTTGTAGTACTTGTACAAGTTCTCCAGCTTCTCCCTGCACTTCTTCCCCGTCCTCTGGTACCCGTGCTCCTCCGCCATGATCCTAGAAAAAACAGAAGAATGAAATAGTGTGGATTCTGCAACACAAGAGCCAGATTGGCTTGCTTCAGCGTTAAATAGACCACGTTATCACGAGGGTTTCTTTCTCGTACACTGGGTTAACTAATCCAAGGCGGTGATGCCTCGGCCGCCATAGAATTCCCTAACAATCCTTGTACTCGGCTCGCTTCTCAAAGAAGACCAGCCTGAGCGCACGCAGTGCTCCTTGGCGGCTTTCCATTACGAAAAGAGAATTAATCTGAGGAGAGGGAGGGAATTCAATGGGAGGCCGGGACTGCCATTTTCTCCAGCACTGAACGAAGGAAAGCCAGCCATACCTGCATCTTCATGTGACTGACTACCTCATAAAGAAAAACGCAGAGCAATGAAGAGGAGCGAAGCGCGGAATAGGTGCAAGCGGGAGCCCGTTGAAGAGGGAAGCGGGGAGGAAGCCGGGGATTAAGCTAAACACGTCACCGCAAATGCTGCCAGATTTCTCTTGGCGAAATCTCAGGTGTTGTCTCTTTCCTTTGTCAGAAGCGCTAAAGGACGGAGAAAGAAGAAAGAGGGGGGATGGAGAGACTGTGTGTGGGGTGGGGGCGGGGGAGAGAGAGGAAGGAAAAAGACTGATGGCAGCGACGAGGCTTTTCTGCTACAGATGGCTGGAGAAGATGGTTGGAAAGGGTTAACAGGGAAACAGTAGAGATAGTTGCGCACATATGATCAAGACGGCATGGTTATTTCTGTTTCGAAAATTCGTGCTGCTTCATTCGTAGTCGTAATTGGGAATACCTGGAGACCTCCTCCCAGACGGGAGCCTTTTCGGCGGCTTCCTTGAACTTGAAGTCCAGCCTTGACCTGATCTCAAGAAGGGTCAGCGTCTCCTGCCTCGGCCACCTGCCCTGGGAGCATCCGCTGAGGCCGCAGCCCCCGCCGCCTCCGGTGGCTGACGCCGCGCCAAAACCGCTGTCCCCCTCTTCCCTGAGGCCGGGGAAGAAGTCCACTCCGTCCTGCTTCTGCAGAGGCGGCGGAGGTGGGTGAAGAGGAGGGCTTTCGGCAGTCGGGTTTGGGGGCGGCGACAGCACCACCTCCTCCATTTGTTCGCCGGCGTCGGTACGCAGCTGGAAGAGCTCGTAAAGGGGCTGCTGCGGGAGTGGCAAGCCCCGGTTGCTGGTGAAGGGCTCGGATATCAGGTGCCGGAGCTCCGAAAGAGCATACTGCTCCCCAGCGTCCATCATTGAGTGTGATAGGGGATAGAAGACGCAAAGAGCGTAACCGGAGTCGCAGACTGTGCAGGAGACGAGAGCCGAGGGTTTTAGAGGAGAGGGGCAGGGCGTGTGGAGGAGACGGAGAGACCCTAGTGAGAGACGGGCGGGTGGGGGGGCGTGTACATAATGTTCGGGCCAGCGAGAGCGCGACTCGTGTCGGTGCAAGGGGACGAAAAACCGAAGGACAAGGCACTGCCATGCCGACTGACGCGTGTTAACTGTGCCTCTCCACCGTTCCAATTTTACCCCTACCTTCTCCTTCTCCTCCGCTACTCCCTCTGCGCTGGCCGGCACCCCGATGTCCCGGTCATTCTGCGTTTTCGGGCTATCCCCTCAGCTCCTGCGTCGATGGACGCCGGAGCCAAGGAGGAAGATGGACGCGACCAGCGCTAGTCTACGCCATTTTCGTCTTCTCATCGCAAACAATTTTGGCGAGAGGAGGTTCACTACAGGGGACAATCATCGTCTCCCCATTGGCACCTGTTAGATGGATTCCAAGGCGAGACCTCGCCCCTCAGTCTCCATGTTTATCTCTCTACCGTCAGTCAGAGGATTACTGCAAGTCCATCGGCCCATACCCAGGATGCTCTTTCCGGATCGTTATATTTAAGAGGGAGACGTGCTACTGGCTGAGAGAGAGAGAGAGGACAGAGAGAGGAGAGAGAGAGAGAGAGAGGAGAGAGAGGAGAGAGAGAGAGAGAGAGAGAGAGAGAGAGGTTCGATGTACCGGGTGGTCTCGATCTAGGAACCTGAACGGGGAAACAGACGAGGGAGATGGTGAAGCTCAAAAAGTCCAAGGTCTTCTCGAGCCCCCGATGTTCTAGTGTAAGAAAAGGGGATGTCTCTGATAAACTTGGGGCGAGCATCGCGGATCATATCGAAGGTTAGATAATTTCCAGACAGATTGGACTGCGCACGAGAAACTGTTCGCGTACTGCATGCCCCCCAACCGAGTATTTAACTCCTCTGACATGTAGAGCGCCTCCTCCCAGCCTCATAATAGCGGGTCATAAAGCTTGGCCACGTCTTCATCAGATCTTGGTGACCCGAGTAGGATGATGAAATAAACCATAACAACATAGAGATGGCAATTTCAGCGTGGTTCCTTTTCATGGGTTCCATCGGGAACGTCGTTTGATCATCAACTGGATACGAAGAAGAGAGAGCGGGAGAGAGAGGGATACAGGGAGAGGGATAGAGAGAGAGAGAGAGAGAGAGAGCTTTCATGCCATCAACCGCGTGCACAGTTTTGGTATCCTTTGATGTCCAGGATCTATGGAGATGGGGGCCTTCGTGGGGACTCACTGGGGCGTAAGCTTTTCCAGTTTATGTTCTTCTCTTGTTCCATTGCGCCTCTCGCGCGTTCGTCCTCACGAGGCCGGACAAATAGCCTGGAACGTTTCGATAATCCCATGGGTTTGGCCCGTCGTCCGATGCCCCTTTTGCTCGACTCCTCCGCTCGCCTACGCGTGCTTCGTGCGTCCTTCCCTGCTTCACGCATGTGTGAACCGATTGCCCTCTACATAGAAAATTTGCCCGATTTCTTCGGATTTGTTGAGCGCTAGCAAGCTCCTCGCTCAAGGGTTTCACAAGTTGGCGTACCGCCCTACGTGACGGGGATTGCACCCTCAAGAAACAAGGAGTGCTCAAAATCGTCGTCGATGTCTGAGTGAGGCAGCTGGAGCACGTTTCTCCGCGTGTAAATACCTCTCGTCTCCATCGGTCTATCTGTCTCTCTCTCTCTCTCTCTCTCTCTCTCTCTCTCTCTCTCTCTCTCTCTCTCTGTGATTCACTCACCCACTGTCTCCCACTGCTCTCGCGAGGTTCGCTCGAATTCAACGTAGACTTGTACAGGGAAATCATCGCCTTCGAGCGTACTCGCTTCAAATTTGTCTTTCCGGGTGCACCCGTTGAAACGATCCAGTCGTCTGAAGAGAAGAAAAACGAGAGGCCAACCTAACGTCCCTCTTCCTGCAGGGGGAGACAGATGGGCGGGCAATAGACCGTGATTTTTTTTGTGGCTTCGCCTCTCTGACGAACCAAGAGAGATGAAGATATCTAACGCGAGGACTGTAGAGAGTGGAGTATGATCAGGATCATGGGCACCGAAATGACCGGTCGTTCTCATAGTTTTCTCGATTAAAAGACGGAAACTCGTTCTCTTCATTAGGTTGTCCGCGCTTCATCTCTACCACTGATTGCCTGATGAAACTACGGCGCGAAAGAACAAACAATGAATGAAATTAAGCAGGAATCGAGAGATTGTACGGCCCGAATCGTTCCTTGCGGTGTTCGAATGGCGTTGGAAATTTTTATTCCCCCGTCCACCCTGTGAGAGATGAACCATCTCCCTATCTGCCTCCGGGGTAGATTCACAGTGGCCAAGCTTGGTGAGTTCTGAATGGCCTGCTGCTGCACTGCCGCCTCTTACTGGTCTTCTCTTCTTCGGTGCGAGAGATCCACTGCCGCAGACGGACTGGCGAACTTTTCAAGATAGGAGCAGTAAGTGCACGTACACCATCGCTATAACTGGTCTTCCACCGTCCGTCCACCCGTTCCTCTGCGCAGTCGCCAAGGCGGGGGGAAGACAATAGTACCTCTTCTGTGGAACGACCATGGATTTCCCCTCGGGGATCAGTCCCATCTGGCTCGATGTTTATGACGCCTGCCGGCGTCTGCTAATGTCGCAGAAATCAGTCAACACAGGGGATAGATGTCGCTCGCGGCCGCTTCCCGACGACCCTCACCTGCCTGCGCCTAGTCGCTGAATCCCGGGGTAGCTGCACACGAGAGGGCCATGACAGCAGCGTAGCTGGCCGGGCAGCTTGCCGGTCGTGGTACGCGGAATCGGCAGATTCGGGTCGGCGTCTGAGGTCTCCGATCTGATTTTGCGGGAGGATTCTGACACCCCCCTGATCCCCTTCCTCGCCGCTATCTCCACTGTTGCCAATCCGGCCACCGCCATACCTACCCTGGCGCCGCCTTCAAACCGCTGACGTCGTCAGGCCACGGTGGCCTAAAGAAGAAGATTAGTGTTGGAAAAGGAAATAGAATCGCCGACCCTCGCGACAAACTCCCACCGGACGCCGCCGCCTATCCCGGCGATCCAGCCGGCCTGCCCCCATTCGGCATAGCGCGTACACGTACGCGGGGCGAGTGGAACGGGGGCTGTCATGATAGAAAAGGCACCAGTCCTTGGCTGCACGCAGCCAACTCTAAATCAGGGAAAACCCACGGCAAGGGAAAAAGGGGCCGCACGAACACAGGCAGACGTTCTTCAGCACCAGACTACTCCCGCATCTCCCTAAACTGCGGGCAGGAAACGGATAAAGGGTGATGCCTCCTCTCTCCCTTTCTCTATAGCACACACCCACAGGCGACTAGGGCTCTTCACGTGTCATGGGCTTTTTTACTTCATCCCGCCTCCGCCCTGAACTATAGCCGGGTCCTGACTGACGTCCACTGTACCCCACCTGTCCCTGTGGCGCTCGTTATCATCGTCCTGTTCGTGATAGTAGGGGGTTAACCCGGCGGAGGGTTCTTGTTCTTGTCTCTGACTTTGCTCTCCGATCAAGTGCCCGGTACAGACAAGTCTTGCGCGAATCGCGCAGGGGGGGCTTATGCCCACTTGGTGACTCCGGGAAGGTCTTTCACGAACAACACAAGAGCGCCTCCCTGGCTTGCACCGCCCACCGCCGACGAGACGGCCAAGATGAGAATGGGCGGCGCAAAGAATGATTTATCTCCGTTTGTCTGCACGAGTCGATCGCCGAGGACGAAACCTACTGGTGATCCCGACGTTCATAACAACGCCTGTCCTTTCACTGACTTATCATCGGCATGGCGACCGCGGTGTAGAATCTCCGGACACGCATGTTCTTCTCCCCCGAGCTGCACTCAACTCCCGGTCTAAACCTGATGAATTATTCGGTCTTGCACGCAAAGCCTCTTCACGTACTACCCATCAATATCTTTCACGTCATCGATCGCCTGCGCGCGGATTTAACCAATGACCATACGCTTTTGATCTCCGGGCCAGGCTGGGGACCCACAGATAGCGGAGAAGGAGCCATTCGGCGAAGGATTATGTTTTATCCCCATCGATGAACTGGCGGACCGCTGTCGTCGATCAGGTCACTGGCCCGTCGACTCCCCGGTGGGCCTAAACAAGCCAATGTTTTTCGTTCGGTGCTGTGTGAGGTCGAGCGAAAAACTCTGCAGGCTACTGTTTCTCCATGGAATCACCGAAGAAACCCGAGTTCAAGTCAGGTGGCTGGCACTCATCTCCTGGCCCAGCAAATGATGGCGCGGGATGACAGAAATCAAATGCGGAAGATGAGCTCCCTTCGGAGGTAAATTGATTTCATCAATTTCGGCCGTCATTACTTGGAAACTGAATCCAGCGGGCATCATTCCGACGGCTACCCATGCTGTCACTGGGTATTCAATGGGCTGAAATTAAGGAACCTCATCAAGAGGCACCTGAACCATAACCAGCATCCCCCGCCAAAGCCTCATGATTTTTATTCTTGGTTAGGGAATCACCGAACTCTATCTACCACGCATACAAGTGTTTCTATACGGCCGCACGAGGGACGATCTAATGGAAGTGCATCGCAGGATCTGGAGGTCGAGGGAGGGGGGCGGGGATCCCTGGTCGTCGATCTGCGGGTTGAATTGGGGGCGTCGCACGATGAAACAGCAAGGCCGTCTCGGTAACAGCAGCCAACGTTGTGGAGTAATTAACGCCTGGCCATAGTAGGCGACAAGGTTTTCTTCGTTCCCGAAGGACAACCGAAGATGTGGGTGTATCATCGCCTCAACATCTCATCACCATCCACGTCCTGTCCCCCGCGAAGCCATGCCGTTTCAGGAGAAGCCTCCATCACATCAGAGCGCACAGGGTGAATCTAGGAAGTCGCCAAACCCTGGAACCGGGGAATGCCTACGCCTGAGAGTGACGGAAGGCAACGCGGGAAGAGGGGCAAGAGGGCGGAGATAAACAAGGATATCCGATGAGGGGAACAGATCAGCTCCAAGTCTCGTGCATCTAAACTGTGAAGCAGAATCTCTCTCATTGCAAGATTGTCATCGCGAAACCTTATTTGCAAGTCTACTAAGCTACTGGCTCAGAGGAAGGAAAGCAGACCGACTGGATATAGCCCGCGAGAATCCGGCGGTGCACCTTCGAGACGAGCACTTGACGAAGAAAATGCTCTGGGTGCAAAGGAGAGATGCATCAGCACTCAAATGATTCGACGACGCCTATCAGAGAAACAAGCTGCCCCGTGTCTTCCGTAATCTCTTCTACCGCCACCGCTTACTTAAACTCGGCTAGAACGAGGTGCCTGAGGCCGCCCATCCATCGCCGGCGTTGGACTTGCGGGAGGAAGGTGCATGGAGGCGGCTCTCTTGGCCGGCTAACCCAGTTAATCTAGCAAGATCTCGGCTTGGTGCGTGCGAGGGGCGCCATAGATGGCGTTTCCAGCTTTCTGCGGCACCATCGCTGAGACGTATACTCGAATCCGACGGCTATGAGACCCACCTCCCCGGGCTGCTTAAACTCGGCAGCCGAACTAGTGACAGGATTTACAGCGAGAAACACCAAAGCCGCATGGATTTAAATATTAACCGTACGGTGAAGGCAGGGGGTTGGGCCGTCGTCTGCAGGAAAGATTCCTCTCTTTTCCTTTCCATCTGCGACGCTCCGCTCCGCCTGCTTCCACGGCGCGACTGGTCGGACGAGCTGGACGGGGAATAGTCGCCGAACAAGACATCTGGTCTCTAACAGACGCCGGGGCGAGTCGTCAGCGCAAGCTGCTGTTGGGCACCGCGAGTGCAGTGTTCGCACGGCGATAACAGAACGTGAGGAAGCCCTGGCTGAAGCAGGCGGCTCTGATTCTTGTTCCTAAAGAGAGGCTATACGTAGGTGGCCCTGAAGAGCCGACAACCCAGCGCCTGGACTCCGGGGTCAGGAACCGGGCCGCCGGCCCAATAACAGGTATTTCACAAGGCCCATGTTAAGGCCCACAAAAATGGGCTGTTACCTACGAGCCCAGTTTCCCAGCATTCTGCGGATATTTCGGGGAAAAATATCAAAAACAGAAAGAGTGACCGACAGAAGCAGATGATCTCCCTGCGGAAGAACCTGGGAGGGGCTCACAAGCTCCGGGACGTCGAGACGGGACTCATCGACGATCGCGCCCATCTCACGATCTTCATACTCTTTCGGGCTCATACTCCCCAGCGCCACGGCCTTCCACCGGAACAGGGCCGCCATCACGTTGACCCTCTTCTTACTTCGGCCGTGGCGCCGCTGCGGAGCCCAGCCAGCTTCGCCGCCGCGACGTCCAACTCGGCGTCTTCTCTCTGGCGGAGCACCTCTCCCATCTCCCTGGCCCTCCTCCTCATCCCCTCGCTCCCCTCCCCAGACATGGCGCTCCTAAGAGCCCTCGCCAACTCCTCGCCCCCGTACCTCCTCTCTCCGTCGCCGGCGGCGGCGGCGGCGGCGGCGGCGGCGGACCGTCTCACCTCCACGCCCAAACCGAGCTCCGCGACGACCTTAGCATTCAGCGGCTGGTCGAGATGCAGCGGCGCGGCCACCATGGGCACTCCCCATCGCATAGCCTCCATCACCGAGCTCCAACCGCAGTGTGTGACGAAGGCGCCGACAGCGGCGTGGGCCAGGATCCCCCCCTGCGGCGCCCAGTCCGCCGCTACTATCCCCCTCCCCGAGTTCCTCTCCAGGAAGCCCTCCGGGAGGGCGTCCTGGAGTGGAACCTCCTCCCCTTTGGGGAACCTGAGGACCCATATGAAGCCGACTCCGCTGAGCTCCAGCCCGCGGGCGACCTCTGCCGTCTCCTTCTTTGACATGAAGTACTCACTGCCGAAGGAGACGAACGCGACGGAGAACTGTGGCTTGTGGTCGAGCCACGCAGAGAAGCGGTGCCACCGGGGTTCGTCTCCGAGATGACGACGAGGTTCCCAGACGAGGGGTCCCACGAGGACGTGTTCCTTTCCCTTGAGCAGGCTGACGTAGTCTACGTACTTCCCTTCGATTTCTCGGGAAGTCTTGATAAGGACGAAACTGGACGATAGCTCGCTACACTGCGCCGCTCTGTCGCCGTCGGAGGAGCGATCTGGGACGGGATCGACCATGCGGCGGAGACGGGCGACGTCGTCATCGTCGTCGAAGCGCATCGACGGGAAGGGGAACTCCTCTGTGGGCTTCGATACGAGGTGGCTCAGGAAGGCGTACGCGGCGCCCCCCACCGAGAGAAAGAGGACGGCGGGAATGTTACGTGTGGCGGCGGCGGCGGGGGCCCAGGGCTGGAGGAAGTCGTAGACGACGACGCTGGGGCGGAGAGAGTCGAGGAGGCCGCAAAAGGCCGGCTCAGCGAGGTCGAAGGCGGTCTTAAGGTTGGGCATCAGATGTGGAGGGAGGTTCCTGGTAGTGTGAAGTTGAGGTGGGAGCTCCGGGAGGTCGTCGGGAAGGTGAAGCTCCACGATCTCTACGCCGCCGCTGTCCTCGAGCCGGACAGAAGCGAGGTTGGCGGGGGTGGAGCAGAGATGGACGCAGAAACCTCTGGAAGAGAGACGCCTCCCGAGCTCCAGAAAAGGGGAGAGATGGCCGTGTGCGAGCCAGGGCAGCATCAGAACGCAGAGACCAGAGCCCGACTCTCCCATGCATTCCATGGAGACCATTCGAGAAGAAGACCGAATGACGACTGCCTAGTTCTGGGAGCTTCATGCTCACAGGACCCCGGAACGTCGGGTTTATAGCTAGTTCGACTCTGAGTGACGGAGGGCGTTGGGAGGGTTTGCAAGGGGGGCCGAATGGATGGCGACGACGGCGGTGCTCACGTCAGATAGAGGGATGAGGGGCCTGGAGGCTTCGAGAGAGGGAACTCCAGGAGAGACGCCTGGCGGCTGCCTCGAGCGCAATGGCCACGGGAGATCTGAAACGACGAGCATGGGCCGGCAGCTTTTATTACCTTCGTAGTGGCTGGCCCTAGGTGCAGTCGTCACTAGCCGCAAGGAGTTATCTATGATGGTATTTGAGAGAGAGAGAGAGAGAGAGAGAGAGAGAGAGAGAGAGAGAGAGAGAGAGAGAGAGAGAGAGTACGGAATCAGCTTGATCCCCCCATGTCTCTCTTCCTTTAACACAGGAGAAGAGTGCAAAGAGAGTCAAAACAGCATTCTCAAGTCAAAAAATATAGGGGTCCACTTTGGAACTCCCCCTCTCTTGTTGACCAGTCAATAAAATTATTGACTTTTGACTCGGTCAAATTGTGATCTATGTTCACAAAATAAGTAACTCTTTCTAAACATAAATACCCCCTTTCCTATGAGGTTTGCACATCATCACAAATGAACATCAGCAAAGTCCAAATAACATTGAAACTTAGATGTTGGCAATGACTTGGTCATCATATGAACAATTTTATCTTATATAAGGACATTCGCGAGTTAGATATTGCTGCCTATGATAAAATGCACTATGTGTTACGTTGTTAAGAGCTTGTTTAATGACAATTTGCCCATATCTTTTGGTTCCTCAATCACTAGTACCTTTCGTCTCCAATCCAAAGTGTGCAGTCACAAAATCTTTCAATTTAGTTGAGAATTTGATTAGGTTTTACCCAACCCCTTGAGTTCATTAATAATAGTGCTGAACTAAGCAAACATTTAGATGATGGATTCAATGGGCTACATTATGAACATTCAGTACTTTGAATTCTGGCCCATCTTTGATTCTTTAACTTCGAATGTCTCTTCGTAAGTGATTTCTGAGTATCTTATATAAATATTGTTTCACAACTCAAACACAAATAAATTCGGTTGCATTAAAAGAATTTAATTTTAATGATAATAATTATATATTTAGTTATTGAAATTCCTTACATGCTCTTGGATCATAATTACTATTAAACGTACGTTTCTAAGCAGTCGATACCTTGAAAGGAGATCAATAAATTTCCAAGCACCATTAACAATATTGTGATACAAGTTTTGGAATCTGTATAATTTATGCCTACAAATGATTTTTAAAGTGGAAACTATATGCTTTACTCAAATATTTTTAATTTTATGAAAAAGATAGTCTCATCCTAGTTGTCAGTTTCATAGATGCTGTAAGAAGAAATAAGAAAGGAGTGGACATAAAACTGATCTTTCTCAAATATCTTCCTTAATTAAGGTTTCTTGTCAATGTATAGACAAAAATTCGTAGGAATTTTTTAATTTGTTGGCCTGCTCCACTATCTATATATTTTATCTTTAGGTTTCAAAATCTCCTTTTCATGCATTAATTAAGCACAAATATTTTAGCTAGCGTCACACTAGATTTTACAACTCTAGGTGACTCATATTTTGCCAAAACACTTTGTTTAGATTTACAATTTCAGCAGACAAACAAGATTAACACTTGGTAAATCTTGTCTAGATTTATGGCTCTAGGTTAGATCAAGTGTTAAAAGTAAGCAAATACATGAATATAACAATTAAGTTTTCTTTTAAGATTGACATGTAACTCATGTTAGTATGAATTTAGGAGCACAAAGATATGAAAAACTACAAAAAGGAGACACTTGAATTCATAAAAAAGAACGTGATTGAGTTTTCAAAGTGTTGAATATTGTTATGTGGTGCTGTTGGTTAATCCCATAACTTTTCCCTTAGTTATCTTCCAATGAGGATGGGGATATTTCCGTGTGTTTTTAATGGTTAAAAATGATCACCCTAACAACTAGACATGGATTTTAGTGGATAGTTATAAGGATTGTTGCTACTTATTTTGTTGTTCATTTGTCATGTAGTGGATAGTTGTAAATGACAAGTCTTAAAAATATAAATGCTTTTTTTCCAAACGTTAGAGCATCGACCGTGTCATCAAAGGTCACATAAATGTTCAAATATTTTTTGTAGACTAAAATTACTCTTTGATTAATTGTTATTGCTCAAATTTCATATATTTTTTCTTTTCTAAGAATAGCATTGTGAAGCCCCACTTTGCACTAGGACAACCTTCACTTTCTTCTCTCACTAACCAAAACTAATCTTGCCACCGTATTTCAGCAAACCCAAACTGATCATATACAAGATCAAAATTGCTATGATGGCGCATCCTTTAGTATAAACTCGCGCCCTCTCTGTTCATGACAAGAAACAGATTTGTAAGTTTGGATGCGCAAATAAATTCGCAAGGTATGAGAACCAGGAGCTGGTTTCAAGCGACATAGAGAGGACCAAAAATCCCCGTCTGAAATCAAAATGGTCAACTGACACGTTGATCAGCTATTCAAGAACTAGGACCAAGAACCCCCGTCTGAAATCTTTTTCTCAAGGCGAGACTCAAGATCACGTCGTTATAGCTCCCTCCCTCAGGGAACCCAACAGCGTCCCTCCGGCTGTCAGAGCTCTGCATGCCCATCCATCACCTGCAGATATAATATATGTGGTCATCATGGAAGAGAAGCTATGCGCTGCGGATGACAAGTTCGCCTTCTGAGCTGGGGTTGGCCGCCTTCCTGTTCCGGTGAGCTCGCTTCCGATGCCCACGTCCTTTCCTGTGCTGCTCCCATTCATGCGCCCCGCGGAGGACCCTGTTCCCGCAGGCCTGGCCGAACCAGACCGACAGAGGCGTTGGAAAACTATGTACTGACTCTGCATTTTCGAGGAGGAGGAGCGCGCTGACCTCACAGATGTAGCGGGTCCACAAGTCTCTGGACGCTAGACTTGGGGGGACTGCAGAGCCCGCTGGAGAGACCGATTCCCGGGACAAGAACGCCTTGACGAGGGAAACACACGGCTCCACCACGGCTCTCCGCCATGAATCTTCAGAGCGACCTGCTGAATGTGAGAATCACCCCTTAAGCCGAGGCACCGGCGTCCAGAGAGGCAGGCACAGGGAGATGATAAGGCAGCGAGAAGATCATTGCGAGGCCCTACTCTCGAAGGCTTCAGTGGCGTCTATGCACCGGAGGCTCCATCCGAAATCTGTCCGCAGCCGGTTGAGCCGCCGCCTCTGCGAATCGCATACGATATTGGCGGTCAAAAAGAAGGACGGAGAGCATTGGAACATGGCTGCAGAATGCATTCTAGCATGGGCGGCGGAACTCACCTGGCGGCGGACAAGCCTGCGCGTGTTAGCCTTTAGCTCCTCGATGGCTTCGTTCAGAAGAATCATAAGATGACTGTCATCTGTATCCCGAACACGCCGCAGCAAATCGATTGTAGACGGCTGATAGCCGCCCTCGTGGCCCGCCATCATCGAAATGAACTTCATAGAACCACCCCAGGCTCCATCATGGATAGATTGGTGGTCTTTCTCTGAACCAGAGAACAGAGTGCTGAAGAACTTCTCAAACTCCCGAACCCCAATGGCCTGCTTCAAACCTCGCGTGTAGTCTGCATCTGGATCATAAATATGGTAAACCTCGTCCAGCAGCCCGGCCTCCATCATGCTGTCCACTCTTTCTCCGACGTATCTATCTAGTTCAGGGAGAGAGGCGTCCACCCAGATGAAGCAGCAGTCGTATCTGAAGTTATCCGCCCGACCCCATCTCTGTCCTGTCACAAGAAGCGTGCGTTAGGAATCTGCAGATTAAAGAGCACCATTAGCGCGATCGAAGCTCCAAGAAGATAGATGATAATGGGAGGGTTTTTGAAGCTCGTATATAGTGCTGCACAAACCTCCAAAGCTTTTCCCTGGAACAGGCTGCTTGGGAGTGACCCTGAACTCTCATACAAACTCAGGTAGCGATTGACCTAGAACAGGACAACTTTAGAATTATCAGCCATAAAAAATCAGATAAATAAAGAGCGATTGTTTAATTATCCCAGGCAGCAATGGGCTACAGTCGAAAAAAATCCTGAAAGGCGCCCCCCTCCCCAATGAACAAAACAGCCCCAAGTCCTCGGATGAATATAGAAATTAGATGCGTTATTTCCCCGTTATTCTTGTGGATGAACTTCAGGCCTCTGCCATGAAGATGATGGTGTCAACGTCCTTGGCCGCACATGGATTCGTTGTGTTTTTTTTCATACTCTTGGCATAATTCCATTCAAAAGATAAAACACCAAACGAGCTAAGATCACAGATATCTTACCTTTCTATGATCGTTAGGATGGATCCTGTTTGCTGCAACCGGGTCAATTTCCTTGAGACGATCATAGGCGGCGGTGCCCAGATTGCTGTTGTTGCCACGATCTGCTTTAATCTTCTGGGGAAAATCGCCTACTGCATGCACACATCGGTCCAGAATCCATAAATATGATGAATGATCATGGTAAACGATGACCGATTAAGAGAAAAATTACCACAAATGGCAAGAAAAAAGCATCTAACCTTCGGAAACATCCAAGGAGCATTCAGCCATTTCTCCCACCAAGTCATCAACAAGGAACGGGCTGAAAAGAGCCTGAATGTAGTAGTTTGTACCGCCAACGACCACCGGCAGGCGTCCGCGTGACGATACATCATCTATGTTCTAGGAAGAGAAAATTAGGGAAAAAAACAAAAAAAAAAAGGGTTTGACTTGGATTGCTCGACGTGGAGAAGAATGGGCGACGAGGGGGACATGCAGTGGTTCTCACACGGACGGCAAGGGAACGGAAATCCCTGGACGTGAACTCCACACCTGGGTCCGCGGTTCCCAGGAGATGGTGCGGCACGCCTGAATTCATTTAGAAAAACGGCCCGACGTTTTCATGAACCGCGGCGGCAACAGCGAGCGCGCGAGAGAGAGAGAGAGAGAGAGAGAGAGAGGCGGCGCACCGCAGCGGTCCTGGGGGGGGACCTTGTTGGTGAGGACGTCCAGGCCTCGGTAGATCTGCATGGCGTCTGCGTTGATCACCTCCACCGGAAAGTGGGCAGCCAGGTCGATGGCCAGGCGCGACTTGCCCGAGCCCGTTGCCCCCATCACGACCACCACCTTCGTCTTCTCCTCCCTCCTCTCCCCGCTCTCCATCTCCTCTCCCGCAGCCTCCTCAAACACCGCCGCCGCCGCCGTCTCTCCCGGGCCGTCGTCCTCCGCTACGGAGCACGACAGATTGGGGGGCGCCACGCACCCTATGAACCGGCGCAACTCTCCCAAGCGGCCCACGGCACACGGCCCAATAAATCAAACACGGCCCCATTAAGCCCAAACCGCCACAGCCCGTGGGAGGCGAGGCCCCCCGATTCACCCACTGCCTGAGAGTGGCCGTTGACCCGCCGCTCACCATGTCGCCGCCGCCACCGCCCTCATCTCCTCTTCCAGATGGACAAGCGGACAACGGGGGGAGAAGAGCGGGAGCTGCATGTGCCCACGTGAGAGCCTCGCCGCGTTCTCCAAACAAGAGCTGTCAAACGAGCATGGCCGTCCCCGGGGTCGTCATCATCATCATCACCATTCACCACCTTTGTATAATCATCATTAGAATCTATACAGGGTCGCCGGAGGAGGTGGGGGTTGACCGGAGGGGAGAGGAGGCCGGACAGAATAGAGAACCCACCAGAGGGGGCAGGGTCTCCCCGGAATGCGCTGCACACGAGAATCCGATGATGAAAGCAAGGGACAAAAGGAAAACCCGGAATCGGAGGAAAGCGCCCGGCATCACCGCCTCCGCCGATCTGAGCTCCTGCCCGCGCAGCCGCGCATGCTGTAGCCGCCGAGCGCCGGCGCCCCGCTGCTTGCGCCGCCGGCGTGGAAGGGGCTCGGAAGTCCGCCGTACAGGGAGGTGCCCGCGGAGAGGTCCGCCATGGCGAAGGAGGAAGAGTACCTGGCGGTGAATGCGGCCGGCGCGCTCGTCCTGCCGGCGAGGTTGCGACTGACAGAGGCGGTCACGGAGGTTCTGCTCTCCGTGCAGGTGCTTACGGTGGTGAACTCGTCCCCAAGTCCGCCATACGAGTGGAGGGAGGCGGACAGGCCCAGTCCGTGAGACTCGGCCTTCAGAGGGACGTCGGAAGGAAGTCTGAAGAGAGCGGCGGGGCCAAAGGGGATGCCCACCGGGTCGCCGCCGGGTCCGAGGGCCAGCGGCCCCGGCTCTGCCCACTGAGGAGGAGGTGGTGGTGGTGGTGGCTCGAATCTGTTCAGCTCTTGCCTCAGCATCAACCTCGCGCGCTGGAGGGCTCCCAACACGTCCCCCGCTCCATCTCTCGGCGGACCGGGAAGGCCTATGTGGATGGGATTCTGGACCAGCGACCATTCTGCCCCCTTGAAAGCTCTGCCGCGCGACGGCGACGAGGAAGGGCTGTTCTCCTTTTCGGACGCGCTTCCGGCGGGTTCCTCTCGGAAAAGCGGTGACTTCGCGTCCTCCTTGTCCTTGCCGCCGATGGGCTCGGGGCATCTTTGTTCACGTGTCTCCGCAGGACCGGCCGCTGAGTCCGGGACTTGGGATTCCTCAAGGCCGGCTTTGGATCCACCAGCTGCCGTCCCATTGCACTGCTGATCCGCCATCATCTTCCCCACGTGAACAGGCGGCGGGCGTGGATCGCTGGTGCTCATATCGACCGCTGCCGCAGCATCTGGAACCGTGTCGGAGGGGGTTTCTCCACTGGGTGATGTCGGGTCTTCCTGCAGGCCAGAGTCTTCTTCGTTGCTCCCCTCTGATAACTGGTTACGGGCAAGGGTATCCTCCTCCTCAGCAGGGGCATCCGTTTCACTGGCAGGACCAATCGGCTCCTCTTGTTGCTCATAAGTTGTCCCGTTGTGGGCAAAGGGCTCATCGGCGTCTTCAACGGGTGCATCCTTATCTTGTGTAGTATCGATCATCTTCTCCTTTTGCTCACGGGGATCCTGAAAATTTTTGAACCAAATTATCCCAGATGATAGAAGATAAGAAAAATGGTGACAACATTCGAAAATTGACGAAAGTTCGCTAAAACCCAGTGATTTCATTGCGACCTCCCATCCTCCCCTCTCCCCCCAAAAAGGACCCAATTTGATAATAATAACAGCGAAAACAATAGTAATTAGCTGAAATTCAATGAATTCGGAACAAGAGAGCGAGAAATACAAATCTTACGATGATGGGTGCGGAGGTCCTAAAGCACAAAGGGAAAAGACGGTAATTAAAAGATGAACTGAAAGAAGAAGTTGAGAGATGGAAGTGTAGCAGGGGGAACGGGGAGGCACAAAGTTGACCCGTGTCCGATACAGAGATTCACCCACATTATCTACTTATCTTGGTACGTACGAGAGCACCATGATCATTTCGTGAAACTAGCATCATAGCCGATTCAAGCTAAGACATGAAAAGCCAAACACGGAGAAAGGATGCACATACAAACGTAGAGCTTCTATTCACCTTGTACTTCTGCTCCCATTCCCTCTGTGCATTTTCCTCAGCCATATACTGCACAATGAGCTGGTCCTGCTGCTCGATAGCTGTTTCCATTGCCCGATCTCTCCCAAAGCCATTCGAATGAGGATCAACATCAGCATCTCCTTTCTGATTTTCAGAGGGTTGCAAACAATTCTCATCTACTCCCTCCTGTACGACATCATTAATTTCCTTCGACAACTGAACCTCATCATCTGCACAATCGGAGGTAAGCTCTGTCTGAGAGGCCTCGCTCCCTCCGTTTTCTTTTTCTCTCCTGGTAGCACAACAACGATAACAACAACAAGTGAAAAGTTTTCAGAAATTCGAACGATCTAATCTTCTATTTAGGATAATGCTCAGAAACAGACCTCATGTCCACACTGGACTTGATCTTCCTGCAAGATTTCCCCAGATGAGGCTGCGGAGAGGATCCAATCCTAGATATAAAGTTCCGCCTCTGTCTCCTCCTAGCTTGGTCTTCTTTCTTTTTATCCAACGGATCTGAACTATTAGCGCGAGATTTCCACGACAGGGCTCCCACTTGAGAGGGAGAAATGCTAACCTCTGAACCTGACATTCCATCCTCCACTTCGCCTCCATCCATTCTTGAGGCCATTGAAGCTTCATCGTCCTTTGAGTTTTCTCCACCGTTTTTATTGCAACATTTACCCTCATCCGGAATATTTTCTTGATCAGAGCACGAATCCATTACCTCTGAGAAGTCATTGGCTCCCTGAGATTCCAAGATGGAAAGAACCTCACTGGCCGCCTTTTCGGCTTGCTTCCTCTGGAAGGTCACAACCCTCAGCTGTTCCTCCAGCTCCAGGACCTAATTAGTCCAAGAGAACGTAAAAGTATAAGATTTGATTGAATCTTACAGAAGGAAAACAATGACGGTTAATCGAGGACGAGGAATCTTGAAGACCAGATATTTGAGGAACTGACCCGTTTAGCCAATTGGTCAGCCCTCTGTCTCGCAGATCTTGAAACGGATCTTTCAGAAAGTAAGCGAGCACGAAGGAACTCTATAGTCATCGCCGTCGAGTCACCCATGTTCAGCTCCCCTCAGAGGACAGAGTGAAACTTCTATTCTCCTTGAGTCTCCTCCACGAGCAGACCGACCATCGACCAAGTCAGTATCTGAAACAATCGCCTAGAACGAACAAGGGCCTGCGCAGAGGTTGTGAGGGGATAAGGAATTCTGCTGTATGCGAGAAAGTCAGATATCGCACCAGACATCGTAAAATCCAAAAGAAGTCGTGAAGGCAGCGGGAACATCAACTTGATGAATTTCCATTAGAAGGCGCTATGAAGTGATGAGCGATGGAGAAATCCCACGGCAAATGGCGGATTCCCGGAAGCACGAAACGACAATCTTAAACCAACGGTCCAGTTGATCTGCAGAGAAAACCAGAACAATACGGCAACTGTTAATTTCCCCCCACCCCGGCCCCCCCAAATCCGTCCCTCCACCCAAATACACGCAAATACGCGCGCGCGCACACGCACACACACACACTTCGCAAGCTCTCAAAAGGGCCAACCACGCAGATCGTGAACTCCCGCTACAGGAAACATCCCAAGACCAGAGGGGTGGCTAATGTGAGAAGAGTATCTCCTAGCTGCAACCTCGGTAGAACCTGATAGCACCAACTGGAGGGGGGAAAGGAGAATCACGCCCTCGAGGAATGCCACCGGAAACCACAGAAACAAATTTCCGAATATTTTTTTGCCCTCCCGCTGACGTAAGTGGCCGGACAAGAGAGATCTAGCGCGACCTGCTCACCTCCGGCGATCCGTCTCCACCGCCTCGAACGAATTATCCCGCCCTCCGCCCAGTTCCATGGGAGCGAACCCACTCACACCCGGCCGCCCCTCCCGAGCGGAAGAAAGGACAAGGACGACGGATTCGGAGCCTCCTCTACTCCCTACAGTCTCGGTGCTGGAAAGAGAGGAGGGGAGGAGAGGGAACCTGGCGACGGGGGGACAAGGACCTCCGTTTTCCTCTCCCCCACCGCCTCCCTGCGCAGCTTCAAAGCTCTCTCTCTCTCTCTCTCTCTCTAGCCTGTAAAACTCACTGCCGATTGATTTTGATTCCCTCCCCTTCTCAGCATATTGTTTATCATTCAGTCCTTCCAACTAAATCGCCATCCCCCCCTCCAAGTAACTAATATTTTATAAATACACCCCGTGAGGTGGTCCGCGCTGTCGAGAACCGCGACACCTCAGCCGCCATCATTCCATTCCCCTCGTGACCACCGGCCCAGCCCAACAGCACGTGGGCTGGACGGCACGTGCGGTGGGCCTAATTTAGTTCGGTGGTGGTCCGCACCGGCCCAACGGGGGATCCGAACCCGCCCCCGTCCCATGGGATCTTGCTGTTAATTACTGAGCGGCTCCTCTGAGCGTGTGAATGGGCCGTCGACCTCTCTCGAAGTTTGGCCTGGGTAAATGAATGGGCCAACTGGGCGCGTTGACTTCTTTAGAGTTGGGCCGTTGGATTTGTATTATTCCGAAGAAGGAAAATCCACGGCGCCAATGGAGTGGGCCCACGCGCCCAGACGGAAAATCCCGATGGACAGTCGCGATGGCGACGACGGCCAACTTTCGAAAAGTCAAGAAGCACGTGCGAGTTCGCACGCACGCTGGAGGCGACGATTGAGCTTCAGAGCGGCGGCGGTGTTCAGGCAGACGGCCCGCCATCGCCAGCCCCCCCCCCCACAACACAGAGACGGACGGATGGACAGACGGACGGACGGGCACCCCACCAGAACGGGCCATGGTCAGCACAGCAACACAGAAAGAAACTCCAAAGAAGAGAGAGCTGGCGGTGGTGCCCAACCTCCCCCCCCCCCGGGAGTTGACTGACGCCACCGCGGGCCATCAGGAGTGAGGGGAACCGCCAGTCAACGGGACGAAGTCCGCCACCAGCTCGCCCAGCAGCAAGGCGGAGACGGCGGTGGCGACCTCGGCCACCTGTTCGGGGAAACTCCTCCACCCGTCGCCCTCCCGCCGCAAGTCCATCTCCACCATCCCCTCGATGCCGTTGACCCTCCGGAGCTCTATCTCCGGCGTCTCCCCGGTCAAAGGTGGGATCTTCCGGGCGCCGCCGGGCGGGCCCAGAACGACCCGGGCGAGATCTCGGTCGTCGTCGTCGTCGCCGTCGTCTTCTTCTTCCTCGGCGAGGCGCCTGTCGAGCTCTACAGGGTCGAGGTGTGCGAGCCTCTCGAACCTGCGGATTCTGCAGAGCAGCTCCTGCTTGGCCTCTGCGAGGTCGGAGCAGATAAAATTTGAATTCAAAAGCGTGAAAAAAGAGGGCGACGGACTTTCCGCTCACTGCTCTGTAAAGGTCGTACGGAGGCGGATAGATGGACAGATAGATGTCTGGGGAAATGGCGTACTCTGGACCATGGCGAGGCTGCGGTCGAACGAGCCCACGTGCCCATCGTCGTCGTCGCCGTCCTCCTCTTCGTCCCGTCCTCCTTCCTCCTCTTTCCGGTGGCTGTCATCAACGTGGTGGTCCTCTTCCTCTTCTTCGTCCTCCTCGTCGGAAGGGGGATCGAGGATGGAGACGGGGCTGTGCTGCTCCTTCTTCTCCTCGCCGGGTCTTCCCCCGAACAGCTGTCCCTGCGCAGGACGAGCCCCATTTCATTTCATTTCAGTCTTTGAGACAAGCGGAGCCACCGCGGCCGATTGTTCTGCGTGCGCGCCCTAAATACCGCCATGAAACCAACAGACACGGAGGGACATCTAATCTCAGAAAGCCATCAGAGGCCATCAGAGGACGGACCCACCTCCCAAGAACAGCTACTCTCGCCTTCCCCGGACACGGGGCAGGCGTTAGAAAAATAATCGGCGAGGTTTCGATCGAAGTCATTAGACGCCCATGGCCAACAGGGTTTCCCGACTGGGATCAGATCCAGTAGAAAGCGCAGCACAGCGATAAAATCGGCTCCTGGGTATCTCCCTCTCTCTCTCTCTCTGTCTGGGGTCGTCTGCCGGGGAGGAGCAGAAGGGATCTCTGCATGGCCAAGAACAGCTGTACAGCGGGGGTGGGGGACTCCTCGGGGGGGGGACACGAACCAACATTGAATAGTAGTAGGAGTAGGAGTAAATCAAATGGCGAGACAGCTGCTCGTGCTCGTCTCGGGCATTAGAATATCTCCGGAGAGACCGGCTCTGAGGATTAGCTTGACCGCCTCGGAATCGTCGACTCAATCGGCAGCTCTCATCGGTTCGATTGCTGGGGATCGGAGGAGATGGCGGGGGGGGACAGGGAAGAATAAAATAGGCCCTAAGCGTGCTCCGGGTCAGGCAAAATGACAAAATCACGGCGGAGTGGAAGCGGCTGAGAGGGTGGCGTACCTCGGCCCTCCGGCGGGTCGGTGATGCCGGCGGCGTCCGGAGCTCCGGTGAAGGCCTGCCCGGCGAAGGGACATCCGACCGCAGCCATTGTATGTTCACCGGTTGGACGAAAGGAACGTCGGAGACTGACGGAGGAGGCCCTCCGCTGTCACTCTCGCTGGGCGGGCACCCGAGAACGCCACAGCCGAACCATTCTGAGTTCTGAGGATATTCGTCTTCCTCCACGTTCTTCTGTGCTCGGTCGGCGAGAAGAAACCACCCACTGCGCGCATCGTCCGGTCCTCCTCCGCGCGGGCGTGTCGTCGCCGGCGATGCCCTCTGGGCGGCGCCGCCCGTCTCTCCAGGGCAGGGCTCCCATTCCAGGTAGAGCTCGGCGGTGGCCTTGGAGGGGCGTCTCTCTTCCTCCCCTCGTATCTCCCGTCGCCTTCGCCTCAGGACCAGTCGCTTCAAGACGGAGGCCAGGAAGCCCAAGCCAAAGGGTCTAGACGGCTCTTCAATCGGCCCCTTCTTCCTCCCCGCCGGTCTCTTCCTCTGACCGCGCTGCTGCTTCTGCTCCCTGAGCTTCTGGATCCTCGTCGCGGCTTCGAGGAGGAGGGCGGCGGCGATCTGGGAACCAGGCCCGCTGGTTTTCTCCTGGGGGGGACGCGACAGGGGGGATTTTTTACAGTCCAAGGGAGATGCGCGGCCCCTGAGCTGCCAGTGACGGTGGCGCTGCCGTGGCGACGGCGGTACCTTGGAGCAGGCTGCACGCCGCTCGTCAATGAACCTCTGCAGGGCGAAGGGCTCCTGCTCTTCCCTAAGAAGCTCGCGCAGATGCCTCTGCGCCATCGCAACCAACCCCCAACTGCAGCAGGCGAGAGAGGAAGACGGAGGGTGCTGGGAATGCCGAGGTGAGTAAGCCTGGTGCAAGCAGCGGTTCCCCCTTCCCACGGGCTTCAGCAGGAAGCAGAAGGGGTTTCCATGGGCTGCGAGTCCAGTGACCACAAGCAGGACTAAGCAGACTGGAATGGACTGAAGAAGAAGAAGAAGAAGAAGAAGAAGAAGAAGAAGAAGAAGAAGAGGCACAGAGACGCGGAGTGGGGGGCCGTGTGGCTCCTGGAGTCCCAACGCTCGCGGCACGGGGCCTTTAAGAGAAGGGCCATGCTGGGGGGACCTGAGAGGGTAGATGGACGCGACGCCTACAGAGAGAGAGAG
This sequence comes from Spirodela polyrhiza, assembly GCA_024713555.1. Classification (NCBI taxonomy): domain Eukaryota; kingdom Viridiplantae; phylum Streptophyta; class Magnoliopsida; order Alismatales; family Araceae; genus Spirodela; species Spirodela polyrhiza. The sequence continues at coordinate 163,459 of CM046530.1, forward strand.
AGAGAGAGAGAGAGAGGGGCGGCGTGTTTGAACAGCTGCCTACTACGTACACGTGTAGAGCTACGGCAAGTTGTCCCCTCACTAACCAACAGAATACCTAGATCCCACCTTTTTTGTGTCCCTTCTGTTAGCGTCACGTAGACGGCGCCAGTTCTCTCTCTCTCTCTCTCTCTCTCTTTCTCTCATTAACGACGGCGCCGTCGTACCCGACGTCGTGTAGCGGAGTGAGACAAGGTGAGGTGGAAGGGACGAGAAGTGGGTGCGACGAAGGAAGATGCCACGTGGAAATGAGAAACGAGGGGATAGGCGCCTCCACGTGGACGCGGAGGGTGAGGGCACCTTGTGGCCCACGGCAGCGCTGACGAAGTAAGAACAGGGTCAACGTGATGGCGGCTCTCCCCAGATCGGCGGTCGCGCTGCGGATTATGGGCCCGACAGGGCATAAAGGACATGACTGTTGATGGGTCCTGTTCGGAGGTCCTAAGGCTTATGACCCCACGTTGTTCCCGAGATCATAAGCTTCGTGACGGTCTCTCTTCCCACATGCTGGGGATATCCACTGGGCTCGTGCATAGAAACCCATCTGTGGACACCCTCCACGTGGGCCTTTGTGTGGGTCTTTTCAAACGCGGGTTATTGGGCCGGACTACCCCGGTTCCAGATCGTGCAGTTTTGGCCGTCCGATCGGCGGTAAGCATCTCTCCGTCGTCCGATCCGAACCGATCCGATCCGATCCGGTCCGATCCGATCTCTCCCACCGGTTCAGTACCAAGTGGCTTCCCCTGGTTTGACTGCTCGGTAGTCGGAGGGGGAACGAACGAGCAGCGCCAGAGAGAGCCGAGACTCTCGGTGAGGGAGTCGGGAAGAGGGAGCGCGATGAATTGGGTTCGGGCTAATTCATCGGATTTCGGAGGGGATCCTCCCCAGCCGCGGAGGTGGTCCTCTTCTCTTGCCCACAAAATCCTCCAATTTCTTTGTTTTCTTGGATTTTCTCGATCAACAACCGTCGAAAATTGCTAATTCGCAGTGGACACACGGCGGTGAATGTGGGGAAGTCATTGCTGGTCATGTTCGGTGGCCTTGTCGATAGAAGATTCCTCAATGACGTGGTCGTTTATGACATAGGTATGATAATTTCTTCTATCTGCACCCGTTCTAGGTTTGATCTTGGTGCGCAGTGGCGCGTCCGGGTGCCGATGATCTGGGTGTTTTCTTGCATATGTTGGCATTTTATGTTTGCGAATCGAGTACCGAACAGTGTAATTGTGTTCCTACACTACAATGTTGGCAAAAATGTTAGCAGAAACGCGACTCCAGATGCAAATAAGGCAGGGATCAGTAGCCTGGTGGCTCACTCCAATGCTGACCACAGGGTGTTGAGAAATTTTACCTTCCGTCTTCAATATTCAGGGAGAACTGGCTTCAGTCCTTTAACCGGATGTCCATGCTCGCGATGATCAAAGTTTATCTCTTCGCCACGTCCTTTCACTGTGGGTTCTTTTTATCTATGTCGGATATGTTTCTGTTTTAATTCATAGGGGACCTCAGTGCATGCAGCTACTATATCTTATGGCTGGGTTTTAGACATCCTTTTTTGGGGAAGATAAAAGGACTATCATATGCTGGTTGGAGAATAAGTAGTTTCGTATTCCGAAGGGGTGGGAACTGGTATTCATCATAATAGGATGGGCACCTTGCTTGCAGAAGAGAAAACCCCCATCAAATACCTGGGTCCGGCTCTCACTCAGGGGGAGACTAAAACGGCTGGAGGGTTGAAAAGGGAAACTTTGTATTTTTCTGAGGTAGACCAGTCTTGTCGTAGACTTAATTCTCGTGAATGGCTTTTATTTTCATGATACCAAATACTGTAGTCATAAGCACTGAAGCAGCCTCAGGCTCATCTTTTTGGAAAGGGGCTTACAAAGAAGGAAAAAGGCCTTAATTAAATGCTTTATAGCTTAAGTCAGGAATGGGTCTGTTTAGCGTATAGACGAATTTGACTATGCCATATTGATCGCATGACTCTGGAGAGTTTCTGAAGGAAACTTATTATGATTATCGATTTTCGGTAGAAGATAACATGAAAACTGTCCCAAGTAAAGCATATAGCCGACATGGAGATTCTCTATTTTGCTCTTTGGAGAAGCATTCCAAAGGAAGCTGACTTTTTTAAAAGTTCAATGTATTCCATCTATGTGCAATGGTCAGTATTCAGCTGACGTGGAAGGTGGAGATGTAGAGAAAAGAAAACTTTATCATATAAATATTTTAAACAAAAAATCAGCGGAGAGAGTTAGTTTTTTGAGAGAATTTGATTCATTCATAGCCTAAAAAGACGCAAGATACGTATATTCGTAGAAAACGTTTCGGTAGACATGTTAAATGCAATAATAATTCAGCTAGGGCATGTAACTGGAATGCATATCTTTTGGAAACCAAAATAGAAGCAACAGTTTATCTGCTGTAATAGTGTCTGTGAGACGAAAAATAGTTCAGTGGAAGATGGTAATCAGATCCCTACAGTTGCTGTGGCACAGCTTGATGTTAACAGCGTGACAGTGGGGTTGTCTGAAGACAAAGCTGTCGGAGATGAAGGGGAATAGTCGTTGTAACGGTTAGCAGGAATTTCTTTTGGTCAAAAACTGGGATTTGGCTGACGTGAGAATTGTAGAAACCTAGCAATTAAGTTTCTTTGGCGATGTAAGGTGTTTTAGCATCCAATGCCACACTGGAATAGAGTTAGACCCGTGGGTTTCTTTAATTTCGTAGCTTGTGCCTTGGTTGCTTGTTTGTATCATCCTAAACCTGCAATATCTGGCAGACTCATTTCTTTTTTATTGTGGTCGTTTACGATCTTAAAAGACTGAATAATCTGGTATTTTTTCTTTCTAAACTGAATAATCCATTTTTTTCCCCTTGAAGTACTGCCATTCTCTCTAAGAAATTTTGGTTGAGCTCTTTCTTTTCTTATTTGATGTGTACAATGCTATTTCATATGAGGGGCATCCTTGGCGTGATGTTCAATGCTAATCTCCATTGATTTTAATTTGAGGTCAGGCCTTTGGTTGTCTCTAACTAACATTCTTTTTAATGAATTACCAGAGAATAAACTGTGGTTTACTCCACAGTGCACTGGAAATGGTTCTGATGGACAAGTGGGTCCATGTCCACGTGCATTTCATGTTGCTGTTTCTATCGACTGCAATATGTTTGTCTTTGGTGGGCGTCTAGGTGGCAAAAGGTTTGAGTGATAAATGATAAGATCTTCTGAGATTATTTTGTCTCCTGTGTATGGCAACGTGACGAAATAAAATTGGACTTTCAGGCTAGGTGACTTCTGGATGCTCGATACTGGTGAGCACCACTCTTTTTTTTATGTTAAACTAAATCATGAGCGTGGTTTCCTGTAATATCCATTGGCTTTTATCCTTCAGCATTAGAGCCATTATATTCAAACTAATTGGTCATATCTGCATTTTCATTGGTCATCTCCTCTGTTCAGCTCTAAGTCAAGGCAGATAATTTAAAAAGTTTACTTGAAGATTTTTTTGTGAACTGTGAAACTCTCCTCTCTGTAGAACCTTGCAAAATATTTGACTTGTATCCTATTGACACGTTTCCTTCAGATATTTGGCAATGGTCAGAGTTAACCAGCTATGGTGATTTACCATCTCCGCGGGACTTTGCTGCTGCTTCAGCTATTGGCAATCGGAAAATTGTGATGTATGTATTATTCAGTCCTGTTCCTCATTTTCACATTTTCTGAGAAATATGATTCTAAGATGAACTTTAAACAACAACAATTGAAGGTATGGTGGATGGGACGGTAAAAAGTGGCTGTCGGATGTCTACATTCTGGATACAAGTTAGTGTACATCCCCGGTTTTCATTCTGGATTAGTAATCAAACCCACTTTCCCACAACGTGGTCGTGTTCTTTTAAACAGTATCCCTAGAATGGACAGAGCTATCAATTTCAGGATCACTGCCAGCACCCAGATGTGGGCATACAGCCACAATGGTTGAAAAACGGTTGCTTGTCTTTGGTGGCAGAGGTAAATTTACTGCCTTGTTTGTCATTTTTTGTGGTTTTCATGAGATCGTGAAGAAATGGCAGTTCTTACATTTTATAGTCCATAAGGATTAGTTGTGCACGTATGATTTCAGTACAAGGTGTTTGAACCTATCCTAATCTGAAGCGCGCACCACATTTCTCTTATTTTTTGTTAGAGGTTTTACGTTTTTCTAATCTTATCAGTCAGATCATGGCCCCAGGTTTTCAGGGTAATTTGAACATCTAAATAGTTTTTGACATTTAATATTTTATGGCGTACCCTGTCATTTAGCACCTCCGAGACACCTTTGTCATGGGAAAATGGTTGGCCTTAAGTTGTTCTCTTTCCTTGGTGACTCTTACCAGATAAAGTCTTGCTTGTTTATATTGCTTACCTTTTATGGAGGTAGCCCAGCTATTTTGATTTAGTTAGTTTACCACTTACAACCAGCGCTTAATTTTCCATATGCTATCATTGTTTTGTTATTTCATTCATGAGATACATGTCATTCAGCCAATAAACTGTCAGAAACGTTTGCCATTGGTGCCCATACGATCTTACGGAGGTCAGATTAGTAATATAATGAATGAGCTTGACAGATGATCTGTTGGCTCAAATGGCTGTTCTGACAGAGTTTTAGGAAACTAAGGATACTCTCATTTATGATGGATATACATATTTGACCAATCCAACCCTAATCACTATTAACATGGATGGGATGAGACCTGGCTCATCGAACAGTACAATCCTATTCAGACCTGGTGATTACAATGATGTATTGAGTTTTTCTGACTAGCAGTCCTACCTTCTTCAGGTGCCCTTGAGATTTTTCTAAGCATCAGGCTACCGAACAATAATTTGTTTAAAAGACCCTGTTAAGAGTCCTATGAAACTAGTTCATGAGTATAAAGTTTTTCCTGGTGCAGTTCTCTCTCAAAGGTCTCCTCTTCAAAGTAAATAGATTGAACTAGATGAGGAGGCAGCAAGTTTTGTGTAAACAGGAAAGGGAAAGCTTAATTGCTGTGGGTCAGCTTTTCATCCTTTTTATGTAGATGAGGTGAGTTGGCTTGAATATATATAGACATGTTGCTGTACTTGTTATGTGGGTAGTTATTATTGAATCTTGCGTACAACTGGAGGTTTCCCCATTTTGCAACTTATTTTAAAGAGAACTAGTTTGCATATAATGTACTCACGCTTCTCCCTTCTGGTTGGAAATCATGGAATGACTGAATCGAGTTGGCTGTATCTTTTTCTACCGTTGTAAGTTTTTCAATGCTCAATATTTAATATATTTCAGGAGGTGGTGGGCCTATTATGGGTGATCTGTGGGCTCTGAAGGGTCTGATTGAAGAAGGTGGGAGTCTAGATGCCTGATTCCGTTGTGATTTTCATTGTGGTGGCTGCTTTCCATTTTTTTTTAACCTGAATACAAGTGTTTATTTGGCTTAATGATAGTATGATTCTATATATGTCATACATGTAGTTTACATTCGTTTATTTTTCTTCTTTTTTATGCAAATATTCATTTCTGTTTTATTCTTTGGTCAGCCATCTTTCTTACTGATTCAAGTTGTAATGTATCTAGCATTGTCCCAGAAAAGGTCTGTATCATGAAAATTTTATTTGTCATCATTTCTGCCTATAGAACAAATCATGAATGATACATAAATCTGACATTGTATATCATAATGATTATCATATAAAAGTCTAATAACTGTCTCATCATATGTAGGACATGTAGTGCAATGTAATGTGCTTCATTTGGCTTGCCTTTTAGCGTGCTTTTCCTGTCACTATTTTTGACATTGATCGATATTCATGTTTTACTGGATTCACTGTTAAAAGTTCAATACATTCGCTACTGTCTTGATGTCGAAAGTTGGACCCACCATGGAAATCCTCTCATAACATTTTTTTTGGAAGATTGGAGCCAGGCTTGCCTAGTACTCTATATTCTGTTTTAATGTGGCAAAAATGCATGCGTTGCATCTTGCCTGGAAACTGTAGAGACATTGGTGTTTGCCAATTATCTTGATTTAGTCCTGTTAAGGTAACGGACGTATGTGGTCATGCATCCTTAGTGCAGCATGAAAGAGTAACTAAATGAGTTCATCCTTAATTGAACATTGATATTTGCTATGGTAGTCTATTATGGTTGCTTCATCTCTTCTTATCATTTCTTTTCGTGTTGAATTGTGGAAGGAAGAGAATGAGACTCCAGGGTGGACTCAGTTGAAGCTTCCTGGGCAATCTCCATCTCCCCGCTGTGGTCATACCGTAACTTCAGGGGGGCATTATGTAAGTCATTTTACATCTGGAGTTTTTATTCTCTGCATTGGATTCATGTGGTACCACCCCTTTCTTATTTTAGGTATCACCGTCTATTTTTGTTCGAGTAATGTCGTGTGTTTCTTACTATGCAATCTTATCAAGAATTGATAAGATTGAAGCACATGCACGTTGCGTCATGAGTAATGCTATGCGCAAGTTTTTGATTTTAATTCCCTGTATCAATAATCTGCGATGTACGTCCATTATAAACACGAAAGTAAAAGGCAGCAAAATTCTTGGGATGAGTTTGATTCAATCTTAGTCCGATTCCATTCAGAATTAACTAAAACCTGATGCAATCCATCTCTGGCATCGCCTAATTTTGATTCAGTTCACTACCTTCAATGTACTTCTGCTTAGCATTTAAGTCGAGCCAGCTATGTATGCTGGTTCAGGGATGCGATAAATCCAAACCGTGTATAAAAGTACCTAATGGTGGGTCTGTTTAACTACACCCCATTACTTTTAACTATTTTAACCTCAGGAAGTTGCGCGTCCTTTTTTGTCATCAGTTTAAATGGTTTAGGTTTTTATTTGCGAGGATTGACTTAAACAGCACACGATCCAGTGCTGTGCTAGTGGGTAACAAGATCGATGTGATGTTGGGAAGCAGTTTCCGCAGCAATCGAAGTAACATCCACCATGGAGAATATCCATATGTTCATCATTAAAGTTCCAACTGCCTTGAAATTTTGATTAAATAATTCGCTGTATTCTATCATACTATTTCACTAAAATACATCATGTCACACAATTCTTTTAGTTTTATCTGCCTTTCTGCTTTATGGCATGGTGCAGTGATAATATAAAGATGGTTTCAATCTGCCTTTCTCCTACGCATAGGAGTGCAGAAGGTCTAATGCACGATATAGTCAGAATCCTGTGGGTGCCTCTACACTTTGTACGGTCTTTTGAATGAGATTTCTTCCTTGATGGCAAGGATGCTGCTGAACGAAGAGTCTTTTGTCCTTGATGTGCCACTGTTACGCACCTCTTTTGAAAGGGCCTCATTAATTCACATATATAGATATATATATTTGCATGTTCGGTGATGAGAAGATAATTTCTGGCTTGATTCTATTTTCAGCTTTTGTTATTTGGTGGGCATGGAACTGGTGGTTGGTTGAGCCGATATGATGTATATCACAATGAATGCATTATCTTAGACAGAGGTGAGCGATTGGGTATTTCCTCCATGGGCTCATCGGCTCTTCTTACCTGTACATTACTTATTTGGCCTCTTTGATAGTCTCTGTACAGTGGAAGCGCCTGCCCACAAGTAACGATCCTCCCCCGCCGCGTGCGTATCACTCCATGAGTTGCATAGGCTCACGCTACCTTTTATTTGGTGGATTTGACGGAAAGTCGGCCTTCGGTGATCTGTGGTGGTTAGTTCCAGAAGGTAGTTCCTCTCGGATTTGCATTGCAAGGTTCCCTTGCTCTATTGGGTTTTTATTATTAGCGGTATCTATCGAAGCAAAAAATATTTTACTTGTGGAACAGAGCCTCGAATCAAGTTGGCAGCCATCGCTTTTTGAAAACTGCGATCTTCTTTTCTTTTTTTTTGATCAGTTGGGGTCTGACCAGCTTCATGCGGTTAAATAAATGTTCTACAGTCTATGCGGCTGACGGGTGATGGGCTTCGTTCTTCTCTCTAAAGTGCAGAAGCCTCGGAATAATTTCTCACCCACCCAGCTGTTCCGACTGCAGATGATCCTATTCTGAAGAGGGTGCCTTCTTCTTCCCCGCAGAGCTCCCCTCATGCGGGCGAAGCGACGACATTATCAGGCGGCCCGAATCAGTTTGCTCCAAAGGTGGTTGGTTGATGCGGCTGAATCGAAATTTCCTAGTTCATAGCCTGGTAGTTGAGACCATCTGAATGCCCTTTTTGTATTGGGTGAGACTCGAGACCATTTTCCTCGTCTGTTTTTACAAATAGGATCAAGGAAGGGAAGAATCTCCGGTTCTGGAGCTGCAGAAGAGGCTGGAAATTTTGATCTCCCCGTGGACCGCACGAGCCGGGGTCGTCGATGAAGCGCACGACGAGGAGCTCCTGGAACAGGCGTCGAGATTGGCGGGAGAAGGGGGCTCCGCTCACAGCGCGGCGGAGCGTGTCCAGGTACTCGTGGGATGATACGGTGGATGCCTTGTTGCTTTTTGCCTCTGGAGGGCGCTTCCATCATCGGTGAGGATGCAGGCGCTCCGGGAGCATTGGCGCAAGTCCTCGCCAGCGTCGATCCGTCTCCAGGAGCTGGGGCCTCTGCTTCGGGACTACCAGCGGCTGATCATTCGTCGCGACCGGTGAGCCTCTTCTGCCATGCTGCTTGATTCCCCCCCCCCCCCCGTCCGTCCGATGCTTCGCCATCGGAGAGCTATTTCGAAGCTCCTGCAGAGCAGAGCGGGCATAGATGATGCCATTTCGTGTGCTTGCATGGGGGATTTTGCCCGTTCGTGGGCTCTTCCTCCGCCGATCGATTTACCTCTACACTGTGACTGTGACAGGGAGGCGGCGGCATCCCAGTCACCTCTTCCGGCGCCCGATCCTTGCGACGGGAGGAGCCACTCGTTCTTCCATCTGAGAGATGCCTCCCAGGTACGGAGGTGTCATCCATGGAGATCTTGTTCGTCCATTTTAAGCTCTTGTATGCTCACGGAACGATCGAGACTTTGGCTTCTTCTTCTTCTTCTTCTGAAATTTTCAGTTGCGCATGGACGACGTCCCGAGGCTGCTCGAGGAGTTCAAGCAGCTTCTGCCCGCATGAGCGGAAGAAGCTGAAATGGTGGGCTTTCTCCGTCGGCGAGGGCTACCCGCCTGGGGGAAGAGAGAGAGAGAGAGAGAGACGGCGGTTTGCTCTGAGATCATTGATTCCCCGAGAACCATGGGGATGATGATGAACGAATGGAGTGTTGAATCGTCTCTGTTGACCACTGGACCGAGGGAGGAGCGACGGGGCCGGCTCGGATCAGCGCGCGCCGCGTGGCGTTGCCGAGGGCGGCGGCGCGGGGGAGGGGGTGGGGGTCCGGCGCGCGTGGGGCCCAGCATCGCCCTCACGCAGGGGATATGGATCGAGGGGCTTCTCCCTGCCGCGGGCAGCGTCCGGCTGGCTCGCCTCGGGCCGGCTTTCGTGTCGATCGATCGATGGGTAGAACGAAGAGAGGGAGCGACGGAGGAGTTGGAGTCTGGAGCAAGGCGATGGTCATGGCGGGGTCTGGGAGAGCGCCGCTGTCGGCGGCGGGCGGAGGATGAGGGCTTCTTTTTTACCTCGTCCTTCCACTCCTTGCCCTTACTCTCCCCCCCGCCGCAGATCTCTCGGGGCCTCCCCCCCTTCCGTCGTCTTTCTTCCTTCCCGGGGGCGTGGGCATCCTCCATTCTTCTGATTTCTCGTCCGTCCGTCCGTCCGTCCTCTCCTCTGGGCTCCCTTCTTGACCCGCCGACTTCCCTGCCTCTTTGATTTCTTCCTTCTCGGGAGCTCTGGATCTGACGTTCTCGGATTAGGGCTGCTGGAAAAGTGGAGGAGAACAGGGCGCCAGGATCGGGTTGCTTCTGGGTCGAGCTCGATCGCGTCTGTGATACCCAAATTCGTGTTTCTTGCGTCCGTGAACCGCGGATACACGGAGATGAGAGCCTCGCGGAAAGGTCGAGGCGGCGCGAGCAGCGGCAGGGGCATCTCACCACCTCCGCACGCTTCCTCATCGATGAGCAGGGACCTCACCGGGAGGTCCGAATGGCAGAACTACGACATCTCCTCGCGCTACAGCCCCACTCCCGTCGCCGCAGCGTTGGGCCACGACGGCCGCCGGAACCCTAGGCGATCGGCGTCCGTCGGGCGCCGCGGCCGCAGTGCCTCGACTGAAAGGGGAGGCTATGATACGTTTGACGTTGCTGCTGCTGCGTCCAGGAGGCACCAGCAGCGGCAAGATCGATCTCCTCCGCCTCTTGCGCCCCAGCCCTGGGGCGGCCGTGGAGCCCTGATTTTGGACAGAAAACTCACCGGAGACGACGACTTCTATGGCGAGTATCCGCCGCCAGAGTCCCCGTCAGATGTGCACCTTGCGGCGAATTCCAAGCTGGGGAGATTGGTAAAAGTCAGGCAGTTCCGCCACCACCCGCAGTCGGTCAACGGCGACCCTCGCACCAAACTGTCGTGCTCCTCTGGAGCAGCGATCGACGATCATGGCGTGATGGTGCACAAGTCCGTGTACATGGAAGACGACGACGGTTCTGTCAGGAAGTTCTTCCCCTTGGCCCCAGAGCAGGCAGTCTACCATGAGGGAGGAGCCTCTGCTTTGGATTCCGGCAGCATCGGCAGAACCTCCGGCGGCAGCGCTCTGAGAATCGGGGTGCGCGGGGCGGAGGAGGAACCGAGGTACCGTGAGTATTATTCCAAGGGACCAGCGTACGAGGAAGAACAGGGACTGAGGATCTACTCCAGTAGGGATTATTCCCCATATCGGGTGGCTCTCCCCTCGCAGCGGAGGCTCCCTGCCGGCGCACCAAGAGACGGGTTCCTGGTTTCGTATCGGGATGAACTCCGGCGGCCATCCGAGGATGGTCTCGGCCGGAGCGGTGGCTTCGGAAGCTTCAGAGACGAGATTCTGGGTCGCGACGGGTACAGTCGGGCGCATCCTCTGGACGGGAAGACGCGGGGCATCAGTCCTCCTCCGAGAGTCCGCAGTTTCTCCGGATACGAGCGCCGAGGAAGGCATGACGATGACGACGACGACGACGACGACGACGATTATGATGATTGGTACGCAGGGTCCGGTCGATCGTACGAGAAGATGAGGTGGGGATCCACCTCTCGGGGGGAATGCGAGGTCTTAGGGTCTGGTGACATGTATCGGGTCGACGACATCGAGGTTCCGCCGAAGATGGTGAGGGATTCCAGAGTTTGGGAGCAGCGACGTTACCAGGAAGAGGGCGCCATCTCCGACTACCGGGAACTGGAAATGGAAGGGGCCCGCGGGGAATATCTTGGAGGCTCTGGCAGCGCCTCCTTCGCCTACAGAACGAAGCCTTCCCGCGGCGGCGAGGTTTTGCAGCTTGATTCGAGGGCCTCCCGGTACGGGAGAGACGATCTGGTAAGCTACAGGGAGCCGGCGAGAAGCCCTCCTCCGTCACTGTCCGAGCGATACACGGGCGGCGCCCTCAGAATGACTCTGAGCCCTCCCCGAGGGGGGATGGACATGGACGAGCTCGATAATGGCGGAGTTCCGCTTGAACGGGTTCTTGCAGGGAGAGACTACACGACAGAGGAGGAGATAAACATCTTACGGGAGACGAGGAACGCCCGAGCTATAGAGCTGAACGAGGAAGAGGAACGGTGGGCCGATGAAGAGAGACTGGAGTCGCTGTCCCCCAGAAGGCCGCACTTTGACCGCAGCAGGCTCAGGACGCTGCCACGCAGGGTGTCTGGCTCCGGCGACTGGCCGCCATCCGATGGTTCCTTTGCGCAGCCGCCGGGGGGCAGCCGCGGGAGTGATCTGAAGAGGCGGCTGAGGCCTGGCTTGCACGGCTCGTTTCCATCCGACAGGCCGCAGAGACTCCGGAAAAGGGGTCTGGAAGATCAGGGGGCTTGGAGCGACTTCGATGCGCAGGCTCCGGAGACCGAGAGGCATCGCGCGAAGAACGATCCTCCGGAGGGCACCGAAGAGTTTAGGCAGCAGCTCCACAAGGCCTTCCTTCGTTTCTCCAAGCTGCTGAACGAGGACCCGATTCAGCAGGACAAGTATCGGGACGGAGGAAAAGCCCGAGGCTTGCTCTGTTGCGTATGCGGCAGGTCTGTTTCCTAATTTTTCCGACGTGTTTCTTGCTGTGGCGGGGTTATTTCAGGTACCCTCTGACCGAGAAGGGCGCTCGTGTGGGCGGCGCCGCCGGCTCTCTCCTGATCCTAGAATCCCCCTTAGAGCGCACATCACGAAGCAGGCCGATGCGCTGCTGTGCTGAGTGGCATCTTACATTAGGGACTTTAGGAGGCTGCTTAGCCATGGCCCTGCTTAATGACGCCTGATTTGCTTCATCTCTGGCTGCTGCGTTGTGGCACTCTGCACCACTCACTCTTGATAGCTCAGAAGGTGGAAGATGATGCTCCGGTGCCACCACATGCCCTAGGACGAGGTTAGCTTGATTGAAAGGAAAAAAAAAAAAAAACGGGGCAAGGTACGTATTCGGATCTACTTATTGGCTTCTGGGTAGATTATAGGAATATTAATTCCACCAGATAAAGAAAAATGCGAGGCTAAGTGCACGGATATTTTTAACAAGGTCGGTTCTTGAGATCTTGGCCTGGAGAAAATTCTGGTCATGTTCTGCTGCGCGGCGCCGAATAGCAAGGGCATATCATTCATTCTCTAACTTGGGCATTATCCTAGAGTTGATTATTGGACGTTTTTGTTTTGTTTTCATCTGTAGGGCTGAGAATATTACAGGATGCATGAACCGAAAGTTTTTGTCCGTCCTCAGGGTGGCAGATAGTTTGTTTGATGCCCATTCACGTAATGTTGGAGCAAGTTGTGTAAACGAATAGCATGCCAATTATGCCTTAGATGTCACGATGCTGCTTAATTTAAGTTCTCCATCGAGGATGTGGTCCTTTCTCAACGATTGGGATCCCTTAAAATCGTTGTTTTTTTCACAGCAGTATAATTTCTAGTTCTTTAACTCTTTTTTCTAACCCGTTTTTGGATGCTTGTGGTTCTTCTCCGTTCCTTTCCCTTGTTTAATCAGTGGCAGTTTTTTCTTCTAGGTGAAGTTTCGAGTTCTTCAAATCTATTGATTGCTCGCATATCATCTTGCTGTAATTCTTGCTCAGCTCTCTTCTGATTGTTTTGCTGGCTGTCATATCTCTCTCTCTCTCTCTCTCTCTCTTCTTCCAACTTTTTGTCCGGCACTCCCGCTCCCCAACTAAGTCATGTTTAGAACCTCGTCCAAATTTAAATCTCCGTCCTATAAGGACGACATTTCTCCAAGAGATCACATCCATGTGTCTGCTACATGTCCTCTCTGGCACATATGAATTCTACAGTACATCTCTTGCATAAGCAGTACCTTTTAGGATGCTGTTCGGGGGGGGGGAAAAAAAAGTTTTTTTTTTTTTTAACCCCTTCTAGAACAATACACGCCATGTCTGATCTTGGGCACAAGTGTTTTTGCCCGTTGCAAGATCCCACGTGCACCAGTTTTTGTATGATTTGTTTTTTCTTTCATCCTTTATGAATTTATGGCGTTCAGCATGGCGCTAGATTGATCGGCCGGGCCGAGCATTTGCCAGCGCACAGCCCGGGTTCATCAGCTGAGTGCTGTGATTATGGTCTCACGCCTGATCTGTTTCAACCCGTTTGTTGGCAGCCTGTCGAAGGAGTTTGTGGACACGCACAGTCTGGTCACGCACGCTTTCCATTCCCTCAAGGTCGGTCTGAGAACGGAGCACCTGGGGCTTCACAAAGCCTTGTGCGTCCTGATGGGCTGGAGCTGGGCCGTGCCTCCGGACAACTCGAGGGCCTACCAGATGAGACCTGGCCCCGAGCACGAAGCTCTCAAGGAGGACCTCATCATCTGGCCTCCGGTTGTGATCGTCCGCAATTTCTCGGCCATCAACGGAACCACCACCACCACCACCACCACCACCGAGGAACCAGCAGTCGCGACGAAGGAGGGCCTGGAGAAGATCCTGAAAGGTTTGTGACCTGCGAGCACGCGGCCTTGTACTCTTTTTAATGCTTCTTATATCAGCGTCCGGAATTCAACCAATAGATTATATTCGCCCTTCTATATTCTACTACGCTATCTTTGTAGTTATTATTATTATTCTTCTTCTTATTATTATTGCCATCGTCTCCTAGATCTCTTTGTTTCCTGTCGGGGTGTGTACGTATTTGTGTTTTTCTTTCTTTGAAAAAAAAATTATAAGAAGAGCAGAGCAGGCTGTAAACAAATAGAGCATCTAATTAGAGTAGTTATTCGGTGGTGGTTCTTGAGTTCATCCTGGGGTCTGAATGTCTGCCGTTGTTCTCTGGCGAGCCCCTCCATGGACGTATATTTATTTACCCATCCTTGGGCCTCGTCGTTTGTCGGTGTCGGTGTCTTCAGGGATGAAGATTGAGGTGGGGAAGATCAAGGTTCGCGGAGGGAAGCCGTCGGACCAGAGCACTCTGCTGGTGAAGTTCATGGCCACGTTTTCCGGGCTTCAGGAGGCCGACAGGCTCCACAGGCTGTTCGTGGACAGGAAGCGCGGCCGGAAGGAGCTGGACGACGCCGCCGCCGCCTCCTCCTCCTTGCCGAGCTCCGGCGACGGAGCGGAGCCTCAATTGGAAGCAGAGCAGCGTCTTTATGGGTTCATAGGTACCGTGGAGGATCTCGACCGGCTCGACCCCGAGACCAAGCGGAGGTGCGTCCTCAAGAGCAGGAGGGAGATCGAAGGCATCGCCGACGCCCCGGTGAAGGGCGAGTGAGCAGCCTTTCTTTTGTTTAGGGTCGCGCTGCCTCTGGCACGGATGGGATTCTCCTCCGGGTGGCTAGGAACGACGTTGCAGGGCGGCTCTTTTGCATGGCGTGGGAGAGCTCTCGCAGCCTCTGACAGAATAACGGCCCTCGCGGTGAGACTGACTGTTCATCTGCCCTCCGCCGCTCGGCGAGGGCTGACTGTACATTATATATGTGCGCGGGGGTTTCGGAAAGGTGCTCCAAGGCATGGCTGAGGAACTCTTGCTGCCGTAATACATCTCTTCTGGCCCGTGCGACCCTCTGCTGATGACCTTTGTTGATGCTCCTCCCCTCCCCCCCCTCTTTATCATCGTCGTCGTCGTCGTCGTCGTCGTCATCGCACGCCACCGAGGTCAACGGAGCTGAGGTTCACAGTCATCACTGGGCACAAGTCAACATTTTTCGTATTAAAACTGCAGCAACTCCTCGGAGGATATGCATTCCGGGATCGGACCGGAAGACCCACCGCAACGAGGACGGAAATCTCATGAGAAGCCAGCTTGAGCTCATTCCAGCGGGGGGGGGGAGGGAGAGACCCATTTGACCCATCATGAGGGAGGTCTGCGCAGGCAAAGCGGCGGGCTTCTCGGTGGGTCCCCCGCGAAGACGGCTTATTGGACAGAGAGAGAGAGAGTGTGCGAGGACAGAGAGAGTACGAGGACGATCAGAGACAAATCCTCAGACAGCCTCCTCGCCGCCCTCTCGAGGTCCGTCGGAGCTTCTCGGCCGCTCCGAGGGAGCCGAAGAGACCCGACGAGGGAGAAGAGCCACGCACGCACCCTCTGTGCGGCAGCTGCGGGGGCCTCCGGTCTGCTCGGCCGCGCGCACAGCGGGGCGCGTACTTGGGAGAGGACGCCGGGCCTTCCTTGCAGGCGGCGGTCCGCTTCAGTCCTCCGACAGGGCGTACACGACGGCGGTCCTGCTCGGTATGTAGATAGAGAAGGACCGGGGTCTCCCGTCGTACCATCCTTCCTGCATGGGAGTCACGACGGGGTGGCCCTGTTAGTCACTCCCCCACCCCCACCCCCACCCCCACCCCCTCCCCTCCCGTAGATGCTGCAGGAGGGGAAAAAAAAAAGAACGAGCTTTGGGGAGAGAGTTTGCAGGGCAGTTCTTACCGAAGTGAAGTACTCTGACTCTGGATCTATCCGGGCGAATCCGCCGAAGAGCGCCGCGTCAGAATCTAAGACAACCTGGGGGAACAGAGAGAGAGAGAGAGAGAGAGAGAGAGGCGTCATTAAGGCAGTCTCCAACTATATGCAATGAAAATCAAGTCTCATGAGCTTGACGCAACATCTGGACTCGGAACGACTGAATTTGCAGAGAGTTGGGAGGGAAGAGACGCTCACTTTGTATTTTCCAGCCTTGGCGCATCCAACCCTGTAGTCGAAGTAACTGTTGCTCCAGTGAAAGTTGAAAACAAATACCAGGTCTCCTCGCTCAAAAATGATCACTTTGTCCCCTTCGTCTTTCCGTGATATGTACTGATGCTCCGAAGTCATGAACTGCACAGACCATCACCAATAAGGAGGCAGGGGAACGAGTTCTTCTTGTAGGCCCGTGCCAGCAGCCCGAGACCTCTCTTATCGTAAAAGCATATTTTGCAGCATCTGTTCTATCGACAGATTTTTGCACTTCAACAGATGCATCGGTATGACTCACGAGAATCGTCACTTCACCAGGTTACCGTGAATGAGCTTTCTTCTCGCAGAAAGGAAAAAAAAAGAAAAAAGAAAAAAAGAAAAAGAAAAATAAAAGAAATCAAATTAGAAGAAAGTGGTATAGGCGCATACACCATATGTCTCCTCAAGATGCTGCATTCCTCGATCGAACTCTTGCATCCCTTGGAACCTTAAGTAGTCGGCATCCCCCTGAATTTACACGTGGAGCATTTGAAACAAAATTTAAATCCTCTAGTGCAATGTGGAGCCCAACGGCCGATGATGTATGACTGATGTCACAATTGTAATTAATCATAATACGTGACCACCGAATGCGACTCATGAACGTCGATGCTAAACAGTTTTCAATATTATTGTATGAGAAATTTTAAAGAAGCCTTATCTGCATATTATAAAATGGCAAAGAGATGATATCTCGCAGTTACGTATTAAAAGATAAGAAGACAGTCATGAACAGCCCAGGAAAACATACAAGGTCAAATCTACGGCGGCATTTATCATAGCTGTAGTTATTCCCGGGAATGACAGACCCATTTGGAAGCTGTTGCTCTCCCCTTGGAAAGTCTATCCATTCTGCGCAAAAAAATTTTTAAAAATAATTAATAAAACAGAAACATGTTTATTTCTACTCTGGCATGACACAGTCAACGGTGATAACATTTCGTACAAGCTCAACAATGACAATGATGAGGCTTACCGGCGTGTCCAAATTCATTTCCCATAAAATTCAGGTATCCTTCGCCTCCTAACCCCATTGTCACCAACCTGATCATTTTATGCAGGGCTATTCCACGATCAATTTGAGGGGTTGACGGCCTATCTAAAGCCATGAATTCATACATATCCTGCCGTTAAGAAGAAATAATGAAGAAAATGTGAAATCTGACGTTAAGAATGCAAAGCAATAGGGTTCCCTCACATTTTTTAGAGTCAGCTAGAGAAAAGTAAGCGTTTTCACTAACCTTGTCCATCAGCCAAAACGCAATCGTTTTATCACCAACGAGAGCTTGGTCGTGACTTTCAGCGTACACAACACATTTCTCTAGCCACCTTCTGTTTGTAAGTGTGTGGACAATTTCACCCATCCCCCAATGCTCATCACTTTGCCTGTGTTAGGTAACAAGTGTTTAGAGGTGGATAAATCAAAATGGGCTATGTGATAGGATATATGGCCAAGTGCTCAGTCAGGAAAACTGACAACTACTTGCACGCCTAGGAATCTGGATGTTGTTATGGGCTACTAGAAAAGGCCCCCATCAAGTAAGCTAGACGGTTAAAAAAATTTTAGAAAATGGGATCAGTTTGACTATTTATCATTGTGCTTACTTGAGAAGTTCAATCCATTTGTCAGCTACAGCCATATGCAGACGGTAGTCAAACCCTACACCGCCATCTTGTACAGGAATGCAGAATGTTGGCATTCCACTAACCTATACACAAAAAGAAAAACATCCATGGTTACTGAAAGACATGAAGAGGAAGGCATGAACAAGACATGAATCCAACATCCGTCGGAGGGCTTGTATATATTATGAAGATGCCATCATCATGCACACTTACATCTTCACCAATAGTAACAGCCTCCGGAAAGAGCCCATGAATAAGATCATTTACCAACATCAAGTACACCACAGCATCCACATCAGTGGCAAATCCAAAATATTCATTGTAGTTTCCCGTGAAACAAACCTGGATGCAAGACGCAGACAGGAAAACAGAGTAAAAGAAGCAAGATCAACAATAAATAGAATAATTGAATAAACAGTGCAGAAGGGCAACTTTCATTGGCAGATAGTAGATGCTTGAATACTCTTCTCGGAGTAGCATATGAGCAAACTGGAGAGGCAAATGAAAGGTCACGTGAGTTTCATATGGGGCCTGAACTAACGTTTCTGATACAACAGTTCGAGGAGGAATATCGAGTCATGCATGATGTTAGGAACATCATGCAATGAAAATCAATAATTCAAATTGGATATTATCCGATGTAATCTAAATGGATAGAACCCTTTTGCTTTGGGGAAAAAAGAGGAAGTGACGTCCAAAAGCCATAGAGAGGTATTTACGGCAATCTCACCAGCATCACATAACCTTTTCAAAAAGAGGTCAAAAGAAGTAGCTCAGCCTTAGGATAAAATGAATGATCAAACGATAACATAGAATATCTAATGCAATAGATGTCATCCTTTTGGTTACGAATAAAGAATTTTTGGGGTTTTCTTCCACAAACATCTAATAGCTCTTATTCACGCTAAAATTGTCATGGAACAACAAGTGCTGATTGATAACGGTTTTTACCTGCAACCCATGGTGAGTATACATCATGGAGGTTACCCCATCAAACCGGAACCCATCAAATTTGTACTCATCAAGCCACCATCTTGCATTTGAAATAAGATACCTCATAACCTACAAAAACAATAAGTGATTTAATATTCGACATTAATAACATAATGAGAACCATCATAAGCTTATCAGATACAATAAAAAACAGGGCAATGCAAGAAGTCCACAGAAAACTTACTTCCCAGTTTCCATAGTTGAACAGGCGAGAATCCCACATCCAGTGATATCCACGAGAACCACCATGGAAATAGTGTGTGTCTGTTCCGTCAAACAAGTTCAGCCCATCCAAAACGTTGTTTGATGCATGGCTAGAGAGACACATAAAGTTAATAAAATTGCCAAACATAAATATCGCATCAGCTAAAACTTCTTGCGGGTAGAAGACATAAATAGACCTCTGAACATTTATACCAAAGGAATTACCTGGCATATGCTCAATTATGTAAGGTCAAAGAATGAGTAAATAGCAGAAAAAATAATAATCACGGCCAATTTTATAAGTTCTCAATTGTAACTTCACAGCATTACAACATATCAAACGCACAAATGATTCCAGTAGCACATACCAAAAAAAGTACACCATTCTGTTCCACCACCATCAACATTACAGGTTCATCAATTAATCCTTTTCTCCTTTAGATTAAATTTACCATAGAAACAATAAACGATGCCCATAACGGATGGAACCGAACGATTAGGCTGTCCAATGGGTTCCTTTCAAATTGTAAAGGTAAATTGAACATTTTTCTAAGTGAACCTCTATTAACGTAAGTACGACGAAAAAACAACTGACATCAATGATTAAAACGTACCGAGTGAAGCACAGCAGGAATTTAATTTTATGGTAACAATAAGAAATGAATCAAAACTTACAAGCACCCACAGGCTACAACAGTGATGCAACTTCTAGGGCATCAGTTTTTACCTGTGAACAATATCCATGAGAACAAGGATTCCAAGCTCATGAGCCCTGTCGATGAGCGACTTGAGATCATCTGGAGTTCCAAAACGGCTACTAGGTGCGAAAAAATTGGTGACATGATACCTGATCCACATAAAAATAATTCAATGCTTTATATAAACATATTTCCATCAACAAAGTAGGGAATGATACGTAAATCAAGAACTCTACAGACTGATCTTCAGAGAGTTGCTGACAACTAACGTGACATGTTCAATTATAAGACCTACAACGGATCTTATTATCGAAAAAAATTATAAGATATAATTATCAATCAGAATAATAATAATAATAACCATATAACTACTGGGAAAAAAAGGTGTTTTGATATACATGAGTTTTTTCTTGAAAAATCCAAAAACCTTGAAATATTGTGGAACTACTTTTCAAGATCACGCTTCTTCTTGGGAGGTGGAGAATATCATTTATTCATTAACTATGGAAAATAAAAAATAGAAGCATACACATGGACACAAGCAGCTTTCAAGAAAAGAACCACACCCTTCCCCTCTCGGGTGCCCGTGTACAAGAGAAAAACCATACAGCAAGGTGGTGTATGCTGCTCTATAAACCTAGGCCTCTAAAAATGGACGAGAGTCGCCTACATACCAAGGTTAGAAGACAGAAGTCCATTAATAAATACATTTTTTAAGCATTTCCCCATAAACAAACTGCAAGGACTAACTAACTGAAATTTCAAGTTCTATCAAGTAGGACTACCAACTAGTTTTGGTAACCCTGAGAAGTAAATTCATTTTTAATATTTGGATTCTGCTGACACACATCACCTCTGAATCCAACAAATAGAAAAGTAAATTCAGCGTCAACGTCAACTTCATACTGAGATTGATTTCCTGTGGAAAAGGTTAGAAACCTAAAATATTTTTATTTATATTGTCTTGGCTAAATTAAAATCTCGGTTTACGCAAAGAGTCTACAACCCCAGCAGGCGTGGGTATGGTACGAATGAGCCAGACAAGAAATGCAATTTTCAAGATTTATTGAGGATATAACCAAACTATAACAAACAGAAATGAGCATTGGTTGACGTTTTGCCATGAACCAGGAAACAGAAAAAACATTTTTTTCATCATAAACAATAGTGAGGACGGCTGGAGTAACATTAAATGTTTTATTACTTATTACGGCGACTGACCGTACAAAAACAAAGACCTGCTACTTGCAGAAATTGTTGTTCTATTGATACAACGATAGAAACCTAAGAATCACGAGCTAAAAAATGAAATCTTAAAATCTAAGAGCCTTAACATTAGAGAGACCAAGGTTCACCCAAGAAAATATCTTTATGTCGTCAACAAAAGGTCTCTATGACTGATGCACAGAAATGAAAAGCCTATAATGGAAAATTCGATTTTCACAAGGTCAAACGTAGAGAGAACTTTTGTAAGGATTTTGACAATCTAAACAATTTCAGACAGGGCTCATATTCAAATCTCACGAGCAGGTTGTCTGGGCTGGGCTAAAGCTGAATTCATGAATTTCTCCTTTAACATAACATTTAAAGGCAATTGGACAACTCTGGTCTTCCTTCTTGTGATTTCTAATTCACAAGACATTTACAATACATTCAAGCAGAACGTGATCACTT
The DNA here is from genome assembly GCA_024713555.1 of Spirodela polyrhiza. Classification (NCBI taxonomy): domain Eukaryota; kingdom Viridiplantae; phylum Streptophyta; class Magnoliopsida; order Alismatales; family Araceae; genus Spirodela; species Spirodela polyrhiza. The sequence goes on from CM046530.1 coordinate 184,927, forward strand.
TCTATCGGAGGATTAACCTGTCTTTGTACCGAATAATGCAAAACCAAAATATATGAAAAATTAATAAATATCAAGTACATACTTGCCCTTCAAGATATTGAAAATCTGTGCTTGCACAACAGTGGTTACATCACTAAATCATCCACGTGAAGTAGTGCAGAAAAGAATGCAAGGAGAAATAAAGGGTAGAATAAACTAACAGGGGAAACGCGAATTCTAGCAAAAGCTTCCCGTCCAATCAATTGTTGAAAAACAATTTAAACTTCAATTACCAATAACCGGCAAATGATGGACAGAATTTGAAATTTACCACATAAAATATTCGCAATAAATACTTTTGAAAGCATGGATATAAAAAAACTGAACTTCTCACAAAAGATACAGTGGGTCCCTGAATCATTTGACAACGTAGAAAATTAAATATCGTCTATAAAAAAAATTTCAAAGTGGCAGAAGTACAATACCCGAAACTAGCATAGTATGAATGTTCCTGAATGGCCATAATCTGTACAGCGTTGTATCCAAGCTTTTTAATGCGAGGAAGCACATCATCTCTAAAGTTGGCATAAGTGTTGATCTTTGGTTCCTGCAATCAGATTAAAAACTTGAATAATAAACTATAGCGGCTAAAAATTAGAATACAATTACCTGTCAATAAATCCGAGTTAAACTGGAAAAGATCTAGAGTGAATAGGACCCTGCTGTCGTTTTATGAGACAATGCAGAATGCTTTTTACTCCCTCAGTCAGTGTAAGGGTATCAGTTTCAAACTTAGCTTTAAAGTATAAAATAGCAAAAAAAACACCATGAAATAACTATTCTGATTCCACCTCAGACCTGTCTGCAACATAAAAAGGGCACAGACGGATGGATATGTTCCATGTAGCTCACTTAAACATGTGACAAATAAATTCTCAGTAGAATTATGGGTACGTACCGGACTACTCATCCCTACATGGGATTCGTAAATTCGCAGCGATCTGGGTCTCTTTGGTTGTGGGTGCTGAAACACATATTTTTCCCAATGCAAATTGCAAAAAAAAAAGTTAAAGAAAAATTAATTGTAAATGGTTTCGAAGGGTATTCAAGTCCGCCTAAAATGATAAGATGATATACCTCCTCTGGTGGGTCATAGTAAATCCCATTATATGGGATCTCGCCAGGAGCCTGTACAGAAAACTTGATCCAAGCAGGAATTGAATCCTTCATGCCAGATGGCGTGTCCATTCGTATCTACCGATCAGAATTAAGATGATCAGATGAAGAAAAATTTAAGTAATTAACGGTTATAATTCCATAACAGGTAATCTGAATTTCATAACAAGAAATCTGTAATGTTTAATACAGTCACCTGATTATCCAATGGCCTTCATGGAACTAAAATTTACTCCCATAATCAAGAGATTCAGAAGCAATAATAGACATGTCATATTTCTAACATTGACTTGACATACTATACTGACCTTAAAGAAAAAGTTTGACTTCAATTTTAGCTCCATCATGCACTATGTGATAATGATGACCAGAAGTTCTCCGATTTTAGTGAATGCAATAAGGAACAACAAGTGTGTGAACAAGCGATTGAATTCATCCATGATTAGGTCCTTGATATCATGGGATGACATTTCTTTGTCAATACTGTAACTACATCTCACCAAAAAATGTCTGCTCAACTAATGGAATTCTGGAAAAAAAGTTCATAGTTAACAACATAATGCGCCATAATTTCAGTCTTAACATGTAACATTCAAAAGATTTAGTGGCCAGTACAGGCTTCAGTGTGCAGCAGGCTGGTTGAAATTTTAGACAGATGCGAGTTCAAGAAAGTTCCAACGATGAAGGAGAAGGCCTTTGTCCCCTATGGACAGTTTAAGGAGTAGAAAAATGGCTAATTCCTCGGAATACCCGACCTACATGTTGCCCACCCAAAGCCAGATCTCACACCCTTATTTTTAGGGAAGAAGGCCGATCAAACTGAAAGGTTTCTCCACGAGTTTTGATACATTGACAGTCCATCCAACAATTTTCCATTGCAGACCAAAGGACCCTTTTAAGGGTCATGATCCACTTCCCTTACTATGCGATCTCGCTCTCCAATAAAACGCCTCTGCAGAGCATATATGCTTGAGAACATCCTACAGCCTGCAGTAGGGAATCATACCATGCATACCTTCCAATCTCATGTCATTCTCCAAAAATACAAAAGACAGACGATAAAAAGGAAGATTATGGAAACATGGATCCTGAAATGTTACCGTCCTCCTGTCACCTGCAGGCAATAATTACTCTTGAACAGTACTTTAAAATTGCAGACTTACCCCTATCAGACAAAAATTGATGAAGGAGCCACAATGTTCCACTAAAATATAATTTGTCTTAAAATCGATATGTTACAGTAAAAGCATCCACACTTCAAATCCGATTTTCATGGATGATTGTCTGATTCATTCCCCCCATACATGCACATTTAAGAGATAAAACTAGCGTCAACAGCCTAAATGAGGCCAATTGGAAATGTTCACGCTAGTTTGGGGTTACAGGTTCTGTTTAACCACCTATCAGACGCACCCCCCCCCCCCCCAAAAAAAAAAAAAACTATGCAAGTGCGCGAGAATTTTTATGGGTTTCCATGGAAAATACTGCTTGGTTTTTAATGTAATGACCGTAATCAGTAAAAGGGCAACATTTACTTTTCTATATCCCTTTAGAAAGCCTTCTTACGCGTGCAGCTCTGGCCTATTGACGTTAGGTTTTCAAAGATTAGCTCTACAAGTATCCAGTGATGTTTCGTTTCATAGATAGATATCATAAAAAATCCCCTCTTGGTCTCCTAAAAATGTGTACAATCCATGGACTCACCTGTGCATGCACACAGACCCAATAAATTACTCAGATACGTCACATTTAATTGCAATTACGCAATGTTCTTTTGATGATTTCAAAGACGTGCACTCCAATTTCCCCACGTGCAATAATCATGAATCAAGCCGTGTTGGTCAGGAGCAGGTTATAGAAAATGTGTCTTGAAAGTCAATACCAATAACAAAACATCAACATAAGTCGGTTCTTGCTAATGTCATATAACTAGACCAACCTAAAACTCCGATGAAAAATGATGAAGGCCATTTTATGGAGACAATTTATATGTAGAAGCCAAAGAATATTGAAATAAACTCTGTGATCAATGAAACAAACAGAATCAATAATGAAAAACTATCGTATAAGAAGCAAAATTCAGTCATTACACCTTTACTCGAGAACCATGTGGGATCGGGGGAGAACCATCTGCGTTGTTGGGCAAGAAAATCTCCCATACACCGAACTCGTTCTGTTCAAAAGAAACCAATGAAAACCTGAGAAAAGAAAAGATCAAAGCCACTAAATTTGAACTGAACTTCAAACGAAGGAAGCTTCAGCTCAAGCTGACTGAGAACCGTAGTAGGATTTTACGGGATTGAATCACCAATTCCTCCTCAGTAGGTCGGCGCTAGAGGAGTTGGGTGGTAAGTCAGGTTCGAATCCTACCCGGGGAGATGTGATTCATTTTTCATAAGCAAATCGGAAGGGGCCAAACATAAAGACGTTATTAATATGAGAGATCGGAAGATACGGGCATATTTGAAAAAATAGAGACAATGCACATTATTATGCAACTTTTACTGTCAATTAAGACTCTCAAACACAGACGCGCAACATTTTAGTCTATGGCATATTTCTGCATCTTTGCATAAGAGGAAAGAAGTGTGACCTGAGTAACCCTCAACTACATGAAAGATATTCGAGTACGTATCCAAGAATCAACGGACAAAAAAATATGGATGGAAATAGGTAAATGAAACATACCTTCGTCATAACATCTGCGTTTGGATTCCAATTATTGAAATCTCCTATCAGCGCAGCCCACTGAAAAAAAAAAGTAAACAAGACATTCATATGACCAAAGGGACAGAAAACCCCACAAGGAAAGCAGATTCTGTTTCTACATCCACATTAACTTCCTTCAGGAGTATTAATGGGCATGGCTAGTCGGAAAACCGAGTCTGGCCCACGTTTTTGCGTTTCCATGTCTAATCACATGTTGCCCCAAGCATTATAAGGATTTATAAAATTTAACTGCTATGTTTAATATAAGTTTGTACTAACTTGTCAAATAAAGGATGTTTGAAGCAGGTGGCAAGTAATAAATCAATGAAGAAATGACAAATCTAGAATGACAACGAACCTTTGCCCCAGGAGCCCATTCCCTGTACGTGATCCCTGTTTCACTGAAAAATAATGCTAGTTCTAAGTAGTTATCAGTCAGAAGATAATTAGGGAAAAAAATTCCAAACTCTGTAGTTCTTCCAATAGTAGCAACTTATGATAAAAGAAAAGTACATAAAATTGAAACAAAAGGAAAACAAAACATAGATATGATATCCTAAATTTCAAAAGGCGCAATAGTGTATCTGAATTATAAATTTAACTGACAATATCACTGAACTTTATTATTTATCTTCTTTTTTTACACTACTTAACCTTGTCTAGTTATAATCCAGGTTAATCTTATTTACGTCTTCAAATAATTTCATAACAATACATTCAAGCATGTCATAAGATTCCATTTTGTTTTAGATGAATTAGAACTCAGGATCCGATCTTAAGTTTTTTTTCCTCAACATTATTATGTTAAAAGACAGTTACGAGCATAACATATTACCAAAAGTGAAGAAAAACGGAATAGCACATTATATGGCCCGCTAGTTTAGAATGAAATCATCAGAAATTCTCTTTTCTTGGAGAAAATATCTAGAAATGAAAGACTATCCCACTCTCCATACCAACATCTCAAATATCCTATAAGAAGGAAAGTATTTCTGTTTCCCTTATGTTTGAAAGTTTATCCTTTCCCCCCATAATTTCATGGCATGCACTCAGTAAGTGAAACCCACCTAAAACAGATGAAAATATTTAATCAGGTTAAATCAATAATAAATCTGAGGAGGAAAAATTTATACCTTTTGACAAAGCCAAACTTTTCATAACCTCGAGAAAATGCATCCAGCCCTCCTTCATAGGCATCAATCTGTTCCCGTATTTTTTTATATTGGCTATATCTGAACACAGACAACACCATTGGGACAAAACTTAAAATTATATATAACAAAACGAAATGAGAGTAATCTCTAAAAATATTATATTGGTTTGGCCAACCGAAGAAGCATCATGCATATCGCCATGATGAACAATGGATGAAAGAAAGAAATGTTGAATCGCAGAGATGACACCATCTTAGCAAAATCTTTATTAAAGCTTAATTTCCTTAGTAGAAGTGCACTACATGTTAGCATAAACAGAGGTAAAGTTGTTCGATTTGTTTAAAATGTTCTACCAAAAATCCCTCACCGGTAATCAAGGTGTGCACGATGACCTTCAAGCATTGGATCAATTTCGTATATTCTCTGTCCACTGCCAGGAGGAGGCACAACTCTAGGCTTTGTCTCCAAAATTTCATCACTTTCATCAGCTTGATCTTCTTCTTGGTCAGCATTCTCTAAATCTATCAGTTCTGAAGTAACTGACTCTTGCTCAGCCTCGGCCTTATCCTCTGTTTGAACCCCATCTTGGAATACCTGAAGAAAAACTTGGATAAGTTTCGGGAAAATTGTTTTTAACTGGATGTGGCATAAGTGAAAGAAAATCAAACGACACTTCTGATACATTCAAAAACTTCAAAAATTTAACTCACCAAACAGGCAGTGTAAAATATACCTAAACCTTCTTAAACTTTCAATCAAAGGCAGGGGATTTGGAGACGAGTCAACTTGACAGCATGAGTCTCTGTACTTGACTTCGAGAAGACAAGGATCTAGAACAAGGATTGATGAAACCTAAGGTGAAACATTTTTTAGTTGTCACAACCCCGAGTCAACACGTGTTGCACCTAAGAGATGACCAGCTATCAAACATCAATTTTTCCTTATTTCTGTAAATTCACATATCACAATATCCAGCTTTATGGAAATTTGAAAGCAGGCTCATTTCTAGAACGGATCGACTAAAATGTCACCAAAGGACTTGCGAATGAGTCTCTGTTATGTCCAAAGTATCCCTCCGTGCGACCAGCTACCAAACTGTTGATTATCAATTCTATGATGAGAGATGATCCAATATTTCTCTATGAGTTTTCAGGCCTTAAGTGGACACTTTCAACCGAATGGACACCGATACCACCCATTCTTCCAAACACACTTCTTTTCTCTCCAATCCCGAATAAATATGCAAAATAAATAAAAAAATGACCATTACGGACACTCCTGGAGATCACCTGCTTCATACTATGTTCCATACAGTACATGAAGCACTGAGAAAAGAAGACACGACAGACGAACAAAAAAAGAGGAACACAAGCAATTGCAGATGACGTGAAGGTAAAATGGCGTGACAATCGGTAGCAGGAATCAACCAAAAAGACTGCCTCAGTATGGAGAGAAATGATTCCAAAAAAGAAAAACGAGATGATTTTGTGAGTACCTGAAGGTCATCAGACGCAACATCTCCGTCCTCAGCTGAAGTTGTAGAGATTGAAGAGCCACCATCTCGTACATCAGAGACTAGAACATTTTCTGAGGTTAGAATTGTTGACGCCGAATCAGTGTCATACGAAGGATTGCCCGCTAACAGCTTCCCTAGAAGCACATGGATCATGTTAGTAACGCCGTGAAGAAAACAACCAGACGGCACGTATTCATCGGTGCGAGATCATCCAGAAGAGAGCTTTCATTTGGAAAAAGAAAGCCAAAATCGATAGATACCGGCAGCGTCATTTTGATCAAGAACTTTGCGGTTTACCACTCTGAAATCTCAAAACGGTTATATCATCCTGTTGGTTACCGCCACTCGTCGCTAGAACAGAATGGACAAGAGGAATGTCGGCAGAAGAGCGTTGTGACAGAATGTATGAGGTTTTCCATCTAAAATTCAACAATATTGGCGCCGATGACGGCGCCCAGGGTTGGAAAAAATGGAAACCACGATTAGACGTTTAAACTAAAACGCCGGCGAGGGAATCACGAAGGCATGGGTACGAGAAGACGAGAGCTCACAGCGGGGAGAGGAGCCCCTCCTCAGGGCACGAGAAGAAGACAGGCTTGCTCTGCTCCTCTCCCCATGATGAACGGATCGCATGTATGCCGCGGACGACGGCAAAAGGGACGCAGCCTGCAAGGCGGGGAAGCGGATTCCAGCAATGGCGAACGTCGCCATCTCCCTCGCGAAGGCCCAAGACCCTCGGCTACAAGGACGAAGGGGGGGCGAGAGCGCTCCTCACAGATCCTTCGCGGTGGTGGTGGTGGTGGTGGTGGTGGCGGAGAATTGCCCGGAGAGAGAGAGAGAGAGAGAGAAGAAGAAGCAGAGAGAGCGAGGGAGTGCAAGTGAACTTGCAGAGGGGGAGAGAGATGGCAGATTCCTGTAAGGGGCTCCTGCCATCCTACGTGTGCGGCTAAGAGTTGCCGGGCGGGTCCGGCCAGAGGAAAGGCCCGGCCTTGCGGGTCCCACGGTTTGCCTCCGGGCCCGACTTCAACCCGAGTCGTCGAAACCCGACTCATATGGGGGTAATTTAGAGGTCCCCCACACCGGGATGCGGATATTCTTCAGGCCCTGCGATCGAAATATCCCCTTGCTGGAGCGGGGCGGACCGTCCGATCGGATCACGTGGACTCGACGAACCCTCACCGTCCAATTAATGAAGCCACAAGACCTCTTCTGACGCGTGCCTCGGCCCAGAGGAGGTCGCTCGGGTTTCAACGGTCAGGAACGCGAACGCCAGCCAGCCGCACGTGACCTGCGTGACGACGAGCTAGGCTCGTTGCCTGGTCACTCTCTTATCGCTCCCCTACGCCCCCCCTAAGTAGTAGAAAAGCCCCACCTCCAATTTCCCTCCCTCCCTCCCTCTCTCTCTCTCTCTCTCTCTCTCTCTGTGAAGTGGGCTGTCCAGCAGCAGAGAGTCACTCCAAGCACGGGGAGCATGGGATGGGGATCTACTTTGGAGGGCCGACCAGCTCGAGCTGGCACGCAGCAGCAGCGCGGCCGGCAGAAGAAGCCATTAATTATCCGGGAGCTCGAGAGGATTGGCGGGCAAGCAACAGCTTTTTCTAGTAGGATGGTGAAGTGTATAGAGCAGGATGCTCATCTGAGCGGAAAAGTCGACTTAATGAGGTCCTAGCGCATTTACAGGGGGAAGCGGAAGAACAGGGCTCGGGCGCCTTCTAATAATTTCCGACGCCGATGAGACGGGCTTCCTTGTCCTTTAATCCGGCAGGGGGCGCGTCTGATCAGAGACGGCTTCTGAACCGTCTTAATCAGAAGACCCACCTGGAGTGGACGCGGGATCCGACCCATTGAACCGGGCTTCTTCCTGCATCTCCGCCGGGAAGCTCTGCCCACCGGGCTTCAGGTGCTCCGTCACCCCCTCGAGAATGTAAGGCTCCGTCAGCTTCCAGAACCAGACCGCATTGCTCCCTTGGAAACCGATCCAGAACGTCCCGCCCTTCTTCTTCACCCTGCAGTCTATCGACTTCGCCTGCAGCACCTTGATGACTCTCTGGGCATCCTCCTGCTCGCCGCCCTTCAGCCTGAGCAGAACGTCGCCGGAGGAGGACCTGAAGCCGCCGTACATGTACCAGTAGGCCAGCGCGCGCTCCGACAGCCATCGGTGGATGAGGGTCGGCACCGCCGGCCGCCCTTTCGGCCGGAACTTGTCGCCGAAGAAGGTGAAGCTCGAATGCGGGACCGTGGAGAACCGGTGCGGCGGGTCGTCGTCGCCATCGCCGTCGCCGTCCAGCCGGCTCGACGGAGTGAGCCACTCGAAGTATCTCTGACGGATGTGCTTCCTGAGGAGGGAGTGGACGGGATGATCCTCGTTGAACTCGAAGTGGACGGAGTGGCTCCTCGTCGCCTCATCCGGCTCCACCCGCAGGCCACCCAGCAGCAGGCCGATCAATATTTCCCGCTGTTCTACGTCCAGTTTCAGGCTCACCGGCTTGTCGACGACCTTCCTCTTCGAGCTGAGGATCTGCTCGAGCTGGCTCGCGAGCGTGGGATCGATGCCGTACCTCTTCTGGGTCATCAACCTGTAAATCTTCTCAGCCTTGGTGTGATCGGCAGAGGCGAGAAATGCCCCCAGAATCACGTTGCAGGATGAGCTGTTACTGCCAATCTCAGGGTTCGTGTGCATCTCGTTGAATATCTCCTCGGCCCTCTCGAGATCGCCGGTCTTAACCAGGGAGTTCAAGTAGATATTATAGACGCTTCGACTGGGCTGGCTCTCTGAGCGGCACTGAGCGAACAAGAGCTCAATCCTGTCGTGCATGTCCGACCTGAGGTACATGTCCATGATGCTGGCGTAGGAAGGCGCGAGGGGCTTCAAGCCGCTCGCGACGAACTCGCCCAAGAGTTCCTCTGCGATTTCCGTCTCCCGGGCGCTTGACATCACCTCGATGATCTTACTGTACGCCGCCGCAGTGGCGGCGACGCCGTGCTCCGGCATGCTCCGGAATATCTCCAGAGACCGCAGGGGCTCTCCGCCCTTAGCGTGAAGCTCCATCCGGTAAACGAAGGCCTGGGGAGGGAGGGTGGCAGAACCCGACGACTCGAGAAGGAGCCTGTTCCAGACTCTCTCCGCTTCTTCCACATCGCCCACCTTCGAGCAGGCCCTCAAGACAGAGAGGAGGACGTCCTCGTCCTCCGGCATCCTCCTCCTCTGCATCTCCTCTCTCAGGGCCGCGATCCTCTCCGTGTCCACGACGTCCTGGTGGCTGTGGAGTCGGATCATCCCGGCGTACACGTCCCTCTGTATCTCCAGCTCGCCTGTGACCAGGTTGTTGAAGATGAACTCGGCCTGCTGCAGATAGCGCTTCGAGGAGGGCCCGGGCTTGCTGAGGAGGGCCTGGAAGAGGGCGTTGTGCAGGCTCAGCCGAGGGCTGTAGCCGCCCACCTGAATCATCTTGTTGTAGACGCTACAAGCTTCATCGACGCAGCCCTCCACAGGGGCGCTGAGATACGCCGCCGTGAGGTTGTGGAAGGTCGTCTCGCTCGGCACGCGGCCCTGCTTGATGATGTCGTCGAACACCTCCCGGCATTTCAGGAACTTGCGGTCCTTGCCCAGGCAGTCCGCCAGCTTGGTGGCGAGGGGGAAGTCGAAGCGGAATCGAGGCTGCGCCAGCATCCACCTGTACACCTGGAAAAACCCAGAAACACGGCCGGGGAGATTCATGGGAGAGAAGGCGAAGAAGAGATGGAGGGAGGCAAAAGGGCGAACAGGAGGTGGGCAGAATGGAGGAAGGGAGAATTCTCTTAGAAGAATTCATGTGAGGGGAGGCGTCATTCACCTTGAAGGCGGCGTCGTTCTCGCGCATCCGCAGGCAGTGGACGACGATGTAGGTGACGTCCTGCTGGGATATCCATTTGCGCTGGGCGTTGAGGAGGCGGGTGAGGGTGCCGGGCTTCTGGCCTGGTAATTGCTTGCAGAGCCAGGCCACCTTTGAGCGCCGCCACTGCTCGGGAAGGTCTTCCAGGTCCTTGACCAGCACCTCCTCTTCCTCCCCCTCTGCACCTCCTCCCTGCTCCCGCAGCCGCGGCGGTGGTGCTTCCGCCGCCGCCGCCGCTGCTGGCGACGCCGCGCTGGGCCTCGAGAGGCGGAGAGGAGCGGAGAGGCCGTTGGAGCGGGCGGCGCCGGCGTGATGGAGGACGGGGCTGCCGGTGCTGCTACTGCCACTGCGGAGGGGGGCCTTGTGGAGGGCAGGGCAGAGGGACGACGGCGAGAGGAACCGGAGAGCCATTGGCCGGCCTCTGAGAGGAACCGGATTTGGATTTTCTCAAGGAACTTATTCCCGTCCGTTGGATGCGGGGTGGCCTCTTTCGCTTCGGACCTTATTACCTTGGGCTTCAACCCGTCAGGACTCAGGATTCACGGCCAGTAAAACCTTCTGACTCACCAAACATGCTTCAGGAGAGAGAGAGAGAGAGAGAGAGAGAGAGAGAGAGAGGAGGTGCCTACACCCTCTCCTCCACGCAAGCCGTCCACAGCAGCCTGGAGCTCCACACCTGGACTATGGTGTCCCGGTGCACGGGCCTCCTTCTCCCAACGTCAAAGCCGCACCTCTGGGCCCGGCACCGGGCAATCCTCACGATGCTGACGAAGGACCTCTCTTTGTGCTGCATGAATCAACAACAATTTTGAGAGAAAGAAACCTCTCTCTCTCTCTCTCTCTCTCTCTCTCTCTCTCTCTCTCTCTCTCTCTCCCTCCCCCCCCTCCCTCCCTCTCCAATGCGGCAGATTAAGCGAGGTCACCTACACCGGGGCTGTCAAATCCGCCTTCACAGGCGTCGCACATGTCCAAGGCAATCTCTCGGAGCAGCGGCAGCTGAAATTCGACGCAGCGGGGTGGAGGACCGGTGAGGCGAGGAGATTTCGTCAGAGAAATAAATAGATTCAGCCATACCTTCGAAGCAGCGTGGGATATTATGTTCCTCTTGATTCCCCTGCCCTGCGATTGAAAGAGAGGAGAGATTATGGGGGACGCCCAAGTTCATGAAAAAGTGGGAGGATGACCAGGCCGACGTCTCTGCCTGGCAGCCCAGATGATCACGCCGACATGAAGGACTCAGCAGAATCGGCCCAGCTGGTCTGCCAGCTGCTATAAGTTTGGTGGGCGAGTCAACTCAAACAGAACGACAGACAGGTGAAGTCAATCTCCGTTGCGTCTAGCCAACCAATCTAATCCCGGGCGATCCTAGAATCTATGATCAGAACTCGAAGAACACCACTGGCAACTCCCTTTAATGCGGCCCCTGCTAACACCTCAATGGCAAAAGAAAGGAAGCAGGATGAATAAAAGACTGACGATCCGGATGCCAGCACTCACATTGTGGCGGAGCAAAAGATCCTCGATAGCTACGCACTCCAGCAGCGAGGAGACTCCGGCAGAGGTTATGCTCCCGCAATCCTGACAGTAAAAAATAATCGAGCTGATGAATGGTGCCCATCACCTCGCACGGTAAAAACGGAACAGAAACGCCAGGAACAGCGCATGCAGCAGACCTCCAGATGAAGAACCGTCAATCCCGGCCATCCAGATGAAATTATCTGCTGCGCATCTGTAATAAAGAAGACAAGGTTTCTGGAGAGATGCAGCCCATGGGAATAGATAAAAGGTGGAAGAGATTAAGCAAAAACCGAGCGTCTGGCAGAACCGGACTTGACGTCAGATCACGTTTTTACCTGAATCGAGAAGTTTACACCCAGATAATGAGAGTTTCGTCAGACTTAAACAACTCGCGCTGAGGGTTCTCAAATCATCATTTGTCATCCAAGGAGTGGCCCTTTCTAGCCTCAGTGAATTTAGGTTTTTCATGCTAAGTTGAAAGCTTCCTGGGGTCAAGTCACAGAGGCAGCAGCAGATGTCCAAAACACGTAGATGACGCAGGGATTCCAGAATGCTTCTCAGATCACTGTCAGAGATTACCTGCCAACCACATCGACTACTTAGGTTGTAAGCGAGCGTCTCTTTTAGATTATTTATTCCGTTCTTAGTTTACCTGAAATTTGAGGACCAGCGTGTCTATCAAGGGACAAATCTCAGGCAGTAGAGATATATCCAGCGATGCGCCAAGACCAAATGACATGAACCTTACTCTCGCAAATGCATCCTTTACTTTGAATAATGACGAAGAAGTAAATCCCCAACCAAAAGCCACTTCTTCCAGGAGGCATTTCTCGTTCAGTTCCCAAAATAGATCCTCACAACTTCCGTCGCCAGTTGAGTTTGAAGCAACACCTTCAGTGTTGTGAATATTCCGACACCCACTCACTCTCAACATTCTAAGATCTGGGTTTCTTTTTGTAACATAACATAACGCACGAAATGAAACCTAGAAAACGAGAGAGTCAAATATTAAAGGACAGATTTCTTGCTACATTTTTGCACGAATTGTTAAAAAGGAAAGTTGAGCATGCATGGATTCACGGTGTCAAATATCAGTGAGGAATCTAGCAGAATGCAATTCTACCAAATTCTCATATAATCGTATTCCAAGCTATTTTTAGTTATATCCGCCGATACCACGTCATCTGCCAATGGCATCCACATGAAAGGTAAAAAGAAGCCAACAGACCTGAAGCTGATCCCTAAAATAGACCAAGAGAATTCGGAAATCATGAGTTCTACATACACTCTCTACATTAGAAATAGCTGTTTCACAGATATCTTCAATGATGTGAGCATGACTTCTTGAAGTCTATCTGTTTCGTAACGCCTTCTAAATAGTGTCATTAAGGACGTCTTCTACGTCATATTCTTTCTCCGTGTTTATTTACACTCAATCCTAAAAATTTTCTTAGAAGGTATCAGTTCAACAGTCAACATATTTTCCAGGAAAAGAGGTCGATTTAAGCACAGTCAATCCAGTGGTCGACAAATTAAAGAGGAAAGAGGAAAGTATTGACACCCCCATATGCGTCGACACCTAAGGGTCAAAAGAGGCTAAGTTACCGAGAGTCAAATCACTGATCAACAGTTTTATGGTAAAGGAAGAGGGTATCACCTAAGCTTATCAACATGTGTCAACAACTTCAAAAAAGAATGCGTATTAGTTCATTTTTAATACCATAAATTAAAATGGTTTCAGAACTTATATCCTAATCCATCTCAATAATGACATTCAACACGATCACAAAAGATATTTTAGTCTTGAACATCTTCATATTTCACCATGTTTTGGAAACATTTGAAATTTATCAGAAAATAATAGGCCTCAAATTCACGCTAAGAATATTCAGCATGATTTGAATGAAATGATAAATACATTTATAACTTTAGCAATGGTCAATGATTTATTTTATCTTAATATCTTTTTAATGGACGTCTCAACAGAAAGGGAGAGAGAAAGGAGGAAGGTTGAAAGGGGTATAGAGTCAAGGTTTGTTAGGGTTTATTCAGCCCATACTCACCTTTTTTTATTATTAATTGTTAGATGGCATGAGTTTGGATCCTTGGTAGAAACTTTTGTATTCTAGGGTTCAGTATTTTGTCTTGATGTCGACTAGGCTTAATAACCATGTCCACATTTGTGCTGTGTTGTTGAGCTTAGGACCTGTTGCTTGAGTCCTTTCCACATCAGCACCTGTTTACTGCCATCATTTGTACAGCTTCTGTGGGGATCTGTATCCTTTTGCGCTTGACCTCTTATGTTTTTCTCGGCTTGTTCCTTTGGCTCCATGGTAGGTTTTTATGAGCCTCTCAGTCCTTTAAAGTGTTAGAAGAGCCTACTCACCTATTTTATGCGGAGAAGATAGAAATTTTATAATTATACCCCAACACGTATATTAGATTACAACTGTACCATTATAATTGAAGTAGACCCCAAATCGTTTTTAATTGGTCCGGCCTGAAAAACCTTGATTATGTTTATCAATTCAATAAATGATTTCAATGTGCTTTTATTAACTTGGAGGAACCTTTGGATCGCTATTAAAGTTACGAGGGAATGCAAGCATTATAAACTGGACAATTAGACAAATAATCAACTTTCACGAAAGGATAGAGTGCCATAACTACTCTATTCAGATAGCCCGAAGAATGAGAAGATAAACACACACAAAAAGTCCTATATTCTGAAACATACCAGCGTCTCAGAAACGTCAAGTCTCTCCAATAATGATCCCCTATATTCCGAAAGAGCATCATCGGTGAGAGAAGTTTTACATAAGCTCAAACTTGTTAACATGAATAGGCATCTCAAAAGTTGTTTCATATGCCTAGGTTCAACACCTGCACAAGAACATTGTTGCCAATGAGAAAAACAAGCCAACGAGATAACAAATGTTCATAAATGAAATGAAACCTTTAACCCAACGAAATCACACCGTGGCGTTTAAATACTGGTCAACAATGCACGGGTCAAGGTTTTACATTCGGAGGAGAATGGCTGAACATGTTGAATAATGTAGTAAGGATTTCTTCTGCTGATTTTTGTAGGTTATTGAAT
Source organism: Spirodela polyrhiza (assembly GCA_024713555.1). NCBI lineage: Eukaryota > Viridiplantae > Streptophyta > Magnoliopsida > Alismatales > Araceae > Spirodela > Spirodela polyrhiza. The sequence continues at coordinate 199,951 of CM046530.1, forward strand.
ATATCTTTGACTATTTTGGCTATTTCTAAGAGTATTTAAGGTATATAAACGTCCCTAGCAACTGAAGCCGGAACTCCAGCCCATTATGTGGGCGATATTGGGATTTATGAGCGCCCCTTCAAAGGCTTCATGTTGCCCCCATAAAAAGAGGCTGAATTTGATGTCAGAAAAATAAATTCTTCTACTAGCTCTTCTCCAAGAGGGTCGTGAAGGTCTTTCTCCAGTGTGAAAGCGGGGCTCCAAAGCTTGATGTTGACGGTTATTTCGTCCTTCTTCGATCCACAACAACCTGTAGGCTGTGTGGGATCTCTTTATCTCCGAGAGGAGTATAATTGGTAGGTTGTCTGTTCTAAGATCGCCAATTACACGTCTCTGTCCAAGTGTTCAAGGTAAAATCGTTGACAATCCTATTCTGGGTCTCTCATCTAACCTGCTATCAAGCATGTTGTATTGCTGGTTATAATGGTCTCCAAGTCCCCACCAGCCCTAACTCAACCGCTATTCTAGTCCGCACTTATACATCGTAAATAACCACCCTAGCCAGAGGAAGTTTCCATGCTTCCTACGATCTGAGTCATGGTTCGAAAGGAAGGAACCCTTTTAGTGACCTTAAAGATTACCCGACTATTACCACTCAAAGAGAATATTTTTTTAGTTAGACAACCTTCATTTAGATTGACATCTGCTTGATTTTTCTTAAAACCAGTCAAATGCATGGTGTGTCTCGCATCAAACTGTAGACTTGATCAATTTGACTAATGCTACTAGGAAAATGACCAAAAAAGAGTAAAAAATCATGAAATTAATGGTTGGCTGGGATAACTCGAAGCAAAGCAAAAATGACTTACCCTTGCATCCATCCATCTGCAGCTCTTTGAGTCTAAATGCTGTAGTGTTTGAATGGTCATAATTCTGATGTGATCCAAGGGAAGCATTTGGAAACTCGTACTCAGAACAAAGCATTAGAACTGAATGCATCCCAAAAGAGGTGTAAGATACAGTTATCGACTGAAGACAGATGCATTTCTGTAATAGTTTGGATATGCCCACATCAGTTAGTGCCATACACCCTTTAAGATTCAGGCAGCACAAAGAACCAGAAAGAGCACATATATTTAAGAGGTCCAAATCTGAAATAACAGGAGGTAATGAATTAGCGTTGATCCCAGCATTTATTCATAAAACAAGATCACATGATAAAGGCATAGCTAATGTGAATATATTTGAGATGATGAGGCACGTAGTGAGCCTTCAGACAAAACTTCCAAGTTAGATAAAGTGAAGCAGAAACCACTAATTTCTGAGGGAAATCAGCAATGAAAGCACCATCTGTGTGTGTGCAGAAAAAATTCCGTGCGTAACTAAATTTCATTTCGCATCTTACCATTAAGATCAATTCGGCCTTCCAACGTCAGCTTTCTGATATTGGATGCCATTGGCAGATACTGTAGTGAGGCATATGGCACACCAGAAGACGTTTGATACTCTTCAGAACTTGCCGAGGATATTGTTGCATGAGTGGTCATAACAGGACTAATATTCACAGTTAAGTCGATATTAATGAGTGAAGGGCAATTTCGTACTAGGGAAAACAAGTCCTCTATTTTGAAGTGGGAGCAGTAAGATAACTTCAACACTTGCAGTGATGGAAATGATGAATGTAAGAAACTGATTACAGTATCAAAATGCAACTTCGGGCATTTAGACATATCAACCTCCAATACAGTTTCAAAGGACAGTCTCATTGGCAGCTTTTCCAAGAAGCAATGACTATTTCTACGTAGTTGATCGCGCTCAACCAAAGTATGTAGCATTCTTTTCCTGGATACAGCCTCCATGTCGCTTGGGAGGACAGCCAAATATAGAAGATCCGCCGTCATATGCACACAGCCGGAGAGATCAATTTTCTGGCAAAAAGAAATACGGAAATGGATAATATAACGAAAGGCTATACTATCGGACAAACCTTTTTGGATGTAAGGAAAGTAAACACAGAAGATTCACAAAGAACAACAGGAAGAATGTGAGATAAACAGTTAAATTCTGCTGTTGTCAATCTGTCACTCTTTCTTATACTGCACTTTACAATTTTCAAAAAAGCTTTCCAGCAAGTTCATTGCTCATAAATTCAAGTTACCATTTTATCAAGTGAATAAAAGGAAGTACCTCAGAGTACTGAGTTAGCCGAACCTTTAAGTTATCAAAGTCATCATCCCTGATCAAACCTAATAGTTTAGAAGGCCATTCTTTCATTAGATCAAGGATGCCATTAATGCTCACTTGTGCAATGCTGCAAAACCAACGGCTCTTTTTCTTTCCTGAAAGATTTCGGCAGACTCCAATGACTTGATGAAAAGGTTCAAATTTCGGAATTTTCTGAGAAATTAGATAAAGATAGACCTAACCTGCAGAATATCCCAAAGGCAAAGGAAAGCACGCACCTGCCAAATGCAACGAAAAAACAATCACCGATGAAAAATATAAACTATGCAGGTAAGAAAAAAATTAGAAAATATAAAAAATGCAGGCTAATTGCAACATTCACATATAGAAATTAAACAAGATGGTTACATCACTCATGCACTGGAAAGACTCTATTATAGGAACATAAATGTGGGTCAATCACAGGAAATACGAGCATCAACTATCAAGGCTCACCCTCCACGAGGATCGATATTACCAGCTAATTTCAATTTTAAGAGTGCATGACAAACCCACACTTCTTACCTTCTTAAGGATGCTGATATAATCTTCCTCAGAATCACATGAACATTCACAGATCTTTCTATTGCTTTCAATCCAGTGTAGCAGTGACTCACAGAGTTGCTCCTCACTGTTGAAGACTAAAATCAAAATCTAATTCAAGGATTTTAAAATCGAACATAATTACCGGTAGAAGTGCGTCACTTCTCACTCTTAATGACCAAAAAGATAAAAAATTTGTTCTTTGAAAATACTATGTAATCTAAAGTCGGATTGCCGAATGCTTTTCATTGTTGAGGAGAACAAGTGAAATAAACAATCCAGTATCCTAAATAATGTTAGCATACTGCAAATAAGGGTCAACCTGTACACTGTCAGATCAGGATGCTCTAGGCAGGAGCACAAGAGGTCGTATGGAAGATCGACAAAAGAGGTGCAGGTTATTGTCCACACCTGCAGGAAACCCAAAGCGTATGCAAGTGTCATCTCATTGTGATGGTCGAACAAGAAATCACATTACCTACGCAGTCCCTCATCCCTAAAAAGGAAAGAAACCAAAGATGTCATACTTGAAGAAACTCAGGATGCGAAAATTGTAGTTCCTGTCATTCAACCACTCTTTGAGATAAGAAACTCTCCCTTCCAAAACTAGGGTAGTTCTGTCATTCCAAATGACCCCAATGATTCACACGTAATCTAAGCTACTAAGTTTTTCCATCAAATTTTAATATCCATATTAAGATTCGACATTGAAACCCCTTTCCTACATTACCCAGGTATGACAATTCCCAACATATATTTTGCCCAGCAACAACGTAATGTAATTCACTCTTTTACGAACAAGGCTCCACATCGTAACCATGGTAAAAATTAAGAATGTGACTCTATCAGCTAAAATTTTATAAGCAAAGTGTCAGCCTAGGTGACATGGGAATTAAGACCAATAAAGAGAAAGGCATCCAAAAAACACAAGGCCGACTTTAAACAGGATGGTTGTATGAGTGAATGATTTTTGAGGCCTGCCGTCCGCAGTTAAATAGGTACTAAAGTAGTCACCGAAGTTTTATGTTCTAAACAAGGATTTGAGTGGCCGTGAGATGCATTTTAATAGTATCCGATTGTATTCCGTTTGAAAGTTATTAGATCTCACAGGGCTCTGCTCATGGATTAGTGCTAATTCACATCTCTAAGCGCATTGTGGGAAAGATGATTAGAGTGAGACAAGCACTATAGCTGTCTCAAATGAAAAGTTTGAAGCCTCGAGATCTAATCGTGACAAAAATAATGACGACTACAATACAAGAAGATGCAATTTGGTACATGTAATGGAATATTCCTTATCGTACTGTCGAAATAAAAAATGGTTTTAAGTTAAACTGGATACGTAGAAAGAATAAAAGTGGAAACAGTTGATATATTTGAGTTGATAGCAACGATATTTTGTTTGAAATAAACTATTCATTGGCCCCCTCCTAATTCATCAAGGAAATACTGATAAGACGACGATAATAATTAAGAATGATTAATCGATTGTTGATGCCAACCGCAAAGATAACCTGAGAGTTACTGGAAACAGTCAAACACAATCATCATTCCATGGGAAATAAAAGGTAGCCTTGGCAACTTAGGAACAATGTGTAAAAAATATGATAGAATAAAAGTCATGTACCCACAAAGTTTCGAGCTAGGTAAGCAGAGCAAATCTCCGAGGCAAAACTAATACCTGCAATCATGAATCATTGAAAATCTGCTTTTTGTAAGTATCTTCCAATGATATTTCCAGTATAGTTCAGCAGGAGGAAAAGACTGATGTTTATCTCAAATAAAGGTAGCACGTGTTTACCGTGATCTGAGCTGTACTTCCAAATTTCTGTAATTTTGTCTACTGAAATTTTGAGGGAATGTACTCCCCACACGGATGTCATCTGTTGCAGCCATGCTTTACATTCGGAAAAAAGATAATCCACCCCAAAAAATAGAGAACCCTGGAGATGGTGAAAAAAAAACGTAATATTCTAGCTATGCTTGCACCTGATGCCAGAGAAGGATGTGAAAAGCGAGATTAAACATCTTGGGACAAATCTAAAAAGAACCTTACAAATATGAGGTAGTAAGTATCGTCTCAGAAGTGATGACAGAGAAAAGCGTGGGATATGCGGTCACATTTTCTATGAAGATAATGACAGCACGCTCCGCTAGACAAGTCAGTGACGTTACACTGTCTTTGAATAATACGAGATTCTAACAAGGTCACAGGGCGTAGAAAATCCTGTATACTAGAGAGAAGATCGAGGAATAGCGTTTTTATATAATTAGGCAGAATAAGTGCAGACTAAGGGAGAAGGAAACGGATCATTTATGAGATGATCAAGACACTAATTCTGACTTCCACAACTTCCGCAGGGTGGTATTAATTATGCTTTTTAGAGGTGAAAATAAAATGTGCCTTACCTCAAGGAGGAGGAGGAAATTCTCGGGTTCGATTTTCACTGGGTGACCACATATGCACTGCAGAACACTGACGACAGTTCTGAGGTTGCAACGGATGCAAACGTGACTGGAAACTGATTCACTGAAGAGAGAAAAAAACCATCCATGAACAAGTGGTCATCTTCCCCATTAGAATGATAGACACGGACATCAAAGCGATGCCGAGAATACCCTGTTGAGAGCCGCAAGACAATCAGACGAACGATTTCTTACGACTAGCCCCGCCGACAAGACACCATGTCGTACTAAGCGTACCTGAAGCTCCCACCGAGGAGACCGCGGAAGTACGAAGATTCCTCGACAAGTCTTCTCCGAGAAGCGCGCACTCTGACAGCCGTAGAGCGAAGAATTCGAAGAAGATCCCAGTCTCCGACTTCGGAGGTCGAGAGAGTCGTCTCCCCCTGGTCCTCGTCCTCGCCGGCCGCATCGCTCCCCTCCACCGCCGCGCATCGGAGGGATCGGTGAGCACTAGGACCACGACATCTTCCTCTCCTCCGGGCGCCATGGCGGGGAGTGAAGCACAGACGGCCTCCTCCCACGTCCGCGCGCGAATGAGTTCCCGGCCAGTAACTAAGATGGATGCCAATAAATGAAAATAATAAGCGTCGTCGAATAATTAATATATAACTTTAAAATAAATAGGCGGATGATCAAGCAACAAATAAATAAATATATGCAGCAAGAGGCCAGATTATATTTGCTATCACGAATTTTATCGAGGACAATTCCGTTTTTTAATGATCAGACGTATTTACCTCGAATTCGCTTATTCTGGACCGATAAAAAAATACCCAAATAAATTCCATCTCGTCTCTCGCTCCATCTTTAAATGTCACATTAAGCCGGGGAAATATATATCTTTTTTGTAAAATGATCGAGCCGTATTGGTAACAACTTCGCTAATTATTTTAATTTTTTGCTGCAAAGAATTACCCAGCGTGCGTTTTTTTATTTTTTTTTATTATTTTGGATAATTTCGAGTCTGGCCCACCAGTCACGTCTGTCGTCTAGGATAACTTAGCGAAAAAATCAGCTCGATATTAATTTCGGGAAAAAAATGGAATTATTTTGGGTATATTTCAGAGTGAAATGACGGTGGGGTCCCAGAAGCTATCACGTCGACGACGGCCCAAAATAGGAATTCCGGTGACCATCCTCTGAATGCGGAGAAATCATCCGCCGGGCAGCTCGGCTCAGAAGCGCGTCCCGCGTCCGGCCTGCCCCCTCTACGTGACGGGGATCGTTTGAAGGTTGGTGGTTCTGTGATGAAGTCCAAAGACAGGATTGCCTACTTCTACGACGGTGCCTCTCTCTCTCTCTCTCTCTCTCTCTCTCTCGATGTCTCATGCTGGTGCGCTCGTCGAGCGCGCATATTTCTGTTCCGTCTCTATAGAACCAGCCTTTTTACCCGTGTTTGTTTGGAGAGAGCCAGTGGAGACCGTGCTGATAATTACGGAGACGAATATGAAATCTCGTGGGAGGTTGCGGATATTTACCGCTTTAATTCAGAGTAGAGTAGATTAGAGTCAAGCCTCTGTGAATTAATCGGACGAAAAAAAATGGAGAAAGAACAAAAAATACTTGTCTGGAGTCACATGTTGTCGCAGAAGCAGAGAGGTTAGCAACGCAATTAGTAGATTAAAAAGAGGAAGAGTTTTATTTTATTTTATTTTATTTTGAGAAGAAATTGGAATCCAACCGAAGAATGAAAAACTGTGGCGTCCTGAAAGTGGTTGGACGCTAGTGCTCCATTGATCACTGGTCTCTATTCTCTCTTATTTCGGAAGACAGCGCAGTGTTACCTGATCTGTCTTGCTTTTAATCTGGTTCTTGTTTCTGTTTCAGGAGACGTGGGCAATGTTTATTTTGGACCAAACCATCCGATGAAGCCTCATCGCCTTTGTATGACTCACCATCTTGTGCTCTCTTACGGACTCCACCAGAAGATGGAGATATATGTTAGTCATATAGAGTGGTTTCGTTGCTGTAAATGACCCACCACGAGCGTGTCTATATACTTGAAGTTTCCCTACTAAACATTCTTCATTATGCGTGCAGCGTCCGCACAAGGCATATCCCGTGGAGCTTGCCCAATTTCATTCCACAGACTATGTGGAATTTTTGCACCGGATTACTCCAGACAAGCAACATCTATTTCCAAATGAACTAAGAAAATGTAGGATTGAGAGGCATGCAGTTATTTCCTCTTAATGCATTATTGTCTTTAACATAGTTTCAATGTCTATAATAAGATTAACTCTGGAGCCTGGCTGCCGGTACATCTGTTCTCTGCTTCTAAGTTATACTCAATCCTGGCATTCTGTTACACTTATTAATCAAAAGTTTGGAAAAATAACTTGGTTTAAAATTCACATTAGCTGCATTACCCTGAAGCATGGAACTCGATGAATATTTTTTATGCTATGCACCTTAATCCCATCAGTTCGTTTTTGTCACATTTTTCATCTTTTGGGTGCTAAAAATTTCTTTCTGCAGATAACGTCGGAGAAGACTGCCCCATATTTGATAACTTGTTTGAGTTCTGTCAAATTTATGCCGGTGGTACAATAGGTAATAGCAACTTTCACTATACGAAACATTTTTCCAGGTAGGATTATATGTTAATTGTTTGAATATGTTTTTAGATGCTGCACGGAGATTAAACAATGGACTATGTGACATTGCCATAAATTGGGCTGGTGGCTTGCACCATGCAAAAAAGTGCCAGGCCTCTGGTTTTTGTTACATCAATGACTTGGTTTTAGGGATTCTCGAACTTCTTAAGTATCATGCTCGAGTTCTATATATTGATATCGATGTACATCATGGAGACGGAGTTGAAGAAGCCTTCTATTTCACTGACAGGTAAAGAAATTCCATATCAAATCCATATGTTTACTTAGTCAGATTTACAAGATAATTGTGATGTGTTTGAAGCAGACGTTTATTTCCTCATCCTTTGCCTATTCTCCCATGGAAAGCAAAATGCATGCTGTTCATGGATTAATCTAGTTGGGTTTATAGCAATGGTCTTTGTTACATACATTTTTTTTGCTTTTGTTTTTTCAGGGTGATGACTGTTAGTTTTCACAAATATGGCGATATGTTCTTTCCTGGAACAGGAGACGTTAAGGTAACTTATTCTTGCTATCTTTAATACTTACTGCTATATTTAGCTGAAGTATCACTTGCGACATGCGGCACAGAAAGTATTATAAATGTTGGCTGGCTGAGTCCTGGTAGTCTATGGAGATGTGAGAATCCCTTTTTGAGTCTGTTTGGTGTGATCTTGTTTTATCTAGTGGATTTCGAATAATAAAAAAAAGATTGAGAGTTGTGAAGTTTCCTTCTTTAATAGCATCCTCTATGCTTTTATTTTAGAATGGGCATCTGTCGTTGCAGATTATTACAATTCGTGTGCGCGTTTTCATCAGACATAGTTTTTATTCGTAACAAAGTGCAATGAAACAACTGCACTTGCATGGATTTTACAGGAAACAGGAGAAAGGGAAGGAAAATATTATGCCATAAATGTTCCACTCAAGGATGGCATAGACGATAATAGTTTCACTCGCCTTTTCAAAACAGTAAGTTGAAATGGACAGTTTTTTCTTGTTGTGTTAAAATTTCTGTTAAAAAAAGTCGGGGTTTTCTCGAGTTACCATTCCTTTTGAGGGCTTCAGAAGAATATTTTCATATGCAGATCATTGCAAAGGTTGTTGAAACTTATTTGCCAGGAGCAATTGTTCTCCAGTGCGGCGCTGATTCACTTGCTAGGGACCGACTGGGCTGCTTCAACCTGTCCATTGATGGTGCTCATCTTTATCTTTATTCTTTTATATTCAACCTGGGCTACAAGTGGTTCTGGAATCCTGAAAGAATGACAGTAATAGTGAAAGTATTTTTTTCTCCTTCAGCAGAATCACCTGGGTTAACTAATACGTCATCATCATCAAACTGGTGGAAATGAATATTTCCATGGCCTTGTGTTTCTCTTCCTTTTTTACACAAGAAACACCAAAATGTTAGGCTTCGAAATTTATGTTTTGTACTTGATAGTTACATTGTCTCACCTATCTGTTAGTATTTGACATATGTACAAGATGTCCTGTCTAGCCTAAGAAAGTATTTGACATAGGTAGTGGTTAAATATTTCTATCCTTGGAAAAAAGATTATTGTCTCTCTGTATAGGAATCCAGTGACCTGAGTTTTAAATGAAAAATGATTTTAATGGTTAGAAGCATGAAAAAAAAATCTGCTAATTCTTGTGACCCTGAATAGATTGTCCATTAACAGCGGATAAGAAAGTGGGCGACCAGACCGAGTGCCATGTTACCGTGGGTAGAGAGAGACCTATTAGGAACCCTCTCAAGAGCAAGGTCACCGTTGATTCTGGCATCCTTGACCACTACCTAATCGACGTAGGCGGGTAAAAACAATCATCGACTAGCTGAGCATTTAATATCCTAAACTTTGAGTACAGCTCCGGAGCCCTTGCTCCTGCTGAGACGAACCAGTTTCAGCCACTCACCGTTGGGGGCAGTGGGGGAGCAAATGACATCCAAAAAAATTGTCACCTTCTGGACAAGAAAATCGTATTTCTTATCATGTTCCCCTAGGGGAAAAGCAGTTGGAGGAAGAAAAATGGATAGGAGGAGGATCCATCTCATCATCAAGTGAAAATATAAATTTTTGATGGATTTTTGGGCGCCCAACCTTCATTGTCTCATTTTTTTCCCAAGGTTTTTTTAGAAGTACGAAACAACGTAGCAAGAAACCAGGGGTATGTGGTGGAAGAAGAGGGATTGGTATGGAGATGGCTGGCTACTGGCCAAAATAATTGAAACTGTTCATGAATCTTGACATGAAGAAAGAACGTTAGGAGTTTTTGCCTTCTCGAATGCTTCTCTACAATAAGTTGGAGAATAATTATTTTGAATTGGATTTCTGCCCCCCAAAAAAAGGTACACTAGAGGGCACTATTGATATTTGGGTGAGGCCACTTGATTCCCATTATCCTGAAAGTATTTGAGCCAGAAATTCGTGGGAGAAAAGAGCCACTTGATGAACACTGTCCAGGGACATTTAATTCCTTGGAGGCCTGGTGCTCTTTAAAAAGAAGTTATTTCTTCCCCAATAGAGGGATGCATAAGAAGACGACTGGAGACTAATTTGTTTTTCCAAGAGTCACACTTAGCTCAAAGGAGAGAAGAGGAGATGGAAGAGGAGGTCATCTTGTTCTAACAGGCCAATTCTCGGGCCCATTTTGAGAAGCCTAAGCTCAAGTTCCAGTAATATTCCACGTGATCTTAAAGCCAGTGGTTGCAAAGCAATTAGGCTTCATGAGGTGATAAAATAACACTGTGAGATCATATATAGGCTTAGAACCCAACAATTTACAGAGATATAATAAGATCTTATATGGGTCTAGGGACACGTAGTTAAAATATCCGGTATGATGCTATGTAGGCTTGGAGCGTAATTTTTAAAGGATCTTCGAAGACCTGATGTAGACTCTGAGTTAAATGGCTAAAAAATTTAGTTAGCCCACATTTGAGCCTAGTTCTCTGGGGTAAGAATCTGTCTGATGAACCATCATGCAGGCTTAGTTCCAATGATCTAAGGATCTATTAAGACCTTATGTGATAGTGGTTGAAGGTTCTAAGAAGACTTTATTTATGAGTATAGAGTCCGGTAGTCAAAAAGTCTAATAAGACCTAATGTGGGCTTAAACTCCAGTGGTCTAAGCCAATGTCATGAAGCCTTATATACTTTGGTCAGCCTCTTCAACAATTCTCAGGATCAAAATTTAGACAAACTCAACAAGTGAAGAGATGGTTGCAGAATGAGTTCTTGTGCATCGGTTGGACTTGGACGTCTGAGCTCGGCATGGGGTTAGAAGAGTCTGATAGGACAAGATGTATATCTCAAGTTAACTGATAGGACAGAAGCCAAAATTGAGGCTATCAATGAGCCCAGCATTAAAATAATGCTATCTCGAATCTCTCAAAAATACAAAATGTAACGAGTTTTTCTCTTTAAAATTAAGCATGTGCTATCAGATTACTACAACAAAAATGTGACTTGTTGGGAAAGGACTCAGCTTTTAATATGCAAAATAATCCCGTTATTTTAAAAAATTGATTAGAGAAGAAGGAGAAGGAGAAGAAGAAGAAGAAGAAGAAAAAATTCCTATTCTATTTAAATTCTCTTTTCTTACTCTACACTCAGTAAGAGGAACAACGCTACTCATTCCATTTGACCAAACTAGTATGTCATGTTCGTCCCACTATAGTTTCTGATACCATTAGAATAAATCAGTGGGAAAGCCAGTCAACTTATGCCATGATCAGAATGCCAGAATAAGGAATGTCATAACGTAAAATGTTGTATTACGCAATAAGTTGCTGGGCGAAATTCGTTTTGACATTCTGCAATTCGCAAATCACTCTCATTGATCACAAGGTGTGACCATGTAGTTCACTCAAAGTGGAAATGTGGTATCTTACTTTTTTCCGCAATACTTCAAATGTAATCCCTTATATTTCACAAATGTACAGATTACATCCGGTTTAACTGTGTATAAGGTACATTTCATTCTTATATTTACTTTTTTCAAGTTTTGCTTATGCTCTGACTGCTTTCTTTCTCGCAGGGCATTCCGAATGTGTCAAGTTCGTAAAAAAATTTAACTTACCTCTATTGGTATGTATCATTTTCCGTTTTCCTTTTAATTTTCAGTCTCCAGAATAATAGTCGACTATGAACAATGTTCTTCTGAAGGTCACTGGGGGCGGAGGATACACAAAGGAGAATGTAGCTCGATGTTGGACTGTTGAGACTGGTGTCCTACTAGACACAGAGCTTCCAAATGGTATGGTTTTTTTTTAATGAATTTTATTCTAATTTGTTGGGACACACAATTTGAGTGAAGTGATACAGGGTAATCGGCGATTCATTGATCTATCTTAGAGAACAAAAAAGAAAATCCCCTTGATAATTTTTAATTTCTAAGTTTAAGCCTATAAAAAGTATCTTCATGCTTATTATAGGTTCTCTATCTCTTCCCTGCAGAAATTCCAGACAATGATTATATCAAGTATTTTGCTCCAGACTACTCTTTGAAGATTCAGAGTTCAAATCTGGTAAGTGTATGGAATCACGCGTATATTTTCAGCTCTGCCGATTTTACTTCTAGTGGCGAGTCTATGCATCACTGATTTCTGCCCCTACCTTCAAATTCATAAAACTTGTTGGCTGCGGACCCTGTTTTAAGCAGCAAGTTGTGGATACTCATGCTGTCCAATAAGTTGAATATCTTCTCGTTATATGATCAGGAGAACTTGAATAGCAAGTCATACATCAGTGCGATAAGGAGCCAAGTATTTGAAAACTTGCGGTGCATACAACATGCTCCTAGCGTGCAGATGCACGAGGTAGGCACCAATCCAACTCCGGTTTCTCGTTCGTATTTTGCTCGGCTGTGGCATTTGAGGTTAACGCTGTAGCTGTCAAGGAATCTTGTCCGAGGATGGACAGATTCGGAGCCATACTCCCGAGATTGTACAGGGGAATGGGCGTCTATCTACCTGGTCAGACTAGCTGGGTGCTGCAATCGTTATAATTTCTCAGATTAAATTCGACCGGCGCTCAGATTAAAGTTACTGGAACCTCTCTGCTGAAGGAAAACTCGGAGAATGAATGAAAAATTGGCGTTCATGATGTCTTAAAATGAGGTTCTTCCTGCTCTTTCTCGTTGCAGGTGCCTCCCGACTTTTACATCCCAGATTTTGATGAAGCGGAACAGAATCCTGATGAAAGAATGGACCGTAAGCGAACCCTGTCCTCTGGAAGCAGTGATTATTCCGATTTTATTATTATTATTATTATTTTCGTGAGCATCTGAGCAGAAGTAGGCCATCTGATGAGTCTTTCTTTGTCCTCCTCCGTTTCAGAGCACACTCAGGACAAGCAGATTCAGCGCGACGACGAGTATTACGACGGGGACAACGACAATGGCCCCAACATGGACGACGCCACTTGACTCTCTCTCTCTCTCTCTCTCTCTCTCTCTCTCTCTTCTGGATTTCCATTCCTGCTTAAAATCGTCCGTCTTCTGGTCTGGTGTACGTGCTGAGCTTGCGACCCCTCCCCCACAGCGCAATCGGTTGTGTAGTCGTCTCTGCGTGCTCTGGTGGGCCCCACTGGTCAACGGTTGTGGGCCCCACGGCCCAGAACACGTGCCTCGCGTGCGGACCCTCCGTCGGCGGGGCGTCGTGGCGCGGAGGCCGCCCTCGAATCCCTCCAATCGTGCGGTCCAGACCGCCGTCGGAATCGTCCCGTGGATTCGAGGCCTCCACGTCACCCGTTGCGGTTTACGTCGGCGTCAACGTTTGTAGGCAAAAAGTCAACACCTTCATCCATAGCGGCGGTCTCTCTCTGGGGATTAATCAATCCGCCGATAAATCCCAGATGCGAGAAAATTCGCCAGAAATTTCCAAAATTACGAGGCCAATTTCATTTTAACGATGTTCTGAGAAGTGGCCGCCATTGGCGGACAGGAGGGAGAGTCTGGGGGGGGGGCCCGGCCTGGGTCTGGATAATGGCCGGCGGGTGGGCCGCGCGACGCGTATATAAGCCGGAGAGGGAGGAGGTAAAGGGAGGAGGGGATTCCGTGCACGTGAGAATTGGCCGACGTTGGTCGGGGTTTGCTCTCTTGTCCGCGTCGATCTGCTGCCGGGACAGATTTATAGATCCCTGTTCTTGACGATAGCTCCCGCACCCCCATTTTCTCGAAGAAGATCTTCCTTCTTCCCGTTGTGCTTCCCTTTTTTTTTTATAATCTTCTGTGGTGGGCCGCGCGATCGCGAGCGGGCACTGCGGAATCCGGCGAGCGGGAGCTCAACCGGGCATCGCCTTGCTGTCTGCGGACCCGCGGCTGCATTTGACAGGTTTACCAGGTAATCTTGATGGGCTCCGCTGCTTTCTAGAGTTTCAATGGGGGTGGGGGGAATCTTTGCGGCGTTAATCGGCGGCGGCCCGTCCGCCATCCTTTTTCTCCTTCTTCCTCCCGAAGCTTTGTCGGGAGAATCCAGCGCATCCCTCTTCTATTGCTCGACCAGGTTCCCGTACAATCGTCAGAATTGCACGATCTGATCTTTCTGTGGCGCTGTGCGCGTGGGACAGACGCCACGGCAACCCTCCCGCGGGCGTAGGCGCATTCTTCAATCTGTGCCTGCCCGTTGTTGGCTGTTGCGGGGCGCCGGCCGGATCTTACCGACGAGTGAAACAGTAGGAGTTTAGCTAGTCTTCTTTGTCTCTCGCTCGGCGTTCCCGCGCGTAGATCTTCTTCGGGCTTCCTGCGTGTTCTACCTGAATAGAAGATATCTTGGTTCTTGCGCTGGAATTTTGTTGTCTTATAGTTTTTTGATCTAGATTTCCATTGCGTCCTCACTGTCGTCGTCGTCGTCATCATCATCATCATCATCTGTTCGCATGAAAATGTTTTTATCCCCGCTCCTGATAATTTTAATCGCGGCCTGTTCCTGTACAGGCACATATTGATCAGCTGAAGATCCTTCACGGCGGCCTGCTGTACGATGAGGGGTGTAGAGATGTCTCCGCGATTGTTCTATGGGGCTCCTCCGGGGGATCTCTGTTCAAGATCGCGAGGAAGCCCAAATCCGGGTTGGCCGTCTGGGACCCATCTCCAGAACAGGAAGAAACACTCAGAAAACGGGACGCAGTGTGGACGCCATCTGAAGGGTTCCACGAAGAACTTGAAGATTTGTGCGCTCTGGAATGGCGGACCTCTTTACCGTGGAAGTAAAACATTTGGACGCCCAGAACTCCCGTTCTGCCGTTGCCAGTTGCCTGATAGGATCACTGAGATGGGCAGCGATGCTAAAAATGGGACCTTTTTTAGAGAAGCGGGTAGTAAAAACATGTACATGGACGGGGTAAACCTCAAAGATGTAATTGGATTGGAGGAGCTTCGGCGCCCGGAAAATGGTGAGGAAGAAGACTCTGCGCGTGATGGCTTGGCCTCGAGACCCACTCAGCACAAGGAAAGAGGAGGGCAGACCGTCGAGGATGAAGCTTGGAACCTTCTGAAGGAATCTGTGGTGTACTACTGTGGTAATCCAGTTGGAACGATCGCTGCAAATGACCCTTCAGATGCGACTGTTCTGAACTATGATCAGGTCTTTATTCGTGATTTCATACCGTCTGGCGTTGCATTCCTGTTAAAAGGAGAATATGATATTGTCCGCAACTTCATCCTCCACACACTTCAGCTTCAGGTGACGCCTTCCTTTCCATTCTGATCCACAATTAATTAACTACTGTTGACTGCACTATGATAACATTTTATATCGATCCCGGCACATTTATTCCCAATCTTTTTCTTTCACCTGTTTGGCGCACTAGTGCCTTGTAAGCTTGAAGTTGCGACATATTTTTGTTCAAAAAAAATATATGTTAAAAGTTTATTTTAGGATATGAATTAGAACAGTATACCAAAAGAGTATCCTCTCCTGGACTAGGCTCATTTAGGTTAAACGTAAGAAAGGGACACTGGTTTAGGGCTTATACAAGAGAGGGAGGCTGCATTTGAAACCCCTGTGGATTTTGGCCGTATAATTCTTGACTCGGGCCCGGGTTGACAGGATGAGGACTTTCGTTGTTGACACACTTTTTTGGTTGAATCATGCCTCATGCTACGAGATGTGGTTGCTCTCGTTTGCCGTTGACCCACGACCTAGTGGATCACATCTGGGCGGGTCATCTCATGTGCTTTTCAATTTAAGATTAGACTCACCGGCTCATGGATCGGCTGGTAAGGTTGATCTGTTTGTATCTTTGCTCGTGCATGCGCTCATGTAACTTTTTTCATTGCAAGTTCTTCAATATCACGACGCAGATTGGTTATGACTTGTTCCTCTTCTAAAATCGCTCGTTTGACTTTGTCATGGTTGCTCCCATTGTTGACAGAGCTGGGAGAAGACGATGGATTGCCATAGTCCAGGTCAAGGACTCATGCCTGCCAGCTTCAAGGTGCGGACAGTTCCTCTGGATGGCGATGATTCTGCGACCGAAGAGGTCCTCGATCCGGATTTCGGAGAGTCGGCGATCGGCAGAGTAGCCCCTGTTGATTCTGGTAAAACGCCTATAAGCGGACTTTCAGTATTTCTTTCTTCTAAAATGCCTGCCTGCCTGCCAGCCAGCCAGCCAGCCAGCCAGCGTTTGATACTGAAATATGTGAGATCTCTTGCAGGGCTGTGGTGGATTATATTGCTGAGAGCTTATGGAAAATTCTCTGGGGATGCATCGGTTCAGGAGAGAATCGATGTCCAGACAGGGATCAAGATGATCTTAAAGCTCTGTCTTGCTGATGGCTTTGATATGTTTCCGACGTTATTGGTGACGGATGGTTCATGCATGATCGACCGTCGCATGGGAATCCATGGCCACCCTTTGGAGATTCAGGTAGGACAAACCACAGAATCATCACTTTTTCCTTCCTTCCTTCCTTCCTTCCCTCCCATGCATCACTTCCAGCTATGATTCGGATGATCAGGGCCGTGGTTTCTGAGAAGTGGGTCGGTTCATCTTCTAAAAATACATGAATTTTTGCCGCAGGCCCTCTTCTATTCGGCATTACTCTGCGCCCGCGAGATGCTCGCACCGGAAGATGGGTCGGCCGACCTGATCCGAGCGTTGAACAACCGGCTCATAGCACTATCCTTTCACATCAGGGAGTACTACTGGATCGACATGAAGAAGCTCAACGAGATCTACCGGTACAAGACGGAGGAGTACTCTTACGATGCCATAAACAAGTTTAACATCTACCCGGACCAGATTTCGCCGTGGCTCGTGGAGTGGATGCCCAACAAAGGTGGCTACTTGATCGGAAACCTGCAGCCCGCCCACATGGATTTCCGCTTCTTCTCTCTCGGGAACCTGTGGTCCATCGTGTCCAATCTCGCAACCGCGAAACAGTCGCACGCCATATTGGATCTCGTCGAGGCGAAGTGGTCCGACTTGGTGGGGGACATGCCTTTCAAGATCTGCTACCCTGCTCTCGATGGACAGGAATGGGCCATCATCACCGGCAGCGACCCAAAGAACACGTACGTGTCCATCCTCCCTCTGAGCTTCTTTACCTTGTGAACAGCCGAGTCTCCCGTCGGGTTCTTCGTTGCAGCTTTTGAAACTCGTGATTAGAGATGGCCCGCGCCCGCCTCCTCCGTAGCCAGTTGGTTCTGAGAGCTGGGGTGGTGGCACGGAGAAAACCCCGTTGACGCTGCCCGCGCGCATGGCAGAGCTCAAAAGTCAGCGGGGATGCTGATGTCCTAAGGATAGCGACAGACAGAGTAGTGATTGCTTGCTCGATTACTCGTACTGATCTGGTGATTTGTGCAGGCCCTGGTCGTACCACAACGGCGGCTCTTGGCCTACGCTGCTCTGGCAGGTGAGCCGCTTCCCAGTCTGATCTGACCCTTCCCACGCCCCAGATTTCGGACTCTCGCACGGTCTCTTGATTAACGCGCCCTCCGGGGGACTTGCAGCTCACCGTCGCCTGCATAAAGATGGGGAGGCCCGAGATAGCCGCGAGGGCCGTGGAGCTCGCCGAGAGCCGGATATCCAGGGACAAGTGGCCCGAGTACTACGACACCAAGAGGGCCCGCTTCATCGGGAAGCAGGCGCGGCTCTATCAGACGTGGTCCATCGCAGGGTTCCTCGTGGCCAAGCAGCTCCTGGCCAACCCGGACGCCGCCAAGATGTTCGTGGTCGAGGAGGACGCCGCGCTGGTCAGCGCCATGAACAGCATGTTCGGGTCGAGCCCCAGGCGGAAGCGGGGCTCCAAGGCTCCGAAGAACAGCTACATTATATGAGAGTCCCGCCCCTTCCTCGTGTAGATATTATACGCATGCAGCTTCTGCGCTTTAATTGTGAAGCTGCATCATTGCCTGGAGAGTTGTTTTTATTCTCCGGGGATAAGCTGTAAGCAGAGCTGGGGGCGGCCGCTGTCACCCGGAGGGGTTACTCGAAGGCGGAGCTGAGACTGGACAGGGAACGACCACTGTAATACCCTTGGAACAGACGAGCGCATGTTGAGCTCCCAGAGGATATTCGATTTCATGGGGTCGGTGTAAAGGCTCCTCTTTACCATCTCTCTCTCTCTCTCTCTCCCTCTCCCTCTCTCTCTCTCTGGAACCCGAGGGGGGTGGCTTTGACTTTCCGACACCCATTTGGCTTCCCGGGTCAAGGAGCATCTTCAAGCTGCAGACATATAGGAGGGAACGGGGGCTGGAGAGAAGTGCGAGGAAAATTGTAGGCATAAAGACAGATCAAAGCAGGAATCAGGCAACGAGTTTTGACGACAGCAGCCGTGGCCCACCTTGCCCACTTCTCTCTGGAGCCCCAACTCTGAGAACAGGACCTCGAGGCCGACACAACGGGGGGAGGCGCACGCTTAGTTGTGGAAACTTCAAGACAAGGCAGGCCGATTCAGATGCGACTGAGATAGAGCTTCAAGTCCTCTCTTTTTTTTTTTTTTTTTTTTTTTTTTCCTTTCCTCCCTCCTACAAATCATGAGCTGAGCCTGTAGTTCTTGGCAACGATGTCGTCCAGTAAGGAGCCGCATGCATCTTCGAGTATGTCCAACACCTGGAATAGAACCGTCAAATGGAAGAAAATGGTGATGTTCTCAGATAAAGGGTGGGTCCTAGACGGAGACTGCAATATTTATGCACAAAATCAAGCTGTCCGGCAGCGCTCCCAGTCTAGAAATAAGCCCGTTGTTGTTCGTCTCACCTTCTCAAATCCCTTCGGCCCGCCGTAGTAAGGATCAGGGACCTCGGTTTCCTTGTGCTTCTGGCAGTAGGAGCACATCAGCTTGACCTGCGAAGAACAGCGCCCCGATCAGCGGCAGACGGCCCTTTTTCTTGAATAAAGCAACAACGACCGGGGATCGCAGAGCATCAGCGGGAACGATAGTGTGGTCTTGCTTCTTCTTTATTTTTCTTTTTTTTTTTTTCGAGTTCCGTCGGAACCCATCATATATATACTGAAGACGAGTCGAAGATCGAAGATCACGGAGATGGGTGTTCACCGACCTTGTTGGGGGCGTCCTCGGGGAGCTCCTCCTTGGTTCTCCATCTCTGGTAGGCCTTCAGTATATCCTCTGGGAGAGGGAGAACGATCGAAAGATGAGGCAAAATCGAAGATGGAATTCACTTTGTTCCCAAAAACACTAAGAACCCGATGTTCACGGAGGAACCGGAAAAGTTTCTCCAATTGGGCGTCGGCGTAGTGCCAGCAGGAGTGCGGTGACGGCACCTTTGTTCTGCAAGTCCATTGCTAATATGAGATCGAAGTCCCTGAAATCAGATGGCCGGATGGGCCGGGAGATCGACGTGATCTCAATTCCCCTCCTCTTCGACGCGGCCCGCATCCGGGGGTCAGCCGGATTGCCCTTTCGTCGCCCCAACCCCACAAGAACCAGAAACAGCAGCCGATCAATATCCGCGCCGCAGGCAGGGGCCATTGCGGTGATGAAAAGGAGTGGGGAATCGGAAGTCCAGTACCTCGTGGTAGCCGATGGTGCCGGCGGAGTCGATCCTGAAACGGGCATTCAGCCCCTTCCTGTCCACCAGATCCGTGAACACGCCCTCCGCCGCAGGACTCCGGCAGATGTTCCCTGACCAAACCGCGATCGAAAGTTACAAGTGAGCACTATCACAGGGAAGGGAGCACATCTATGGAGAGAGGAAGAATCGTCTCCTTCTCCCTCCTCCCGAGCCCAGGAGTAAGGGATCACCGAGGCACACAAAGAGAACGGCGAAAGGCCTGCTCCCGCCAGAGCTGGCCGACGACGACATGGAGCCGCCGTTGTCGTCGTCGTCGTCGACGTCGGCGGCGGCGGCGGCGGGAGAAGCAGACGAAACGGCCGCGGACAAATGGGGAAGACGACGCAGGTGCCTCCGGATATCCGGAAGGACGGCGATTCTTACTGGTGCAGCAGCGAGCCCCTTTCAGACTTTTTCTTGTGGGCCCTGCGGATGAAAGAAAATTACGTTTTCCCCCTTCATTTTGCATAGAGTTTCCCAACACCCCCTGACTTGGCACAAATCCGTATACATCACTATGGTTATTAACAGAAAGTTGGAAGCTACACCATCGCCGCTTTACAGTTTACACAGAGCGAGAGAGAGAGAGAGAGAGAGAGAGAGAGAGAGCGAGAGAGCGTAGAGGAAGCGGCCGCGAGGAACAGGTCCCTGGAGAGCCGGCCGGCCTTAGAACAGCTCGAACTCCACCTTCTCCCCGTTCCCAAAATCCAGGCACCTGGCGGGCTTCTTTCTGCTCACCACCGCCGGGGCGGGAGCAGGCGGCGGCGGCGGCGGAAGCAAAAGCTCGTCGGGGGCCGGCGTCTCCGGTGGGATTGTACAGCGGATGAGAGCCCAGTTCAGTCCCTCGAAAAAGGGGTGGCGCTTGATCTCCGTGGCACCTCGGATCGAGCCGAGCCTCCTCTCCGGATCCTTCACGAGCAGGCCCCTGATGAGCTCCTTGGCCGGGACGGTCACTGCCGGGCTCTCGGGATAGCAGAGATCCTGCGTGACGATGTTCATCAGAGTCTCCTCATCGCTGGCGCCTTTGAACGGCGTCCTCCCGAACAGCAACTCGTACAGGAAGATCCCCAGCGTCCACCAGTCGACGGAGCTCCCGTGGCCTTCCCCTTTGATGATCTCCGGCGCCAGATACTCGTGAGTCCCCACGAAGGAGTTGGATCGCGCCTCCGTCGGCTCCGCCACCAGCTGCGGAAGCGCGGCAGCCTGATCCTTGCTCCTCGCCGCGCTGAGCGGCACGAGACGCGGGGTCAGGCAGGAGACTTTGGCGCAGGGGGGATCAAGACACAGAGGATCGACGCAGCTGAAATTCGACGGCGTCTCCTCCGCTTCCGCGTTGCCGGAGAGCGGGGATCTGAGGAGGACCGGCGTCACGGAGCACCGCAGAGAGAGGTCGAAGTCGGACAGCATGATGTGGCCGTCTTCTCTGACCAGAATGTTCTCGGGCTTGAGATCGCGGTAGATCACCCCGAGCATGTGGAGGTACTCCAGAGCTAAGAGCACTTCCGCGACGTAGAATCTGTGCAGTGCAGCAAAGGACAGAGTCAGAAGGGACTGGTGGCGAGGATTGGACTGCAATCTGCAGATGTTGCGAGTCTCATGGTGTTCTCTGTAAAAGGAGCCGGAAAGGAGGCTCGGCTCCCCTCTGCTCGGCATATCCATGCTGCCCACAAACAAGCTTCTACAGAGAGTCCCATGGATTGCCCCGGATGGAGCAGAGTCCTTGCAAATTTCACGCCGAAGATGGGAAAAAAAAAGAAGAAAAAACGCGCGTACCTAGCTGCAGGTTCAGAAAAGCTCCTCCACGGCTGCTTCTGTCGGAGGACATGCAGGTCTCCACCGGGGCAATACTCCATCACCAAGCATGAGAGATTATCTGTTGTAAAGTAGGTGTACAGCGTTGGGAGGAACGGGTGATCCAAAATCTGCAGTATCTCTCTCTCTGTCTGTGCTCTCGGCATCTTCTTCCTGCTCAACAGGAAATCATTGTCCATAACTTTCAAGGCAAACAAGCAGCCCGAACCGACCAGTTCGGCGACATACACAGTTCCAATGTCCCCACAGCCAAGTCTCTTCAGCAGCTTGAAGTTGTTCAACCGTATGCATCCCTGGTTCATCTCAACATGGCGAATGGCCGTCCATCGGAGATCTCTTGACATGTGAGGCTTACAGCCATTGCCGCTGGAGATGCTCTGATTACTCTCGTCGCTGATGCTCGTACTGGTGCTGTAATCGCCCACGCTACTTTTTGAGCTCTGCGAGCGTTCCCCCTTTTCTCTGGATCTCTGGCCTATCCTCACTTTCCCCTCGAAGCCCATGCAACTGTCCCCTCTCCTTGTAGACCCCGGCATGGCCTCATCATAGTCCCCCTTTCTTGAACTTACTGCGGCATTATGCGCACCAGCTGAGGACGCCGCAGTGCATTCTCCATAGTACACCATTTTACTCCTGCTGTAAGCTTCACGCTCAGAACTGCCAACTACCTCAGGCGTTGACTTTTTCTTCGACGTGTTCTTGCCCACGTAGGTGGGTCTGACCGGCCGTGGACTCGCGTGGGGTTTTTTCAGTTCAGCACCACGCGGCTTGGAGATGGCAATGGATGGGCCTGGACCTGGTTCTCCTCTGCTCATCTTCCCCAAGTGAGCGGATGGTTTGATTCCAGCCTCTTTTGAGGCAAGGGAAATAACATGCTGGAAGCTTGGTCTTGTCACCTTCCTTGGAGGCCCTGCTGATGATACCTGAGGGAGAGGATCAGCAGTTCTTCCGCACGCCTCAAGGTCATGCAGTCTTGAAGATGCCGCCGCCTCCTGTTCAGATGCCTCCAGAGCCGTTCTTCCAGATTTAGTTTTGATCTCCAAAAGACTCCTTTTTTCTTCGGCCAGTGGTCTGTCAGCCTGACCTATAACAGTTGCGTACAGCCTTTTAATGTTTCCGGCTTCAGAGAAGTCGGACGAGCCTGTCGGCTTGGACAACCTCTTCATGGCGGCAGCTTCTGATGCATGGGAGATGCACGACCTTCTCAGAGCCTGCTTCAGAGTCACAGATGACTCAGATGTTCCAGCACCCGAATGCCCAATCGGCCTCTTCTGGGCATTCTTCCACGAAAAGCTGTTCTTCCCCTTCTGCTGAGAATCCCTGATCCTGGATGACTCCCGATCGAGCATCTCAATGAGTTGGCTGAGCTCATCCTCGTCGCAGTGCGGCGCAGTTCCACACCTGCCATTTCCTCTGCGTCTGCAGCGAACTGGGTTCAGACCCTTTGAATGATAAACCAGATCCAATTCATCGCTGGAGTCACTGACTTCATAGATTTCTTCAGCGCCGGGACTCATTCTTCTTGGCTTCTCCATCGCACGATCATCAACCTCGGATGAGAAACCCGGGCAGAAACCAGAGCATCCTCTATCTGACCCATTTCTGCGGAACCCATCTGATGGAAACAGGACACGGAATGTGCATGAAATTCAGTATTTGCAAACAAAATCAACTCCAGCGCACTGATTACATCATTAATAGAGGCCGATTGCCCGGCGCACCTAATGAAATAATCCACCATGGAAAGCCTGTGCGAATGCGGAAATGCAGTGAAGTAGATACAAGGGGCTTATGCATGAAAAAATATTTGCCGTAGAACATGCGGATGCGAAAACATGTCCAGGAAGCCAGAAGCAGGATGGACCTGCTGGCATTATTGCCATGATTCAAGCCCACCAAACGAGCACAATTGAATCCATCAATTGATCTACAAGACTCCATTTCTAGCCGTATTGAGTAGCCTGGAGACGGATCAGAGAGGGAAGGGACTCGACTCGTGAATTCTCGCAAAACAGATCGATTGAACACTTGGAAATCTGAACCCGCGCACTCGAGTTGCCGTGGAGGACAAAAGAGGGATGGAGGATAAGAAATTATATCATTTCTATCTCTTACGTCGCGGAGA
This sequence comes from Spirodela polyrhiza, assembly GCA_024713555.1. Classification (NCBI taxonomy): domain Eukaryota; kingdom Viridiplantae; phylum Streptophyta; class Magnoliopsida; order Alismatales; family Araceae; genus Spirodela; species Spirodela polyrhiza. The sequence goes on from CM046530.1 coordinate 223,718, forward strand.
AATTAAAGCAGATAGGATTCATCCTTCAACATTGGGAGAACTTTCACCGCATTACATCCGCTCACAGACATGTAGGAAATGAAATAATGCAGAAGAAAAATCGTTCCGAAATCTGGAAAGAGCCACCGTGAGATCTTTCCAAATTTCCCCGCATTTGGAGGAACTTAGGCGAGGGAGAAGAACAAAATAAACTGGGCGAGCTCAAGCCACCACCCCAACATCTCAATGTCCCATGACGGGGATCAGATGCCAGCAGAGACCCAAACCAGAGGCAAAAATCCAGTCTATGATAGTACGCCAGACCCATCGTAAATACCAGATCCCCTTCCCTTCGGAACCCACGAGAGAGGAGAGGCAAATTTGACCTGAGGAATCGAGCGGATATGCGGGAAGAGGAGGTGCCGAGAGTCAACCCCGGAGACGCCATCTAGGGCTGGCGGTGACGAGGCTCTCGCCGGTGGAAGGGGGGAACTGTGACGGTGGGGTTGGAATGGCGACCGCTATCGCTCATCGCAAGTAGGTGCAGTGGGAACGACAAAGGCAAAAATACTTTTTTTTTTTTTCTAGAAACACCGAGATTATCGGTAAGGAAATAATGTTGACTGTGGGCCCCACAGTTTGCTCGGCACTGGAAAAAGGTCATTCTGCAGTCAATTACCACCGAGTCAGAAGTCTGACCTCTGACTCTGCCGCCCGTCGCTAGTAGCTAGTACCTACGACAACCGCCTGACCCGATGTTCCCGTCTGCTCTCATCTCCACCGTCCGATCAGGTCAACGCTGTCGGCACCGTCCTAGATTCTGGAACCGTCGACCAGCTTGATAAGGGTCCCCCTGGAGCCCGGCCCAAAATGCCTTTCTGTGACGCCTAACTGGGCTTTACTTTTTCTGCGGAGGACATGTTCGTGGCCTTGGTTGGGATCCGGCCCATTAAAACCCCTCACGTGCGTTCCATCCAGCCACGCAACGCAGACATGGAGAATCCCTTCTACATCGACGCTGTTGGGGGGGTGACGCAAGCAGGCACGCGTCTCGCTGAGGACGAGACACGTCAGACCGGCCAGTTCTCTGGCTGGCCCTCCTGTGAGCGATCAAAGCCGCGGGGCCACCGCCTTGCCGGACCACAGCTTGCCCCCCGGCGCGCCGGCGAATCCTACCGAGGGGAGACGCGAGCGCACGAGGCCGTTTCTATCGCTCAGTCTGGCGTTATAATGCCCATGGCCTCTGACCGGCATGTATCCTCGTCTCAGTCTGTGACATCGGGATTTGAAGCTCCGCCAACGTCTGTCGGAGCGTGCCTGCTTTCTCGCCAAGGAATTTCGCGCCGGCGCACGATCTTTGAGATCAGTGCCGCTTCCCCTCTCTTCTTGGGCGCTGTGCCCCGCGGACCAGAGCTGGTCTTCACCAGACCCACCAATCCGCCCGATCCAACGCCGTCCGCATCTCTCTCTCTCTCTGAGCTTTCGCCATGTCTCAGTCCGACGATCTTGCCGAGGACCTGAAGAGCATGAGCTTCGGCTCGACGGATCGTTCCGGCTCCGTGTCCAGCGGCCTCTCCAGATCAACCAGCGCAGCCACGGTTGCCGCCCTCGGGAAGTTATCGGACGCCGCCGGCGGTGACGCCCCTTCATCGTGCCGGGAACAGATCTACCGGAGGAGGGCGGTGGAATCTGGTCGAGAGCTCCTTTCACCCTCGGATCTCCGGTTCGTTCGCCGCCTCGGCAGCGGGGACATTGGGACCGTGTACCTCGCCGAGGTCAGGTGTCGCGCCGCCGCCGCTTCCGCTCAGCAGGGGGTGAGGAATCGGCAGCAGCCCCGTGCGCCGTAGCTGTGAAGGTGATGGACAAGAGGGAGCTGTCGGCGCGGAACAAGAAGGGGCGGGCGAAGACAGAACGCGATATCCTCGAGTCGCTCGATCACCCGTTCTTACCTAGGCTGTACGGGTGCGCCGAGAGCGAGTTGTGGTCCTGCTTGCTGACGGAGTTCTGCCCCGGGGGAGACCTTCATGTTCTCCGGCAGCGACAGACCGGGAAGCGATTCGACGAAGCCGCAGTCAGGTAGGCAAGCGGCACCACCACCCAAAGTTCGCCCGACGATTTTCTGCTGTGTTTGCCATCGCTGCTTCCGTCTTCCTTCTCTCAATCCCCTGTTTCAATGTTTCATCCCTTAAACTAGATCATTGTGTTTTTTTAATACAGAATAAAATAGCAATATTAGCGATGTGAACCAGGCCTTCGTCGTCCCGTTCCTGCTGAAAATCCCAAGTGTGTCCATGTCTTGAGCGTTCTTCGCCGAGCGATTCGCCCGCTCTTCTCGCGGATTCCAACGCGGAACGTCAGATATCATTAGCATTCATCATCAGAAGAACCCCCAAAAGAGCTGCGTCGCTTCTCTTTCCGATAATTTCGAACTCTGTCTGGATTTTTCTCATCCCGCGTGATCCCCTTGCCACGGACGACGGTCTACTGAGAATGATGTCGCCGTGGCGTGCGTGCCGGGTTTTATGGCACCCCTCCATGCTCACCAGATGTTCGCTTTCTACAGCATTTCGTCCCTCGCCATGAATTCCGCAGAAGTCGGCCATCGTCGTTTTATCCGCCAATAATTGGGCTTGAATCCACGGTTCTGCGCGGCGGAGGGTTTCGTCATCGTCTTCCTTTTGCCATCTTCCTACCGACTCCTCTCAGATCCCGTCATGGCAGCGTCCCCACTCTCAGGCTGGTGCCTTCAATACGCATCAACTCCGCCTTTGACTTTTTTACAGCACTGGATCCCTCGTTGGGCTAGCGGTTTTTCTCGCTATTTATTGGCGGGGCCAACCGTTCTCGCAGGTTCTACGCCGCGGAGGTTGTGGCGGCGCTGGAGTACCTGCACATGATGGGCATCGTCTACCGCGACCTGAAGCCCGAGAACGTCCTCGTCCGCTCCGACGGCCACATCATGCTCACGGACTTCGATCTCTCCCTCAAGGGCGACGACGCCTCCGCCACCCCCGCCCAGCTGGTCCCCCGGCGCGGCCGCCATCTCAGTCCCCCGCCGGCTGCCGCGCCTTTCGCCGCCGCCTGCATTCTACCCAGCTGCATCGTCCCCCCGTGGAAGAAGGAGAAGAAGGAGAAGAAGAAGGAGAAGGAGAAGAAGAAGAAGAAGAAGAAGAAGAAGAAGAAGAAGCTGGGGCGGGGGGGCGATCTGGAATTGGTGGCGGAGCCGCTGGAGGTGCGGTCCACGTCGTTGGTGGGGACCCACGAGTACCTGGCCCCGGAGATCGTCTCCCGAGAAGGGCACGGCAGCGCGGTCGACTGGTGGACGCTGGGGATCTTCGTGTTCGAGCTCCTCTACGGCGCGACGCCCTTCCGCGGCGCCGACAACGCGCACACGCTGGCCAACGTGGTGGCTCGGGCCCTGGAGTTCCCCAAGGATCCGCCCCTCTCGTCCTCCCCGGCGGCCAAGGACTTCATCGCCGCTCTGCTCGTCAAGGACCCTGCTCGCCGGCTCGGCGCCACCACAGGTGCCGCCGCCGTCAAACGCCACCCTTTCTTCGCCGGCGTCAACTGGGCCCTTCTGCGCTGCGCCAAGCCGCCCTATGTGCCCCCGCCCTCGCTCTCGCCGTCGACGACTTCAATCGCCGCCGGCAGCGACCGCTCGCCGGTGCCGGTGGAGTTCTACTGATCGCACACCCACACAAAAGGGAGGACGAAGATGAGGGTACGGATGGCCACGGCGGAGCCCGCCGTTGGGACGTCGTGGATTACCCCGACCAGGGAGCGGTCGTAGAACACAGCCCTCTGCGGTGCTGCTCGTCCAGCTGGACTCCAAGTCTCTCTCTCTCTCTCTCTCTCTCTCTCTCTCTCTCTCTCCACAATCCAACCAATGGGAATCCGGGCTCTAAGCCAGCGTGGATGGGCCTTAATGGGCGGCACGATGGGGCCCACACAGCCCATCGACGCAGCCAAGAGCGTGTGAATGAATCCTCGATGCACGCGCGCCTGCGCGACTGGTACGAAATCGTCATCGTCCGTTACTCTCAACGTCTCAAAAGACATGCAGTATATATGAATATATTTTTAAAAAATAAAATTTGCAGCCGTTGGTTTATGCTCTCTCTCTCTCTCTCTCTCTCTCTCTCTCTCTCTCTCTCTCTAACCGTACATGATGGAGAGATGAATTATGTTCACTGGCGAGGTGGCCGGGGTTTAGGGTATTTTTGTAAGTTGATAGTTTATTGGGGTTGATTTGAGAAATGGGAGATAGAGAAAAGCGCGGGAAAGCGGGAAAATATCCCTCTCCGCCTCTTGGACGACCGGGGAATAAAAGGCTCGCTTACTAGAACCCTGCTGTCGGAGAGATCTGCCTTCTTCCCGTCTGTCGATTCTTCGGTCCCGCGCGCAGCAGCAGGTTGGGGGATCCGTCATGGCCGAGCAACGACGGTGCTTGTCTCGTTAGGCATTTTCGTGTTGCCCAGGGGAGGGAAGTATCTGGTGTGGGGGAATGGCGACGGGGGAAGGGCGGCGGTGGGAGAAGGGGAATCGCCGGATAATCTCCGAGCAGAAGCTTCGCTTCAGTAAGGAAGAAGAGCTCGAGGCCAAATTAGGATTCGATCTGTTCACAGAAGGCGAAAAGAGACTAGGATGGTTGCTCACTCTCTCTTCGGTCAGCTGCGATCCTTCCCTATCTCACTCCTTCTCTCATTCTTGTCGTGATTGGTACAGACCAGTGTTTTGAGGCGGTTGCTGTCAGCGTCGTAGGTGTCGTCATATAATTTTGACCGTTGCACATTTCCAGACATTAGTGCGTTTCTTCTTTTTTCTGGCATTCATCATTCTCCTATCAATTTCTTTGCGCGGTTGGGTCGTTTGGAACTGGTTATAGGTTGTATACGTGGAATCAGCGTTATTTAAAACTCAATAAATATGAAATCCGTGCATACAATTATATTCACTCGGTCAAAATCGCAACCAATAATCTCTCCAAGACATCTCGGTATATCGTGAATAGAAGTACGGGGCATTTGACGTGTTGTCTGGTCCTTTAAATTACTCGCCTCTTCTCCCGCCCGCGTTATGGAAAAATCTGGTAAAATGGCTCAGGATTGAGCGCATTTCTTACATCCTTCGATCACTTTCTGTTCATGTTTCCTCGGTGTCTTTTGAATGGTTTACTTACAGTCAAATTGAGTCACATCACTGATTTCACATTAATTATATTTAAATTTCTTGGGGTGTGTGGGTGACTCTCCCATGCCATTCTCATTTTTCTGGATATTACTTTCTTGTGTTGCTTTTTTATTGAATAGGAGGCACTTGCCATGCCCTTTTATTTACGCCAGTCTATCTTTCCTCTGGAAAATTCTATCATATTTGAACTCGACCCGTTTTAGTCAGCCTTATCTGAGCATCGTGTGATAAAGTGTTTTGTAAGAGGGTAATGCCGATGCTACTGCAGTGACATCAACGAAGGTGACAGTGGTGTTGGCAGTGATGACGAATGACCATATAAATTGTCGTTGTGAAGATTCTTCGTGCCTATTAATTTACGCTCTCTGTTGATAAAAAGCCTACCTCTGTATGAGGCGTTCCGCCGTTCTGTTGGACCAAAGTATGGCTACCGTGATGTGCATAGTGATTGTTTTCTGATTCAGAACACATACCCATGTTGTCATGGCATGAAATTCGTGCAGTTTCACCAAACTCCACTATGCATTACTATGTTTTGTTACTTCTCATCTGAATATTCTTTCCGAAATAAGTCAAGGTTAAGTTGTCAACGGAATCAGCCTCAAACGCTGCTTATTTTAAATGTGCAGTCTTCTTTGGAGCATCAAGAGGCCAATAAACTGTACAGTTGTGTGGATCTATATTTTATGTGTCAGGTGAATCTTGATCTCATATATATTTCTTATTCTTGTCTATATATTCTTTCCTTAGATGCGATGCAATCACTTTATTCTTTTCCAGAAAATATTATTCTGGAATTATGCTAGACAGGGCAACATTGTCCTGTCCATGATCTGTGCATCATACGAACTTTTAGGGTCTTGCTTGAGAAAGTTCCCCAATCTGAAATAATTCTTTATAACCAAAGTATGCTTGTGTCTCTAAATGTAATTTCTCTGAATTGCACATATCGTTTCAAGCAGCCAAATAATTTCTTTTTTGGTTTTGCAGGATGGAAGTACGTTTAAATGCAAGTACAAATTTTCTCCTTATTTCTATGCTGCTACAAAGGTACCCTTAATGCATACTTTAATAAATGCAATTTATATTGTCTAACTAAGTCATGTCATGCCCTGTGAGCACACTGCACCCATTGTTACTTCAATATTTCCCCGCAGGAAAATATGGAACGAGATGTTGAAGGATATCTCAGGAGACGCTATGAAGGGCAAATTGCTGACATTGAGCTGGTGGACAAAGAGGACTTGGATTTAGTGAGCTACCATTCTTTTTTGATATCTGCGTTTATCATCCCACAGACTCGCTGTCTATTGGGTTGATATCAAGGCCAGCTTTTCGTGGACAACTTCTTGCTTCTATGCTCTACGTTTTTATAATGAGAAATGTCTGGGTTACAAATAGTTTTCTGCTTTACGAATCAGGTCGTATTGTGATGGAATTTTGTTCTAATGTAACATGGAGCGTAAAATTTCATCTACACTGTTATTTCATAGTACAAGTATTGTGTTGGGAAAGCACAAGGTCATTCTATATGTCCATCTTGAGCGAAAGATGCTGGTTATGTAACGTAAGTGTATTGAACTTTTTGAAAAACAAGCAACCATGGATGTTGATTCCTGTGTCAGCCTGCAGACATAGGCTGGTGCATATTTGTTACTAATTGATTCTAAGCTCATGACAGGACCACATAGAAAACATGTTATGCCTAAAGTATTTTGAAAATGTTTATTTATGTAATCTAATATCACAAAAGGCTCTTTCGATTAGTTGTCATTAATGTTTTGAAAACGAAAAGCATCCTATTCTCCTTCAATCACCTTTGAACGTCGTATCCCTTCCCAAAATTATCTACTGGACGTACATCATTTGCGATCATGTGGAGAGTTGCCCATGCATTTAACTTGCTTTCTACATATTTCGAGTTCAGAACTTGTTGGCAGGAAACCTCTGGGATTTACCGATATCAATTGCCCCGGTCATTCCCATATCTCTGTCCTCTTCTACCCACATTTTTACAAGGCTACCCGTCTTTCCTCTTAGGCACATCTGTCATCTGCTTTTTACCCTTTAGTCTTAAGATCCATGTCAATCCACTGCTGCTGACGATTGGTTTCAAATTGGAAGAATAATTATATAGCGATCTCCATGTTTCGTATCAAATAAGATGGTGTTTCAGATATCATGACCAAGCCTGCTTCTGCTGTCCCTTGAATGCATTCCTGGCCATCCCAAAACAACTTGTGTGTTTTATGCATAAGACCACTACTTCCTCTCGCAGTGGAAGGTTGTCACAGTATCCAACTTTACTATGTATGCTGCTGTGAGGTGGACTGACAGGCAAACCAATCTATAAACTATCTATGTTTGGTTAACAAAAAAATATTTATTATTTGTCTATATCATGTGTTTTGTTTATTGTGTTCCTTTTGTAATGATATTCATAACCTTGACAGCTTGAGATCAATGGATGAATCATAATTTTCTTTTCACTCACAGGAAAACAATAAAATATCCAATTTTTTCTCAGTATTTTCAGGTTAATTTTTTGCTTTGTAGGTTTTATGTTCCCAGTTATAGTCCTTACTCTGTCCTGTTAAACTGGACCGTCAAATTTATACAATCTGGTCGATGTGGCAGAGAAATCATCTTTCTGGCTTGCAGAAGACTTACTTAAAGATTCAGTTTGATACCGTCCAACAATTAATGCGTGTAAAGAATGATCTAATGCATATTGTTGAAAGGAATCGTGTGAAGGCTGATGCTGCAGAAGCATATGGATCCATATTTACTGGGAAGAGGTATGGTGATATTTTTACTGTTGCTCCTTACATTAAGCTTCCATACCACCAACGGTGCAGCTTCAAACTGGATTGAACTTAAGTGGGAAAGCCATGGCAAAGCTTTATTTAGTCGAAAATATTTCGTCCAGGCTCTAATGGAGCACTTCTATGTTGGATGCTTTGAAATGAAGCTTTCCGTGAGGATCCAAAAGTTGATTGATTTCATGCTTGAGATTTCATGTTTAGTAGCCAAGTAGAGGTTTCATTGTGAGGTTTAAACAAGTTTTCCAGGGTTTCAGTTTTCAGATGTAAATTTCATTTATATAACAAATGTTTGAGATTGTTTTCTATTCCAATAAGTATTATAATGTTTATGTGCCATCTAAGTCTTTTGTAATTCATTCAGCAAGGAAAGGCCACAAGACTTTATAGATTGCATTGTTGATCTCAGAGAATACGATGTTCCCTATCACGTTCGCTTTGCGATTGACAATGGTTAGTACATTTTTTCATATCGTGATCGTTCCATTCTCGGGAATAGCTCCAAGAGCCTGTTGCTGGAATTGATTTGTTTACTTTTCTTTAGTGTTTATTAGTGCTTTATGTTTTGCAGATGTAAGATGCGGAGAATGGTATGATGTTAGTATATCTGGTATTAATGTCATGCTGCAAAAGAGAAAGGATCTTCTCCAACGCGCCGAAGTTCACGTTTGTGCATTTGATATTGAGACAACAAAGCTCCCTCTTAAGTTTCCAGATGCTGAATATGATCAGGTCATGATGATTTCGTACATGGTGGATGGACACGGATACTTGATAATCAATCGGGAGGTGAAAACCAAGTCGTAGTTTTTTTTCTATTCTGAAAATGATTTCACAAGAACTTATCTACCAGGAATAACTGCTGTCTAACATCATTGTCAAATTTATTTGTTGGAAGGTGCTTTTGGTTGCTCGTGTGTTCGAACATAATCTAGACATGCTTTGACTGTTGAAAAAAGTCGTAAAAATTCTAGTAAACTGTTGAATCAAGCGGCAGTGTTTTGGGAATGCAAGGTTGATAGCTGAAATTAGAACACAATGGAATCAACATGGAAGCCAACTGGTTGTAGAGGATTTATTTATTTATAATTGGAAACAGATAATCGTAAGCTTTCACTAATAATGCTAATTTATTTTCAATAAGAGTTATCAACTGTAGAAACTATTTATCAGAAAAGAACCTGGGGATATTGCATTTTATCAATAACTGCTTTGTATAAAAAGAACTTGAAATAGATTTGGTTTTCTGCATACTGTCTGAACAATTTTATTTCAGTTTTTTGCATGAAATTTCTCCTCGTTGGTTTCATTTAGTTCAACTTACAAAAATCAAATCGTGCATTACTTTTATTTTATGCATTTATGCTTGAGGGCGGATCCAATGAAGGGCCGGTGAGATCTTTGCAAATTGGTTCGACTTACGCTTGAATTGTCTTGGGTTGCATGCGAGTTGGGAAGATCAGCATCGTGGCAACGCCATCATTAACTGCAGTTGTTTTAGAAAAAAAAGAAAAGGACGGTAGCATTGGTATGGATACTTATGAGTTGTTTGGCTCGTGCTGTCTTAAATACCATTGCACTGGCCTTTTTCTGTCCAGTCTCTCCATTGCTTCTGTATAAGTACCTCCCGTGAGAAGGAAGAATTTTTGTTTATATTCGTATTCCTAATGAGAAAATATGTTGCATCACAGATATTTTTTTGGTGCTGCTTTACATGAATCGTTGGGAAAATATAGGTGTACAACTGGATAATTCTGACCATAATGTGTGCCTTCCGTTTAATGGGTAGCCTGCAGGATCTCTCCTGGTGTGATACTGTGAAAAAATTGGGTGTACGAATTTCATTTGTTATTATTTTTGAGTGCTAGGGGTAAATGGTTGACTGGGGATTGTAATCTCGTGAGGATCTCACCATTTCGTTTGTCTTTTGATGTATTGTTCGAACAGTTTTTACCCCTGTCGCAGTCTCCTCTCCATTTGTTTTGCCTCTTAGTCATTTCCATGAATGTTGAAATATCCAATTCAAAGTGATTTCGTAATCTGCTACTAGTAACTGGACACTTTATTCAGATGGATGCACGAGATAGCTTCATCACTTGCTCAAATTTCCATTGTTTGAAAAAATGCTGTTGAATTCGAATTGCATTTTTTATTAAATATATATTTTTATAAGGCTGGCAAATTATCTCAAGGAATGTTACTTTTTATTTTGTTGCATCCATTTGCTCTTCACATTCAGCAGTGTTCCTTTTCCTTGATAGTGTGTTGGAGAGAACATTGAGGATCTGGAATACACCCCAAAACCAGAGTTTGAAGGTTATTTTAAAGTGAAAAATGTAAAAGATGAGGTGGGTACTTGTTCAGATATGTTGTTTATTTTAGAAGCAACAACATGATTTAGTACTCATCTGTGATTTTATTATTTTTCAGCAAGACCTCATTAAACAATGGTTTTCTCATATGCAAGTGGTGAAACCTGGTATATATGTAACTTATAATGGGGACTTCTTTGATTGGCCATTTCTGGAAAAAAGAGCTGCCCATCATGGAATCAAGATGAGTGAGGTGCATTTTTATTTTAATTGCCCTAGCATTTTTACTTTGGCATTGAGACGACTGAAAGATATGCTTTTTCTAAGGATGAAATGCAATTCATCCATATGTTGAGGACCTTTTACCGAAACTTGCCATTTAATCTCTTGCTGAAGTTCTGCTACCTTGTAAAATATTTTTTTAAAGCCATATTCTTCATCATATTTGCTGAAACTTTTCCGTCTGTTTATTATAATATCCGCAGATAATGCTTTTCCCGTGCACTCTTTTCTACACTAACACTTGAATATAAATCTATTTCTCTATGTATAATTTCATGGCCCATTATCCTCGTCTGAAAATCTTCGTTTACTTCTGAAACACCTTCAAATATCTCTTCTCTCAATAGTGAATACACTTTAATAAAGCAGGCCGAACGCAGTTTGTCCTAGTCATTTCTAGTCTTTGGTAAGCTACGATTTTGCTTTCAGTGCATTGATCCGCAGGTAGACTAGTGGAAAAGGAGGGAATATTTATTTATTTTATTTTTTCTTTAATGTCCTGATTTTATTTAAATTTCACGCCGATGTCACAGGAATTAGGGTTTGTATGCGACAGTGTTCAGGGAGAATGCCGTGCCAAATTTTCTTGCCATCTGGACTGTTTTGCTTGGGTCAAGCGTGACAGTTATTTACCACAAGGGAGTCATGGTCTAAAGGTACAAAATTGAAGTTGAATTCACTAAAAAAAAATCATTCAAATGCATGCTCTTTGTTTCATCTCCTAGAACGTGAATCTTTATATTTTTAACTCTTAATCAGATTTATTGTTGATGTGTGTATCATGTTAATCCTTGATCCATTTGGTAATGCTTGTGTTTCGCTTTTCTTTCAGAATGAATAATGAAAATTATCTAGTTGCTTCTAAAGCTTGACAACATGATCATATTTAGTTTTGTGGACCATGGGGCTAATTTGAAAATTTCTGTCTTCCCATCTGATCAGTATTCACGTTATATGCTAATATTTCAACCAAAATCAAGTTTAGCTTTGTATTTTATGCTGAAAAGATAAAAGTATGCTCAAACTAAATAACCTTGAGAGAATCGTAATCTTTCATGTGCATGCGACAAGAGTGTGTAGCCACTAATATCTGAAACTTATTGTCCTCCTACGGGCATTTCCAGTAGTCTCTTGCTTATCAGGATATCCGTTGATATTGTTCTTCCCTGGTTGTTTTGAACTCGTTGGTTTGCTCATTTATGGGGGTTGTATCCATCATTTTAATGATTTCGTTCCGTGCTTCTGAAAGAAACACACGCCATAGTTGATGTGCTATGTGACTCAATTGATACAAGAGAATAATTCATTGACTGTCGCCACTAGTTCATTTTTTGCAAATTTCCATTGACACACCTACTTTCTGAGGACAATGAACGTTATTATTTTCCATGGGGCATGATGTCTCGATGAGGTTAGTTTTCACATAGAATGCTTAACCGACACTTCATGCAAGATGGGACAAAAAAAATACTAACATGTGTTATATATTTGATAATGCTCAAAAGTCATTTAGCTATGCATTTTTCTGGATCTAGTGCTAGATAAATTGGGAGTTGCTGGCTTTTGATAGGACCAGTAACTGTAATAAAATTTGAAGAGTTGGGATGAACCAGAGGAATTGATGCTTTCTTTCAAAGCAAATAACCCTCTCTTTTCAACATGATCCTTGATTTTTTCCTAACTATGGAAGTACCTAATCTACTGTTTGTTCCATAGGCTGTTACGAAGGCGAAGTTAGGTTATGATCCAATGGAAGTAAACCCTGAAGACATGGTTCGCTTTGCCATGGAAGAGCCCCAGGTATGTTTTAACCAAAATTTTAATATATTTTTACAACATGAAACATATCAAATTAAATTCGGTAAGAATTTGTGTCCATTGTTTTTCCAGTAATGAGTATATGTAACATGAGATGGATAGGCTCAAGAAAAATAAACAAGGAATCATGATTCTGTCGATGTTGGAAATTATGACAAAGTAAGACGATATTTTGGAAGGAGAATGAATGATATATGTAGAGACTAAATGCATTCTATATTCATAGATGGATATCTAAACTTATACAAGGTAAATCTAGGGATAGATACATGAGATTGGGATAAAACCTACTTTGTAGATGGCAAAGGGGAGAGAACTGCGGCCAGAACTCCTCACACCTTTTCACTCTTTCACTCACATCATAATATCTCTTAAATAAAGACAAACTCTATTACAACAATTACCAAAATACCCCTCTATTTCTTAACAGTTGGAAATATAATGAATGATATCATTTTATGCCTCTATGGTTGATATGTTGCTCATGGAATATATGACCAGTGCCCCTGTGAAATCAGACATTTAAAACGAAATTGTGATGATCTTGTTGACATTCCCGCATTCTGGTGGGATTTATTGTCATGTAACCTTTTCTCGGTAGCAAGGTAGCTACACATAGTGACAATCAATGGCCTTATAGTTTTGGCCTATGCAGCAAATTTACAGGTGTGCCATCTGCTATCCCTGTCAATAAACTTTAGACATCTATGTAAACTAGTGCTTAACAGATTCCGTACTATTCGGTACCAAAGCAATAATTCACCACATGAAATTGCACTGGGTTCATAGTTCTTTTATCAGTTTATCTCAATCATCACTTTTAGGGTTTTCATTCCATTTTGGTGGAAATTTCAGACAATGGCCTCGTACTCCGTGTCAGATGCTGTGGCGACTTATTATTTATACATGACATATGTTCATCCCTTTATTTTCTCTCTTGCAACCATAATTCCCATGCCACCTGATGAGGTCCTACGCAAAGGAAGTGGTACACTCTGTGAAATGCTTCTCATGGTCCAGGTGAGTTATATACAATACATTCAAATTTCCTTGACAAAGAGTTGATTCTCTTATTGATTTATTTGTTTGTTTGGGTGTTCGTACTCTACCAATGATTGCAGTAAATATGTTCTTTGCTTTCGGTAGATCTCTTTTCTTCTAGATTTTTGGTTAGCTGGGCATTCGAATATCAACCATCTATGATGAAATGATATCGTCCGCGAGTAAACTTTGAATGCACGCTCAGATGATTTTGTGGCAATGATATGACCTTTCTATTGCCGGAATTTCTTTTCTGGTGATGCTTACTGGAAGACAAAAATCTTAAAATTGTGCGATTTATTTTTTTCTTCATTAAATCAAGCAAATATCTCCTGGTAACTAAACTGGTAGAACTAGCTTAACAATACAGAAGCTGTCTCAACTGGGCGGGTAACAACAGGCCAGGGCTCTGGCCTAGTGTTGTCTGGTTCTAGAAAGGGTCGTATTTGCACCAGCTCCCATCTGGTTTCTATCTGCTTCTGGAGTTTAATGGATTAAATCCTTGGGAAGATCTGCTCTTATGGTTTATTTGTCTCGTCAATTCGCTGAAACGTTTGTCTTCTGTTTTCATTATGTTAGCTTTATCATGTTTCATTAATCTATAGCGGTCTTCGCTCCTACTGATTTTAATTATTTACAGGCATATAAGGCCAATGTTATCTGCCCTAACAAGCACCACGCTGATCCTGAAAAGTTCTATAACAACCGTCTTCTAGAAAGTGAAACGTACATAGGAGGCCATGTAGAATGCCTTGAAAGTGGTGTTTTCAGGTCCGATCTTCCCACTAAATTTCAACTCGATCCATCTGCATTTGAGGTGAGTTTATGCACGAGAACACCATACTACTTGAACATGTGATTGCAGTCTTTTTTGAGAACCCCTTTCTCCTCTTGGACTAATGATATTGTTTGGTTATTTTTCTCACATTTTTTGCACTACTTTTGTCAGCATTAATATATCAAAAAAATTGTTGTCATTTATCCTATACAGGATGATGCCATTGTATTATATTTTCTTGTTTTTGTTCGAATGTTTATCGTTCGATGTACCTGACTAGCATTAATACTACAGAGCTGGAGAACATATCTTTCTTATAGTACTACTATGCATATATCTACTGGCACAAAAACTCAAAGTATGCCAACAAGATAATTTTAGAATGGAGAAAACTTAGATGTCGAGTATATTATCTTCTTAAGATCTCACTCATAGTCATTGGAGATAATATGCTGAGAGTTTGCCGAATATGAGATGGTGGTATATCAAGATTGGGTTTCATATAGGCTCCCCTCGTAGGAGGTCACTATGGAGAAATGCATTCTTCATGTCAAGCCACTAGAGAGGTCATCCACAAATGACCGATACAACAACGAGGTAGGGAATAATCTTCCTTGTAGTCGAAAGTCTTCTCACAATCATTCAATTACATGCTGAATGAGAAGGCTACTTAAGAGAATTCGATGATTTTATGGAATGAAGGTAGGAAAAAGTTTGTACAGCCAAAGGTGAACAAATCAGGTTATTCAAGATGACATACATTAACATTCGTCTGAGGAGAAGAAGAACATTTTGGTATGGACGTGATAAATAGAAGTAAAAACATCTTCTGCCTTGAAAGTGGAACGAATGGATGATTTTTAATGGGCGGGTAAGATATCTTATGCGTGTGGAAAACATAAAAGAATTGAGTTCGACATGAATTTAACAGAATATACGAAACTTGTCTTGGAAGACGATGGTGAGGGAAGCCATGCATTAGGAAGTGTTAAATTGAATTGTTTGGAAGGTGCAGACTCACGTAGAGAAAAAAGGATTGTTGATTGCCTGACAAGCTTACGACCCTTACAATTAGACATTGAATGACACGAAGACATGATATGAACTTTGGAAAAATGACCCAGGTGTGGAGATCGTAAAACAACAATAAAAGAAGCTAGAGCCTACAAAAGAAACATGATAGAAGGTGGAAGATCTAAGCAATCGAGATGGTGCATGCTTCCCACACAGACTAATTCCAATACTCTATCCTTCGTTAGATTGACGATTGGTGATACCATGCATAGACGAATGAGCTTCCATCAATGGTGTGAATCAACATATTAGTGGAAAAAAAAATTTAACAATTAATCAATTAGTTGAAGTCATCTGTTGAGAAGCCTCAAAGTCCTGAAGTCCACGCCAAGAGTATTAGTGGTGGCAGTCATAGGATGGAGTTTTGGGAAGAGACAAACAGTGTAATTATTGGTTTTCAGAGGAAAGTTGAATTCGTCTACTAACTTACTCCGTTGTATTAATATTAGCTATAGAAGTGTCTGGGAAGTACGCTTATCATAGTAAAAGTAGCTGGATCAACAAGGCCTAACATAGCTCTATTGCATAACCATCAAGTTCTAAGAAATATGAAAGTGTTTTGAGTGACATATCATCAACATAATACGGTGGTCATTTGATAGAACCCTGATTCTATCAAGGGAGCATGAAGGGGGGGGGGGGGGGAGTAAGGAAAACAAGATTATGATCTAGTCCAGAAGACAACAAGAAGGGAGAACATATAAAAGGACCCCACAAGAATTGTAGATAGTATGGGAACAGTAGAAGGAAAGGGAAGAGGGACCCACAAGAAACCCTAGATAGGACAAGATGAGTTCCCAAGCACATGTCTCTCCTTGTGACTTCTCCAAAAGTGCCTCTCTATCCCCCTCTTGGGGACTTATATTGGGGGGGGGGGGAGGGGGGCGTTAGGTTAGGGCTAGTGTTGGGCTGGGCTTTCTTCTCTTGGGCTTGGGCCCAAGTCCTTTCATAAATCTTTAAGGGGATCATATCAATACTCCCCCTTAAGCCATCACCTTGTCCCCAAGGTGAAACTTTGGGAATCAAGTTAATAAGTGTAGACATTAGCTCCCATGAAGATTTGAAATCAAGAAGATTGCACCATTTGAGTAAGACCATCAGTTTGGATGATGACGGTTTGAAGTTGAGGAGTACCTCTAAATATACAATCCATTCAAGTTCGTCAATTAAAGAAGGTGGTAGTGCTTGGGTGAGGGTACTTGAACATGGTGCACATCTCAACTATGAAACATGGAATATGGGTTGTAATAGGGAGTGGGGAGGCAAGTCCAATTTGAAAGGCAACTGGTCTTACTTGCTCTAGTACCTTGAATGCCTGAAGTATTTTGGACTCAACTTCTCATTGGTACGAGATGCTAAGGATTTCATCTCGTGACGCCTGAGCTTCAAATAGATTATGACACATGTGGTAAAGTGGGAATTGCGATGATGCTTGTTTGCCTGATTTTTATGAGTCCTTGTGGAAACTTGAATACCAGGGGAAATTATTATTGTAGGCTGACGGTAAGCTCATCTTCGCTGTCCTCTTAGGGCGGTATATTGTCGGATATCACTGTGCAATGTAACTCCAGTATGAAGAAGCAACTCCTAGATACTTCCCTATGTAGTGAGTTGGGAGGAGTATCTACTTTAAGTAAACTTGAGTCCACTCAGAGAGTGTGCTGTTGGCCATTCAACACAGTGGATCATCAAAAGTTTGTAATTTGAAGAAAAATAACTCAGCGTATAAAGTCACTTTTGAATAATAATTGGTAGTGATCAGGAGCGCTCCTCACTACAGACTTGGTGGATGTATCAAAAGGTCACAGAGTAAGGAGGGCCCCCGAATAGTTGCAAATTCAGTTTGTGTATGAGAGGTGCAGATGAAGTGTGTAGCCTGTTCATTGATCAGCATGGAGAAAGTTTTAGTATATAACGTTCCCCCCATCTTCAAGGTGTTGTGAGGCATGAGTCATACAGAATTCAAGGAAACATATGTAGCATAAGGTGGGCTGCACTATAGAATCCGAATCTATTTGCATCCAATCCCCATCATCCTTGGTACGAAAATAGTCATGTTCTCCCTCTTAGATGATGATGATGTTGAGTTCGCCGTTGCATCTATGTCTTGGGGTGAATTGTGCATCACAATGAAAACATAAGTCTTGTGCTTTGTGCTAGTGTTTGTTGGGCTTCCTTATCTCGAGCTTGGACTCGAGTCCTTTCATAAATCTTTAAGGGGATTATATCAGCATTTGTGGGCATATAGGACCTTGCCCTCCGCCTAAAAGCATCATGTTGCACTGCAGTAAACTTAGTGGCATGCAAGTTGTTTTAGAGAAACAGTCCATATCACATCTTTGCTGACAGTTGTACACTAGATATTCATCTTAAGAACATATATGTAACAAAGTTGTCTTATGAAGAAGTCGACTCCACAGATGTGATCAAAGTAGTAAAATACCCTTGGATGGAGATAGAGTGAATGGTAGTGTCAATACATTTTTGTTGTTCACCAGACGCTCTATACATGAAAATGTATATGGATGAATATTTAATTTAAAATATCATTTGCTTGAGAATGTTCCTTGGGTGTCAATTTGAGATTTAATGAAAACTATGTGAACTCTCTTCTTTTTGGTCCTTGATAGCCTTTGTAGTCTGCGTAGCCTTCACTAAGGGCTGCTCCTATGATGGCTAGAAAATGGCTTGCTTTGTTGCTTTTTTAGTTTTGAGCTTTCGATTTTGAGAAAACTAGCTATTGCAAATCCATAAATGTAAACTTGTAAAATTAGTTGCTGACACTTAAATCTTCTAGCTATATTTACGGTTTTTTAATATTTCTTTCATTGACCATCACCCCTTGCATTTCTTCTTTTTTGACTCACATCAAGCATTGACACTTTCTTTCATCAGTATTTACCACTTTTCTGACGTTGACATATCACTTCGACGTGAACATTTAGTCTCACAACGTTGATCCATGTAAAATGCCTATTTTTCGTTGACAACTCATACCATTCAGGTCAAGGCCCCTCCATAACCTGGGTTCTGCTCTGCATGAGTGTTGGTGACTTTGAAAACCTTCTCTTTCTCTGCTTGTGAAAATTTTGACCCTCGAGTGTCAACTCTCTTGCACTTAGATGGAATCGTTCTGTATATGTTGGCACTTCCTGTTTCTTAGAGATTTTTTTAGTTTACTCATATAAAACATAATATAAATAACAGTAACGTTTTCTTCTCACATCGATAAATATATTCTAACGTGATGTTGAACAGAATGTTTTCTTCAGATATGAGTAATTAGTTTTGACTCATCAAAATCAGTAAAAATGGTAATTGGAATACTAGTTTTCATTTACACTTGAGGGTTTCTTTTGACAATGTTTTGATCTTGGTTGAATGATATTTGGTTGATATTTTTTAATGACAGAACGCTGTGTTTGTATGACTTTATTGACATTTTGTGAGAGGACATTCTGGTATTTGTCCTCTGATTTTCCTTTTAGCATATCATGTTACTTAATTAACTGCCAGGTCTAAAGATGACTGCAGAAGGGACCTGTTTTTAGTATATATTCATGAAATCTTTTGCAATGTTGTCATCTTCATATGACTTCTGTTTTAGTTAAGTGATGAAAAAGGTCACACTTTCTTTGTTTTTTCAATGTCAACTTGACCTTTCCATTTTCCGATGATTTCCAGCAACTGATAAGAAATTTGGACCGAGATATTCAATATGCAATAACAGTTGAGGGTAAGATGGATATTGATTCTATCTCTAACTATGAAGAAGTCAAGACTGCTATCTTAGAAAAGGTTTGGTCCAGAACGCTTTGCTTTACTTCATCTCCTTGCTTACAATTAATTTTCTCAAAATTCATTTTAATTATTCATAATTGAAAATCGGCTGTTTTATTTCTGTTATTGCTTTGAAATGTCTTCAAATGTAGCATATGTCAACATGTTTTCATGAAGACGGATGATTCAGGTACCTGAAGAAACATGTTATTGGGAACATTTAACGAATATGAACGATAGAACATTAGCAATTTTTCATTGTACAGTAAGGTTTGACTGTGATAGAATAAGATTCCTCCCACACCCACACCAGAATTTCGAACGATTTCACCCATTGCTTTTAGATATAGAGAGGATTAATATGGTTCCTGAAAAATAGATCTGTGTGCTATTTTATTCACTTTTTGTCGTACAGTGCACAGCAAATTGCATCAAGATTTTGCATTTATGTTTGAATTCGTAAATTATCAATTTCCATTACTGATGTCTAGGTATAATTTTTCTCTGCTCTTGTTTTCATTGTCTATAGCTTCAAAATTTAAGGGATCATCCAATTCGTGAGGAATGTCCTCTCATATATCATCTTGATGTTGCTGCTATGTATCCAAATATTATTCTGACAAATAGGCTTCAGGTATGACCTCCTCATTATCTCTCTCCTTTTGTATGTTATAAAATATAGTATCCTATCTTTATCGGTATTCAAAAAGAATTGAGACTTTTTGGATGTTATTAATAGTTATATAGTTGTTTTGACAGAAGTAAATCTGTGAAGATAAACTGACTGAAATTGTCAAAATTTCATAGTTGAATGACCTAATGATTTTAGCAAAGAATCAAATCCGATAGTTACTCTTAAGTTGTACGCCTTCCATTATGTTTTCCTCGTGGCAAAGCCTAAAAGTAGTTGATGAGTCAATAAAGTGCAGAGAGTACTTTTGTACTGATTATTGCAATATTAAACCTGTTCTTATACTGATGAGTCTGGTCTATTTTACTCGAATTGTTTGTGTTGGATGGAATAAAACATTAGCATCAAACCTACAGTAAGATTTATAGGAACATCTGTTGACATGACGGCCATCATTCTTTGTTTAGGGTTCCTAAAGTATAACGAAAATAAAAATTGCCTTGGCAGTGGCAAATGAAAGAATATATTTTTTCATCCGTGTACATTTGATTTACAAAAATTAGGAACAGGAGGGTAGCACCCGAGCATAGAACACAACAGATAAAGCTTATGTTATTGAAACCTGCTTATATATTTTCGTCATTTGCTGAATAGAACAAGTGAAGATAATACAAACCTGTGTAATTTTGGTTAGAGATTAAATATGCTAAAAGCTTCGATTTTCCTTGGAATACGCTTACCACACTATTCATGAAGAATAGATTCTTAAATAAATCTGATATTTATAACTCGCAGGACTAATAGAAGTTTTATACCAACTTCTATGACTATTTTAAGAGTCTATACACATAAATATATTCGTTCATCAACTAAACACTGCATTTGTACCGATAAGAGAATCATGTCTCATTCAGCTGATCCGATCTGGTTCAGCTAGCTCTGACCTGAAGTACTCATTTTTTTTTGCTTCTACTATGAAATTCTACGTACGGGTTTGATTTTCTTCAATAAAAGGCGTTATAATGACACTAAACCAACTAAATGGATTTTTTGTTACAGCCTCCGTCAATAGTATCTGATGAGGTCTGTACTGCTTGTGATTTCAATCGTCCTGGAAAAACATGTCTTCGGAAGCTTGAGTGGGTTTGGAGAGGAGAAACCTTCATGGCTAAAAAGAGGTCGTTATCTTATCCAATCTTGTGATTTTTCTAGATATGATTGACAAGTCTCATTCGTTTATTATTGCTTTTCAGCGATTATTATCATTTGAAAAAGCAAATCGAATCTGAGCTGGTTGAAGTTGGTGAGGATAGATTGTCAAAGACATTCCTTGACCTTCCAAAGTCGGAACAGCAGCTAAAGCTGAAAGAACGTTTGAAGAAATATTGCCAAAAGGTAGGAAAGGATGTTTAAGGTTATTGCCACAAGGTAGGCAGGAGATGGCCTCATCTACAATTTTTTTTATTCAATGACGTGATCACTTGTTCTATATGTAGGCATATAAAAGGGTGCTTGACAAACCGCTTACTGAGCTTAGAGAAGCCTGGATATGCATGCGTGAAAATCCTTTCTATGTAGATACTGTAAGAAGGTTTGGAACGTTCCATGCTCTGTATTTTCCTTGAGACCAAAAGTGGCAGTCTGTTTAGAGTCTTCCAATGTCAAGTTTCTGAGCATAATGTTTGTGTGATTTGAATCTTTACAGATTGTTGATGATTTTAAAATAAATTAGAGAACTTATTTACATTGTCAACACTAATGCGCTTTATATTTCAGTTTCCGTGACAGAAGATATGAATACAAGGGCCTCAATAAAGTCTGGAAAGGAAAGCTAGAAGATGCAAAAGCCAGTGGAAATTCTATGAAAATTCAGGAGGCACAGGTACCAATCATATTCTTTGGTTATCTTGAATATGAATTAAGTTTATATTCTCATTTGCCCCACGGTTGTACTTGACAGGATATGGTGGTTCTCTATGATTCCCTACAGCTTGCCCATAAATGTATCTTAAATTCATTTTATGGTTATGTCATGCGCAAGTAAGTTGTCAGTGAAACATGAAATTTGGGAATTGACTCTGTATCTTTGCCCATGTATTTTGCGGTCATTTTTGACTTCACTGTCTTCATGGTCCTTGTGTAGAGGTGCACGATGGTACTCTATGGAAATGGCTGGTGTTGTGACTTATACTGGCGCAAAAATTATTCAGAATGCACGTTTATTAGTTGAAAAGATTGGCAGGCCACTGGAATTGGATACAGATGGCATCTGGTGTGCACTTCCAGGATCTTTCCCCGAGAATTTCACCTTCAAAACCAAGTGAGAGGCGTTTGTTTTTCGTTTTATCTGCTTGATTATTGAAAAATTGAGATATTACCTAAACATATGTTATAATTACGATGCCAGTACTAGGTCATTTTGGATTGATAATTGTCTTTTAGCCAAGAGGCATTTCTGATTTGGTAACTGGATGATGCTGTGAGTTCTAGCCTTTTTTGTTCTCGGAAGGATGCTTGAAATTAAGGTCTCGTGGTTTCTCCTCGATCTACGAAATTTTATTTAGCTGTCGGAAACATTTTTCTTTTTGAAGTCATATTTTGTCTTTATGTTGCCACATGAATAGTGGTTCAAGTGATGAGCAGAGTTATCAAATTACAAGCTCGAAAAATGACTGGGAAACCATGGGTTTGATCTCCATTTATATGTATGAAAACCTCTATGGCAGAGTGATGTGCTATTGAATATTACAGTTGAGTTGGGTACATGGATCAGCACAACCGCATTCCGCTGGTCTGGAAGAAAATGCCAAACCGACTGAAATAGACAACTAAAAACAGCTATTCTATGAAATTTGATGCTGCCAATCCCTACAGAAAAAAACCGGACTACAATTGCCAGACGTTTGCTGATCAGGGTGTTCTTTGCATCTCCAATACCAACCTTCACCCTCCCCCGCCAATCAATCCTTCTATCATTCTCAGTGATAGAAAGAGGGAAGGGACCATCAGGGGTGAATCTTTTTCCGATTCCATTCCGCATTTTCTTGTTTTGCTCTTGATGTTATCATCCATTCATTTCTCCTTTTCCTCACGAAGTAGCACTTTCGAGCACTCTCCTTTCTCTTCTTTCTTTGTCTATGGAGGAAAGACCAAAGGGCATTTCTAGCTCGGCCTGGGTCTGACCTGAATCAGTTCGAGATCTGTTGAATCATGTAGGGACCTGCATCAGCAGGACCTAATCCAGATCAATAACTGACACAAAATGTGTGGTTTGACTGATTTAGCAGACACTATGAAAATTACAAGCTTCATAAGCAATTGTTTCAGATTTTATGCAAAATGTTTTTGAATAAGTTCTACTGCGTTGTGTGGTCCTTCATGAATTTCTGATCGTAATTCTGTTTCACATTAGCCGTTCTAGGTTAGCTTTTTAAATCAATGATTTATCTCACGTGAAAGTAAATCACATTCTGGGATATCTTGTGATCGTTTTGCTCTATTGATTGAAAACAAACGAGTCTAGACTTGGACTGCCTGTCTATACATCATACTGTGTGTCATGTAACTTTCTCTTTCATGCCTGTGGCTTATCACCGTTGATATCTTGCATGTTTTTGGCATGGATATGACATCTTTGATAGCGCTCATTCCTGCATTTCAGGGACGCGAAGAGAAAGCTTACAATCTCATATCCATGCGTTATGCTGAATGTTGATGTAGCAAGAAACAATACAAATGATCAGTATCAGGTGAAGTTCATGGCCACTACCATCTCCAGTTTTCATGGCATCTTTCTTTCTGACTTTTAATTTTTTTCTAAAATTCCACCATTTGCAATCAGACCCTTAAAGACTCTGTGACAAGAACATATACTACACACAGTGAATGCTCCATTGAATTTGAAGTGGATGGCCCATACAAGGTAAATTGGATTAAATGGTATATTAAATCCGAGTCATTGTCATTTCTGAATTTAAAACAGTATCTCGGTGTTTGTGTGTAGGCCATGGTACTCCCAGCATCAAAGGAAGAAGGAATTTTAATTAAAAAACGCTATGCTGTTTTTAATCACGATGGAACACTGGCTGAACTCAAAGGTTTTGAAATCAAACGGAGGGGTGAGCTAAAGCTCATTAAAGTCTTTCAGGTATGTTTTTTCCCTGAAATATCATTTACCGCTTGTATTATCCGCTGCTAGTAAACTTTTTGGGATGCTGTATATATATTCATATATATATTTGAGATGGTCAGAGTGAATTATCCAAGGATTAAGTAGTTGGACTGCAACTGGTTTCACCCAGACGTAATCGTGTGCATGCGTGCAGGAATAAGTTATTTCACTTTTCAGCTGTTGTTTCTGACCGGTCATTTTATAAAATCAGTATACAGAAATCCTAAAAAATCGAAAAGATTGCATCCTACAAACTATGTTCAAGCCAAATGAATGTAAATGGAATATGTGCCTTCGGAGAAGTACATCAATATATCATCAGTGCTTTGGTGGCTGAACACCCATGAGTATTGCTTTTTATTTCATAATTTCTCTTGAATCTCTTATGTCTCTGTCTTTGAATATTACAAAAGCAGGGTGCTTTTATAAGCTGATTTTTTTTCTTAAGAAAGGTTTCAATCTGCCAGCTTCATTTTAAAAGCAGGACGCTGCCAGCTTCGTTAAAATCCACATCATACATTGTCATTATATCTGCAAATCGAATTAATTAAAGAACCAAAACCAAATTAAGCTTATGTTCATTCTAAGTTCTGAAGGCAGTTCGGGTTTCCATTTTTTATCTTCATCATTTGATTTACCTGCCGGTTCCAGTCTTATGTGCCACATACTGTGACATGAGGAAGATAAAATGTTGTAATTTTTCTTGGCGGTAATCTTGTGATCCTGCTGCGTGATCTCTTTTCGTTGATTTTTTTATTTATTTCTAGTTTGGCAGCCTGGCATAGGACAATGACTGGGATAGATGTTTTATGTATTCAAGTGTATTTATGTTTAATCGTCATTAATCTCACATTATTTACTTCGTTGTTGACAGTTTTGTTCAGTAATTCGATTATTTATTGGTATACAGGCTGAGGTTTTTGACAAGTTTCTGCTCGGATCAACATTAGAAGAATGCTATTCAGCAGTTGCATCAGTAGCTAACCGCTGGCTAGATCTTTTGGATGTAAGACATACTAGCTGTCCATCCCATTTGTGAAATTTATTATCCAGAACATTTCCATCTAATTTGTATTCTTTCAGAATCAAGGGATAGATATTGCTGATAGCGAACTACTTGACTACATATCAGAATCAAGCACGATGAGCAAGTCACTCGTTGACTATGGGGAACAAAAGTCCTGTTCTGTGACAACTGCCCGACGCCTTGCTGACTTTCTTGGTGACGCAATGGTAAAAGATAAGGGACTACATTGTCGATATATAGTTGCATGCGAGCCATGTGTAAGTTAGCTCACTTTGCTTCATCATTTTATCCAGTAATTTGCTTCATAGAAGTTCTCCATACTGTTGCTACATTTTCAAAATGCGTGTAAAAAGCAATGTAATTTGTACGTTAGAGTTGCTGGATTACTTCGTATTCTGCAGTATTCAGACACAAACTAAATGATGTAGTTTCCTCTTTCTGGATTTATTATCGCTTTTCGAGGTATAACTTTCATTCCCTGTCTAGGTAGGACCGCGATTACAAACACATTTTTCTCTGACTTTGTTAGCTGGGAATCTTCTACATTTAACAGTAGGGTTTCTCTTCTTTCGTCATTGGCATTAATAGGCGAACATGCAACCCTGTTTGCTTCACCTTCGGTATTTCCACGCTCCATAGAGGCGTCACCCGGTCTACCACATGTAATCCATAATCTCCCTGGGCCCCAACCATGTGCACTTAAAAAACAAGCTACAATCTCCTCTGTGGTTTCAACATTGTGCAACGTTGATGTTGGTGCACGAAGTTAATGAACCTACAGAGGAATGGAAATAAATTTTACATGTTTCTTATTCTCCACTTTGTTACTTTTGAAGAATTGAAGAATGAGCTTCCGGCCGTTTGGTGAGTTTTAAAGCCCTCAAGTTAGCTACTTTGGTTCTCCCAATGTCCCCTTCTTTCTAGGCATCTCAATGACCTCGATCCAAAGACTGCTTCCAGTTAGTGGAGAAGGCCTTCCCTGAAAAATCCACTTTATGAAGTCGTAATGTAACTTTGATCAAGACTGTAGCTGAGGGTGCTAATGGTATTGCCCGCTTAAGCATCCTGTGGCTGGTTTTTTTGTTCTTCTCTCTGAAAATCGCCCTTTACAAGACCCGAAATCTTGCAAATGCAGTAAGAAACTCTGCACTTCATAGCGTCACCTTCCTACAATGTTATCAGATTGCTTTTGAATAAGGTTCATATCTATAATCTTCATGAAACCTGTGGAGGAACATTGATCAGCAAATCATGTCACATTTCTTCCTTTTTGTGAAACCCTAAACAAATTTAAGTGAACCCATCTATACATTATTAGGGTATGTAGCATTTTTTTGGTAACCTTGCTTTCAGATCTGAATAGCGGCAGCTCTAGTTTACACCAAAATTTTCTTGGGAACCAAAATACGCTATTTATTGTGGCATGTAGAATAAGCTTCTGTGGCTCTGGTTTTCAAATGCAGGGAACTCCCGTGAGTGAACGTGCTGTCCCTGTTGCCATATTTGAAACGGATTCAGGTATCCTAAACGCTGGAAGTTGTTGTTTACGATGCCAATTTTCATTCCTAATCTGCATTAACTTTTTCTTTTTATTTTTTAAGAAATTGTGAAATTCTACTTGCGGAAGTGGTGCCGAATATCATCTGATGTTGGTATTCGGTCTATTATTGATTGGTCCTATTATAAGCAGAGGCTTAGTTCTGCCATTCAGAAGATTATTACCATTCCTGCTGCAATGCAAAAGGTGGATATACTCTTTTCTTGGGTTTTTTTTTTGGTGGTCCTCTTATCTATTCACTGAGCGAGTAAATTCACATTTTCAGGTTTCAAATCCAGTCCCCAGGGTGATCCATCCTGATTGGCTGCACAAAAAGGTCCGTGACAAGGACAATAGATTTCGCCAGAAGAAATTACACGACATGTTTGGGCCTATAGGCAATGGTGGAACGATGCAAAACCATGCGTCTGCCGACTCAAATCATGAACTCCATGAAATGAATATTGGAGATATGGAGGATATCGTGATCAAGGAACACCATTCCTCAACTGTTGGACCTCGACCCACAGTTCGTAGTTACACAGCAAATAAGGAAAATCTTTTAGCCAAGACATCTTCCCCATGCAGCAAGAATTTAGATCGGCAACCGGAAGAAGATAGTGCACACAGAAAACATCAACCGATGGAAGCATCTCTCTTATCACCGCTGGAAAATCTTATCTCAACCGATAACATTGACAGAAATGTTGATTATCAAGGATGGCTTGACGCAAAGAAAAGAAAATGGAAAGATACTCGTGAGAGAAAGAAACGACGCAGGTGACTGATTGTCATTGGTTTACCTTAGATTAACCATGGACATTTGGGTGGGATATTTGGGGGAAATGTTTTTCCTTTGGAAGGCTCTGATATTTCCCTTAACATTTTGGACACCCATGCCCCAATTATAATTAAGGAGCAATCGACCAGGATTTAGGTAATATTTATGACTATTTTAATGCCTACGATAAGAAGGATAAGGTGATCTTCAGTCCTTGATTATCTTTAGAAAAACCAACAGAATACATTACGTAATTATATCCTAAGATTATTTATATTCGTGAGCTGTATATGCAGAAAAGGTAAATTAAAGCAGCTTGTTATTCAGATCCTGAATAGTCTGGTTGTCTAAAAATGTCAGAAAGCAGAAAGATGTTAATATACTTGGATTTTTGAGCATACAGTATTTAATCTGTGAATTTTGATGTTTTATTTCCTTGTTTCATTCCAAAATTGCTAAATTAATAAGAACTTTAGTTAGTTATTTAATCAATTTGTTTGTATTTGTCATCATCGTGGAGTTTTATTGACCTCGCGATTCCGTAGAATGCGATGGACCTTGGTATCCTGGGAAAATCGTTCTCGATTGGATTGTTGTGACAATTTCAACATGAATCAAACAAGAATTTCGTCGTGCATTTTTCTTGTGTACGGCTTCAGTATACTTCTTATATTTCAGGTTAGGTGCTATGGATGGAACTGATGCTACGGCTGGCAATCATGGGTCAATGACAAGTAATAAACACAATATGGCCAAGAATGGTGCTGTCTCATTCTTCAGAAGACAAGAATTGCTACTTGTCCACAATCATTGGCAGGTACAGCAGTTTGTTGTTCCTCTTTCTCAGATCTGTTGGGCTCTTATTTTTCAAATGTTTACTTTAGCTCCATTATATTTTATTTATCCGTAATTTTTTGAGGCAGATTATACAATTTATACCAAGCGCGAAACCGGGTCACTTCTTTGCATGGGTCATTACCGAAGGAGTCATGCTTAAAGTTCCTATAAGTGTCCCTAGAATCTTCTATCTCAATTCTAAAGCACCTATTACAGAAGAATTTCCGGGAAGGCATGTGAACAAATTTCTTCCTCGTGGCAAACATAATTTTAATCTCATTGAGGTACACTGTGCGTCAATCTTACGTGATTTGTGTGGATTTTATCCAGTTGTTTTGTTTTAAGAAATGCCATTAAATTTTTAATTTTTCTTTATTTTTGGTTCAGGTGGTAACAGAAGAAGAACAATTCAGAGCAGAAAGCAGGAAACTCGCTGCTCTTCTGGCCGATCCAGAAGTTGAGGTATGATTTCTGATTTATCTATCGCTCTGAAATGGGCTAAGATATTTTCATTTTAGTATCTTTGATTTGTTGACTTTATTTAGTTGATCTGTACTTTGGATCAAGTTTTTTGTTTTGATTTTTCTTGGGCAAGCTTGGCGTCATCATGAGCAAGCATAGTTAACTATTTCTCATCCTTCATACAAAAAAGGCAGTGAGTCCTATTTGTGTTTCAATCATTAATTTGAAACAAGGGGTCCGAGGTCGCGATGACTTTACCTGGCTCTCTTTTGCAGATCCTAATAATCTTGAGAAAAATATTATCACTGATTCATCGATTGATTTCTTATCAGGGAATATACGAGACCAAAGTTCCACTGGACTTCAATGCTGTCGTCGAGCTTGGCTGTGTTTGCAGAGTGGATAGGAATGCTAGACACCGTAATGCACAAGATGGATGGAATTTGAGTGAATTGCATATGAAGACGACGGTAGAATGTTCTTACATGGAGCTGGCTATCCCATTCTGTTACTTGTATAACAGGTCAGGGTTCTATCTGTACCAAATACCTATCTATTTTCTAGGAAATTTATATCTAGGCCAAAAAAGACTCGCGAAAGATGTCATAAGTAACTATAGATATAACCTCCGTGGCATTCGTGAAAGGCAGATTTCTGATGGCTAGAGGACTTGTGTATGAGGCATGTGCTTAATTTAACTCCATCTTCATGTTACTTTTGTTGTACACCTTGTTTTATTTATCACGCTGTATCGCATGCAATGGTTTGACAGTTTAGCCGTGGCTTCTGGTAACTCATTTTATCTACGTGAGAAAATTTTATGAATCAACTTTTCTGTGATTTCATCACATGTATTTGTTTTACTTGGGAGAAATTTTCACAAAAGTTTTTCTAAGGCATTTATTTTGGTGCCAGTTTGTCTGACGGAAGGGGGATATATGCTATCTATCTCCCAGCATCTGCGATAATAACTGTACTGGTGGTTAATCCTTTCCTGAACAAAGAATTGTCCCCATCCATTCTCGATAGACAATTTCGGGAAGCTTCACAAGCACTGTCCCTTAGTTCTGGCACTACGAAAAATCAGATTACTTTCAAGGTTTGATGATTGTTCTGCGGTGAAATTATGGATTTTACTGTTCTTCTATAGTTACTGGATTCTTTGGTTTTCCATGCTATGCAGGTGGATTATGTTAGGACAACTGAAGCTGCTGAAAAGCATTTGCAGAGGACATTAATTGATTACAGGTTAATACATCCTTCTTTTCTCAGATTTCATTGGAAATACCTCTTGGATGTCTCCGTAGCTATAGTTAAACAAAAAAGCAATCTTCATCTTGTGATGGCGATACACATGTAATCGTGGAAGCTTTATTCAATTACCTTTTAAAAACAGAGTCGAAGACCCCTCATCCAACGAAACTACTATATTACTTTTTATCAAGTAATGCGAAATTTACACTTGCATTCGTGACTTCACCATTATTTGTGTTATTGGTATGCGAACAAGTTGGTTTCTTGGAAAAGATGTGTACTGATGCATTTCTAGGAACTGTGTGACAGATCTCAACATCCTGGGCCCGTGATGTGCGTCATCGAATCCGTAGACTATCGTATTTTGAAGTCAAATATTCATGCTCTGGATGAGTTTCCATGCATCAATATTCCTTTCAATAGTCGTGACAGCAACTATCAGGTTTTTTTATGAATGTCTAATGCTTTGTTCTTATAATGTTCGATGCAATATGTATAGCTTTATAAATATAAATCAGAATGTTTAATTTTATGTTTCCTCCTCGCACGTAGACTCTCGGATGGCAAATTGTAGCTGGAAAGACCAGCATGCTACGATGTGCTGCATCATCCCAGTGGTTGAATGAAAGAATTCTTCTTTCCAGATATGCGCATGTAAATTCATTCTTCATCTTGAATTTCTTTTTACCGAACCTTTGAAATTTTAACCTGGTGATAATATTTATGCATCAGGTACCTGTGGGGAATTTTGAACCTGATTGGCTTCTTTTTACCGCTGATGTCTTCTATTCAAGGGCTTTGCGTGATAGACAGCAGGTTAGCATTCAAACAACATATATCATTTTTCTTAGGTCACAAACCTTTTTAAAGACACCAAACGTTTTCACTCGGATTTCGTTCCCTATAATCCCCTTTTGATCATATAACCTTTTCTCAAGAATTTTTTCCTTAGTGCTGAAGCCTTTTTGCTATCTTGATTACCATATGTACTCTGTTTGTTTTATTCTTTAGTATGTATTATGTCTTACCTCCCCGGTTAAAAAATACATAGCTAAATGGGTTACCGTGTTTAGCCGAGATGTCCGGCACGTTGTCCGAGGAGAGTGCCAAACTCTTCCATTAACATGTAAACTTATCACCAGGCGTAAACATATTGCCGATAAACAAAATACCTTTGTTTATCTCATTTTTTCTTTGCGGCACATGATGTTGCATACGAGTTTTTGTTGGATTACCTAATCGATATATTGATGTATCAAAATAATTTGGTGCTATTTGTTGTTATTTTTCGTCAATAATTTTTCTGATTCCATGGGCTCTGATGTATACCATGTTGTCGGTTGTGCTTATCAAACTTTTAAGGTTCATTAAGTTGTGCCATCGGCATCTTCTTACATTACCCCTCTCTTCATGTTTATTAATATTTACTGTTAAAACTCTGTGATATATAGATTCTCTGGATATCAGATGATGGCGTTCCAGACTTGGGAGGAATTGTTGAAGAGGACACATCATTTATTGACGAAGTCGGTATCTGAACATATCACGCAGATCAAGATACTGAAAAAGAATCTTGAGCTTCTACTTCGTTTATGAAAATCAGATTTAGGGCCATAATAGAAAAACTGGCCTTCCCTTACTTGTTTAGTTGATTTCTTAATTTCTCCAATCACAGGTTGAGAATCCTTCTCTCGGGTTTTCTGGGGCGTACAGAAGAGTGACTGTTGAGCTGAAGGTGCAATGATTTTTATCTAGCTGATTATATTCGCCCGTCCCTTTTCACTTTGTTTTACTTCAGTGCGACGTTGAGGGGAAAGTTGAAATACTAATATCTTGTGTTTCAGATCCATCATCTGGCCGTAAATGCGCTTTTGAAGAGTAGCCAAATAGATGAAATTGAGGGAGGAGTAATGCCTGGATTTGATCATGACAGTAACAGCAGCTTTGACGAACTTAGCTCCTGCGCTTCTGCATTCAGGGTATTGAAGCAGTTGATTCAGAGATGTATCGCAGACGCCGTTGCGTCAGGGAATGTGTTTGCTGACGCAATACTGCAGCATCTGTACCGTTGGATTTGCAGGTCCCCACTGTTGTCTATTAGACATATACAAGTATCTCTTTTTCCCCCTGTCCAGTACCTGAATCATTCAATTTTTCAATCATTTGTTTTGCAGTCCCCTGTCCAAGCTTCATGATCCAGCCATTCATCGTGTTCTGCATAAGGTGACTCCTTGAACCCCCTTCAACTCAATCTCCACAGTCCCCTTAACTAATAAAAAAATCACAAAGCGTTTGTCTGGCAGGATCGGTAGATGCCTTTTAAATGTTTGTCTTGGCTGTAAAAAATAGGCAGCAGAATACCCACATCCAGCCCAAATCGGATGGCCCTAGCTTGGTGGTTCTGATGGATTGAGAGATATTTCTGGGAACTGGGGAGCAGAGCAAGGAGTAAAAGGATTAAAGAACTCAAGGGATAGTGACATTTAACATGAATAATAGAAACCGAAAATAATGCCCCCGTCTGCCTAACGCAAGCAGTGGCTGTTCTCCCTTGATATTTTATGCCCATTCTAAGAAACTCCCAATGGTTTTCTGTTGGCAGCTGATGAAGAAGGTCTTTGCATTGCTCCTCTCCGAGGTTCGAAAGCTAGGAGCGACAATTGTCTTTGCAAATTTCTTCAAAATTATTATAGATACAGGAAAGACAGATCTGCCAGCAGCGCGAGCTTATTGCGATTGCTTATTGAAAGCTCTACAGGCGAGGTATGTCTCAGGAGGAATGAATTCATTTGAACGTCCATTCATAAATTTTCTTACGGTTGCATTTCCTATGGTTGGATTTCTTGTTTCTGTAGAGATCTCTTCGAGTGGATTGAGTTGGAACCTCTTCAATTCTGGCATTCCCTACTGTTTCTGGATCAGGTGTGTTATTCTCTGCTGTAGTGACCAGACTGTATCTGAATGCGTGCCCATCTCCGGTTTTCTTTCCACTGGCCTCCAATCACAAGCCCAGATTCTAACTCGTAAATATTTTCTGTATTGTCATTGTCCTGATGCCTCAAGAAGCACGCCCCAGGATACATATGTAGTGTTTCATTGAGAAACCGTAGTTGTATGTCTCCCAGGGAAGCTTACTATATTTGGTAGTGGCAGACTGCACACGGCAGTATCAGTATCTCGCTTAATATGTGGACGGACCCGAATAGATCCTCTTCTTGAAAGAAAACTGGGGCTGTTAGTGGTACTGGCCCATCCAGCTCGTAGCCAATTGGCGAATGGAGCCTCATCTTTGCAATCACGGGTTTGCTTTTTATACTTACCCGATGCGCAGGCTTGTTCCAACAGTTTGAACGATCAAAGCCCCAAAATGGTAACTAATTTTGTTGTAGCAATCGGAATCGTATGAACTCCTGCTTAATTATTATCTCTGTCGAGTCCGACGTTCTATGGGATACAAGTTATCCAATCTCTGAAACCCACTTTTTTCTTTGCCGATTCTGTGGACCATTTTTGTTCCATAATTTGTCAAAGCTTCTGAATGGACCTCAGGTATCCATGGATTCAAGTTATCCATGGCTTCGCTTTATCATGTTCGCTCGTTCCCCCACTGAGGTTCTGATGCGCTCTTCCTTTTCTGCACTCGGCAGTACAACTACGGGGGGATACTGGACAAATCGACAGCTCCGCCTTCTGCAGACAACGAGAGCGTAGAGGGTGAACCTCGAGTTGACATCGCATCGAGCTGGAGTATCGCTGAGCGCTTACCAAAAGAGATCCAGGTAGGCCCACTGTTGTCAACCTTTGTCGCCCATTGACTTTCAGAATGCCTCCGTCGTATCGTTGACTGCGCCGCCGGTCCCACGGAAACCCCCCACCGACGCAGGACCATTTCATTCTGGTCGTCTCCGAGTTCCTGTATATTCCGTGGAAGTATTCGCTGGAGCTGGCTGCTGCGAGAGCCGGCGTGAGGGGCGACGACGACGACTCGAGCACTCCGATCACACTGATCTCTGCGGAGGCACTTGAATTGCGCGTTGCAGACTATCTCAAAGAACAGGTTGGAACACTGAGCCCTTTAGCAGCTCCTCTCTCTCTCTCTCTCTCTCTCTCGTTGCTTGCTCTCATTTGCATCGTGAATCAGCTTGGTTCGACCTCGTGTGGCAGATCAGCAGGTATTTTACGGAGAAACTTCTCAGGATAGTGACCGACATCCTCCAGCACTTCAAGAAGAGCAAAACTGACGGCGGTAACGTCGGCGGACCGGCTCAACCTGGCGCTCCCAAGGGTGATCCCGCACTGGAGTTCATCAACCACGTCTGCGCTGTCCTCGCTCTCGACCAGCACGTCGAGCACGATGTTCTGGTGGGTTCACCCTCACGCTCGAGCTCTATTCCCAAAAAAAAAAAAACGAATCCCATTTCTTGATTAATCAGAGGGTTGGATCCTCCTGCTCCCCTGATCTTCGTTCGCAGAGGATGAGGAAGAACCTCTTCAAGCTGGTCCGAGTGAAGGAGTTCGCCCCAGAAGCCCAGTTCCGAGGCCCTTCCCCCTCCTTCACCCTCCCGAACGTCATTTGCAGGCGAGCTCCCCTCTGCAACTCCATAGCCTTCTCGTGGAACTATCTCCATATGATGACGCCCATCTTTCAACCCCCCTCCCTAAGAACCCCCGCGCTTTTCGTGCATGGTTTTGTGCAGCTACTGCAACGACTGCAGGGACCTGGACCTGAGCCGAGACTCGGCCCTGCTGGAGCAGGAATGGCGCTGCGCCGTGCCGCGGTGCGGCCAACCCTACGACCGCGGGCAGATGGAGAACGCGCTGCTCCAAATCGTCCGCCAGCGGGAGCGGCACTACCACCTGCAGGACCTGCTCTGCCAGCGGTGCAGAGGCGTGAAGGCCGACCACCTCGCCGAGCAGTGCGCCTGCGGCGGCTCCTTCGGGTGCCAGGAGAGCTCCGCCGACTTCCTCCGCCAGATGCAGGTCTTCCTCGAAGTCGCCTTCGGCCAGAAGTTCCTCCTCCTCCAGGACTGCGTCTCGTGGATCCTCGAGAGCCCCTGACGCCGCCCCCCCCGCCATGGGGAGGACGAACAAGCCCGTCGTGCTTAAAATTAAATGAGCTCGTTTTTACCGCCAGCTGCTCGCCGCAGCTGCGACTGAGTGTACAGGAAATGAAACATTTAACGCAACAAGAAGTTTTTCCCCGCTACCTGTTGGACGCTATGCCCCACAGGAAAAGCGCTCTAATTCGTCGCGTCGGTGCCACCCGCCCACCAGTTTACAGTGGACACGCCTGCTTCGTGGATTCATGACCGGGCGGGGGCGGCGAGGGGGGAGTTGGGGGGGCGGGAGGAGGAGCCGCGTCGCGGGGTGGGGGTGGGAGGCCTGGGCGAGAGGTTGAGGATCTCCAGCGCCTGCTCCCTGACTTGCGTGGGATAGTCGGCGATGCAGCCGATCCTCGGGCCGGCGCCGGTGCTCCATTTCAGGGAGAGCTGGTGGCCCAGCTGGTACGACGTCGCCTCCTTCCTCGAGTTTATCCTCTTCAGAATGGCGTTCTGAGGCAACGCCGCCCTCGGGCTCTGAATTCCCCCCGATAGCGTCCTCTTGTACCCGTCTTCGGGGACTCGCAGCGACAGCTCCACCCGCAGCGCCGCCATGCTCTCCGGGATTTGAAGGAGCGGCGGAGGGGCGGGCGGCGACGCCTCCGCCTCCGCCTCCGCCTTCCCCTCCCCCTCCGCCGGGGGGGCCTCGGCGGGCCTCGCCTCCTCGGCCGGCTTCGGATCCTCGTAGTCCTCGTTGGAGCACGAGCAAATCTGGAGTCGGGCGAGATCAATGCGGGCACCCGGAGGGATTCCGATGAGACTCGAGGGTTGGAGAAATGGCTCACCTGTTCCTCGTCAATGGCGACTCCATTTTCCCTGAGGAAGCCCAGGAAGTTGTCGAGGTTCTCCCGCGACGGCCGGTAGTGCCCGCTGTACGCCCAGATGGCCTGCCCGGCAGGAAAAATCCGAGCTCCCCATCAGATCAGGATTTCGGTGAGTTCCTAGTGCTAAGTAGACAAGACGTGGAGAAGGAGCGATCCCGACCTTGACAACTCCCGCCTCTGCAACAAGCCTTCCGGCGGCCAGGGTGGCGCCGCCCGCCAAGAAGCTGGAGTGGTGAAAGCGCCCCTTCTTTTTCTGCAGCGCGACAGCTCCCTCTTTGAGAAAAATCATCGAAGCTAACTGATCCAAGAAGAGCAGGGGAGGAAATCTTCGTATGGGTTACCCGGCCGGCGTAGAGCCTCTTCGAGGCGCTCATCACGAAGATCCACTTCCCCTTCTGGGGCCCCGTCGTCGTCTCGAGGAGCTCTCCCGTCTGATTGTGGACGAGCTTTCCTCCCCTGGGAACGTACTCGTAGTGTTCTCTCTCTTGCTGCGAGGAATCAAACGGCCAAATTCGTCGGGCGGGTGGGGGATTGAGTTCTACTGGTGGGGGCGGCTGCTGCTCTTCACAGCAGGCGGCGCAATTCCAGACGGAACCCACCGCGGCGGCTGGATGGCCGACTTACCGGGCCGAGGTAGAGGATGCACTGTTCTCGGAGGACCGATCTCGGGCACTCCCTGAGGTCCACGTCTCTGCCTTTGCCGGCGTCCAGCCTGGATCGGAAGCAGAGGTGGGCACTCATCAGGAATCCGGTGAAGAAAAAGAAAACTGTGGGGAGAGAGAGAGAGAGAGAGAGAGACTGTCTCTGAGCTGCACCCACCAGAAGAAGAAGGGCTGGCCGTCGGTGCTCCCGCACCATCGCTCGTAGTACAAGTGCAGGTTGTGGCCATAGCGGTGCCTTGGGTCGATCTGTCGTCCGGCAAGCAGATAGAAGCGGGGCGATGAGTCGTCGGCTTCATCAGCGGGGGCGCCGAGAAGAAGGAAAAAGGATACCAAATCTGACAAGAAGCGGAAGCAGGAGGAGGAGAATAGAATATGAACACGGCGGAATCTCACCGCCTCGATCCAGTGCTGGAAGGCGAGGTTCACGCATTTCTCGTTTCCCAGCGCGCCCTTCCCGATCTGTGCGACAAGATTGGAGCAGATCCGTTGACCCAAGTCGTAAACGGAAGGGAAGGCTCGAGTAGCAGAGGTGAAGATGACGACGGGGGATGGGGGATGAGAGGTTGGGGGAGGGGGCGAGACCTTGGCGGCGTTGGAGCTGACGCGGTTCCAGCGGGAGTGCACGGTCTCCGGCTCCGGATAGTTGAAGAAGGAGATGGTGCTGTGGTTGAGCCGAACGTACTCGATGGCTTGCCACCTTCCCAATCCACGAGGCACCGGATTCAGGCGAAATCACCAGGCGAAATCCTCTCCTTCCCTGAGGAATTTTTCCTCGGAAGAGTAGAGATGGAGACGGAGAGGGAGGGAGGGAGGGAGATCGCGAGTTCCGGACGAGGCTCACCAGAGCTCCTCGGCGAGGACGGCGGTGTCGGCCAGCCTTCGGCGGGTGCGGTAGCTCCGGTAGACCTTCTGGAGCTTCACCGCCGACGCGTGCTCCGCCGGGGGCAAACACTTGCCGTCCCCCACATCCGCCGACGCCATGACGCAGTTGTTGTAGAGGACGGCAGGCGCGGGAGGCATGCCGAAGGCGCAAGCTGCTGTGGAAACAGGAGACACCACGGTAATCGCCGCGAACAAGCCCGGTAGAAGCCGCCGGCAACTCTAACAGAGAGACACAGAGAGAGAGAGAGAGAGAGAGAGAGAGAGAGAGAGAGAGGAGACTTGATTTGCAGAGGGGAGGAGGCGGAGGGAGGGGGCCTATTATAGCACGAGCTTCCTAATTCCAGCAACGACAAAAGCCCGGTGAGAGTTTGGAAGCATTCTCTGGGGAAATTTGTCTCAGAGATGGACGAGGCTGGGGGGGGAATTCCGTGCCGATGGCGACGCCATTCCTGCCCCCGGCTTCTTCCTCTTCCATCGAGAAGAAGGGCGAGCGACGCCATTGGCTCAAGTCAGTGAGGTGTCCCCGCGGTCAGTCAACCAAGAGAGGGGAGGAGACCCATTGGATCGCGACCGGCGGCGCCATGAAGCCGGTGGGGCCGGGGGGACCTCGTCCCCCCTTCCCCTGGCCACAGCCATTCACTGTGAATCAGTGGGGAGGATCCGTCTAACTCAGTACGTGGTTGACCTGTGACCCACCGACTCCTGCACTGGGTCGTCTCTCTCTCCTCTCTCTCTCTCTCTCTCTCTCTCTCTGACTCAGTACATCATCCTCTCCATTAATTGTACAGGCACCTTTACCTAGAATAGGATTCGCCTCCACTTGCCCTCTAATGTAATCACGGTGCACACCACCTCACCCCGCCCGAGTCAGCGCGCCGCCGCCCGCACCTGCTCCGGCATGCATCCAGGACTAGCAGCCGGGAACTTTCCTTGACTCCCCACTTATGGCGGTGGTCAGCCCGAGCGTGGCCTTTCCGGCGACCAGTCAGACGCCCTCCACGCGACCAGCCGTCCTCTCTCTCTCTCTCTCTCTCTCCTGTGTCGGAGGCTGGGTAGGATCGCAATAAAGGTCGCGTTTTCAATGCCAGGCTCTTCGACGTCGACCGGAGGAGAGAAATATCCTCCACTCCGGCGGTCCACCGGCCACCGGAGGCGGGGGTAGGGTTCCGGCAAGTGGGAGGAAGGCCCACCCGCCGGTGTCTTCTTCTTCCGTTTTCATCCCCTGCCGGAGAAGGAAGCGGAGAGGAAGGAGCCTCTGGACTGCCCCAGAGAAGCTGCCGAGGAGACGGATTGCACCGGCGGGACATCATCGCCGGATATGGTGTGACGGCGACGCCGCTGTCGGGGGGCGGCCATTTGGTCCGAAACCAGGTCTATCGTGGAAGACGACGACGACGAAGTCAGCCCAGTCCGTGGGCCGCCCTCGGGTTGGGCTCTCTAGGCCAGTTTTGGGGGAATATGGGCCTTGGCCAGTAAGAAATAAGTAAGTGGATTATCGGCCTGGCCCAATAATACATAGTCAAGTGGACTACGTCTAGTCTAATAATAAATAAGTTGGATTTGGGCCTGGACCAATGAGAGACAAGTAAACGGGCCATGGGCTTTCTGTCGGGTCGAAGTGGTATCTTTGGTGGGCCTGATGGGCCCATAGAGACTTCTCTCGCGTTCAGGTAGCCCATTTCTCGTGTTTCCTCGTCCTACGTGGCTCTACGGAACGGGGGCTAAAAAAGGGGAAGAGCTGATCGTAAGCGAACGGCTAGTGAGTTTCTGTTCTCTCGGGTCGGGGGTCCGGTGAGCGGCAGTCGGCCGGCGGCGGATCGCCGACGAAGATGCGCCGGAGAGGATGTGGAAGGATGTCAGGGACAGAGAGGGGGGCGCGATTCGCCCCGTCGCCTTCCGCGGCCGCGTCTGCCGCCGCCGAGTCGCGGCTCTCGACGTCTCCAACCAGAAGGAGATCGTCAGCGCCCACCGCGGCGGCGTCAACTCGCTCCAGGTACTCGTGGTTCCAAGTTTATCTGTTTTTTCACCCGAAAAATATCCTTCGGGGAGGAGGAATTCCTGTTCTAGTTCACCGTCGAACTTCACAGAGACCAGATGATTCGACGATAGCGATCGCAAGTTTACGGAAACAGTCTATTTACCCCATTTACCTACTCGAATTCCAATAAGTCGATTCAGTTTTAGCATGAATAACTAAAAACTTCGCCACTCATACTGCCATCGAACGCCGTGAAAGTTATATTAGCCACCTGGAAATACTCCAAAATAAATAGCAGCCGATTCAAGACTATTGCTGTGTTGTTCAGGATGGACTGCAGATTTTTTTAACACATAGATTTCGATGGATTTACCGGAAAATCAGGTTGATTTGACAGAAGGTCGATATCTGCTGGCTGGTGCGTCGGATGGATCTGCTGCTGTTTATGATATCCAACACTCAACAGACTACGAGGGAGGTGGGCGAATCGCAAAACACAGAAGCCTCCTCGTTGTTGACAAGCAACATGCCCATGGGCACAAATTTTCCATTTCATCAGTTGTATGGTATCCAGTGGACACGGGGCTGTTCATCACGGGATCATTTGATCATCGGATTAAAGTTTGGGACACAAACGCTGCTCAAGTATGGTTTAACTTATGAGCAATGAGTCATCCTCTCATTAACCTTTCGTGTCGATCTACTGCGACATTCTGCTCGTAAAATCTGTTTCTGTAGGTAGTCATGGATTTCAAGATGCCAGGAAAAGTGTACGGTACGTCCATGTCGTCCGTAGCCACTACGCACATGCTGATTGCTGCAGGAACTGAGGATGTTCAAGTTCGCCTATGTGATATCGCATCTGGTGCTTTTACTCACACACTCTCTGGTCATCGTGGTAAGATGAGTCTCACTGTTTGAATACCGTACTGTCGATTTCCCACTGTTACGCGTTAACAATTGGAAGCTCTGCAGCTTCATGGCATGATGTTTCTGTGGTATTTAAATTGTGCTTGGGTTAAAATAGGTGAATTGGTTGTGGGAAGACTTCAATTCCTATTCATTCACACGTGTCTTAGAATCAGCTTTTATCCTCTATAAGCTAGATGTGATATGCTGTTGTAAACCACTGTGCTTGTAGAAAGAGCTAGCTGGGCTGTTCCCCACTCATAACATATTGCTGTGGAGCTTGACCACGGCGGTACATAGGTGAGAGCACTTGATGGCTGTAGGGGCATGGAACTGAGCAATTTTTATTTCACCATTCGTTTTCTGGAGACAATTGGGATCAAGAAGATGTCTTTTGAATACGCGGATTTTCTGTGGTAATTTTTTAAAATTTGTGATGATTTGGAGAAAGGGAATTATTCGCCAATAATAGAAGCATTTTTTTCTCAGGCAGTGATCGAACAGAAATTGAATGCATACTTGTTGATATGAATCCAAATGTCGACCATACCCATCGTGAGAAGAGGTAACACGATTTTTGTTATGAAGCTAATGTCTGGAGAAGAAACATTCGGTTAGTCCACCTGAATCCTGCAAAACGGAGTATCTGATGGAGTTAGATAGTGGTTATGAAAGGATATAAATTAGTTAGTAAAATCGAATTGCATACAATGTGTTAATAGGTAATTATGACCCTCAGTACGCTTGTACTCGAAAATTAGGGGGTTGAGCTAGTTCAAGGTCAGCAGAGATAAATGTGAATGAGGAGGCTACTTACTTTTTTTTTAAGGATAGATAGAAATAAGTGCGGAATACTGTTTTCAGTAAAAAAGAAATAATAAACTTTGTTGACATTCTGAGGATATTAGTTTGGGATGGTCGCGTGGAATATCAGTATTAAAGCTCGAAGGGATGCATGACGGTGGAAATTTGAAATTTCAGCGGAGAGTTTTTTTGTCTGGAGTAGAAATTACTCATGGATGTTTTGAAATGGAGCCCAAGTACTTGTACGTTGAAAACTGGAACTTGCTACGTGATGGTGGAAATTTATTTTTGGATTAGAAAGTGGTGAAGGATGATTTGAAATTCGTAATGGAACCAACTACTTGTACGTTTACTGGAAAAGGGTATCTTCAGAGACAAGAAAAAGGAGCCCTGACTGATACAAAGGAGATTTGATGGCGAAACAGAATTTGAGAATATTTTAAAGGCCAAATTTTGATTGAAGTGTTCTCTACCATAGAATTCGACCTTCGGGGTCAACCCGGCGGAGGCTCGAGGGCTTGTTAAGGAAGGCGGCAAGGGCCGATGAAGGAGGGAAAACGAATAAAAGAACTCTGTCAAAGTTACAAGAAATTTCTAGGATATTGATGTTAATAAGAAATTTCTGAGGGCGATGAATGGAGGAAAATTAACAACCTATGGTCACTTTTCTAACATGCTGAGGATAAGACCACACGTGAAAAGTTACTATTATTATGTTTGCTGAAGTCGGATAGAAACAAATCAACTTTTCAGAAATTTTTCTATTACGCTTTTAGACAATTTTCTATTAACGCGAACTGTAGGAACTTAGGAAAAATAAGGAACTTGAGGAACATGATTTATTTCAAAAGTTGTTCAATCAGATGAGCTCTGAGCTTTTCAAACTGGTGTATAAGGTCAAACCTTTTGAATTTTTTTCCTAAAATGTGAGAAAAATAAGAACATGAGATTTGGAGAGAGGAAACAATCAAACCTGGGAAGGCTCCAAATTGAGGTATGAATATTACATGAAAGACGACCCGGTGATTACCTTTTTTTCTTTCCCTTTCATTTGCATACTTCGAATATTGTTGTGTATCTGAGATGCTTCATGTTGATTTTTTCTTCTCTCAGTTGGAGTGACAATCGCCATACGCCTTCCGCGTTCCTTATATAAAACTAACACCTCTAGATATAACTCTGTATTTGATGGCAGATGGGATAATGGCTGTGGAATGGTCCTCCTCTAGCGACTGGATTTTGATGACCGGGGGTTGTGATGGTGCAGTACGTTTTTGGGACATTAGGCGTGCTGGTTGTTTTCTTGTTTTGGATCAATCCCGTTCTCAATTTGGAAGCCGACCACCATTATCTGAAAGTTCATCGAAGAAAGTATACCTCTCTCTCTCTCTCTCTCTCTCTCTCTCTCTCTCTCTCTCTCTCTCTCTCTCATATGCGCACATACTCACCTCTCCTTCTTCCTCTTCTGTACCTCTTGTTATGTTATTTTCTAATATTGTCCGGTGAAAAACTAGCCTCGCTTATATTCAGTTGCGTATGGAATATTCCTTCCTGTTGATTTAAAGTGGACATCATTCACTTTTACAGTCCATTCACCATGATCACTCACAAATTCTGAAATCCTGATGTGGATGGCCCAGTTGGGATCGTGGTATTGTTTTGCCCCGGTTTTTTCTCATGAGCTTTTAACGTGCCTTCCATATTTATTTAGTGTCTGACTGATAAACATGCAGCCATTCACAGACTGAGAATCTATCTGTGGTGTCATAAAAAGACTTTAGTAGACTGTAATAGAGGGCCAGAAGATTGAACACATTACTTCCAAGTGCTTGGCAAAGGATCTTTCTCCTCTATTTTCAGTCCTGTTCCCTCCCTCTGAAAACAAAAAAATTATGTGCATATAGGTATTGCTTCCCCAGCAGTCGGTTCCCCAGAGAGAGGCTTCCTCAACTATCTCAATTGCACCCGACAGGAAGGCTCCTCATTACAGCAGTACGAGGAAATTGCCAGCTTCCCAAAAGGGTAAGCTGGCAAAGGGCCTAGATACCCAGAGGCTCCACCCTGGCATGTCATCCAGTCGGAATAGGTCAACAGCCCACTATGGCGCCGTAACTGGCCTGAGAGCTACAAAGGACGGCATGTATCTCCTAAGTACTGGTGAGCTTCGTCCCTTTTTCAAGTTAGCAGATTTTAATGGAGATAATCGTTTTGGGTGCATTCTTCTTGTCACCCAGAAATTTCATCGAAACC
This sequence comes from Spirodela polyrhiza, assembly GCA_024713555.1. Classification (NCBI taxonomy): domain Eukaryota; kingdom Viridiplantae; phylum Streptophyta; class Magnoliopsida; order Alismatales; family Araceae; genus Spirodela; species Spirodela polyrhiza. The sequence continues at coordinate 266,902 of CM046530.1, forward strand.
CATCAACGGATATGCACTCGATGCTCTATGTTCTATCTGATTACCCATTTGTAATATATATCGCTGTTTTCCTTACTTAGTAGTTGACTTTTTTACATGCGGCTCTCCGTTCAGTCTTCCACTTCTCTCGCATGTCTCATGAGATGCTGGAAGCTTTCAGGCTCTGATTCAAGGCTGAGACTGTGGGACATCGAGTCCGGCTGCAACACCTTGGTGAACTTCGAAGCGACCCATCTCCAGACGAGGCCCTTGGAACTGGCGGTGGCGGAGGACTCCTCCCTGGTGTTCGTCCCCTGCATGGCGACCTTCAAGGTGTGCCCTTTATTATTGCCCATTAATGAGGTTAATTATTCGGATAATCATCTACGCTAATGGGCTCACGCGCCTTGTGGGTGAGATTTCAGGCGTTTGACCTGTGGTCGGGCGCCGCATCCCGGACATTCCGAGGGCATTTTGAATCGGTCAACTGTTGCTTCTTCAACGCCAGCGATCAGGTTTGGAGAGTCCCAGGGCCCCAGCTTTGCTCGCTCACGGTCGATGAGCCCAGCTGAATCTCTTGCTTGTGTTTCCAGGAGCTGTACAGCGGGAGCAATGACAGGCAAATCCTTGTCTGGTCGCCGCCTAACAAGGCCGCTGTAGAACTGGTACTCCTCTCTCTCTCTCTCTCTCTCTCTCTCTCTCTCTCTCTCTCTCTCCTCTCTCTGCTTTGTGGGGTTGTGTTAAATTGTAGGGCGAGTCCAGACAGTCATCAGCATCGCTCATTCATTCCCGGTGTGAGTTGAACCGCAGGATCAAGAAGTCAACGGCGGTCGGCGAGGGCCTGATTCCGACCAGGATCGGTGGAGTGACTAGCCCCTGTGGAGACGAGCGGGCAGTCCTCACGCCGCTTGCCTCTCTCATCGGCGATCGGGTGCAGAGTTTTCCCTCTTCCAAACCTGTTCAAGTTCAGTTAACCTGGTACGAGCTCTCTCACTCTCTCCGCCATACTTAAAAGTCAAACCAGAGCCAGCTCACTGGCGCACACCTCTCTAGCGGCCTGTTCTAAATTAGGGCTTGGACATGTTGACCGGAAAGTCGTACATCCCAAATCCTCCATACCATAACAGAAGATTTCATGGGGAGATTTCAGAAAGAAATCAAAAAAAAGTATTGTAATCTTGCAAGGGGGGAGGCCCACATCCTGAGGAACCCTAAACCAGAAGATGTTAGAGAGAAAGTGAAGCATGCCCGAGCCAATCAGACTACGTGCGCCAATGGCAGCCTTCCCCTGGTAACACAGCCTCCCGTCTGAGCTGATCTCATGGCGACGGGGGAGGGGGGCGAGCAGATTACAGGAGAGGGAGAGAAGGCTGCAGCTGAAACCATCCTATCGGAACCCTTCCGATGCAGATCCATGAAAATATATTACAAATGCAGAAAGAAGATCAAGATCGATGTTTACTTGGTGATCCTGGTGCGGGCAGAGTTGACCATCCCATGCGCCTGCCGCAAGATTCATGGCAGATTCCACTTACTACTGCTGCTGCTGGCCTTCGTAGGCTTGGATTTTCTGCTCGAGCTGCAGCAATGGCAATTTATTTCTTACAACTCTGATTCATGTGAGCTTCTGGCCAGCTGGTTCTATGTAAAGCGTTCGGCAAAAGAAAAAAAAAAATTTGTGGTCCTGCAGTTGCAGATTTGAAAAGAGAATTCCTCGTTTTACTTCAACCAAAAAAAGAGAGATATACATGTATATATATATATATATATATAAACCAAAACAGGGGAAAAAAACTTTGGAAAAAGGAGACGTGGTGATTCCTCGCACCATTACGTAATGTAAAAAAAATGCGGCATCGTTCATCCTTTTAGAGGAACTATCAAGCTCTTAAAAAGATGAACGCAATCCCTGACAGTGAAGTACGGCCAATAAAATCGCCTCACCTGAACCATCGTCTCGAATTTAGTTTTCAGGCGATAGTATTCATGTTTGACCAGGTTCAGGGCATGAACGCACCTGAAAAAATGAAATCTCATTATTACAGGAAAAATAAAAAAATAACATAAATTCCACAAGTAAACACAGAATACTTCGTGAATATTGCACACTGGAAGTTCATTAAATTAAGAAAAAGCAATAACGCCAGAAAGAAAATGATTATAGGGAAGATAATGAAACAGTAAAATCACTCAATAGTGCCGCATTCATATTTTTCATACAAATGTGTCGTAAATCGTGGGCATAAGTGTGTCGGGATGGCATGTAGGATCTGATGTGGCACGAGTCCTATTAAATTGATCAGCGCAAGTCTCACCATCTACAACAAAGGGGAATCATTAATTGGTGAAAAAAATGAGACAACGTAGACTACCGTGTGATGCCGTTATAATCAACTTGTGTCAATGCTCTCTGTGCATCAGGCAAATTGTTTGAATTGGGCCTCATGCGATGATGCGGCATGCGTTTCTTTCACTTCCTCGTCCTCGTTTTGTCACTGTTCGTTTGTTATTTCGACGGGGGATCCTCATCACCAGAATAGACTAGACCGGTTGCGCCATCTTGTCTGCAATTTTTGACAGTATGAATGCGAGACTGAAGCACTCTCGTTACCAGATTCAGTCGAACGTGTTCCTGTCGACGACTAGGAATGATAAGATTCCCCGAGCCTCGGACAGAGTTCGATCGAGCTAGAATGACTAGAGAAGCTGGATGAATTCTATAAGCTAAATTCGATTCATTTCAATTCCACCTGATGGGTTGTATTGCCGCGGATCTAAGCCTATGATCTCTGTATCACAGACACGAGATTCACATTTCTGCAGGAACACACGGCATCTCCACGGAATATTTATTTTCCTTCTTCCCTCCGAAGCCACCTCTAGTTTCCAGGTCAGATGTACAAGCTTCTAGCATGGTTGTATTGGAGCCATTAACCAGAATAAAGCGTTCGTGCTTTCTGGATGAAAAATGCAGCAGAATAATGCGAAATCAAACTTTGAATCATCAAAGAGGGGATTAGCCAGATATCAACAGTGCGAAGATAACAGATGCAATAATCACTTCAGATACAGGTTATCCATTACCCTCTCGTACAACGCCGATACTCCGAAGCTAATTAAGGAATATTCATCCGTAGTCATGGCGTCGTTGTTATCCTATATGTCATCCGTAGTCAAGCCTACGTAGTTCAAGCCATCTGTCTTATTGGGCCATTGATTATTTGAATGACAGAAGTAATATACCCTTGAAACTGAGGGGGAGCACTCTTTATTCTAAGGTGCTTTGACTACCACAACTATCTGCGGTCGCAATTTTATTGCCTGGCTCGAGGCTATCAATTAAAAACTACCCATGACATCAATTGTGCAGTTTCACATCGTTGCAAAAGAGATTTTACCATATGTGCCAAATAGAAAGTCACCCTCCAGGGAAAAAAATAGATAATGGTGAGATAGAACACGAACAAGAACAGAAACCCGTAGCCACAAACCGTATAAAACCACTACGACAAACTAGCATGAATAATTCATACCAGAACGCCGTTACTCACCCTTCTCTATTGTTTTCCTCGCAAAATTGGCGAAATCTGACACAGGAATGTTTTATATGCTGAGCGCCCACACTGCAATTCAGAGTCAATCCGAAGAAAAGTATAAGCATATTTCAAAATTTCCAAATTTTAAGTTAGCTTGGGAATGAAGAAAAACGATTCTGAAGCTGTCAATTATAACGGACCTCCAGACAAACTGCTAATTGCATTAGGAAAAATATTATTTATTAATCTTCAAAGCTTAAATTTTAAACAAACAACCAAATAAATACAGTGTTTCTTTCACGGTTATCTAATGGCGATTTTATAAATCCTCTTGTTTTTTTATTTTCAGTTGAGACTCTTGTTTTTGAAGGAAATATCGTGATAATTAGAAGTTGATTTTTCTTCATCCGTTAATTGTGAATCTCATCAAAGTCTTAAGGATAAAATTATAACACAGTCGCAGTATTAAAACTATGAAACATGACTCCAATATGTGATCCTTAGTGCCCCACTTGTCAATTACACGATCGAAACTTTTTTTTGCCTTGTCACAGCATACTAAACTTATTCTAAACTAGGAAGAGAACTTTTTAACAGACCTCAGTAGTCACACATAAGATAATATAAACATTAGAACTATATGAAGGAATTTTCTGCATAAATACTTCACTTTTGTGACAGTGAGAGTAGTTACGATAAAAATAGGTAGAGGATGCTAGGCTGAAGTCAAGCAATTGATGAATCAAGAGATCCTAAAATTTTCTGTGATCCCCTTGGACTCAAGGTAATAATGGTTTTGCTCAGCTCATTGTAACCCAAAAATAAGCAATTCCCTGCAAAAGAATTCCGGTCTGATAGTCAAATTTCCCAACGGCCTAAGCAAAGATTGATGATCAGAAGTATCTCAATGCGAAAGTGTGATCTGGGGGCCTTGCCACAGAGTAAAGTAAATCCCACTTTAATAGACCACGAACCATTACAGTGAGTAGTTCACAACCGTAGAATAAGGATATAAATGGTCTGGCTAATAGTTTTTTGGAACAGCAGAATCTCATGAGAGAACTAAATTCAAATTCAATTTGGCCTACTTCTTGTCTAGGACCTGACTGCGACTGAGAGACCACATCCCGGGCCAAGGCAAAACCGATAGGAGCGAACCAAGCGCTTGCGCGAAGGAAGAAGCGAATCAATCAGAATGAGGAAAGAGGAGAGATTTTCTTTGAAATCTCAATCCTCAGCACTGAAATATATTACATTCATCTTTGAGCCATAATATTCCGAAGATTCAGGTTAATAGCAGGCTCCATCTTCACCTGACGTACTTTACCTGACAGCTTGGGATGGCAAGTTCTTATGTCAGCTCGTGTTTTTACACATCTTTTTACAGTTCTACCAAAATATTTCGTCATTCTTGAATACTTTGAAGCAAAGAGTGGTAAAGAAAGCTGCTGACTCCAGGAAATGCCGGATTAAAACACAAAAAATAATCCAAAACCTTTTCTAAGTCAAAATAAAGAAGATGGATGTATCAATGCCCTGTCTTTTTTCTATACAAAAAAAGAGGCAAGTATCATTTCTGATGCTAAATCATAAAGGCCACAAAAACCTAACTTCCAGAAACCTTATTTGTTTGAAGCTAAAAAGATTCACAAACCAAAGATACTCTTATTCTCATCATAGCTGAATTACGGTTGAACGCCTGTCGAGAAGAAATGTGTCCATTTAGTTTAAGAACACACGTTTTCACAGAGAGCCTTGTCTACCAATGATTCATGGCAAGCTAATCCCCCAAACTTTGTAGATCCACACCATTCCTCTGAAGGCAACCTCCATACAGGACCCAGGAGATGTTGACACACATATCAAGTCAGGTCAGTAGTTAATTCAAACAGTTAAAGAAGACAGTACGCTCTCAACCGGCATGAATCCTTATTTAATTCGATGAAACTTGGACAAGCACCTCGAACTGCTGCCCTTGAGTTGGTGAACATAAGCATCCACCTTGTTGTAATCAACCGCAACCTGGTCCCTGCAGTGTAGGAAATAAACAGTAGTCATTCATACGCAGGAAAGTTCAGCAAACGTTAGGACTATTTTAACGCCTGACCTAAATGAAAGCGAAATGGGTTTGGAAATACAAAAGTGTGGTGAGCTCCTTGAGAAGTCTCTCAGCATCCTCACAGAAGAGCGTGATGACCTCCGCAATGAATCCGGGGTTGTTGGCATCCTGAAGCATCTGCAGCTGGGTGAACTGATCGTCCAGTAAACCCTGGAATCAGAGCAGAAGACTTTAATGATCAATTAAAAATGGAAATCCCTCGAAGTTCCGCACGAATTCGGAAATTAAGGGGAACCCAGAAAAAGGGGGGGCAATAATTGAAAGCACGCAGAGGCAGAAAATGCCTCCTTCCATCGATCCACGATCGTCTCGTGACGAGCACTAAGATCCAAACACGTTGGGAGCGTGTGCACACTGCTCCAACCCGAGGAAAGCGCTCGCAACCCCACGAGAACAGATCTCGCACCCAACTCCCAATAATGGGGACTCGCATGAAAAATAAAAACGCAGGTTCCCAAGAGTCAGCCGGAAAGAAATCAACCTCCGCAAACATGGAGTTCACCAGGCCGTTGAGTTGATCCTTGAGTGTGGCGGCAGCCATGGGTTAACCAACCCCGTTTATTGACGAGGAAGCGGAAGAGAGAGCCAGAGGAAGACAGAGAGGAGGAAGCGAGACGAGTAAAGAGCCTGGTCGCCGTGCAGAGAAGACGTGAAAAGGACAGGAGCAGAGACCGGAGGGGGACCTTGCGTGCTTCTGGTTCCCATTTATCTGTGATTCCTCTTTTTTTTCGCTCTGTGAATACCAGTGCAAACGAGGGACGCGCGGTGTATAGAGAGAGAGAGAGAGACAGAGACAGACAGACGGAGAGAGGGGAGAGAGAGAGAGAGAGAGAGAGAGAGAGAGAGAGAGAGAGAGAGAGAAGAGGCATCAACGTCGCGGCTCACCCAACGACCGTATCGAATCTCCTTTCCCCTTATAGTGGGGAACATTTTTATCGTCTAGTGTAAAAAAAAATATGTCGGCGAGCACCAGGCCCCTCCATTATCTTAAATTCGATTAATATCCACTATCCGCTTTCCTGCGCATCCCATTGGCCCGCGTGGCGGCTTCTGGAACGTTCCTCCAGAGGTCGTCCATTATTGCCTTCATCGCCACGCCGCGCGCGCCCACAAGTAGGAGACAGAGAGAGTGCTAAACCGGGGGGCGTCGACACGTGGCGAGAAAAAGTAACCTCATTGGTCGAATATATGAATAGAATCTGAGGCGACTTCTGTGGTCTATATGGATCAATATGGATAAATATTGTCCACGTCCGACGGATCAGCCCGGTTCACCCCTTTTTGTGGGCCCATCCACGTCAAAAATGGGCCCCGCACCCCATCCTCTATCTGAGATCAAGCCCAATTTAAGCCCAGTCCGGCCCAAAAAGGCTCATTCCGGCCTTCGTCCCTTTGAGAGAGGGAGAGAGCACAGCACAGCACAGCACAGGAAGAGCAGCGGTAATGTGGAAGAAGCAAAGGAGCGCCGCCAGGCGGCAACAGCGTTCTTTTCTCATCCGAAGCTTTTGGTAATTTCTCAAGACACGATATTTTATTGGGCGAAGTTCTCCCTTCCCTGAGCGATGGCCATCTCAAGCGGCGGTGGTTTCGGGAGCGGTGGCGGCGGAGGGGGCGGCGGGCGCCTCCTCTGCGGCGGCGGGAGCGGCGGGAGCGGCGGGAGCGGGGGGAGGCGCCTCCTTTGCCTCTGCCTCTTCCCTCCAGAATTCAGTCTTCTTCCCCGTCTTCGACACGGTCTGCAGGACCTCCTCGGGTTTCGCCGTCCCCAGCACGGTCACCTTCTGCTCCTTCAAGTTGACGTCGTACGACTCCACGCCTGGGTATCCACCGAAAGTCAGCGAGGCCTCTGCATACTGAGAACAACGGCAAAAAAGAGTCCCGCCCATTCAAGGTGGGGAGGACCCTGAAGCTAATCTCTGACCTTCCATCTTGTCGAGGACTCTCTTCACGGCGCCGACGCAGCCTTGGCAGGACATGGTGACCTTCAGAACGACCGTCTACACGCAGGGTGGAGGAGGAAGAGCAAAATCAATACGAAGAAGAAGAAGAAGAAGAATAAGAAACAAAAAAAAAATTAATGACCGCAAGATCTGTGTTGTTGCAGCTGAAAACATTCTAAGAAGAGGAAATCAAGGTCTTCTGCCTTCTCCTCCTCGGCAAAAGATTCCAAGTCAACAAACAACTAACAATTCACGGCCCGTCGCTCATAAATAGGAAACCTCTGATCCTGAGACGCGCATCAGAGCGTTGGGTTCCATGAATGAATGAGACTAAAGCTTGAAGGTCGTGGCACACGCCAAGCTCTCGAGGAGCTTCAGTGGTGAAACATTTATGTCAGAAAACCTCGAAACAAATCTACTGAGATGCAGCTCTTCAAGGTATCCAGATCTGGCATTTGACAGACGAGAGAGAGAGAGAGAGATGGGCACGCAGATCTAGCATATGAAACCCGAGAATTCTGCCGATCAAAGTGTTCTCTATCCAAACAATCTTCTACATACATACTAGATCCTTCTCTTGGATAATCACAATGTTCTATACCTGTTGGTAAGATTAATAAGGATAACAAGGCCAGAGAACTGAAGACTGTCAAGAAGAAAAAAAATTGCAATAACCATCTCACGACTCAGCAAAAAGCATCCAGTAAAAAGGCATAACCGTCGTCCAGATGCCAATCCAAGTGAAACCATCAATCGTGCTGGAGAGATCGACCCTCTCCTTCTGGATCCCCAACAATCGCCTTACCTCAACATGTGAAGCCCAGATCAAACCGCCCAAGGCCGAGGCAGTAAGTTCGCCGAGTTGGGGGATATCCGGATTGATGAAAGCCATACAGACTAGACAGATGGCGAGCAGTTTCCGTGGTGTTGATTTCCCGAAAAGACTAGTGCCGGCAGAAAAAGCTTAAGTTTCATGCATCTCACTGCTACTTTTTGGAAGATGATTGACTGTTCACCAAGAAATTGCATACAAAAGCATGTATCAGAGTCCTCAGAAAACGCCATGATGTGGCAACTGTAAGGCCGATAACAAACGCTAAGGCCAAAAGAGCACTGTGCCTGACGTCTTCACATCGTCCCCGATCACTCACTTAATGGTCTACGGACACCTAAAAACCCCCTGGAGAAGCTTCTACCAATTTTTTCCTATGCTAGGGCATTAACCTCCTGCACACCCCGCAGCAATCTGTATAATTAAGAAGGAGGGGACAGATTGTCCTGGACGAGCAATCAGCACTAGCTGACCTAACCGGATTCGCAAGGTACCTGACCCAACTGCGATCGGCAGAAACATGAGAAAATTCAGCACTAGCTGACGCGCCGAAGCCCTAGCAAAAGCGGATAAGTTCTCAGACGGTCTAATCATTCCCCTTGAAGAGATATAAGCGGTGAGAATCAAAATCACAAGAGCAGATTCGACGACTGAGACGAAATTTCGGTCGACAACTCGAAAGCGTGTGGAAGGAAAGAACAAAGGTTGAAATCACAAACTGGATCCCTGAAAATCCTTCGCACCTCCATCCACCATTACCGAGAACAAAAACCGACCAAGATTGATCTCGTCTTCCGCGAAGGAAATTACTCTACAATCAGACAGCCCGAAAAGATAATCCAAGTAAACCCTCCGCAAACAAACACAGGCGCACATCAACGGCGGAAACCATCAATCAGGAATCCCAGAGGGCTCGACCGGCGCGCTCACCTCAGCCATCGCTCCGGAGAATGAGAGAGAGAGAGAGAGAGAGAGAGAGTTGGGGGGGGAGAGAATTCCACGAAGCTCGGGTGCCAGGTGCCGCCGACTGCGTGCAGAGTCCACAACGGCGCCTCCCAATATAAGGACCGGAGAAGGGGTAAGAGGGAAATATAAATATTAAAAGAAATATAATATGCAAATAAATTTATGATGCCACGGGTCAGCGTGGCATCTTATTTCCAACGGCGTAGATCATCAAACTCTTTTATTTTTACCGGTAAATATTCCACGGGGAGTATTGCGTCATATTTAACATTTTTAATTCAATTTACGGCCGGATATATTATCGTTTACGAAAATGGTTGAACTTTGGGGAATTTCCTACGTTTTCCCCGTGGTGGACTCCTCGTGGACCACAGACCGACAAGCCGAATAGAAGAAATCGGTTTGGTGGGGGCCGTTGGCGGGGGGGAGGCCCACCGATGGCCCATTGTACGAACCGTTTGATGCAAGATTGACGGTTGACGGTTGCTTAGCGTTGAAGGGGGGGGGTTAGTGGAGGTGGTTGCTTTTTGGAGAAATAAAGTGGGGGATTCCATGGAGGATGACTGGACCGGAATGGTGAGGTGCCACGGGCCCTGCGGATGGCCCGCGGGCCCAGAGCCCAAAAAATCACGGACCGGGCCGCCGCAAAGACGCACCCACTGAAAAAGCGTGGGTTCTGTCCAACTGGTTACAGACAGTGCAGTGATTTTCTTTAATTATTATAAACGTGTAGCATGCATTTAATGAGATATTGAAGGTTCGAAGATAAGATATATGTATAAAATCTAGAGAGAGAGAGAGAGAGAGAGGGCACCGCACGACGTCGTTGAATTATGGCTCTCCCATGCACGAGATGGTGCAACACGGTTTAGAGCGATATGTAGCCCGACATAATAATAGTCAACGCTGTAAGCTCCGTCTCCTTGACGGTGGTTGCTTAAAAGAGCTCAACCCCCGGAAGGGTTGACTTATCGAAGCACGTCTCGTCCGAGTCTCCGGGAGACGTTCCTTCATTTCACTATAGTTCCCCGATCCGATCAGACGTCGGGAGAGGAGCCATTAAAATATCTCTCTACTGGCCGTAAATCCCACGTTGTTCGTCTTAACACCCAAAATACTCCAGCTGGCGGCACCCCACACGTTGACTTGGACGTCCATAAGAGAGGGGGAAGGAGGGCAGCATAGGAACGCGCCTCGTCCAGAAGCTATCTTTTTCTTCTTCCTCCTCTTCTTCTTCTTCTTCTTCTTCTTCTTCCTCCTCCTCCTCCTCCTCCTGGGAACTGCCGGAACATGGCACGCCCAGTGGCAGTCCTGGTGCTCCTCCTCGCCGCCGCCTCGGCCCTCTTCCTCGTGGCCTTGGCCGACGGCGGAGGCCGGAAGCCGGGCAAACCCTCCAAGGCTAAGTGCGGTAACAAGAATGCCAGGTTCTGCTACAACATACCCATCGAATGCCCAGCGTGCTGCCCCCACAACTGCTTCATCAACTGCAAGACCTGCAGCCCAGTATGCCGTGAGTCTCCTCATCACACCATGAAGAGAGCGTAGAGGGAGAGAGAGAGAGCAGATACATGTACTGACGAGTTCTTATCTGGTTGGTTCTTGGCGGATGCAGGATGTAATGTGCCGGGTGCAATCTGCCAAGACCCCAGGTTTGTCGGAGCGGACGGCATCACCTTCTACTTCCACGGCAAGAAGGACAGCGACTTCTGCCTCGTTTCCGACGCCGATCTCCACATAAACGGGCACTTCATCGGCCGGAGAGGCGCCGACATGACCCGCGACTTCACCTGGGTGCAGTCCATCGGTGTCCTCTTCGGCGAGCACCGCCTCTATCTCGGCGCCGAGAAGGCGGCGACGTGGGACGACGACGTTGACCGCCTCATCATCGCCTTCGACGGCGAGACGGTGGCCCTCTCCGACAGTGACGATGCCCAGTGGTCGTCCACCTCATCGCCGGCAGTGTCCGTCATACGCACTGCTAGCACCAACTCGGTCGACGTCGAGGTGGAGGGCCTGTTCAAGGTGGCGGCCAAGGCGGTGCCTATCACCGAGGAGGAGTCCCAGATCCACCGCTACGGCATCACCGCCGACGACTGCTTCGCCCACCTGGAGCTCGCCTTCCAGTTCTATTCACTGACGAACGATGTCCACGGTGTGCTGGGGCAGACCTACCGCGAGGACTACATCAGCGGCGTGAAGATGTCGTCGGCGATGCCCATCATGGGCGGCGATGCCATGTACGCCGCCCGGAGCCTCTTCAGCGCCGACTGCGCCGTCGCGAGGTTCGCCGGCTCCGGGGCGGGGCTATCCCGCGCCACCGTGGGCCCCGAGAGACCCGCTCTGACCTGCGAGAGCGGAGTTCGCGGCAACCACGCCATCGTCTGCAAGAAGTAGCGACGAGAATCCCATTTCCTGTGACCATGTTTTCGAATAAGTGGCCCATGTAATCCTCGCCATCGCCCCTGGGGATCGCGTAGCCCTTTCTCGAGGCCGGCACGTTCTGGTCCTCGGTCAACGTTCATCTCATGGTGGGGCCCGGCTACTTCAAAACTCGATTGTTTCTTCCCCGGTCGCGTGCCCTCCTCTTATGAAGACACGTGCCACAGCTAATTGGGACCACCGATCCAAGGGTGAAGACGATCTGGGCCCATTATCGAGAGGAAGAGGAAAATCCTGACTAGGGTTTGGTCGTCCGTTGGGGGCGGAGGGGGATCGTCGCCGGCGGAGATGGCGGGGAAGCCGATCGTGCCGGCGGGCTCGGGGCCTGAGCGGCAGGACAGCGCCGGCGCGAAGAAGAGGAAGAGGAACCCCACGCCGGAATGGGAGTTCCAGCAGTCTCTTGCCGCTTGTTCCAGGGAGGGGAACCTCGACGGCGCCCTCGCGCTGTACCGCGGCACGAAGCTCCGCCTCAATGCCTACCATTTCAACACTCTTCTCCATATATGCTCCAACGCCCTCGGCTCCTCTGAGGAGCGTTCTCCTGCTTCGGTCGCTGCTGCTGTCGAGGAGGCGTTTCGCATCTTCGAGTGCATGGTGGCCAGTGGTATCCCCCCGTCGGAGTCCACTATCACTTCGCTGGCTAGGATTGCGGCGGCGGACGGTGTGGAAGGTGGAGACAGGGCGTTTGAATTGGTGAAGGACATGGGGGAGAGGTATGGTGTCTCCGCGAGGCTGAGAACCTACGATCCGGCTCTGTTCGCGTTTTGCCGGGATGCAGAGACTGCCGAGAAGGCGTATTCTGTCGAACAGCACATGGTTTCGGTGGGCATTATGCCAGAAGAGGGAGAACTCGCCTCGCTTCTGAAAGTGAGCTCTGACGCGAGGAGGGACGACAAGGTTTATGAGTATCTTCACAAGTTGAGAAGATTTGCTCGGTCTGTGAGCCCATCCACCGCCGAGATTGTGAAGCGCTGGTTTGAAAGCGACTGCGCCGCGAGAATCGGAAGAGAGGCTTGGGATGCAGACCGGGTTAAAGATGCCGTCTCGATAAATGGAGGAGGCTGGCACGGCTATGGTTGGTTGGGGAAGGGTAGATGGAGAGTGCAGAAGTCCGACATTAGTTTAGGAGGTTGCTGCTCCTTTTGTGGGCAGCGGCTGGCTTGCGTGGATCTTGATCGTACGGAGACCGAGAACTTTGCAGAGTCTGTGGCTTCCCTCGCCATGACAAGGGAAGCCAAATCTAATTTCAGTGATTTCCAGGTGATTCTGCTGCCCCCTTGAATAAATCTATACCGCCGTGGTTTCTTCTGGTGCCTGTCCCCTGTATGCACTCACGTAACTACCTATGTTTCTTGGCCTTTACTGCTATGATTGCTTCTTCAAGCATTGGTATGTTCGTATGATTGGAGTTTTTTTTTTTTTTATATAAGTTGTTCGTATGAGGTGGAACCAGCACCTCCACTTTGACACGTTCTAAGTTGAATTAATCGAACTTTTTAGTAGCTTTTTTAAAAAAGAACAAAACTTAAATTGTTTCATGCAAAATAGTGCCACATATCTCACCACAACTCTGTCATGCTGTTGTTTAATGATGGCAAAAACTGGTGCCATCCATGCACTGCGACTTCCATGTTTTCTCAAAATGCATGCCAAGACTTTCAGATATTTCTATTCAAATTACGTTATTCCGTTGGCCGTTGGAGCATCTATTTCCGTCTGAACCGGGGATTTCATTTTTATTCAGTAAGAGGTTTTATGTGCATTGCCCGCGTTGTCATTGATGTACTAATGCTTAATTGTCATACCAGGAGTGGTTGAATAGCCATGATGACTACGACGCTGTTGTAGATGGAGCGAACGTTGGATATTACCACCAAAACTTTGCAGATGGTGGATTTTGTTTGCCTCAGGTTTATACATCAGCACGGTTTTTCAGAATTTAAAAATTGAACTCTAAATATATATTGTTGATTTTTATGCAACATGCTGATAAAATTTACAGGTTCAAGTAGTGGTCAACGAATTGCTGGAGCATTCCCATGCGAAGAAGCCACTTATAATCCTCCATAATAAGAGAGTTCTGTCTCTCATGGAGAACAGCTGTAACAGGGAACTGCTTGATGGCTGGAATGCTCAGGGAGCGCTGTATGCAACGCCAGACGGATCAAATGATGACTGGTATGGTTCTGCAGAGAACTGTTCAGGATGCTTTTTTAGTTTCATTATCCCTGTCCGTCCCTCAGTTTTTTCTTCTTTTTTTCCCTGTTTCTTTCTTTTTAAAAAGTAAAACCAGTGTCTTGGCAATTTTGTTTGCTTTTCAGACCCCTTTTTTATATTTACTTTCGTAAAAGACCTTAAAATCTCTTATCTCAGACACTTCACACAGTCTTCTGCTGCGATCGTAATATCCGTTGCCCCTGTGTCAGGTATTGGATCTACGCGTCAGTCAGGCTCAAGTGTCTGCTTCTAACGAATGACGAGATGAGGGATCATATATTTGAGCTCTTGGGGCAGAGTTTCTTCGCCATGTGGAAGGAGAGACACCAAGTACGCAATCTAAGCGCTTGCAATTGCTTGGGTTCTGTGATTTTTTTTTTTAATTATTTCAATATTTCATCGGGTACCGGTGTTGGCCTCAATATTTTAATGGTTTCATCAGCTCCTAGGTTGCCCTGTTCTTGTTGGCCACGGCCGGGCCCTCCCTGGCAGATCCTCTCGGAATCGCCTTGGCCATGTTTAAGCTCAATGGCTCTTCTGTTTTGGTGTATTTCCCTGATTCATTCGTACATGTGCATTGATGCTGATGATGACGAGATGAAGACATTTTGTCTCTGGATGATCAGGAGCGGCCTGTGCCCGGATACCCTTCCATCCCTCCGCTTTCATCTTTTATTGGCTGGGCTTCATCGTGCCTGTTCTTCATGGACAATTCTTTGCCAGAAAAGGCGGCGGTGGTGGTGAAAATAGCATTATTTCAATGAGGATTTCCCCTTCGTTCTTCGCAGGTCAGGTACACTTTCGTCAAGGGCCACCCGAAGCTGGAGTTGCCGCGTCCGTATACTCCTGTCATTCAAGTAAGTTTCGGCAGTCTCTCTTCTCATGCAAGATGCTGGCGCAGTTACGACATTGCCCCTCTCTCTCTCTCTCTCTAGGAGATGGAGAACGGATCGTGGCACCTTCCAGTCCGTGCCGCCGACGATCAGGGCAAGGACCAGAAGCTGGAAAGTTGGCTCTGCATAACCAGAGAGGAACTGCCCCTGGACGATGTTCGAGCTGCTCAAGGTGACGGTGGCTCCCGCGGGATTCAGCAGCTCGCAGGGAATACGCCCGCGTCTGAATAAAGAGCCTACGTCTGTGTGTATGATATTATTTATATTATTATATGCTCGTGCGTGCGTGGGTGTGTTCTTCGTGCCACATTGGGCCGGAGGCGAACTTTTTTGGGCCTCATTGGGCCCTCGGAATTTTGTACGTGCAGCCCATTTCCTGGGATTAGGGATTGGACCTCTCTTCTCCTTGTTGCTGTTCTTCTTCTTCGTACCCTCGCCTTGAATGCGCCGTAATCATCTCGTCGCTCCGGAACGATCATGCCCGACCGGCGCCGGGCCACGTGGCAGCAGACTGCCGGCCGCGGCCTTCAATGGCCTCTGCGGAGCACGCGGCGAAGCCCCGTTGGAGGGCGGCGGTGGCGGCCGCCTCTGGGAGAGGTCGGAAGTAAAGGAGCTGAACCTCCGGGTTGTTCGGCTAATACGATCTCGATCGGGGGCAGTGCGGCGGCGCCAGGTGGGGCGGGTCAACGCCGTGGATCCCCCGTCGGCTCTTCATCCAACATGCACTTCATCTTCTTAATGGTGGGGGGCGGGGGTAGACCAGATCGGGTGTCGGAGTCAACGGAGTGTAAAACGGCATTCCGCCCCAGCTCCCAGGTGGGGATCGATATCTCGGGTAGATCATAATCTGCTGCGGCCGCCGGCGAATGATGACGTGTCACCGGTGGGGAGCTGAGCTGACTTGTCCAGGCATTAACACTGGCCAGCACGGAGGATCTCCGGGCGGCGTGGTTTGTGACACTCTAAGCATGGTCTTCTGCTGGAGATGAGTAAATTATATTCTATGTAAAGGGCGTTTCTTTTTTCCTCAAGTGGGCGGTCAAAGTTCAAGACGAACCAAATGGGTTGTCAGAACGTCAAGATATATGCGTTGACTTCAGCATTTTCTATGCGGTTTCTAGAAAGTCCCCCGTCACGCGAGGTAAGAAGAGGACCACGGTCCATCTGGGTCAAAATCAGAGGAGGTAAACCACCGATAAATTGTCCCAAATTCCGCGGTCAAACTCCAGTGCATCAACGGGAAAAGTTCCTCCCCAAGGCAGTCGTCACGGAGCATGCGTTGACCACGGCCAACAGTGTCAAAGCATGGCAAGTCGCAAGCGAGCACTGTACGGTGGCAGCCTCGCAGCTGTCTGGTCCTTTCCACGCGGGCATTTCCCCCACCTCTCCGTTGACATTTGTTAACCGAATACATCAAGTCACTCCTCTCTCTATCTCTCTCTAAACCCCTCTGGGGACTGCACACCAATCGTGAACCAAGCAGAACTTGGATCGTAGAAGGATGCCACCACAGTACGAGAGAGAGAGAGAGAGAGAGAGAGAGAGAGGTCAGCGAGCCACCGTTGACCTGGCAGATCGGTGGGTAGAAGTGGAGCAAAGAGTAAATCGGTCGGTCTGATCCAATGGCTGGTGTTGCCCCGAGGAGGCGATCATCTCATTTGACGGAGAGAGGGGGGGGGCTGCGTCGCACGTGTGGATCCTACAAGGATCACCGCGGTGAGCATAATCCGGTACTGACCATTTCTGCAAGAACCAGTCGCGCGCCAGCACGGGATTATCCTTTCAACAAGCAGCTGGCAAAAACGGTCGGTTGCTCCGTCTTCGTCTGACACGTGCTGAGCTGACGCGGAGCTCTTCCATTGGTCTTCACCACCTACCAGCTTACTCGTCAGCGTCCTGTAAGCCGAGTGCCAGTTGGCGGCAGAAGACGAAGCGGAACTCTTATCGGTGCACATAGGATCCGAATCCCGACCTGTTCCGGTCCGGGTATTAATGGCGTGTTATTTCCACTCCCGGCAACTCGGGTTTCACCTCTCCTCTTGTGAAGGGCGAGCTACCCACCGGAGCGTCGGCGCGGGCAACGACTTTCGGCGGAAGTCAGCCACCCCTGCTGCTCTTCCCTCCTCTCTCCGCTAAATCCACCCCCTCTGTGCTTTTCCTCCGCCGCCCTTCGTCTCCCTCGTTCCGCCCGGCCCGTATAAGTGGACGTCCGGGCCTCCCATTCTTGCTGCGGGCGTTGTTGTTTCTTTCTCATATATGCTCCCCAGTATATACGATCTATAAACCTCAGATAGATAGACGTGGGGGGAGAGAGAGTACAGAGAGTAGAGAGAGAGAAAGAGAGAGAGAGAGTATAGAGAGTAGAGAGAGTAGAGAGAGAGAGAGAGAGAGAGAGAGAGAGAGAGAGGAGGAAGAAGATAGGACTCCCCTGTTCACCAAGCAACTCTTCTGGTCCTCCTCCGCCATGGACGGGACAAGCGATAGAATGATGAGCTTCCTCAAGGACAAGAGCATCCTGATCACGGGCTCGACGGGGTTCCTAGCAAAGAGTAAGAAAATATATAGCCGATCCCTCCTCCGCCTTCCCGGGAAATCTCCCAGATCCTCTTTCCTCTGAAACTTCGAATGCTCGCTTCTATGCCTCTCCTCTGACTTCTTCCTTCCTCGTCTCGGCGAAGTTTTGGTGGAGAAGGTGCTGCGGGTGCAACCCAACGTGAAGAAGCTCTTTCTCCTCGTGAGGGCCCCCGACGCCAAGTCGGCCTCCCACCGTCTACACAGCGAGGTTCGCCAACTTCTTCTTCCTCTCACTCTTTTCATTCCTCCTCTCTACATGGTATCTGTCTCTCCGACTACCGATAGATGTCGGGAAGATCTGAAGAGCAAGATCCAGTTGAACAAACTGCAGGTCCATCCAAGCATGCATTCCAAATTAAAAGATATACCTCAAATATTGTTTACAATATCTATAATATTCGGAAGAATAATTCAATGGGTTTATACGAGAACACATATTTTTGGGTGTACCATTGTTTGATTTATATCTCGTTACTGCAATTTCTTCAGCTCGCCGTCCAGGTATAAGTTGGTTTATTGATCTCCCCTCTTCGTGCTTGCATTGATATTCAGAAGCTGGCTCAGACTTTATGAAGTAAGCCATGAACATAAAAAAAATTCCGTCTGCCCAGTGAATGGGACCATCTAGCCCTTTAATATTCTCCACGGCTTGAAATATTTACGAGTAAATAATCCCTAGGCAATCCACGATTATACAAACCCAGAATTAATTAGGGTCCACTTGGAATTCATTAAGTGCCGTCGCCGTCGCACCCGGCGCCCCCGTCTCCGGCGTGCCCGCCCAGGAACGTTGCCCTGTCGGTTCCCTCATTAAATGACCTGTTTTCCTGGGAAGCACCTCTATCGGCGGGACCCCGCGTGCTACGGACACCTACTCGTACGGGGCCTCGTGTCAAGTAGGCTACGCACCTTTCATCCTCACCGTCCGTCTAGAGCTCACAAGCACATGAGAGTATGCTCGAGTCTATTAAATTCCTTAAATATGAATGGCGATAGATCGCTCGGGCTGACTTCATCGCTACTGAAAGGACTTCTACTTGCGTTTGTGTTGATATATAATTAGTCGTACGAAGCTTGTTTAAACTGCTCGTAATTATGGACTAAGAACGGTGGAAAAATGCACCCCCCGTGAATACCATTTTACTGATAATCTCTCTCTCTCTCTCTCTCGCTCTCTCAATCACTAAGCTACACCATCTCTCTATCTCTATGTGAATGTTTATATGTTGATGCCTTGATGTTGACCCTGCCCTCTTCTTCGGATGCGGAGATAAGCAGGTGACGGGGAAGAAGGTGTTCGGGGTCCTCAGAGAGCAGTACGGGAAGGAATTCTCAGCCTTCGTCTCGGAGAAAATTTCTCCGGTCGCTGGAGACATCGCCTGCGAGAATCTCGGCATAGAGGACTGCGACCTCAGGGAGATCCTGTGGAGGGAAGTAGACGTCGTCCTCAACGTGGCCGCGACCACCAACTTCTATGAAAGGTGAGAATCTCCGCCCCGAGAAGAGGAGAGGGGAAGGCCGGTGGCGCCGTCGCCGGCGGCGGCAGCATTGCCCCGGTATGCCCAGTCTTCTCGGCTAGTAACAGTGCCGACCCATGCACGCAGATATGACGTCGCGTTGAAGATCAATGTTCTGGGCGCCGAGAACGTCCTCGACTTCGCCAAGAGATGCGAGAAACTGCAGCTGTTTCTCCATGTATCGACAGGTATTCGGATGACGCCAGGCGGAGGACACATGCTCCGGTTCCTGTTATTCTTCTCATTCTCATCCACACGTCGGCTGTCGCAGCCTATGTCTGCGGATCGAGGGGAGGGCTGATTCTAGAGGAGCCACTCCGGATGGGGGAGTCTCTCAATGGAGTCCGGGGTTTAGACGTCGACGCGGAGCTAAGGCTGGTCGAGGAAGCCCTGGAGGAGCTGCGCGGCGGAGAGTCGACGGAGAAAACCGAGAAGGTCGCCATGAAGGAGCTGGGCATTAAGAGGTTAGTATCCCCAAACCCTGACGCTGAGAGGCCGAGCTTCATCGTAGGGTATTTTCTCGGCATAACCAGTCGCCGACCTCCCTTCTTCTCCCTCTCTACAGGGCGAGGCTTTTCGGGTGGCCGAACACGTATGTTTTCACGAAGGCGCTTGGGGAGATGATGCTAGGGCAGCGGAGAGGGGATGTGCCGGTCGTCATCATTCGGCCGACCATAATAACGAGCACCCACAGCGAGCCATTCCCTGGCTGGATGGAGGGAACAAGGTAATCGCGACGGCGAGAATGGAAGAGTGATCGTGTTCGAGCATGGCTTGCTGCTGAAGAGTAGACGCTAACAGTTCCTGATTGAAACCTTCCTGGGGCTCCTCAGGACAATCGACAGCCTGATCATCGGGTACGCCAAGGGAAACCTGACCTGCTTCCTGGGAGATGTCTCGCTGACGGTGGATGTGGTAAGAATCTTCAATGACTTTCCCCTTTCTCCCTTATTTTCGCTTCATCCGTTCGAAAAGAAGGAAACAGAGACGCTCACAGTTGGATGTGGAGTTTAGTAATGGTGATTTCGGGTATCTGTTGAGAGAAAGGGCATCATTTTCCTCTGAAAAACTTGCCATGCTGTTCGCAGATCCCTGGAGACATGGTGGTCAACGCGATGATCGTCGCCATGGAGGTCCACGCGAACCAGCGGTCGGAGTTCATCTACCACGTTGGCTCCTCCGTCTCCAATCCGGTGACCTACGCCACGCTGAAAGACTGCGGCTACAGCTACTTCCTGGAGAACCCCCGCGTGGGGAAAGACGGGAAGACCATCAAGACTCGGAACATCCCCATGTTCACGAACATGGCCAGCTTCCGCCGCTACATGGCTCTTCGCTACTGGTTGCCTCTGGAGGTCTGCTCTCGTCGTCTCCGTAGAAGGAAAACATAGTCTCCTCGAATCATGCCCCTCTTCTGCCCGAGGAGGCGTCCCCCCGGCACGTCTCGTCTCCTGATGCTTTCGCGGATTGCGGCTGTTAGGGTTTGCGACTGGTGAATGCGGCCCTGTGCGGGCTCTTCTCGCAATTGTACGACGAGCTCAGCCGCAAGTACAGATTCGTCATGCACCTTGTCGATCTCTACGAGCCCTACGTCTTCTTTAACGGATGGTAAGCCGGAGACCAATCCCCAGACAGGAAGTTATTAAAGGTTCAGATCCCCTAACAATCCTCTGTCTCTCTGTCTCTGTCTCTCTCTCTCTCTCGTTCTGTTGACTCAGCTTTGACGACTTGAACCTCGTGAGACTGCGGGCGGCGGCTGGGGACGATCGCGGCGGCGCCGGGCTGTTCGATTTCGACCCGAAGTCGATCGACTGGGATCACTACTTCACTAGGGTTCACTTTCCCGGGGTTCTCAAGTACGTGTTGGAGTGAGGCCCCGGAGCAGTTCGTCCGGCTCTCTGGGACGGTTGACGCCTTGTTATGTTAGGATGGTAAACCGTAGAAATAAGCTCCCTGGTGCCGTCCGTGATTCGTTTTAGACTATTAATCTCGTCTTCTATAAAATTGTTCAACGTGTTACTGTGTGGATTGTTACTAGCCAGAGTAGGAAGATGAACCCCCCTCTCTCTCTCCCTATCTATCGATCACTCTCTCTCACTACTCTCCATTATCTATCTATCCTACTTAATCCGTCACCCCACGCCTCTCTCTCTATCGCTCTCTCACGCTACTCTCCATTATCCGTCTACCCTACTTATCCGTCTCCCCAGCTCTCTCTCTCTCTCTCTCTCACTCACTACTCTCCACTATCTATCTACAATACATATCGGTCTCCCCACCTCTCTCTCTCTCTCTCTCACTACCCTCCATTATCTATCTACCCTAGTCCGTCTCCCCGCCTCTCTCTCTCTCTCTCTCTATCGCTCTATCTCACTACCCTCCATTATCTATCTACCCTACTTCTCCGTCTCCCCAGCTCTCTCTCTCTCTTTCTCTCTCTATCGCTCTATCTCACTACCCTCCATTATCTATCTACCCTACTTCTCCGTCTCCCCAGCTCTCTCTCTCTCTCTCTCTCTCCCTCCCTCTTCCTTGCTCCATCTCCCTCTCCTCCGCCCCTTTTTTCTTCCTCATCGCCGCCTCCGTCTCCCTTCTGTCTTTCTCGCCTGGTCTGAGTTCGGATAGTATACAACCCCGAAGCCCAACATATTTTGGGCCTGATTTTGGATTTATTGGGCCTCCCGTTAAGGAGTACAGGCCCAAATACACTGGAGATAAGCTCGTTGGACCGGATGGGCCCAGTGTATCGACTCCACCATCAGCGAAGACCTGAGAAGCGTGTCCAATTGAGAGGGGCGGGTAAACTAGCTTGTTGGGCTGATACGGCCCCGATAACTCAGGCCCAATTTTAAGCCCAATTATTACAGTTTTTCAAGTTGAGAACAAATTTCTGGGGGTCCCCCCCCCTCCCCCTCTCCCTCAGGTCAAGAACGTTTATGTGGACAATTCCTAAAGTCAACCCAAGATGAGAGAGAGAGAGCGCGCGTGCGAGGGAGAGAGAGAGAGAGAGAGAGAGAGAGCGCGCGTGCGAGAGAGAGAGAGAGAGAGAGGCCACGAGGGGAAGAAGGGATAAGAGGTGGGGAAAAAATGACGAACTTGGGGCTTTTTGGGGAGGATGACTGGATCTAATTCCCTCTGCGGGAGTAAGTCGTAGGCGGAAGAGGCGTTGTGGTTGATCATCCCACTAAATGTCATCTGCTTAGTCGGTCGTCCCCTCTCCCTCTCTCGCCGACGCATCCGCAAGCTATCCCTCGTTACAGCACATCCCCCCGAGAACGGGGGCCTCCCGAGCTCCTGTTTCCAAGCCCCACTCCTCCTCCGCCCCCCCCGTCGGCAGAAGGGACCAAAACCTGCTAGTTAGGAAAGAGTGGGTAATTATCCGGTGACCCCTCTCTCAAATCTCTGCTTGGCTTTCGATTTTTCCCGATATTTCCTCGATCCCGGGAGACCCATTCACCGCGCAGGTCAGATTTGGTCCGCAGGGGGGCCCTGTGCCCGAGCTGGTTAGGGTTTTTCCCCGGTCGTCGTCTAGGGTTTTGTGGATCTCCGGGCGATATGAGTTTCTTGTTTGCTCGTCTTGCGGCTGGTTTGCGTAGAGCGCGGTGACGCATAATTGTGCCGCGGCGGTTGCGGGTTTCGCAGCGAAGAGGAAGGAGCGACCAGAAGAGGAGATGATTGCCGAGAAACCCAGTTGGATCAGGCATGAGGGAATGCAGATCTTCTCCATCGATATTCAACCCGGGGGGCTGAGATTTGCGACTGGCGGAGGAGATCACAAGGTGGGTTTTCTTCTTCTCCCCGAGCCCATCCAGATTCTAGCCCTATGCTCTCCCCCAAGGATGCCACGGCCTCTTTGTTTTTCTGTCTTTCGATCTGTCTCCGTCTCTGTCTGTCTGTCTGTCTCTCTCATTAAGAGTTTCCTTTGTATTCTTGAATCAGCCTGATTTTTTCTATGCCCAAGCTCGGAGACATCATTATATCCCGAAATCATAGCTCTAGTTTCTATATGCATCTGTTAGAGATTCAGAGCATCCCGTTTGCCGCAGAAAGCAAATGGGTTCCTCTCAAATCATCTCGCAGCTAGGCCGATCTCCATATCTCCTGGTCGGCTTGTTGCCTCTTCATGGTGTTTGAATCGCGCGGCTCTCCCATTCAGGGCCTTTCTCTGCTCTCCAGCTCCGTCCATAGCTGCTCAAGAGCGGCCCCGTTTGGTGCCACCAGCCAGTTTCCAGACTCTCTATTTGTATGTATCCATTGGAGAGCCTGGCGTAGAGCTCGGGGAAGATCGGGATACTTGTGCCAGCCGATGCCAATGCGAAATAAGGCTCTTAAATGGAGTAGTTAACTGGGTTTTTTTTCCCATCCTTTTTGCTGTGATGTTCTTGGCACAGGTTCGAATATGGGACATGAAGTCATTGGCCAAGGAATCAGAGAACGACCCGTCGGCGCAGAAGCTTCTTGCCACCCTTCGCGATCACTTTGGCTCGGTGAACTGCGTCAGATGGGCCAAGCACGGCCGGTTCATTGCGTCGGGCTCCGACGACCAGGCGATTCTCATACACGAGAGAAAGCCCGGATCGGGCACCACCGAGTTCGGAAGCGGGGAGCCCCCGGACATAGAGAACTGGAAGGTCGCCATGACTCTGAGGGGTCATACAGCCGATGTGGTAATTTTCTTAGATCATCATCATCATCATCATGATCTTTTTTATCAAAATTTTTTTTTTGGTTTCTCTGTTTCGAAGGAGATTTCCTCATTCCCGTCCGCCTGCTGATCTTCGTCCGATGCCCCATCTTAACTGAGGATTGCTTTCCATGGTTGAAGTAGGTAGATCTCAATTGGTCTCCAGATGACTTGACGTTGGCCAGCGGCAGCCTGGATAACACGGTCCATATATGGAACATGACCAACGGGATATGCACGGCTGTCCTGAGGGGCCACTCCAGCCTCGTCAAAGGGGTCGCCTGGGACCCCATCGGCTCCTTCATCGCGAGCCAGTCCGATGACAAGACCGTCATCATCTGGCGCACCGCCGACTGGAGCCTCGCCCACAGAGCAGAGGGGCACTGGTCGAAATCTGTACGTCCCCGGGGGGGGGGGGGCTTGCCCATCAGTTCGTTTCGTTTCCTTCCTCCTCGATCTTATCTCGTTCTGCCTTGCTCTTCCCTCCAGGTGGGATCGACGTTCTTCCGGCGGCTCGGATGGTCCCCCTGCGGGCACTTCATAACGACCACCCACGGCTTCCAGAAGCCCCGGCACTCCGCCCCCGTGTTGGAGAGGGGCGAGTGGTCTGCCACCTTCGACTTTCTGGGCCACAATGCGCCCATTGTGGTGGTGAAGTTCAACCACTCCATGTTCCGCAAGAACGTCTCCAGCGGCCAGGACCCCAAGGCGCCGCCCGCTGGGTGGACCAACGGCGCCGCGAAGAGCGCGTCCAAGGAACTGCAGCCGTACAATGTGATCGCGATAGGGAGCCAGGATCGGACGATAACGGTGTGGACGACGGCGAGCGCTCGCCCCCTCTTCGTGGCCAAGCACTTCTTTTCCCAGAGCGTGGTCGATCTCTCCTGGTAAAGCGCCTGGAAACTGCACTCTCTTGAGCTTCTTCCTTGCCGATTACAGTATGTGGCATATAAATGCTGGAGATTTCCCCCCACAGGAGCCCAGATGGGTACGCCCTTTTTGCATGCTCCTTGGATGGGACGGTGGCGACGTTCCACTTCGAAGCCAAGGAGCTGGGCCACAGGCTGAGCGATTCTGAGTTGGACGATTTGAAGAGGAATCGCTATGGAGATGTGAGAGGGCGGCAGGCAAATTTAGCCGAAAGCCCTGCGCAGTTGCTGTTGGAGGCAGTGGCCGCCAAGCAGTCGGTCGTCAAGAGGGCGCCATCTGGTGCTCAGCAGCTCCCGCCGCCGGCGAAATCTTTGCCTGGTCAAGAGGGCCCAGCCCTTGACCAGTCAGCTCCCAAGGCTCCAGAGACCCAGCTCGATGATGGAAAGAAGGAGGGAGGAGGAGCCGCTGGTGATGAACTTGGCCGGGCTACCCCGGCTCGCGTGTCGAGCCCTGTGAAACAGAGAGAATATCGGAGGCCGGATGGGAGGAAGCGGATAATTCCAGAGGCGGTCGGGATCCCTGCCCATCAGGAGAACATCTCTGGTGCTGTGCGAGCCCAAGCGCTCGATTTTTCCTCCTTGGGCGCCAGTCAGCAGAGAGATGAGAGCTTGATTCTCTCTGAGAGCAGGGCGAGAGAGTCCGCCATCAAAAGGCCGTTCGGTGGAAGCTCTGAATCAAACGTGCCCAGCAAGTGCGCACAGTGCGGCTCCAAGGAGCGCTTGGCAACCACTGCTCGGGCCAGCGTTCATGAGAGCCTCGTCATCGAGAAGGCTCCTGGATCAGCTGGCGCCGACGCGGACGTCGTCGTTCCTCATTCCGGGTCGGCGAGCCTGGCGGGCTCTCAGGTCAGCAGTTTCCTTTCCGTCCGGGTCTTTGGGAAGAAGGAAGGCGACGATGTGAGCTCGGTCTGTTTGGAAGCTAAGCCCATCGAGAAGGCGGCCCATGATATCTCCGGTGTTGGAAGCACATTTTCGACCAAGGAGACGGAGATATGCTGCACAAAGGGCAATCAGGCTCTTTGGTCGGACAGGATCTCCGCAAGGGTCACTGTTTTGGCCGGCAATGCCAATTTCTGGGCCGTCGGATGTGAAGATGGGTGCCTACAGGTATGCCCGCGAGCCTTCCCTTTTGGCCTGATTCAATCATATGATGGCTCACGCATTCTCTTGTTTTCGTCTTTTTAATTTTTAATTTTTTTTTAATTTTCTGTTGTTGTCGTTGTTGTGAAGGTTTACACAAAGTGTGGACGAAGGGCGATGCCGGCGATGATGATGGGCTCCGCGGCTGTGTTTATCGACTGCGATGAGTCCTGGAAGCTGCTTCTTGTCACGAGGAAGGGGTTGATGTATGTCTGGGACCTGTTCAACAGGGCCTGCCTTCTGCAAGACTCGCTGGCCTCCCTCATCACCTCGGTGGAGAATTCGCAGACAAAAGATCCCAGTAAGTGTTCTTCCTGATTTTTCCTCGTGTAATCTGAAAGGAATCAGATCTTCTGGTTCTTCCGCTCGTCTTGTTGATGCCCGGATGAACCGGGTCGTGTTCTTCTTTTACCAGGGACGATCAAGATCATATCTGCGAGATTCTCGAGGTCCGGCTCCCCCCTCGTCGTTCTCGCCACTCGCCATGCGTATCTCTTCGACATGGGCATGAAGTGCTGGCTGAGGATAGCAGACGACTGCTTCCCCGCGTCGAATTTCGCGAGCTCCTTGAACCTGGGCTCGGTCCAGGGCGGCGAGCTCGCCAATCTCCAGATCGACGTGGGGAAGTTCCTGGCGAGGAGGCCCAGTTGGAGCAGGTTCGTACGGTCTTACAGAGGAGACCTTCCTTCTTCCTCGACCTGGTCTGGTTCTCTGATATGAGTGAGGAATGATGGTGGTGAATCCGCGGCAATGTGGACAGGGTGACGGACGATGGAATGCAGACCCGAGCGCATCTGGAGGCGCAGCTGGCGTCGGCGCTGGCTCTGAAGTCGCCCAACGAGTATCGGCAGTGCCTTCTCTCTTACATTCGGTTTCTCGCCAGGTTGGTCAGCCGTCTTCACCTTCTTCTTGGGCTCGCAGCTGCCTCTGGTCCATCCATGGCTCTGGAGCGCAGACCAGACTGGCCTGGTCTTTGGGAGAGGAACCCATTTTTATTCGTGCCTAGTAGGTGGGAGACAGCAGCTCAGATGTTTCATGGATCTCTTCCATTCTCTGCCTCGCAGGGAGGCGGACGAGTCCCGCCTGCGCGAGGTCTGTGAGAGCTTCATCGGCCCGCCGACGGGGATGGGCGAGTCGACCTCCTCGGGCACTCAGAGCCTCGCCTGGGATCCCTGCGTTCTCGTGAGTAGTCTCTCCACCTTGCCGACGACGCAAGATCGATCGGTCTGTTGAAGGGTTTTAGCGGTGGTTTCTTCAGGGGATGAAGAAGCATAGCCTCCTCCGGGAGGAGATCCTGCCGGCCATGGCGTCCAACAGGAAGGTGCAGCGCCTGCTGAACGAGTTCATGGACATCCTCTCAGAGTACGAACCCAACGAAGCTGGCGGAGCCCCCCCTCCTGCGGCGTCTGAGAAGCTGCCGGAGGTTGAAGGAGCTCCAAGAACCGTCGTTGCGGATTCACTGGAGGAATGAATAGGAAGGATCGCCTGCGTTTCCGACCGCTAGGGGTGCCCCCTCTCCTCCTGCTTCCCTCCCCTCTTTTACGGGAAGGAAGTGAGGTAAACGGAAACCCAGGGGGGAGAGAGAGAGAGAGAGAAACGTGAGCTCCTTCCCTGCTTTCGTGGGCTGTCTGATCCCCGGCTCCCTTGTACCACTACTCGAGTCGATTGTTGAGCCTGTAAAACTGTGCAATGGGGAGGAAGATCTGGAGATCGTTGTTGTTTTCATTCTTGTTCTGGTTTGCCCTGCCTGATTCCTCCGTCCCTTGGCATGGCGGGGATCCCTGGTTTTTAATCCTTCTGTGCGTGATGGACTTCGCCTCTCGAGTCGGCCCTGCCGTGGGCGAGGCCGGGTCAAGCTCACGAGCCAACGCCGAGTCACACTCTGGTTTCGACGCGGGAGGGGAGAGTGGCCCGATAATGGTTTATTTCGAACGAAATTGTGAGGCCGACTAAAAGAAAGAAATCTTGAAGAAGAAGAAGGTGAAGAGAGGAGGGCCCGGGTTAGGGCAGAAGGCTGCGGAGGGAATTCCCCAGAGAGGAGACGACGGCGGCCCAGCCCGCCTGCGAGGGGTGGACGGAGTCCCAGTAGAACTTGGAGCTGGGATCCTTGCAGACTGTGTACTTGGGCGCTCCGTTCTCGTCGGTGCCGCCGCATCGGTCGCCGCCGTTCGCTCCCTCGCAGCAGGGCCTCAGCGGCTCGTCGGAGTTCATCATATCTGCCGGAGACGGGGAAGAAAGACAGGAGGGGTGTGAGAACGCCGGGGAAGAAAGGACAATTTAGACGTGGGTGTTGGAGGAGGGGCGATGGCTTGCCTCGGGTCAGCACCGATCTGAAGGCGCTGAAGAGGTCGATGATGACGAAGGGCTCGGCGGCGCCGCCGGCGTTCTTGTTCAGCTCCGCCACCGCCTCGGCGAGCAACAGGTTGTGGTACATCACGGCGAGGTTCAGCGTCTCGTTGCACTCTCGGTAGGAGAAGGTGCTCGCCAGCAATGGGGTGCAGCCGATCGGATGCAGGTTCGTCACCGCTACCTTTGCCACGCCCAGCCTGCGGATCCTCCTCAGATCTGAAGCCAGCTGCTGGATCACCTTCGGGATGAAACCCTTCAGACCCTGCGGAGAAAATCTCCCCGTTTAACGTCGTTCAATCCGATGAAAAATCGGCTGCTGCTCTCAGACTGACTGGCAGAGAGAGAGAGAGAGAGAGAGAGAGAGAGAGAGAGAGAGAGAGAGAGAGAGAGGAGAGTTGGCCGCACTTGTGGGCGGAGCATTAATATTTCGATACGGTTTTCTCAGGTCGCCGGTGCAATAAATGGCTGGAGGTTGGCTGGGTTTCATCCGCTACCTACACTGCCTGCAACGGCGGTCGATTCTGACAGCCAGAGAGAGAGAGAGAGAGAGAGAGAGAGAGAGTGGGGGGGGATGAATTGCCATAAAATCTAGCGTACCTCCCAGCTGCCACCAGTGCTCCGGAAGTAGAAGAGGTAGTCGTTGCCGGCGATGGAGATAACCGCCGTCGACCTGTCGAGGTCGGGGCCGGGGAAGACGCCCTCCTTCAGTTGGTAGGATAAGTTATCGATCTGGAGCGAGAGGTTCCTCTGGAAGTTGCCGGTGTCGAAGACGCCGGTGCCGCCGATGGCGAAGTTCATGCCGTAGGGGAGGAGCTTCTTGCCGAACTTCCTGTACTTGTATGGAATCGGGGACCTGATTCCCATAAAAGAAGCTGCCAAGCCGAGTAAACCCGAGTCAACCGCCATTAAAAACCTCCGACAGTGGCACCCACCAGTCAAAAGCGCTCCATTAGGTGGAAAGGGCGAAGAGCAGCGTGGTGATGGGAGATTTGCACGGCTGGTATCAACAAGAACATGGCCCCGAGCTTATAAAGACATGGAGGTGGGGAGGGTGAAAGAACTAGGGTTTGGTGAAGCTTTTACGAAAGGAGAGACGGGGGGGGGCATGGAAGAGGAATCATTAAGAGCCGTGCAGAAAGGAGGGGAAAGATGGAGAAGTGCGCTGCGGCAGTAGGTGGAGCATCATGCTCATGGAGGGCCCCCCCCCCACGCAAGGCGATCATTCCCGGCGCGTTACCGCCATGCACTCTTGAAGAGCGAGAGAGAGAGATAGATAGATAGATAGAGAGAGAGAGAGAGAGAGAGAGAGAGAGAGAATGGGTATTTTCAAAAGAGGGGGCACTGCTCCAGAGAGAGAAGAGAGTGAGGAAGGGGGAAGAGGGCTCACCGATGTAGTCGGTGAGGACCCGGCCGTCGGAGAAGCGGCCGAAGGGCCTCTTGGGGAGGGTCATGCCATAAGGGGGCTTCCAGGAGGGTGAGAATAACTTGGCGATGTTGCCCGTGTCGGCGTACGAGTCTCCGAACACGAACAGCTTCAGCGGCCCGCGGGGCTTCTCCCCCCGGAGCCTCCGGTCGCTGGCGGCGCCGCCTACCTCCGCGCCTTCCGGACATTCATCACAGACGAATTACTCACTCGAACGGCGTCGCGAAGAACACAGGGGAAGGAGGCAGTCGCAGTCGGCGGCGGGTGAGAGAGAGCAGCCCTACCTGTCATCAGCAGGGCCATGAAGACTACGCCGGCAAGGAAAAGCTGCCTCCTCATCTCCGTTGAAGCCATGACAACCAGAGATCGCTCTCCGGGGAGAGGACGGAGGAGAGGACCACCACCACTCTTCCCTTCGTTCACTTAGCCAGAGAGAGAGAGAGAGAGAGAGAGAGAGAGAGAGAGAGAGGGAGAGGTGGAGGCGAAGAGCGTTTCTATTATAACCAACGACGGAGAAGAGAGTGGGATTCAGATTTATTATATTTTTCCCTTTTTTCATCTAATCAATTAGAAAAATCAGCATATCATTAGACATTTTATTTAAAAGGCCCCCGCCTAAATTACCTTGCCATCAGGTCCCCAGAGTGGAAACCGACCGGGAGGGCCGGTCGATCTCACGCGGGGTATTTACGCAATAAATATATCTTAAAGGTTTTATGGTAGTTACAGTTTCCTCGCTGTCAGAGTCAAAACCTGGGAAGAATGGTCAACGAGGCCCGCTGAAGACCAGCACTAGTGGCCGCTTCGGATCTAGATTTTATTGGGCGTGGAGGTTTGCTTCTCTCGCGATCACACGTGGCACCGAAGATCACGTGTGCTCGCAAGGCCCATTAACGGGATGAACCCCGTGGGCCGGAGAATGGTGGGCCTTTCTTGTTTATCACGTCATCGGGCCCAGGAGCAAGCGGCGCACTTTAGCAGTCCGCCCACAAAACTGAAGTGCCGCGTTGCCGCTCTCCGCAGTCGTCTGCGACGCAGATGTAATGAACAGGAGGTCTCTCCTTCTCCGCCGCTTCCTCGGTACTCGTGCGACGGCGCATCATCTGTTCGAGGAAATCCGCCACAGAAGCCCTCCTCCTTCTCCTCCTCCTCCTCCAGCCGGCGGCTGGGGCGGCATTGGCGCCTCCGATCTCAACGCATTGCTGTTTGGGCACTCGCGGGACGGCGAGCTGCGACAAGTCCTCGGTCTCTTCGCGGAGAACTTCCGGTCCGGTGGGGCCGCGGACGAGTCTACCTTCTCCTGCACGCTGAAAGCCTGCGGCTGCGCGGGCGATGCGGCCCTCGGGAGGCAGCTGCATTGCTGCAGCGCCAAGCGAGGGCTCGACGAGCATGTCAGCGTCGGGACCTCTCTGGTGGACATGTACATGAAACTCGGAACGGTGGAAGATGGGAGGAGGGTGTTTGATTTGATGCCCAGGAGGAACGTGGTCTCTTGGAGCTCGCTGCTCACTGGGTACACGCAGAACGGGCAGCAGGAAGTTGTGCTGGAGATTTTCGGACGGATGATGGAGGAGGGGGTTAAGCCCAACCCGTACACCTTTGCCAGCGTCCTCACGGCCTCGTCTGGCCTGCAAGCCGTGGAGACAGGGCTGAAAGCTCACGGACAGGTGATCCGATTCGGGTTTGAAGCTGCTGTCTTCGTCTGCAATTCTCTGGTGAACATGTACTCGAAATGTGGGTTGACTGTGGATGCGAGGAAGGTGTTCGACAATATGGGAGACAGAGACTCCGTGTCGTGGAACGCCATGGTTGCTGGTCTCGTGCAGAACGAGCTCGATCGTGAGGCGCTCGAGTTGTTTCGCCAGATGAGGGCCGAGGGGGTAAGCCTGACTCAGCTGAGCTTCGCCGCCGTGATGAAGGCCTGCGCCAGCGTCGGCGAGCTGGGCTTCGCTCGCCAGCTCCACTGCTTCGCCATGAAGAAGGGCTTTGCGTCGGATGGCAACATCGGGACGGCTCTCACGGTCGTCTACTGCAAGTCCGGCGAGATGGACGAGGGTTTCAGGGTGTTCTCGACGATGGGTTCGAGCAGAAACGTTGTCTCCTGGACGGCGATCATCTGTGGGTACCTGACCAACGGGAGACCCGACCAGGCGGCGGCCGTCTTCCTCCAGATGAGAAGAGAGGACGCCATGCCGAACGAATTCACCTTCTCGGCCATGTTGACGGCTTCCCCTCTCGTCTCCCCGCTCCAGATTCATGCCCAGGCCATCAAATCCGGCCACGAGACCTCTCCGTCCGTGGGCACGGCCCTGATGAGCGCCTACACCAACCTGGGCTTCACTGACGAGGCTCTGTCCGTCTTTAGGGGTATCGAGGACAAGGACATCGTCGCGTGGTCCGCCATGCTCGCGGGCTACGCGCAGGCGGGAGATTCGGAGGCGGCGGTGAGGCTCTTCTGCGAGATGGCAAGGCGGCGAGTGAGCCCGAACGAGTTCACCTTGTCCAGCGTCATCGACTCCTGCGCCGGCCCTTCGGCCGCCGTCGACCAGGGGAAGCAGTTCCACGGCGTCTCCATCAAACTGGGGCTGGAGGAGGCCATCTGCGTGAGCAGCGCTCTGGTAACCATGTACTCGAAGAAGGGAAGCATAGAGAGCGCCTACGGCGTCTTCAGCCGGCAGCGGGAGAGAGACCTGATCTCCTGGAACTCCATGGTCTGCGGCTACGCCCAGCACGGCTACGGGGGCAAGTCTCTGGAACTCTTCGCGGAGATGCAGTCCCTGGGCTTGGAACCGGACGGCGTCACCTTCATCGGCGTGATCACGGCCTGCACCCACGCCGGCCTGGTCGACGAGGGGCGGCGATTCTTCGATTCCATGCTCGACCCTCCCCACCGGATCACTCCAACGGAGGAGCACTACGCCTGCATGGTGGACCTCTACAGCCGCGCTGGCAGGTTCGCCGAGGCCATGGAAATGGTGAGGAAGATGCCGTCGCCGGCGGGGGCCACCGTGTGGCGGACCCTCCTCGGCGCGTGCCGAGTGCACAAGAACATCGCGCTGGGGCGGCTGGCGGCGGAGCGGCTCCTCTCCCTCGAGCCCGGCCATTCCGCCGCCTACGTCCTTCTGTCGAACATCTACGCGGCGGCGGGGAGGTGGGAGGACCGGGCGGCGGTGCGGCGGCTGATGGAGGCAAAGGGGGTGAAGAAGGAGGCGGGGTGGAGCTGGATCGAGGTGAAGAAGAAGGTCCACTCCTTCCTCGCCGGCGACCGATCGCATCCCTTCTCCGAGCGGCTGTACGGGCGGCTGGAGGAGCTGCTGCGCAAGGTGAGGGCCGCGGGGCACCGGCCGGACACGGGCTTCGTGCTGCACGACGTGGAGGAGGAGCAGAAGGAGGCCATGGTGGGGGAGCACAGCGAGAAGCTGGCCCTCGCCTTCGGGCTGATGGCCACCCCGCAGGGAGCCCCTCTGCAAGTCGTCAAGAACCTCCGCGTCTGCGGCGACTGCCACGCCGTGTTCAAGCTGGCGTCGGCTGTGGAAGGGAGGGCCATCGTCCTCCGGGACTCCACCCGGTTCCACCATTTCAGGGACGGGAGCTGCTCCTGCGGGGACTACTGGTGAACGAACCAATTCCATAATTTTTTTTTCCTTTTTTGATGACAGATTGTTTATTTCTAATCTTGGGCGGGTCTGTCGAACAGAGAAAAAAAAAAAGGTTGTAATTAACAGGGCTATAGAAATGGTAATCCAGCGAAGCTTTTTTTTTATTTTTTTGGAGACACCCGCAGCTCTGTGAGGGAAGGGAGGGTCAAGCCATCGGTCATGGCTTCATGAGCAGGTCCCTGAGGAATGAGAGGACTTTAGGCGCGTTGACCGTCCACGCCACCGAGATCGGGGAGTGCCCAGTCCAAGGGTTGCTGGAATTCCACCTGAAATCGAAGGGTGGGTCGTTAGAGCTTCAACCTCGCAGGCTCTTGACTGGGGAGAGGGGGCGGATGTAGAGGTAGCCGCCGGAGATCCAAGCCGGGGAAGAAAAAAAAAAAAAGATGAGATTTTTACACACCTCTTTAATCCTTGATCCAGAAGGGTGTGCCCCATGCAGATGCCCTGGGTTTCCACCCTCACCACCCCTTTCTTGAAGGTGAACAGATCAGGCCGCACCAGGGCGGCAAAACTAACAGGATCATGGAGAAAGATGCCTGGAACCCCAAGATCTGGGTTAGCTATCAATATAATAAGCTACATACATATAATGTATATACATATACATATATACAGACAAACACATAAAATATGCGTGCATGCTTTATGATGTGTACGAGGAGCTACCATGGACACCATCGGATTCCACGTGCCAATCTCTGTAGAACTTGCAGATGTCACATATGAACTTGGCGTGTCTGCCTTTGGACAGTCTAAGATCGGCGAAGTCCTCATCTGAAACCAGTGGAAGAGCCCATGAGCCGGCGCCCAGAAGAACGGGGAATGGCATGGCATCAAAAGTCATCAGGGGGCACCTGTTAATATGACTTGGGTCGTGATGTTTATGCCGACCACGGCGATCTCTGCCCCGCATGTGAAGACCACGTCGGCAGCCTCCGGGTCGCTGTAGATCTGAAAGCCATAGTTGGATTCGCATGACGCTCACGGCGGGGATCATCACAAAATTCTGAGCTGTGATGGGATTACATTTGCTTCGGCAGCAGGATTGACGTTGCCGGCTGAGAAGAAGGCGCCTCCGAGGATCACGATTCTCTTCACCTTGCTCGCAAAAGACGGGTCTCTCTTCACGGCCTGCCAGCAAGAGAGGAGAAGAGCATCAGGTGGGCAGCAGCAGCCATTGGGCCGCGGAGCCCAGCTGGTTCACACCGGGAAGAGCACCGGCGGGCGGCTGCTAACCAAGGCTAGGTTTGTCAGAGGCCCCAGCGCGAGTATGGACACCATGCCGGGGTGCTCTGAAACCTTGTCGACTAGGAACTCGGACGCGCTCTTCTCGGTTTTCTGTCCCTTGGGGGTGGCCAGAGGTATATCGCCCATTCCATTGGAGCCGTGGACGAAATCGGCAACGCGTGGCTTCCCTCCCTGTGAGGGAGGGAGATACTCACACCATGAGCAAACAAAAAAAAAAAAAAAATCGTGACCCATGTGAAGCCGGGCATGAAAAAAAAATGCTGTTGATGCGGATTCAGTGAAGAGCGCGAGCCATGATGGGAAGGTGCAAGATACACGATCCAAGTTTGGCGACTACTAAGATTCAGTAAAAAAAAAAGGGGACTAAGATTCAGACAAAATAAAATAAAATTCATGCAGCAACTAAGGATTTTGATTCAGTCCGCCGGCTTAATCTGATCTCTGTCATTCCACAAGTGGTGGGTTTCGCTTAATCTACGGATCACAAGTCGTCAGTTGCAGATGAGACTGAGGCCACGGCATGATCGGCGGAGAAAGAACAACTCACCTTTAGGGGTTCATAGCTGCCCTCTGCCACTGGAGTATCAGGATGCCCTGCCATCTCACACTGTCCGCTTACGAGAATAAGTGGTTATTAATCATGGAAATGGCTTCAGAGAGTCCTCTACGTGACGAGAAGAGAGGCCTACCAGAAGCAGGGCATTGCGAGTGGCAGCATCAGTATGAACATTGCCGAATATGGTTGTCAAGCCCAGTATCTCCAGCTCTGGCGACTGGAAAGCCATCAAGATCGCCATGCTGTCATCTTCAAATGGATTAACGAATAATTATTTATTTTTTTTCTGGAATAATATGTCGGCAGATCACAAGCCTTCGAACGATACAAAATATGGGAGACGGAAGTAATAGGGTGAAGAACCATGGCTTCGAAGCAACATTTTTTTAAAAAATAAAAATTATAGCACCGATCGTAGCTGGACGGCAGAGTTACAAACGATAAAGTTCGGAGGTAATCCATGAAGAAGAACAAAGTCAAAGTGATCTGATGACAGGAGAGACAGAGAGACAGAGAGGAGAGAGCGAGAGGAGGCCGATAGATAGAGAAAGAGAGAGGAGAGAAAGTGAAAGAGATTGAGAGAGACAGGGAGATAGAGACAGATATAATGAGAGGAGACAGAGACCGAGAGACAGAGAGACAAAGACAGAGGAGGAGAGAGCGAGAGGAGACAGAGGGACAAGGAGAGAGGGAGAGAGAGAGAGAGAGAGAGAGAGAGAGAGAGAGAGAGAGAGAGAGAGAGAGAGAGAGAGAGAGAGAGAGAGAGAGAGAGAGAGAGAGAGAGAGAGAGGGAGAGACAGAGAGACAGAGAAACAGAGAGACAGAGAGAGAGAGACAGAGAGAGAGAGAGAGAGACAGACAGACAGAGAGAGGGAGGGAGAGAGAGAGAGAGAGAGAGAGAGAGAGACAGAGAGAGACAGAGCTAGTTGGGAATCTCGGAGACGCCGCACAAGCTTCGGAAATTGCTTCCAAGAGAGAGCAAAGAAAAGTAGAACACAACAGAGAAAGAAGCAATGCAGCAAAGAGAGCGCCGATCAAGCGTTACTAGGAGTAGCGGTGCCATAACAATTCGCGTCCGCGTAGAAACGGGGGAGGGGCGGGTGTCGAGGATGGTGGGTACCGATTCCAGGATCAGTGTCGATGATGACCTTCTCCGTCGCGGCCGTCGCCGCACTGTGGAGCCCTATTCCGTTGCCGTTCTCCCCCTCCATCGACCCCGCATGCGGCATCAGCGGCGAAGACTGAGCGACCGCTGCAAAACCGATCCCCAACCTGACCGGAGAATCAGCTTAGCGCGAAAGCGAGAGCGAGAGCTCTTCCAGGGCACTGAGAGGAACAAAATTGCGCTCCTCTGCCGACGGTGGGTGGCTAGGTAGGTGGGTGGGTGGGGCCTTCCCTTCCACAGCTCCTCTTTTGCCATCCGAATCAGGATCTCCACGAGGAGGCCGGCGGCGGGGGATCGAGCCTCCGAAAAGCGACGGCCACCAGCCAGCCAGCCATCGTCGTCTTCGTCGTCTTCGTCGTCCATAGGTTATCTTCGACGGTCGGGGAAAACGCGTGGGATCCACTCATCCGCTGCCACGTCGATCCACGTGTCCGCCCCACCCTCGGGAGTATTTTTAAGATGCTCTATTATTGATGTCTGCTGTCCCGCGGATGAGACAAGGAACATAGCGTACTCCGCCGGGAATGGGCCTAGACGAAACTGGGCTGGGCTCGTGCGGAGAGGGCTTCTGCGAAAAGCCGGGCTTGGCTTCCCTCTCCGGGGTGGAAGCAGTTCGAGGAGGAGGGTTTTTGAGAGGCGTGGGATGGGAAGGCGCGGGAAGAACCAGTGGCGGCTGCAGAAGGCCGGCCGGCGCCCCGGAGGAGGGGAGAGCGGGGAGGATGAGGCCGACGTCTTGCCTTCCTCCGCGTATGAACCGGGAGATCGAGAGGAGGGCCAGGGGGAAGGGGAAACGGCGGAGGATGAAGAGGGGGATGAGCGTGGAGAAGAGGGAGGCGGAGACGTCTCACCTTCAAAGTTCCATCTGTATCAAAAATCTGTTCAGGTTGGGATGATTCCTTCCTCGTTCTTGA
Organism: Spirodela polyrhiza; assembly: GCA_024713555.1. Lineage (NCBI taxonomy): Eukaryota > Viridiplantae > Streptophyta > Magnoliopsida > Alismatales > Araceae > Spirodela > Spirodela polyrhiza. Next base: position 303,975 of record CM046530.1, read on the forward strand.
AGGTTTTTTAGGCTAAAACCCGCGCTGCTGCTTGTGGAGATTATTTTTCTGCTATTAACGTCGCCTAAATGCGGTCCCTGGCGGTGTGGGGCTGAAATGGGGCGGCAATTGGCGGGGAGTTGATCGCAGTCGCCCAAAGGTGACGTCAGCTATATGCAGAAGTTCTTCTTGATGTATGTCGGCGGGAGGATGCCCCTCCACCTGCAGGAGGATTTTTGTGGAACTGCTCTCCTTAGGTCTGTTCTGATCCTTACGGCTCCCTTTCCTCTCTTGATTCTTATCGCAACCGCGATCTTCCATTTTTCTGAAAATTGATGGGCGTGATAGTGTGATGTTCATGTTCTTTACGTTTCCTTCGTCTGGCGCTCTTGCAGAATGTACCACGCATTACAATGGATTTTTTCGTGACTTTGTTAAAATTTTCATCATGTCGGTTTCAATGGGGCGATCTGTTGGTCTCTTTCGTACCATCTTATTGTTCAATTTTTTAGGGTTTTTGCATGTCACATTTGCGGGGAATATGGAGAAATTAGAATGCCCACAATATTTTTAACCTCCCCAAGCCGCTTCAAACCGACGATCATCGCGTCACAAATGCGATGCTTGAACCTCTCAGCTAAGCGCTGCCGTAGAGTGCTGAATTAATGCATCTGATTTGGCAGAGCTGGAACTATTAAACTAACTCCTCTGGTTGCACCTTGCCATGCTTGCTGTTTCGGTTCCCTACGAATTCACGCGAGTTTCCTGTGATACCCAGTTAATATGGTGCCCACTTTGTCGATGTGGTCTAGATTTCTATCCCGTGTCTTGTAAAAATTGAAGAGATGATGTATATACACATTTGGAGATGGCATCTTCAACCTTCAATTTGTTATCTCTATCAAAGCAGTGTTTAAGTCAGCCGTCGTTAATTCCTGTCTTTTCCATTATAAGCTCCCGTGTTGATCTTAGACATTGACTTGCGCGTTATTTGTTCTTTTCTTTTTTTTCTTACAGCACAGAATGGCTGCGGAGTGACCCCAGACGGACGGCGATTGGGGTAGACCTTGATCTTGAGGCACTCGACTGGTGCCTGGAAAACAATTTGAATAGGATTGGGGGAGATGGGTCTTCCAGGATCTCTCTCTTTCATGGCAATGTTCTCAATCCTAACGAAGCCCATCTTGTCCGTCCCAGGCACCGGGATCCTGCTAGACAGGTTACTTTGGATAACCAGGAAGGGCAGTCGAAAGCAGTTGACTTTGTTTCCGAGTCAGATCCTGCCATCCAGACGAGTGCTACCAATTCCATCACAGAAACATCGGTGGTGAAAATTTCTTCACTGCCTGCCAGGGATATTGCCTGCGCATTCAATTACAGCTGCTGCTGCCTGCATAGGCGTGCTGATCTGGTCATGTACTTTAAGCATGTTCTTGGTGGCTTGTCCAAACGAGGTGGTATATTCATAATGGACCTGTACGGTGGTACATCATCGGAGTGCGCACTCAAGCTTCAGAGGAGATTCCCTGACTTTACTGTAAGCGCTCATTCCCTTTACAAGGAGCAGCAGATTTTCCTTAAGTAAAATAAAATTATTAGTTTTTCTTTATTCACACAAGGAAGAGGGTGGGACATTCCCTCTGTGATACTGGGTCTCCCCCACTTTCGGTCCTTTTGGAGATGATCTTTGTTCGGGGAATTTTCTTTATACCCATCGATTTGCTTGCCATCTGGATGATCCCCACACTAACAATTTGAATCCTCAATGTAATGCTTGCCTTGGGTTCTCATTTTTGAGAATGATTAGTTGATGCATGCAGCAATGATGACCATTTTAATTTTGTTCGTTGTCTTAGCCTTGCCCCCCCCCCAAGTCAACAGCCTTGTAAATAGATTGAAGCAGGGAATGAAGAGGTCTGCAGTAGTAGCCGCCCTATTTTCTGAGCCCGGCCGGATCACTTTCTGCACATATTTCTTTGTTATTACTAATTACTGTCCGACTGTTCTTTCGCAGTACATATGGGAGCAGCAAGAGTTTGATGTTATCAATCGCACAACAAGGATCAGCCTTCACTTCCAACTAGGAAAGAAGAAGACCCTGCGCCATGCATTTTCCTACAACTGGCGACTGTAAGATGCTCGCTTCATCTCATCATGTGGCATCATAGACCGGCCGAATCAAGCTGTCACCCCAATTTTCTTTCCATTATCTACATGTGTGCTCATCCGATGAATCTCTGCCCGAATGAACAACTGAACCATGGGCTTGCTCCATCTGGCAGATGGTCCTTGCCAGAGGTGGAGGACTGCCTGAGGGAGGCTGGCTTCTCCTCCGTGCATTTCTGGATGAGGGAGATGCCCGACAGTCATCTGGCTGCGGACTCTGAGGACTTGTTCGATGCCAAGTACGAGGAGGTCTCGTCCTTCCAACAGAGGGATTCGTGGAATGCCTACGTTGTCGGTGTAGCCCCCTGCCGCTGACCTCCATTCCTGCTGCTCTGACTGGGGATGCCCATTGACCTGGTGAGTCCATAACTCCAGCCTGCTACACCCTGGTCTTTCTAGTATTGAGCCTCTAAAAAGAAACCCCGGCGAGAACAGTGAACCATCCCGGCACGGTAGCAGTCGCAGGTCTTTTTTTCCCCCCTTTTTTTTTTCCAGGGCTCTGCTGATTCCGGGTCTCGGAGAAAAGAAATGAAAGATTCGGTTGTTAACATGCTCTGAACTCATGTGATGAATGGGCTCAGGAGAAGTATGTTTTCATCATCCTACTGTTTTCCTAGATTTGCACTTTGAACCCCGTGCTGACATAATATGTGGGCCTGCCTCCGCATTAAGACTGGAATCGTGGTTATTCAGATAATTAGTGGATTATTTGTGTAAAAAACAAGCTTAGGAAAGCTTTCTTTTTGTGTTGGCATTATTTTATTAAATTGGTATTTAGCTTTCGATTCAGAATAATTTGTGGTGATATGAACCTGGTATTCGGCTCAAGTGCTGGATTTAAGTAGGGAGTAAGCTTGGCGAAGGTCTTTTTCCAAAAGAATTCCTAATGCGTAACGTGGCACATCGTGATTGGTTGAGTGTGGGCGAAGTAATTAGTAGGCGAGCATTTCTCTAATTGTGATTTTAATTAAAAGAAAAATGCCTACTGTCGTGGGGACCGGTGAACGCTCGGCGAGGGCACGTGCCGGTCATAAGGTGACGTCATCCCTCATTCGGACAGTATTATCGTCCCTAACGCCGCCTCTAAGCGGCAAGCGACACGTGGCGGAGATGACGAGGCGCCGCCTTCTGGTTTTGTGGGGGACGAGGGGGCGGGGGCCGCACCGACTGAAATAATTATCCGATTATCGGATAGTGACGTCATTAATGGTGCGTGGGTGTATGTGTGTATAAAAAGAAAAGGAGGGGGAGGGATGTGATTGGAAAAGATTTTCCTCTTCTTCGTCCTCAGCCGGCGCTTTGAATCCCAACCAACCCTCTCCTCCCTTCCCCCGTCGCCTTCCCCCTTCTTCTTCCTCCTCCCCGCGGTCCCCCTGCTGGGAGGGGAGTCGATCGGGCGAGGAGCCGGCGGGAGAGAGGAGAGGAGGTGCTCGGATCCGGCGGCGGGACGTTGGCGGTGGACTACGCCCAGCTCTGGTACGGCTTTCGCTCGATCTCTGCTTCCTCTTCTGAGTCTGATCTTCTCCGTGTCCTCTCGATCTCGATCTCTTCGGTTTCGTCCAGGGGGGGATTGGTGATCTTGTTCCTGATCCGATCTCATCTGCGGCCGATCCGGGAGGAATTCGCCTTGAAATTTTCGATCCGTGATGGGGGAGGTCCCCCGACGGTGTGCTCTGTTCCCGCCTGCCGTGGGCGCCTGACTTTGAAGCTCAACAATGATACTGATGATGATGATGATGATGATACCGCGTCAGTCCTTGATTTGGGGGGGTCGGGGGGAGGGGAGGGGATCGGGATTCCCTTGGCTTTTCCGCTGGTTTTGTATTTCCTGCAGCGACGTGGCGTGGAAGAGAAGGGAAAGTATCTGACCGGGCATCGTTTCTCGCGCTGCACAGATCTTCGTCGTCGGTGGGGAGGAGCCGAGGGAGGGGGAAGAGATGGCGGAAGAGCACCGATACCAGGCTGCACCGGAGGCTCCTCGCCTCTGCGCGAACAATTGCGGATTCTTCGGCAGCCCCGCGACGCTCGGCCTCTGCTCCAAGTGTTTCCGTGACCATCGCCTCAAGGAGGAGCAGGAGGCCTCCGCCAAGATGGCCGTCGAAAAATCCCTCCTCGTCCCTCTCCCCCCCGCCGCCGCTTCCTCCTCCTCCCACCCCGGGGAAGCGGCTCGCGACTCGCCATCCTCCGCCTTCCTGCCGCCACCCCCGTCCGTCAACCTGGAGGGGCCCCACCCGGCGACCGAATCCTCCCCCGCCGGCGACGCCCCCGCCGCTCCATTGATGAAGCCGGGGGGGCGGTGCACGTCCTGCAGGAAGAAGGTGGGGCTGACGGGGTTCCGCTGCCGGTGCGGCGAGACCTTCTGCAGCTCCCACCGTTACCCGGAGCAGCACGCCTGTACCTTCGACTTCAAGAGCTCCGCCAGGGAGGCCATCGCCCGGGCCAACCCCGTCGTCAAGGCCGACAAGCTCGACAGGCTCTGAAAAGCGCCGCCGCCGCCGCTGCCGCCGCCGCCGTGTTCTGCATCAAACCCTCCCCCCTCTCCCACTTTTCCTTCTCCGAAAGAAAACTGGTTCCTTTTCCCTTCTGTTTCAACAAGAATGGTGTGCGCTTGCAAATGGATCTGCATCGGCCGTCGGATGGCCATCACGTGGGATGACAACCGTCCATTATACATCGGATAATTTAGGAGGATCAACTACAATGCGGACGAAAATTCAGATAGAAGGGGGGGAGGCGGTCAACGGCGTTCTCCCCGCTATCCGTTCACGGTCAGGAGAGAAGCGGAGCTTCGATGCACTCCTCTGGACCCGGCTCTTCCGCCTTCAGATAACACGCATGGCAGAGGGCGATCACCTACACCCCCACACCATGACAAACCATGGAGTGCGTTAGAGAGAGAGAGAGAGAGAGAGAGAGAGAGAGAGAGAGAGAGAGAGAGAGAGAGAGAGAGAGGGTACCATGGAGACGGATGCGCAGACGAGGCTGAAGCCCTTGCAGTCAAACGGAGCATCGTCCGATATGAACAGGGCTGAGATAGGGGAAAACACGACGTCAACTGTGTTTACCAAGAAAGGCTCGGGGGGGAGAGAGAGAAATGGCAAAGCCTCAATCAAGTGGGTAGCGAGAGAGAGAGAGAGAGAGAGAGAGAGAGAGAGAGGACTCACAGGTGAGGGGGCTCATCACCAGAGGAGAGAGAAAGCTTGCCACAGACTGGACTCCGGCAACGAACCCTTGCGCCTTCCCCTGGGAGCCACCAGCCACCAGCTTGATAACATCAGATTAGAGGATCGAAGAATATACCAATCCTTAAGAACAGCCCCTTGGGCATTCGAAGCAGAACAAGAAGTCAACGGGTGAATGAGAGCGAGACGGAGGACGAACCTGGTTATCCGAGATGGTCGCCTTTGAGATGATGGCGTAAGTCTGTTTCGGACAGAAAAACCAAACCCAAAAGTCAGACGGCGAAAAAAGTCAACGGGCGGGCAGACTCACTTATCGATCAAATATACTATAGTAAGTACAGTGCAGACAAAAATACAAGACTCAGGCTGCCGAAGGGCCCCAGAAAGGGAAAAACTTGTAGGGCGGAGCATTCTCAGACAAGGTTTTCTTGGTAAAACCAGGTCTCAAGGTCACTTACAGCTGGTTTCATGAGGATATATACAACACCAAACGAGGCACTGAGGTACGGCACCTGCGGGAGACTTCTTATGTTAAGCTTGCACATAAAAATAATAGGAAAATTATGAATTAAGCCCAGAAAAAATGGGGTTTCCTTGGGCACTAATGAAACTTTCATCTTTCTCATGTTCATCCATTAAAGGGCATTTTTTTAAAACAAAACCTAAGGAGGGCCCTCCTATCTGTTTCTCCGGAGAGAAAAAGAAAATGGAGGAAATAAAATAAGCGCCCAATAAAATCAAATGGTGCCCCTAAATTTGAGTAGTGAACCAGGGAAATGCCTGAGAAGTTGTATATATGCTGCAGAGAACATACCCAAGGGGCCCATGCAAAGCCATAGAGCAAGCCCTGAAAACATGAGACGCGTTAGACAGATTCTTCTGCTGCAATTATTCCACGGAGCATCAAGTGTTTTGTATGATTAAACTTACATAGGCAAGTGATGAAATCAAAGCGGCGAATAGTACCCCTCTGTCTCCGATGAAGGGGTTGATAAGAGGAAGCAAGATGATCTAAATTCAAAAGCCCAACAAACATTTTCAGAAAAATTATTTTAAAAAATGATTGCTGATAATATTTCCATTCTGCAGGTGAAATTTGAAGCATAGAAAAAAGAGCCACACAGGCACTTTGTAGTTGGACGGGACTTCAGCGTGACTCTTCTCTAGTTATCATCTGAGTTCATAGATGAAGATGATGATGGTAAGGGCGATGATGATGATGGTGAAAATAATAATCATATTAATCAGATGAATTCTAACCAGATGAATACATTGGACATTAGATGAGTTCCAAGCATAAGTCGATTATTATTATTATTATTATTATTATTATTTCAACTGAAATCGAGTAGGCATCTATGGGAACAATTTTATCCGCAACTATGCCTAGTTTATTCAATTTTTCTAGAAAATAGAGCTATTTATTTTTTTCATTTTGATTAGTGCAGAAACTGGATTAGATGAACCAAAGCATAATTTAAAGATTGACGAAACAGGAGAGGAAATCATTTTTCTTTAAAATTATGCAAGATAACTAATCCAAACTCCAGAGGGTTTTTAAGGACGAGAAATGAGAGCCTCAAGAAAGAGGGATGTGAAAGGTAAATCATCAGCTATCAAGAGATGATGCAGTAATTGCAAGAAAATTCATGAGCAGAACCTGAGAGAATATGGAGCCAATTCCAACAACCATTAGGATTTCTGAGAACTGATTTTTGTTGAATCCAAAAGCCGATTTCAGATAATACTGCAGGAAAAATTAGTTGTGTCAAACAGTAATTTATGTTTACTGAAAAATGCAAACGCGCCATATCCCATTCAAGTTCAACATAAGAAACTAAGCCGATGCACTGAAATCACACGCACTGGCCGCCCATGGACTGATCTATCACAACGGACATAAAAAAGTTATCCAACAATTTAGTTAAGGATAATAGGGGATTCCTTTGGATGCTGTTTGCATAAAAAAAATCGATCCAGTCATTTGCTATGCCAAAAAAGTCAAATGGAAGGTCGAAGAGGTACTGCTGGCCTGGGGAATAATGCCCAGTGAAAGCAGAATGAAGGGGCTCGGAGAGAACAGTCTGATTCAAGGCTACAGCTGTCCTGCCAAAGGGGCAGGCAGCGGCGCCTTGGGTTGGCTTTGGTCTCTAGGGTGGCCATCAACAAGTGTAAGCAAGAGAAACATGAAGGTAGCGGCAATTGGAGCTTTTCTGCAACAGGAAGCAAACCCAGGGGGGAATCGGGTTGCTGATGGTGAACAAAAGATGCGATTGGCTCACCAGAATTTCCCTTCTGTACGTTCTTCAGCGGCATGCTTGAGACAGAAGTTCCCTCGTATGAGGCTAACAAAGCACAGTGCCAATCGTCGTGGAGAAACCGTAGCATAAGTAATGCAGTGGATAATAGGAGAGTAAAGGAGGAGAACAAAGGCGATGAATGGTCTGTGTTGTGCTCCCACCCCAGCAAAATGGAGGAAAGGCCTAATGCTGATTCCATCTCAACAGAGCCGCACGGTGAGTGGAAGCATAGTTGTGCCAGAAATACGTACCATGTTATAATACCTAACTTGAAATTTTTGCTACGGAGATCAAAATAATTTGAGGCCATTTTCAATCTCCATAAAAATGGTAAAGAAAATATAAAAACATTACAGATGAAATCACGAGCATTAGCCCACATGATGCATGTTATATTGGAGGACATCACATTTATGCTGACAAAGACTCGTGTCATATGTTTCTTAACTTTTTAATCATGCCTAAAGAGAAATGAAGCAGAAAACGTACCAGCAGGACACTGCTGATGCCAGACATCCCCAACTCATAGAAAAATGATATGAAAGATATCCGCTTTAGCGTTTGACTGTAGAGTAAAACAAAGAATTTTCGCCAGGAAAAATGATCAAGTTAATTCATATAAATAAAATGTGCTGTTGTTTGTGAAGATGATGCGGCTGAATACAAATAAAAAGACATCTAAAAATGCATATCCACGCTCCACAGAACGAAGAAAGATGTAACTAAGCCAGAGCTGTTCATCAGTTCATCAGGCATCAGACACCTGACTTTTTGTTTCTTATACCGAGTCTCTGTACTAGTGACAATCCAATAGCACACATTTTAGGATTCTATACGCACACTTAGGTAGGCAAGACTGATGCTGATGATGCCATATTCCATGGGTATGACATTCTATTGACACGATCTGTAACTATGCATCGATTAAGTAAAGATACAATATCTTGCAAATAAAACACCAAAAAACTACTACACTTTTTATATCTAATACAAAATGATGAAATCAAAGGAAAGATACGAGCCCCAAAAGTACCACTAATTCCAGGACTTGAAGCTACCACATACTATAGGATGATATATCAACTTCGAAAAGAATCACAGGACATATTTTAGAGGCCATAATTCAATCTCTGCTAAATAATCAGCGTATGCTTTAATATATAGGATGAAATTAAGTTTGTGCCATGTCCATCTATTCTTCTTCGTTTTTTTTTATGATTTGAGTCGATTTCTTGGCATACGATAATTCCAGCACATTGTCAAAATTCCTTTTTCTTCCAATATAGTATGTCAATTTGACAGCATCCCCTCTGTTTATAGTAGGAGATAATAGACATATTCTTAAATACTAATATAACCTGAACACTCCATCTCAAAAGCATAACGGTGGACGATGATAAAAGTCACCAGTTACTAGTGCACATAAAAATTATTTCTAACTTTATGCAATAGGGAAACAGACCTATTGGTCAACACAGTGATAGTCTCTCTCATTGAGGTCCAGCGCTGTTGTAAGATCCTCCGAGTCATCTTGAAACATGGTTCATGTTGGCTCGACCTTGCAGCCATGTCAACTGTTTCGACCAGAAACAGTTTCAAGTAAACTGTGGAACAGACCAATAGAAATATTGACACCTGAACGTGCAGCATTCCCAGTTAGACGAAAAAACAAGATAAATAAACATAAAGAGTAATTCTATTCAATGAGCGGAATCATACCCCAAAAATGTACTCTTCTGGAAGGAATCGAGACAGGAAATTCCCCACCACATGAGACGCAGAGAACAACCCAGTGATGCATCCAAAAGCTCCGGCTCTCTTACTACTTTCAATCAGATCTGCCTAATTAAATGAAGACTAATTACAACAATTTCATGAAAGTTCAGCAGGATACGATAGCAACGATTTCATCAATGTGACATAGCCTCGGTCTGAATGTTAACATTTGTCTGGTCCTAGACCAGTAGATCGAATCCAATGCGGATGCCTTGCAACTACTAACAGATATATGCGCAGCAAAATGATGCATCTGGTTGTAATGACTCCATTCCAGTGTGATAGGATGAAATAATGAAAAAATCACTGATGCCCCTGAGAAATGGACTGAAGAGTTGGAAACGGTGGACTGGAACCCCATAGAGTATGCTTGTCTAAAGTAATCATCATCATCATCGTCATGACTGATCCATCAAATCACAGTTAACAGATTTTTTAAATAAAGATTATACAAACATATTAGTCACTACTTATGTAAATACTGAATTAGCACCTCAGAAAGTTTCTTACTGCATAAGCGATAGATATACAGAATATGCTTCCTTGACTAATGATATAAGAAATTGTACGAAGCACGTAGTACACGTAGACGGATGTCCGTGATGCATTCCAGGCAAGCACAGCTGTAAATGAAAAATGAAAAATTCTGAGTAAAAAAAAAGAGACAATAGAGTACAAAGGCATGAAGCATAGCGCACTACTATTAAAAGGCATGAAGCATAACAGCACGCTTATACTTTGTTGGGACAATGTGCATGAAACAGGGAATAGCCATCTGAGAGAAATATATATTCTTCAATAATAGACATCATGCATAACATAACAATACAGTGCATAAAGTCTACACCTTATGCACACCTGTAAGACCTCGTAGCATAAATAAAGATAGTAAAAACAATACTTCAGGAGCTCAAAAAGAGAAATCAGGTAGAATTTCATCTTGAGAGGATTGAAAAGAAATTTTATTCAAATCTTAAGTACCATAATTGAGAATTAAGTAGAGGAAGGCATCGCAAGGAGAGAGTTTAAACCAAGACAGCCCCATCGATATGAAACAGAGCTAACAGAGGTTCACTGGAGAGAGAAATCTTATGTCGCAAGACTCATACCAAAAGGAAATATGGACGTAGACATAGTGATAAGGAGCAATGGTTTGCGCCCATACTCGTCTGCGAGCTGACCCAATAAAGGGAGCATCACCATCTTGAAAATTCCTACGACCTTCAAGTCAAAAGAGAAATCTGTCTCAAAAAGGATCACGCCATCGTCCTCAAGGGAGGCAACAAAACCATAAGCTAAAATTTCAGTCAAGAGATTGAAATCAAATAAATAACGTCCAATGGTAAACCATCAACACAGACACTAGCCTCAAGGCCAGAAAGCTCAGATTCTCACGATCTCCAGTAAACGCAGCGACGCATTATGGGGAGAGCAGAGAGAGGGGGGAAGGCGGAGAAGAGTCAGTCGATGGCTTACGGTTTGCTGGATCCCCGTAAGGTAGATGGCCTCGGGGCAGGACGTCTCCTCCCCGGGGCAAAGCGCGCGGGTGGTGACGTCGACAAGCACGGACACCGTCATCTCCTCTGCGACCCAGTGGACGCACAGCGCCACGAGCAGGTGCACCAGAGGGTACAAGGCCCTGAAATTACCCATATCCACGATCCCCCCCTTCATCTCCACCCAGCCTCACACCTCCCCTTCTTCCCCCGCCCCCCGACTTCTTATCCTCTCCCCCTCCGGAGCTTCGACAAGCCTCGGGCGTGAGAAGATGGGGCAGAAGAAGAAGAAGGCCTTGCCCACCTCATGACGATAGGGGAAGAAGTAGGAGGACGAAGCTCCGTGCCAAATCCTCAGCGCCTCACGTCTTCGTCTTCATCCGCCCCTCCCTCGGACGCCATCGTTTTCCTCTTCGGTTACCACCTCCGGCTCAGCTCGCGCAGTCATGTGCCCTGCGAACTCCCACGTGCGCCCTGCGCGTGCCCGGACGACGCTCCGCCAGCTTCTAGATATCGGCTCGGCTCGGCTCGCGCTTTCCCGGTCAGCGCGAGAGCCTCAGCCGAAACGAGTCGGCTCTCTCAGCCGCGCCGAGCTGATGTGACATGGACGCTGACTGTTCCCTCGTGCCATTAGACGTCTACATGGCTCGTGCGAACGTGCCGCCGGAACCGGCCAAAGGAATTAACCGGCTCACCAGTTGCCGAGTTGTTTTTTCAGGTTAACAGTTGCAACACGTGAGAGCACGCCGCCGCGATGACGTGGACATCTAGGTAGATGACAATCCAGGGCCTATGGTGGGCCACTTGGGGGCCGATCCATTGGTTGACATGAGGCTCGCTAGCTCGTCGCTCTCCGTTGACCTGGGTATATTTTCTTTTTTTTCCGTGGAAGTTTGGACGAGGACAACAGACATAATATGGATATAAATGGGGGGGGGGAGGAGGTTGGGGGTTATTCTCATCCACTAAACGAAAAAGACAACGAAAGTCAATTTAGATGTTGATGAGGTTTGGGTAGCACGCTCTAGGATATTATTGAATTTTACTATATACACTAAAAAATATAAAATTATTGATTGGTAAAAATGCTCAAGATTAATGGAGGAAGAAGCTCTGATGAACTAGTTACATAGGTGGCTTATCTCAGGTAAATCTTATTGAATAGATAATGCACATATTTTCTAGCCATTTCTATTCATTAGAGGGGAGGGGGGATGCCACCTGTGTCACCCCAACTTGTCCTAAATCAAAGAGAAAAAGTTGAATCATTGTTAACATAATTGGAAGAGCAAGTGTTCACACGAAAGATTTGAGTTTTACAACCATAGTTGTATCCAAGGAATCATGTCTAAAATAAGGAAGTGGCGATCAATAGTGTTTATGCAGCTCATAATGCCAAAACATATTTTTTATTCATGGGGCTGTTCGGTAGCTATTTTATCATGGATGAGGTCAAATTATATGAGAGTCTGTGGCCTTTTTTTGTTATTTAGTTAGCCAAAAATATCTTATGCACACATATATCATTACTTTTATCCTTTTGGATTAAATAGATCTTTTTTTCAATCCTTTTGGATTGAAGGATTTCATAGTTCATTCCCTATGTGTTCATGGTACTATTTCCTCAACTTCTAGTGTCACAAAATTTTTAAGCATAATACCGGTAGACATGATATCATTTATACTATCAAAAGATGCAATACTTCTTGGTACACACTTTATGATGTGGGCACCAATGGTTGCAACTTTAAATTATGGAGTTAACACAATGAGTTCAACATTTGGTTATTAAAGTAATAGTGTCAAATACTTGAATTAGTAATTGCATTTTATTTATATGTTGAATGTTTAGAATCCCAAGGTTTTGTAATTTTGCATAAAACATCATAAATTATTAGATTTGACAATGTATCGAAGGTTTGAGGGGCCTAAGTTATTTTGATCATGATAATATCTATAGAAGGTAAATAAATAAATTCACATGAGTAAAATATACATTCAGATGATGTAGATTGCTGTTAATTGAGAAATGTTTTGATTCTAGATGAAATCTGCTCAAAGGTAGAAAGTTCAATTGTATTCTTGAAACTACTGGGAAATACATTAAGAGGTCAAACATTAAATATTTTATGCTTGAGTGAATAAATAATACAATAATTTTATTTGAAAATTGAAGACACATAAACATGCATTCAAGTACTCGAAAATCTAACTGAAAGAGGAATACAATACAATGCATAGTGTATTGAAGATCAAATATTTTGATTTATTATCATTTCTACAATATCTACTAACATTTATGAATTTCAAATTTCAAATGGGGATGTGATATGTATATTTAATGATTACAAAGAACTATTGGGAAGCCTAGTACACTAGATATCAAAGGTGGCCCTAATAAGCATCTAATAGAATGAGCCACTTCAGCCACCTTCCTTGATTTTCGTTGAAACTAGTGTGTTGCATCATTGAGCACCTAGAGGCAATGTAAACCAACGGTTGCTCAAGCCCTTAAAGACTCCACCCTAGAGTTTCTCAACAATTGAGTTCATAGGAATAAAGCCTTTGATAAGCTAAGAGTTAAACATCAAGAATAGCAACTTGTTCTACCTTTGTATTCAGATTACATAGATTATCGTGGTTCATTTGGAGTCTTAATGTAGAGGAGATTAGTTGTTAGTAAACTTATTTGACTCATAGTCATGAATTTGAAAGAAAAAAGTGAATTCCCTCTATTTGCTCCCTAGAAATATGAGTATGAAAGAAAAATGTCTATTATCCTCTAGTCTGACCCCTCAAATCATGACTTAGGAAGAAGATTCTTAAGCGAAATTTTGAGTTGTTTGGAGTTTTTAAAGATCGTGGTAAGACAATCAAAGTGCATAATTCACTGTGTATTCACCAAGGTCTTTATAGAACCTAATAAAGTGGGAACATACGCGATAATTAAATAGTAGAGTAGGTCTAATGATAGAACCACTGTAAAAATATCGAGTAAATACATATCTTTTGTCTAGATTCAAATACTGAAAAAAAAAGAAACAAAAAACTAAGGTATTATAATAATCCCTTTTCTTGATGACATACTAACATATGTAAACCAACATGTAAAATCAAGCATTTTATAGATGTTTCTCAAGAGGAAAAAGTAGTTTATTATTAACTTGATTATACTTATATTGATGATTTTACAAACTCGAATTATTCACATGACTTGTGTGTGCCTTGTGGACGAATTTAGTGAAATAAAAAAATTATCAATTAAAATGGCTGCAGATTTTTGACAATTATAAGTTGAATGATAAAAAAAAATTAAATTCGAACATATGTCAAATACAAGCATCAACTCCAAGTGTTTCCAACAAAAAGTGATAAATGGCCATAAGATATGATATTATGCGAGTGTTGACCTAGAGGTTGTCACTTACTACAGCCATCAAACTTAAGTATTAACATGTGATAAATGTTATAGATGCATCTCTCCAAAGAGCTCCTAGAATTTTAATACTTAAAGAATTACACATTTATTCTAGACAATTGAGGATGAACCTTTTGCCCCAAGTTGTCTTCTCTTCGGGCTATTTACAACACATCCTACGAAGATCTACAAATGATACCACAAAATCTCAAGCTCATTATCTTCCAACCTCCACTTGGCTACGCTTAACCATAAATAATTTGGATTAAAATTACAAAATTTTCACTCTCTTGAAAGACTTATTGGCGACAACAGAGGACTCTCAAGTGTGTAAAAGATGATAATTTTAAGAATACATGTAAGATAAACAAATTATAAGGCTATCGTATCAAAACCCAATGTAAAAACTCATTCAACCCCATCTCTAGGATCTTATTCATGGCATTAGAGGGGCTATGATATTTTGGAGTATTGAATGGTCTGGGACGAGCTCCTTTGTCCACTACTCTAGCTGGATCATCCCTCCATAAGGCCAAGACCACCTGAGAACGAGCAGAAACTGGAAACATACATTGGATGGGTAAATTAAGGGACTCAGCTCTCTATGTGAATTCTCTTGAGAGGGAGAGAGATGAGAGAGAGGTGTGTGTGTGTGTGTGTGAGAGAGAGAGAGAGAGAGAGAGAGAGAGAGAGCGCTCTCGCATGATCTACGCTTGGGATCTGGCCTGCCACGGCCCAGTTCCGTGCTCGATGAAGACTAAGAGAAGCCAGACGGGTTGACATTGGCGTCGACGGTTGAAAGAGCAATCAAGTTGGCAAGTTGGGATTCCAGCCTTATCAGGCTCGTTGACACGCACGACAGAGTCTCATTAAGTTCGGATTTAGATACGCCGTCCACATATCAGATGAAGAGAGGGGGGGGGGGGTTGGGGGACGACCGAATTAAATTAAATGCCGTAGGATATTTTTTGTGGGCCCATCTCCATTTATTTGGATGTTCCACGACTCAGAGAATATCATAGTTATTAAATAGATTAATGCCACGACTGCCGTCTTCGTGGCCTCTCCTGTGCATCCACGTGTTCATGTGGGACCCGAACTCTCTCCCCTTCTGCGTGCCATCGAGCTCATTAGCGGGGGTCTCTGCATGCTGTAAAACGTTGGAATTTTCATTTGAAGAGGCGAAATGTATTTTACTCGGCATTATCCAAATGCCTTTTACCAGAACAACGGTCTTAAAATGATCTGACCAGAAGGAACCGGCGACAAGGACGTGTTCTGCAGAGGACTGAGGGTAATATTGAACGCATTAACTCCTGGCGAGTCTTATCCTTTAATCGAGCCTCCAACCGTCGCGTGCGCCCCATGAAGACTTTGTCTGTCTCTCTGCCTTTCTCTCTGTCTCTCTCGCCGCTGAGCAAATAAATAGGGTGCAGGAGGGGAGGAGTGGTAAACGTGAGAGTCTCTGGACGAACCAGTCAGTCGGAAGAGGATCGATGGCCACTTCGACCCGCTGCTGCCGCCGTCCACGGCGGGGCGCTTCATCGAGTCCGCTCCTCTCGGTCGTCCTCGTCGGGATCTTCCTCCTCGGGTGCTCCGCCCCGCGCGCCCTCGGCTACGTGCGCCCGCCGGCGAGGGCGAACATCGCCGTCAGCCTCGCTGTGACCGACGTCAACACCCCACAGCAGGTGCGTTTGATCCCTTTTTTCGATTCCTCTGTTCAAGAGTTCATTTCCCGGCTATCCTTCTTCTTCCTCGTTTTCTGCTCCCTCGGGCCAGACTCTGAACCATCCTTCCTGCAGGTGCATATATCCATGGTAGGCGCGGACAAGATGAGGGTGAGCTGGATCACCGTGGCCAACGTCTCCTCCACCGTATACTACGGCACCACGCCCGGCGTATACGGAAGCTCCGCCTCCGGTTCGTCTTCCTCGTACAGCTTCCTCACCTATAAATCCGGTCGCATCCACGACGTCGTCATCGGGCCTCTACTCCCGAGCACCGTCTACTACTACCGCTGCTCCAACGCCACCAAGGAGTTCAGCCTCAAGACCCCGCCGGCGCAGCTCCCCATCAAGTTCGCCGTCGTCGGTAAGCCCATCCTTCCCTCGTCCTGCGCGTCTTCCATTAAGATGGTTTGTTTGGGGCCGGAATAGCGTTGACGTCGTTCGACTGCCCGGAGCAGGAGACCTCGGGCAGACTGGGTGGACGAAAACGACGCTCGACCACGTCGCCGTCTCCGGCTATGACGTGCTCCTCCTCCCCGGGGACCTGTCATATGCCGACACTGTCCAGAGCCTGTGGGACTCGTTCGGCGTCCTCGTGGAGCCGCTGGCGAGCCAGCGGCCGTGGATGGTGACAGAGGGAAACCACGAGATCGAGAAAGTATCCACGATTGAGTCTTTTAGGGCCTACAATGCTCGGTGGCGCATGCCGTACGAGCTGAGCGGCTCCCCCTCCAATCTCTATTACTCCTTCGACGCCGCCGGCGGGGCGGTGCACATCATCATGCTGGGCTCCTACACGGACTTCGCCGTCGGCACCGCCCAGTACAATTGGCTCGTTGCCGACCTGGCGAAAATCAACCGGCAGACGACTCCGTGGGTGGTGGCGCTGATCCACGCACCGTGGTACAACACGAACTACGCCCACCAGAATGAGGGGGAGTCGATGAGATTGGCCATGGAAGGACTCCTCTACAGAGCCCGCGTAGACGTCGTCTTCGCAGGCCACGTCCACGCCTACGAGCGTTTTGTAAGCGCGAACCCATCCTCGTCGTCCTCCTCGCGTCGATCAACGAGCGCTCTAAAACCATGCTGTGATTTGATGGGATTTTGCTGTTTTGGTGGAACTGTTTCAGGACCGAGTAAACCTGAAGAAGCAGGATAAATGCGGACCGGTGCACATCACCGTCGGCGACGGGGGCAACAGGGAAGGATTAGCTACTGCGTAAGTAATCCGTCGTATTGCGGCATAGAGTATCTGATTTTAATCTATGGGTTTTCCTAACGTTAGGATTAATCTGCAGATACATAAGCCCCAAGCCCGCCATCTCGCTGTTCAGAGAGGCGAGCTTCGGGCACGGTCAGTTCAACGTGGTCAACAAGACTCACGCCCGGTGGACCTGGCACCGGAACAGCAATGACATCTCGGTCGTCGGCGACGGTGTCTGGCTGACCGGCCTCTTCTCCACCCCCGGATGCTTCTAGTTAACTGATGCAGGAGAGGAAATAAGAGCGAGAGAGCGAGAGAGAGAGAGAGAGAGAGAGAGAGAGAGAGAGAGAGAGAGAGAGAGAGAGATTTTAAACTTGAAGTAGATACAACTTCTAACACGAGAGAAAGATAGATAGGTATACAAATATATTCGCTACCTTTTCGGTTCTTCCTCAAATAATAATTATCTAAGGAAGTCTACAAAATTTGGTTGAAATCTCCATTGCCTTCATTCGTGGCAACCATGCTAGCTACCATTCCCGCAGAACAACCAACAAGCTCCACTGGATGGGTCTTTCTTTTATATTGTCTTGAAGCTCCTAATTTTTTATTTCATATAATTCTATTCATCTTCCCATATATATAAGTTTTTAACATTCAAGAATTGTACACTGGCGTGATAGCCTAAATCATGTGTAGGGTACCTTAACTCTTAATTTTTCAATTTCCTCATTGTATTTGTTATTGGATTGGACGCATTGCCATATTTAATAAATCACTTGTATACAAAGGCATAGGTCACAAGGTGGTGAAATCATGCATTTAGCTCAACAAAAGTCATTTTGCAACCTTTTTTGAAACTGTGGAGAATGGGTTTTCTAAAGATCAGCAACACTCAAAGATAATGCATATAGTAAGAAGTAAAACCTTAATTGTATGTGACCCTGCTTATTCCACATGAGTATGACCTTAATTGGTGCTAGCTCAATTATCATGTCTTGCTTTAAAGTACATTTCTAATTAAATATATCTAATTAATCAAGATTTGACAAGCCATCATGGTTTGTAACATATTTATTTGATGCCAATGGTGTGTAACATGACAACAAAAAGATCTAATTATGGCCATATATTGGTTCATATAGTCTACAAACATTCTTGGGCCATTTGTTGATTTGAAAGGCATCACCACACAATGTGGAATGGTGTCTTTTCTACATTCTTATGTTGACCATTAACAAGATGATTTCTAGATCAACATCTTGCTTAAAAAACATAATATTTGATTACAAATGAAAAAATAAGTTTTAAATATAAAAGTGATGATGCTCTTTCTTCATAATTTCTTAACTTCTAAGTTTCAATGCATAATTGGATTATAACAAACCATTATCCCAAATACATACTCACTAAAAGAACTACCTCTAATTCCTTATTAGTTATATAGAGACCATGCAATAAGGGCTCTTAGAGATAACATTAAGATCAACTAAATAGATGAATTTCATTAGTTTGATAAATGACTTTTTTTTCGTATTTATTGTTTATGCAACAATCTATCACTTAGGCTTTTATTGGTAAACTCCCTAAGCTTGTCCTTGGGTGATATAAATTAATAAGCCATGATTAAAAATATCACAATATTTTGAGAGCTACAAGGTAACAATGCGAAAGATTATTATCTCTTTTGTATTCAGGTATCATTTGATAGAGTGAATGGAGAGTTAAATGCTTTAAAGTTATCATCATTCTTTTATGAATGTAGAACTCTTGTGGATGATAAGTACCTTTGTACCTAGATGATTGAATTCATGTGATCTTTAAGCCATTATAAATAAAAAACTCAAATATATTTTTTTATATTATGTATCGTTTGTCATAAGAGTTGGATCATCAATATTTGAATGTGATCTTACAAAAGTTAATATAAAAGGTGAAAGACATGTATTCATCTTTGTGTCCATTATTTTTATTTGATAAAATAGTTAAAAATATTTAAATCATTATTATCTATTTATGTTCTTAAAAGTATTACTATAACTATTAATTTAACTTTGGCATGGCTATACTTCAAAATAGGGGAAAATTGAATATTTTCTTATTATCTATAATCAATTTTGGAGAAAAAATATTGATTCATAGACAATAATTTATAGTGGCTTGGTCAATCTGCTCCACTATCTAGAAACAAAGACAAGCTCCATTGAATTATGAGAAATAAATATTCAAATTTAATTTCAATAGACAAAAACTATATAAGAAGCCTCAATGAACATATGTGTTGAAATACATGATTATAATGACCAAAAATTGAATATATAGATAACAATCTTACATGGTAAATGATGAAATATCAACCAACCAAAAACAATGTCAAAATGCCAAATCAACATGTAGCTTCCTTTGGTTGAAAGTCCTTTATCTCAAATAAAAGAAGCCTCAAATGTAGTGTGGAGCTATTTGATGACTCGAGTATGAATGATCTTTTTGTTTTCTAAGTACTCAAAGATGTAAGTTTTTTCTTAACTCATTGGAGAAAGAAGATGGGGACTTCATAAGCTCTCTCATGAATTCTTCCTCTACATCTTTTGTTCTAACCCTAATCTAGTGAAAGTCCATCTTTTATGCTCAACTTAATAAGCTATAGATGGTCACCACAATAAGTGAGTTATGGTCTTGATTAGGTCACAATTATTCTTGAATATGTTTCTTAATCCTTTAAAATATATGAAAATTTGAAGCATTTGAATTTTGATGAGCTGGTGGTTGAATCATGTTTCTCTTTGAATTAGGCTTTCAATGAGTTGTTTCATGCTCATATTTGTCCTATCATCATTTTGTAACCAAAAATCATGTTAATCATATGAGTTATAAATATATATCATTTTTTCCTTGGATGATTTGCACCTTGATTATTTGTAAGATTTAATCTAGTCTAAATCATCCTTTAAACATAATAGAAAATTATCAAATAGAGGCTACCACATTGTTACATGTCAACATCAAAACTTTTGGTGCTCTCAAAGCCAACATGAATATCTTATATTTAATTCATAATTATCATGAACAAAGGATCTTACAACGTTAACTCACACGAGTAAAGTTTGAGAGATATTTGAGATCTACTAGAAAAGAGAAGGAAAAAAATTAAAATCAGAACTATGAAGTAAACATTGGTAATTCACAAATTTAAATTAAAAAAATTCTCATAGAGTTATTCCAAAAAACTATTGTTAAAAATAAAGATATTCATTCAAAATAGAGGAGACAATGAGAGAGTGGTTATATCATGTTTTTGTTAGTGTTTTGTCCTTATTCATCAACATACAACTACCTACTCATGTTTTTGTTAGTGTTTTGTCCGAAATTAATGGTCATGTGAAATGTAATGATCGTTGTTTTGATTTTTTTCACAATTTTTTATTGTCAAAAAACCAATGACTACTGGATTTAATGATCTAATATTTTTGAGAAATAAGAAGAGCCTTGGGGGGGGGAGAGAGAGACTCAAAGCCCCAAATCTCTCTCTCTCTCTCTCTCTCTACTCGTCAATAGGGATCTTTGCCACTAAAAACTCTTCTTCCACCATTGTAGGCTACTCTTCTACTATTGTAGGCTCTTCCTCTATTGCAAGAATATCTTTCACTACCACAAGCTCCTTCTCCATCACCAAATAGGTTATAGGTTGGGTCAAGGTTTTGATGCTCTGACCTAATCATGACCAAGCCAAATATAGGTCTAGGTCTAGGCTTAACTTAAAACTTGACTATGATTGTGACCATTAATCCTTAAGATGTAAGGATAAGTTTAGGGATATAGCACAAGTGAAATCTCATCAGCCTAACAACTTGATGTTGAGCTAGAGTGAGTATATCATGACCACAATATCTCTCCACCTAGAGGTAGTTTGGCCAATCAAGGTTCACCTATGAGCACTTGAGTTAGGCTAAGAAATAAATGTTCACCATAGGTGATCATATCTATTTATTTGAAAGAAATCATTTCTTCCCTAAATTTTATCTCCTCCTTTGGTTTTAGTCATATTGGTGGCATTTCTACCTTGGCATCACATCAACAAGTGCCCCCTTGATGTCATTTACATTGTCCTATTCCAAGAAAATCCACCAAACTCATGACATGCAAGTTACAATGCATGTTTAAGGACATATCACCAACTTAACTTTTTTGCATTGAAAAAGGGGGCTTTAGGAAAGAACTATTCCTCTAGTATCCACAATTAATAGGGGCCATATCTTCTACCATTACCTTCTTGAGAGAGAGAGAGAGAGAGTCTATATTGCCATCTATCTAGGAGCTAGTGAAACTCACAATGTATGAAAATATAATGATGTGGCAACAAGTTGCTACACATTTAAATGGAGATATGCTGGCCATTAAAATGGTTATGACCATGGTCAAGTAATTCAATCAAAAAAAATTGGTGGCTATTGTTGCTGGGCTGAGAGGTGTTACTATATGACAAGAGTATTGCTCATGTGCTGTTAACTGTGACCTATTGAGGCCCAATCTATTCTCAAGGAAGATCACATTAAGTTTGGCATGCATGCTTTTATTTCTATGATCAATGAGTCAACTTTAGTGCCCAAGTTGAAAATCCTCATGGTCTAGTTGGGTAGAATTGAGACTACTTAATACCGACCATTGACACTTATGTAGTCTGTTGACTACAATTGACAGCCCACATATATAGAACGCTGTTGGGGTGGTGAGACAATTAAATGGCATTATATACTTGTAAGTGGGGATTGGTGGGTTTATTAGTCTAAGGGAGTGAATAATTAAAACGGGATTAAATAAATATAATTTATTAGATTAATGAGGTGCTGGAAGAAATGGGAAGGGTGAGTTGACCGTGAGGAATATTTTAAAGAGTAGATAATATTGCATGAAAATTTTTTTTCTATTTTTATACCCCATAGAATTAGAAAAAAAAGGCCACGTTTTATTTCCAAATGTGTTAAAGTCCCAAACTACATCTGAAATTATTAAATAAATTTAAAATTACTTAATTTGGGCGTCGGAATCTCCAAGGCCGCGTCCGACGTGGCACTCCGGTCGCCATCATGAACCACGTTGCAGAGGGGCCACGGATCTAATGTGGGACCGGAACAACCCCGTTGTCTCCTCCCATTCCAACGGCCACTGAGGTAACGCACGGTACCGGCCCACAAACGGTCAAAATGTTTTTATCATCGTTATATATCTAATTAATTTAATTTCCACTGTATTTATCTGTTTTCTGTCGGAATAATTGTCTTGGAAGAAATTTGCCCAGATGAACCGCTGAGAACGACCGAGAATACAAATCGACCGCATTAACGATTGAGATCTTATCCCCTTAATCCAGCCGCCAACCGTCGCGTGAACCCTGCAGACCTCCACGAAGCGACTCCTCTCCCTCCCTCCCCTATCTCTCTCTCTCTGTCTCTCTCTGTCTCTGTCTGTCTGTCTGTCTGTCTCTGTCTCTGTCTCTCTGTCTCTCTGTCTCTCTCTCTCTCTCTCTCTGATATGGGTGTGTATAGATAGAGCAAAAGGGGAGGGAGGGCTGGTGAACGTGAGGTATCAGTTTTCAATGGTGTGGCCGAATCAGTCAGTCGGAAGAAGATCGATGGACCCATCACCCCGCTGCTGCCGCCGTCCCCGGTGGGGCGCTTCCTCGACTCCGCTTCTCTCGCTCGTCCTCGCCGGGATCTTCCTCCTCGGGTGCTCCGCCCCGCGCGCGCTCTGCTATGTGCGCCCGCCGGCGAGGGAGATCCTCACCGTCCCCCTCCCTCCGCCGCCGCCACCCCCAACAAGTGCGTAATGACCCCCCCCCGGCCACCGCACCTCTCTCTCTCTCTCTCTTCATCTCTCTCCTTAGATATATATATTCCTCCGTCAAATTTTCTCTTTCCCCGGCTATCCTTCTTCTTCTTCGTTTTCTGCTCCCCCGGTCTGACTCTGAACCATCATTCTTCGCCCAGGTGCATATATCGATTGTAGGCGCGGACAAGATGAGGGTGAGCTGGATCACCGAGGCCAGGGTCTCCTCCACCGTCGATTACGGCACCTCTCCCGGCGTCTACACCAGCTCCGCCTCCGGTTCAGCTTCCACGTACACCTACGTCTTGTATAAATCTGGTTTCATCCACGACGTAGTCATCGGGCCACTTCTTCCGAGCACCGTCTACTACTACCGCTGCTCCAACACCACCAAGGAGTTCAGCCTCAAGACCCCGCCGGCGCAGCTCCCCATCAAGTTCGCCGTCGTCGGTAAGCCTATCATTCCCTTCCTCGTCCTGCGCGTCTCCAATGAAGATGATTTGTTTGGGGCTAACTTCGTTCCTCGACTGTGCGGAGCAGGAGATCCGGGGCAGACCGGGTGGACGAAGACGACGCTCGACCACGTCGCCGCTTCCGGCTACGACGTGCTGCTGCTCCCCGGGGACCTGTCGTACGCCGACTACTTCCAGAGCCTGTGGGACTCCTTCGGCCGCCTCGTGGAGCCGCTGGCGAGCCAGCGGCCCTGGATGGTGACGGAGGGGAACCACGAGATCGAGTGGCTACCGCTGATCGAGTCCTTCAGGGCCTACAACGCCCGGTGGCGCATGCCGTACGAGCTGAGCGGCTCCCCCTCCAATCTCTACTACTCCTTCGACGCCGCCGGCGGGGCGGTGCACATCATCATGTTGGGCTCCTACACCGACTACGCCGTCGGGTCCGCCCAGTACAATTGGCTCGTTGCCGACCTGGCGAAGATCAACCGGCAGGCGACTCCGTGGGTGGTGGCGCTGATCCACGCACCGTGGTACAACACGAACTACGCCCACCAGAATGAGGGGGAGCAGATGAGATTGGCCATGGAAGGGCTCCTCTACAAAGCCCGCGTCGACGTCGTCTTCGCCGGCCACGTCCACGCCTACGAGCGTTTCGTAAGCTCGAACCCATCTTCGTCATCCTCCTCTCGTCAATCGACGATCCCTCTGAAGGCATGCCGTGATTTGACGTGATTCTGCTGTTCTGGTGGAACTGTCTCAGGACCGAGTGTACCTGGTGAAGCAGGACGCCTGTGGGCCGGTGCACATCACCGTCGGCGACGGCGGCAACAGGGAAGGACTGGCTCCTCTGTGAGTATCCCACATCTCTCGTCATTGGCCTGCTGGTCATCTTCCACGTTTGGCCGGCTGGTTTTCCTAAGCTTGGGGTTAATTTGCAGTTTCAAACCCTCCAAGCCGGCCTACTCGCTGTTCAGAGAGGCGAGCTTCGGGCACGGCCAGTTCAACGTGGTCAACAGGACTCACGCCCGGTGGACCTGGCACCGGAACAGCAACGACATCTCGGTCGTCGGCGACAGCGTCTGGCTGACCAGCCTCGCCGCAACCCCAGGATGCTCCGCAGCCTAGATACTTGGCCGATAGAATGTCAACCCTTAGGAAAGAGAAACAGGGGTTGACAGTTTTTTCTTAAAAAAGTCCTCAAAGGTACCTAAAAAAATAAAAAAGCTGCATTCTCTCTCTCAAGATGGATCCTCCGTGTTGTCGTCTTGCCTCCCGTGGGGCCCGCTTTTTAACGATTTAGAGGCCACATCAGCCCTTCATGGTCAACTCCTTGGACCTATCGGGCCGGGCACATCATTCCCGTCCGGTAGGGCGTCTTCCGTGAGAAGCGGACAAAATCTCAACAAGACGCCGGCACGAATGCCTTCTTGCTTGCGTATCCGCCCCAAGTTGGGTAAAATTAATTTCGGCCCACTTAAATGCCGTATTTATTAATATGCCCTCATTGACTCGCAGTTGGGCGTCGTGGGTCCCAGTGAGGATGTAAACACTATTACGACAACGGATGGGTATTTATACGTACAGTAATTTACACAGGAATTCATACGTAATTGTCTCCATCGAGGTAGAGAGAGAGAGAGAGAGAGAGAGAGTGAACAGCAGGGCTTTCTTCCACCTCTCCTTCCTTCGTCCACACTCTTCTCTGCTGCTGCTGATGCTGATGCGGATGCGGCTGCCGCTGCCGCCAGCTTTACGATCTTAACTGCCGCCGGCGTTCCGGCCGGAACGGCCTTCTTCCCCCACATTCCGCGTGCCCCAGCGACTGCCCAATCCCCACCTAATCGACTGTTCCTCTCTCTTTCCCTAGCGATCCATCTCCGGTGACGTCCGCCGGTGGAGAGGTGAGAAGGAAGAAGCAATCCAGGGGCCACCGTCTACTGTGCAGCGGGCGACTCATTCATATGCCCATTCTGAAGGCTGCGGGGAGAGGGACGACCTCCCGAGTAGGCATTGGTCCCCGTCCGCTCCCTCCGGATGAAGCATTGCGAGGCGCAGTATTGCTATGCAGATCTGGCGGCTCCCATGAAGCGATTCTTCAGGGTGAGGGACGGCATTGTCCTCATCCTCGTTGCTCTCGGCACGGTGCTTAGCTACCGCGCAGCTTTATCCTGCGCCGGAATCGTTGGCTACTCCCATCCGGATGTCCAGCTCCTGTATGAGGTTTCGGCGTCGTCTGAAGCTTTCTCCTCGGTGAACTCCACTTTGCTTCGGCTGGCGTCCGTGGATGTGGGAGAGCAGGATCTGAGGAAGGAGATTGAGGAACTGATCGACGGTACCTTCGCCGCCAGCGATCCGCGATACCGGTCTATCACGGCTTGGAGACGGATCAGCTATGTCGAGGATCGCCTGCAGCGCCTACGATCGGCCAGGACAGTCCCGATCCTCCTCCGCCGGCCCAAGGGCTACCGCGTCTATCCCGAGTTCCGGCGGGCTCTCCGGGACTGGTCTCGCCGGCGGCGGTTTCAGCCGGGCATCATCTCTGAGCTGGTGGACGTCGTGAAGCGCCCCCTCGACCGCCATTACGCAGGCCTCCGCCGGGACAATCCCGCCTCATCTGCCGCCGGCAGCCGGGGGGATACTGCAACTCAGCGCTACGGCTCCTGCGCGGTGGTGGGAAACAGCGGCATCTTAATGAGGAAGGAACACGGAGACCTGATCGACGGGCACGACCTTGTCATTCGCCTCAACAACGCCCGCACCTTGGGGTACCAGAGGAACGTCGGCTCCAAGACCAGCCTCGCTTTCGTCAACAGCAACATCCTCCACCTCTGCGCCCGCCGGGAGTCCTGCTTCTGCCACCCTTACGGCGAGAACGTCCCCATCATCATGTACATCTGCCAGCCAGTGCATTTCGTTGACTACACCCTCTGCAACGCTTCCCACAAGGCCCCTCTGCTCGTCACCGACCCGCGCTTCGATATCCTCTGCGCGAGAATCGTCAAGTACTACTCTCTCCGGCGGTTCGTGAAGGAGACGGGAAGGGCGCCGGAGGAATGGGAGGAGGTCCACGACGCGAAGGCGTTTCATTACTCTTCAGGGATGCAGGCCGTGATGCTCGCCGTGGGGATCTGCAACAGAGTCAGCATCTTCGGGTTCGGGAAGTCGGCCGAGGCGAGGCACCATTACCATACCAACCAGAAGGCGGAGCTCAGCCTGCACGACTACGAGGCGGAGTATGCCCTCTACCGCGACCTCATCGAGAGGCCACAGGTAATTCCGTTCCTCACGGAGTCTGGGTTCTGGGTTCCAGAGGTGGTCGCATACAGCTGAGCGCTTCAGGTTCCCCTCTCCGATTTTGCTGAAGAAAGGGAAACAGAATAGAACAGAAACCCGAAAAAGAAGAAGAAAAAATAAATTTCTCTCTTGAGATCTCGTTGCTCTCTTGAATCTCCCATTGACCAACATTGATCAGGACGCCTGCCCGTGTAAAGCTGATTCTTGGGTAATGGGATTCCTGTCTCAGATTCCTTGTGTACGATCCACTCATATCATTAAAGATGGATTCCCATTTTTTGTACTATCGCCATGGTTTTGGAAT
The DNA here is from genome assembly GCA_024713555.1 of Spirodela polyrhiza. Classification (NCBI taxonomy): domain Eukaryota; kingdom Viridiplantae; phylum Streptophyta; class Magnoliopsida; order Alismatales; family Araceae; genus Spirodela; species Spirodela polyrhiza. The sequence continues at coordinate 331,102 of CM046530.1, forward strand.
TTATTGTCTTTTCTGGCGTCATCCTCTATTTCTGATCGTCGTTGCTTGAAGGCTGAAGTTACTGCCGACAATTTTGCTGACATGTGCTTAGACCAAGAGATTGGATGACAATTTTGGAATGAACGAGTGCTTCCAAGAGGCTGGAAGATCATCATGGATCATAGGTCTGTACAGTTGAATGAAGCATAGGGCATCATCTAATACATCTGACGACTAGTTCTAGCCTCCACCGCTGCAGATCTTGTTGAGCTGCGGTCGCACAGTGGCCTCTGACTATCCATATCCATTGGGTGTTTAGTAATCATGCTTTGATCTTAATTTGTGATTCGGCTGTATGATTTGCCCTGCGATGTATACTTAACCAGATGCCCGCTGATTTAGGAGGTCTGACGTCAGAAGCTGCCTGGAAATTTCTTTTTCTAGAAAAATCAAAGCCTGCTAATCATGGAGGAGTGCGGATTTATAAATGAGGTAAATCTTCAATGAGTTGAGCTTCTTCTAGGAGAACCGTGCTTGTCTTGGCAGCAACCAGAGTATGAAGGGTTTTTCGTCTTCGCTCTCGTTTTTTCCCCATTTAGCATTCATGAAGAATCTTCTGTGTAGTTTCCTTCTTATCTCTCTGAGACAGCAATCGACCAGATGGGGTTACGTCACCACAGTAGCTGCATTCATTGTCGTTGTCTTCTTCATAACTCTTGAAGCAGTAGATATCTGGGCCAACGTCGGCCAAGGATCTTGGGAGATTTTTCTTTCCTGACTTGCTCCTTGGTCCTCTTTTTTTTCTCAGCTGCAGAGAATCTCCAGGCCCTTTCAACAATTTCTGAGCTTTCTGTTGGGTCTTGGATCCTCAGTAACGCTGATCTTTTTTGTAAAGGTTCAGGGCCGCTGTCGGGCGGGTCAGAGCCAAACAACGACCTCTACTTGCTTCTATGAGCTCTGTCAGGTTCCTGAGTCCCCAGTCCTATAGAACAGAACCTTGGGAATCTAAACTATGAGGAATCCAGAACAGAAACCGGGAAATCTTAGCTACGAGAAATCTAGAATAGGAACCCCAGAATCGAAACTATTTTATAACAATCAGGAGGGTACTTTCTTTCCACTGCTGAAACCAAATTGAGAGTTAACCTAATATAGTTTTAGATGTGGAATTGGAGCATTGACTTTCTGATGGTTTTGCCGCCCAGAATCAATCATGATGGGTCTGTCCACTTTTTTTGGGTCAACATCTTCCCGGGATCTGGGCGTGGGAACATCTTTTCTCTGATTGATCCTGCATTGAAAAATCTAGAATGGAGAGCTGGGATTCTATGCTGGTACCCTATTCTGATTTCACGCTCTTCTATGGATGCACACCGTGAAGCTTCCTTTTTTTTTTGTTTTCAATGATTATGAACGTACAGCAGCATTCTATTCAAATTTGGTGAGAGAAATTTAATTAACCACATTGACCACTGGGACATTCACAGCCATTTTGACCCATTTCCTAGTGAGTCATCTGCCAGGGCTAATAGCCAATGCGGGTCATACCCACGTGTCACCCACTTGTGAACGGCTATCATGAGGTTTTTTTACATGTATTGTCCAAAAAAGTTCATTTTACTGAATCATACCCATATACTTTAATTAAATAAGTTCGACTACATTTTTAGATAATAGTGTTTGTATTTTTTTAAAAAAGTCATGTTCTAACTGTGTGTAAGTTGATTTTACTGGATCATTAGTCTGGAAGTCTAATTTCAATTTAAGGACCATCCTAAACTTATATCTACCTTAGTTAGGTCATAGGGTTAATGGGTCTTTTTAGTTTGGAAGGCTGGGCCGATCAACTTTTACAGTCTCAGATGCAGCCTGGCTTCAATGGATGGCTGAGATAAATGATTGATGTTTTCATTAGATAGTTTGTAACTAGAAACACCACTAATGCCAAAGTGGACCAATTAAGCTTTTATCTTTCATAAATACTGCTCTCTCTCTCTCTCTCTCTCTCTCTCTCTCTCTCTCTCTCTCTCTCTCTCTCTCCAAGTCTTGACAAGTGAATAGCTAAGAAAAGTAATGAAGGCCGCACAACATCTCCAATCCACCTATTTAGACATCTAGTGCCCTTTTGTGATGCAACACTATTATCTTGTTCCATGGTAGTGCACTAGGCAACAACTAACTAGACATTGAGGTCACCAATCGATTGTTCCATCACCATTGAATTTATGAAAATTTCACACTTTTTGTTGACCTCTTCAAGCTGTGTACAGAAACTGTTGAAGAATGAGTCAACGACCTTAAAAATCTCTCACGAAGACTTTTGTGTACCAAGATCAGGAAGCGATCAATTTGATTGGGAAATTGTTGTCATTTAGGGCAAGCCACACTCAATGTTTGGTCTAACGCAATCAAGTCAGTCTCTCTCACACAATTTCCCCTTAATTAGATATTTTAGGAAACTAACTGATTTTTACTCAACGAAAAAATAATTGAAGATATATTGATGAAAAAAAGTCAAATATAGAGGAAATGTGGTCACGCAATATCATTATCCTAGTAGGATAGGTATGGGAAGTCCTTGATGTGCTGAATCTTTCTTGAGACGTGATTCCATGGTCTTGAGGGAGCTAATGATAAGTGTGTGTTGATTAACTTGTCAAAATGGGCTGACTAAGGTAAACTTATTCAACCAGCGACAATATTGTGAGCAGTAGGAACTCAATAATCCTAAAGCTTGAAGACAATTAGAAATAGATTGAAGACAATGTGGGAGTAGATAAAGAGGAAGAGGTGACAAAATATGTTCCTATTAGGAGTATGGCCCTTCGGTCAACTCCTACCATAAGCAACAAAGTCCTTCGACCAACTCTCAAGTTGTGAAATTAGAAGGGGCAAAGAAAATCTTCTCTACTTCAATGAAATCCTTAGGATCTATTTATAATACCCACAAGGCAAAAAATGTGTAAGTAAAAAGGTGTAAATAATAATAAATAAAAGTATCCATTAGGCATCGATTGACAATGCAGTCATAATGTAGATGTGGGTATGCGTTCTCAAAGCATTGGGCATGAAATAATGCAACGACTCTTCAATCCTCATCAAAAACTTCTTTGTTTATTTTCATGTGGTACCACCCTAGTTTCGTGTCCGTTATAAGAACATTGATGTCAATTTATTGATTTGATCCACTCTTATTAATTTATTATCTTGTCCTCCTCATATTGGTTTTGCTCCTATTAGTGAAATTTTTTTTAAGATAATGATATTTATTTCTGAAGGAAAATAAAAAAATTCTGTTTCGATTTCTTACCCATGAATTTAGATATTCTTAGTTTTATTGCATCTCTCAATGAGAAATTAATAGGGTCCCTTTCTCCAAGAAAACAAGAATGTTCGGCTAAAATAGAAAGAGAAAACTTCATTTGAGATAATAATTAAAGAAAAGGGGTTACATATGAAAAAAGAACGTGGGAGAGAAAGAAATAGAGAGAGAGAGGGCATTTGTAGGATTCATGTATATATATTGTATTTGAGATGATCAATCTTCAAACTTCTTTTCTTAAGACACTCAACAAGGGTTATTGTTTCTCAGTGATGTGACTGATATATAACGTCTAGTGGGCATTGTAGGGTTTATAGGGTTGCCGCAAGGAACATGGCATCAGTCTTTATATAGAAGTGTATACTTATGTCGACCATAAGCTGACACATCTTGTTACAGTTCACAACGTATAAAATTATACACAAGTAAAAAAAGAGACTTAAAAATTGTTCAGGATTCAAGTTTGTTGATTAAAATAATAACCTTAACTTTGATCCATCTTAAACTTGGAAGGTCAAATAATTTTAAGAATTGTACAAAGGGGACACATCAAATGAAGCAAGCGAAACACACTGAAAATCAACATTAATCATCACCCATTCCTAATTTTGAGATGAAGGGCAGTTTGTTATAATTTTATTTTTTTACAAATATAAATTTCAAATATTTACACCCTGTCAAATTTTATTTTTGGAAGATTGCAGCACCCAAGACCAATGGCAAGTCAGGACCAATGTTTCCATACATTTAGAAAAATGTATGTCATTCTCTTAAAGCAGTTAGTAACAAATAATTTTCAGAAGATGGAATGTCAAACCAACAAGTGATGATAGGCTTTACCCATTAGTCATGCTTTGAATAATATGCTTACGAGGGTGCAAATTAAATGGGGAGCTTGGGGACAGTCTTCATATTTTATTAATGGATCCCGAATTGGAAATTGTTTTATATACAAAATCATTGAGGAACCAGGTTGATTTTATTGTCAGCATTACAATAAACTTTGTCTCCAAATGCTCTCTGTAAAAATATTTAGCCAAAAGGGCGCGATGTGTCTCAAATTATGAGTCAGAATATTAGTTGTGTCAGATGCATACTTTTCGTTATAAATTCAAGTATCTTTGAGGGCCTTTTCTCTTTCAAGGACATACTGTAATGGCAAGCTAGGCTGATCGATCTTGGCTTAGTGGGCTGATCCGTAGCATTTGGATATCTAACACGAAGCCCGAGCCTGTGCTGAGAGTAGATTTTTCGAAGGTCTACGGATGCCATTGAAGCTCCACATCTGTCAAAATATTGTGACTTAATGCGTTGACATAAACGAGGGGGATCCCATGGGGAGAGTATTACTTCGAAAGCCTCCATTTTCTGTCCCCATTGATGCAGGTAGCATAATGTTAATATCTTCAGCGACTGGAGATAACCTGAGGAAATTAACTGGGAGTTATTTAGATTAAGCTCCAGCCGCGAACTTGGGTATAGCTGAAAGTTCATTCGCCTAATAAATCCGAGTTAAGAGCATTTATTTATTGATTTATATTAAAATAAATAAAAATAGGGAGACTCATAGCTGTGTTACCGGGAACCAGGGGTGGGGAAACTAAAGTTATTAGAAACTGTTATTTATAAACCGTCTATAATGAACGATCGGTTCATGTTTGAGCATGATGAATCACTTCGTGCCGACCTCTTGCCAAAAAACTTTCCTGCCTCATCTGAGAATGGAAAACTGGACCATTTTTTGCAATAGATTTTGGGAAGAATCTATTATTAAATGTAGGCAGTGCGAGAACAGAAGACCATCGATGCACTGGGGCCCAAGAGCATCATCATTGCGAATCTTAGACCCTATCGAGCGCATCATAAGCCGTAAAACAGTGGTTTACGATACCCAGAACGCCCCTGGTGGGGAGAACTGTGGGGGAACCATCCACGGCCGCTGGCTCGCCAGCGGCTCCACGAGTCGGTCGAAGGAGTCCCACAGGCTCTGGACGTAGTCGGCAAGGTCCCCTCTCCTTCACCTTTTGTATTCTCTCTCTATCCCTCTCTCTCATGCGTCCGTCCCCCTACCAGCCGCCTCTGCCTTCGCCTTTGGTTACAAACGCCAATGATTATTATAGTAGATTGGGCTTATTGGGAGTGTGCGTGTGTGAGAGAGAGAGAGAGAGAGAGGTCTGGATGGTAGATGGCGTAAGCCCATCTCCCTCCCTATTTCTCTCTCTCTCTCTCTCCCCCTCCCTTTGACCTACTCTCCTCCCCCACCACACCCTGAACTTACACATGCAAGCTCCCTCATCTTTCGACTGTAAATGTTACACTACAACTCAGCCATCCCCCCTCTAATTTGGATTGTTAAAGGGGCTGTATTCTGCTCCTTTTTTTACTCTATCTTTTTCTCATAGTCTTTTTCATAATTGTTAGAGATAAAAGCTTAATATGAACTTAGTGCAAGAGTTAAAAGACAGAAACAAAATGAATAACTCATAATTAAAAAATATAAGAATTTACGTGATTTGAAGGTCAGCCTCCTATGTCCACGGACAGTGATGAAAAAACTCTACTAAATATAGTAAAAATATATAAAAGTATTTCTCAAAATTTAAAATACAGACCTTAATCTTAGCCCTCAAAGAACTCATTAGTCTATCACTAACAAGTATAGATCAATATATTAGAAACTCGTTCCCAACCTCTCAAATACCCTCTGGTCATTAATGTTATGAGATGAAAAGAGATGCCCTTTATTTATATGACTTATTGACCTGTCTTGAGAAACATGCCAATAACTCATCGAGAAATATGCAAACCGTTTACTTTACTTATTGAAGTTGAACCGTCTCGATTTCACATGTCTTCGTCTTCTCTATAACCTCTCTCTCCTCCGCATTAAATGCGGCCTTCTCAGCTACCATGTGAGCTGACATGAACGTGGCCAACAAGAGCGACTTTCCTCCACAAGTGATGTATAAAGATTCTAAACTTCTTTGTCTTTGCTTCTTGTGGAGCAGGGTTTGAATCAGATCTGATGGAGAGACTCAACTCTAATCTCTATCTGCAGAACTGCTACATCATCAAGGAGAACAAGATGCTGAGGAAGAAGGCGGCGCTCCTGAAGAACCAGGCCCTCCTCTCCGAACTGAACCGGAGGCTTGCCCAGGCCAGGCCCCAGATCCCCCGCAAGGGAAACGTCCGCAGCCCCGCCGCTACCGTCGGGACGGGGAGAGAGAAGCCCTGATCTCTTCTCGGAGAGGAGATTTCCCTGCCATTGCAGTGTAACAGGTCGTGTACTGTGGGGAATGGTCTCCCTGTTGAAGCCGTTTTCTTTTCTAGTCGCTAAATTTAGCCGTCCCCTTCATCATGCCGATTAAAAACCTTCTTCGAAGGGAAGCGGGGGAGGGGGTAAGAGAGAGAAAAGAAGCTGAGACGTCCGGTCAACGGGTTGAGCAAGTTATCTTCCTCTCCAGAAGATGTGCCGTATTGTCCGCGCTGCCAGTAATTCTCGTGGAAAAGATTCTCTCTTATAGAGAGAGAGAGAGGCCCACAGGGAGCATCGTCATAGATATGAAAGAGATAGGTCCGTCCCTGTGTACGACCTCATTACTCATCCACAGCTCCGATCATGATTCACTGCCGGATCCGGCGGAGAGCCCCACTGTCTTAATTACGGAACTGGGGCCATCTTCATCTTGATGGACTCACCTGTAGGGTCAAAGATGGGCTGTAAGATCACGACAACAGACCCAGTATGTTATCTTGAAACTTTGTCCGATAAGACGCTGGTCTACGTTCCACAGAGCGGTCAGTCCACTTCTATTTCACAATCGAGTCGTCTCGGTCAGTCACAGAAACAACCCCAAAATTTCCACCAGCGCCTCCAGTTACCCAAAACGTAAGTCACAAGAGAGAGGGACAGGGCGGGGGAGAGAGAGGGATGAAGACTGCGAATGGTCTCTTGAGGAACACTCAGGTCTATTCCGCCGTGTCGTAGTCCACGTTCATCTCTTCGTAGTTGACTGCCACGAGGAACCTGATGGCGACCTGGAAAGGAAGGAAGAGAGTGTGAGGTCAGGCTGCGGAAGAGCGCTCCTGTCCTCCCCGGATGCAGCAACTCGTTCGGTACAGACCTGCTTGGGGTCGTAAACGGCGTACTCGTCGTACTCCAGGGGGCTATCCTTGTGCTCTGAAGGAAGAAGCCGGCCGCCGGGAACGATAACGTCATCCTTCCACCCCGTGTGCTCCGCCGCGGCAGTCTTCTTTCTCCCCAGCCCCTTCACCCCCATCTTCTTCTCCTCCAGGCCATTGGTGTCCTGAGAAAGCCCACGGTGGAGGACTAAAAACCTTAACCTAGGGTCGCTGCCTTCTCCCAGAAGACAGTGATGCCCATAACATTAGATGAAGAGCCGCGGATGGAGGTACCTCCGGCAGTGCGGATATCTCTATCATCTTCTCCCCCAAGGAGACGACGGCCAAGATGAGGAAGCCTTCGCGCCTGTCCACGGCTGTGAATCCGTATCTTGCGGCCTCCGCCGCAGCATCGGAGCACACAATAGCCCTTCCAAACTGCCAGAAAATTCCAAATCAGGGCTCATGTATATAGGTAATTAGCTCTCTCTGAGACCGTTCTCTGGACGTACATCCGGAGCTGATAGAGGGGAGAATTATTCATACCATATATCCAGGAACGGGCAGCGAGCAAACGGCGGGCAAGAAGCCCTTGTGCAAGTGCCTGAGCAGGTTGGAGCTTCTAGTTCCTACTCAAAGGGAATCTCTCCCATCAGATTCGTACATACGGAACAGATCGAGCCCAAGGTCGGATCGGGTCACTTACCACACCACAAGAGCATCTTGTTGGGAAGCTTCCTCATCTCGTCATAGGAGGGACAGCCGCTCGACTCCACTGCAAAGATGTTCTCCACAGAAACTCCGTATTTCTGCGTAATAATGCAAAGTTTTAACTCTAATCTCGTGACAAAGTGATAAAAAAATATATGTATTTATTATGTACATAACATGCAATTAACTGCGGAAACCTATGATTTACTACCGTAATGATTTTACAGGTCATGGGTTTTTACCTAGTCTATAGAAATATAGCGAGAGAGCGAGGGAGAGGGTTCTGAACTGGATGACACCCCAAATACTCTACTCACGTGCATACGTTATCGTAATTGAGGAATTAATAACCTGTCGGCATATGAATTTCCGTGATTTGATGCTGTTATCGTTGATTTATGCAGAGACGCACTTACCACATCGCCGTGGCTAACGGGTTCATAGGTTTTCTCCAAGTAGCTCAAGATCATCTTGTAGTCGGCGGATTCCTTGTCCAATGGAGAAATGGTGCAGCCGAGCTTCTTGTAGCAGCCGGACAATGGATCATCAATGGTCGACCCCGTCATGTCTCCGACGAGGTGAGACGCGACAGTGATATCCCTTACCGCCTCCAATGCCGCCACCACCTTCATGTCCACGGGTTCGAGTAAAATTTAAAATGTTATTTATGAAAGGTAATAATCAATTTATTCACAGATAGAGAGAGAGAGAGAGAGAGAGAGAGCGGCCGCGGTCTGGGAGGAGCGTGGTAGAGAGCGGAAAAGAGGATTCGAGTCTGACGTAATCAGCGAGTTCTTGGTAGTTTCTGATTGTGAATGGCCTGGTCGAGTGCATGAGTGTGAACCACTTGTTGCTGAAGTCCAGCCACACCATCTTGGCCTCCTCCACTCTCGGCATCTTCTTGCTGGCCTCTACGAAGTCCAGGATGATCTCCTCGCACCTCTTCAGATGGAGCCCGGTGACCATCCCCACAGGGAGGTCCGGCGAGTCCAGACCCATCTCCATTAGAGCGTACCTGTCGCATCACGTTCATAGAACAGCTAAGAAAGACTGCCTCCTCCCTCAGCCCAACCGAGAAATGCCCTCGAGGAGGAGACGCACCTGTAGATCTCTTGGCTACACAGAACCTTCATGAGGTTTGACACCAAAGGTTGGAGCTTGCAGTGGGAGGCGGCGGAACCGAGCTGGCGGAGACCCAGACCACCGTAGCGGACGTCAAAGCCGTCATCCTACATTTTGGAAAAGTTTGACTCTTCATATTGTATATATTCGGTCTATCTATAGGAGGAGGAATAATGGAGGAGGTTATCATCACCATGTCGATGGGATAGAACTTGAGGCTCTTCTTCACGAACCTCTTCTCCCTCTCCCACGGCTCGAACTCGTTGCCCGTGATTTCCTCGAAGAGTCGGGCGAACTCTTTAATTGCAGAGTCAACGTCAGCCTTCTCCTCGACCCGTTCCTCGGCTCTGGGATCGTCGCCAACGCGTCCCTTCTTGTAGTAGAGATAGAGGCGGCTGTCGGGTAGTGCGACCAGCTGGATGACGCAGTACCTGCATCGAGACGGAAATGTCAAGGGGATATGGGGCCGGAAAACCCGCCGGAAATTTCCTTGTTCTGGTGGTGGGTAATATCGTACTCGTTAAGCCTCCTTCCCTGATCGCAGATAGAGAAGGCGCAGTTGAAGAGGATTCCCTCCCTCTCGAGTATCCGCCCTCCCTCTTCTCTCAGCTTCGAGTCCTTGTAGACCCCTCTCTTTCCGTAGAGTTTGAGCTATGGTAATGTTGACAACAATCGGGAAACACGTAATACGTTAGACTCGCATGATTCTCTACAATAACAACCTGGCTCTGCAGAAAAGCCCAGCAAAAAGATTCAAGTCATCCTAGACAATATATATATATATATATATATATATAGAGAGAGAGAGAGAGAGAGAGAGAGAGAGCGAGAGCGAGAGAGAGATGTAGGTATTTATGAAATCCTAAGATGATTACTAATATCACATAAAATTATCAAACCTCACATAGACTTGCCGAGCAATGCAATCATAGTCGACCAGGTATGCTTCTAGCATGAGGTCATTAATGAGCTCCTGGCCGAGCTCCATAATGAGCAGCACTTGGATGATAGCTTTACCTCCGCGGAGATAGATTCCAGTGCCTCCTGGCCGAGCTCCATTTTGTCCCACGGTGTTCCTTTCCCTGCCGGGGGGGCATCAGAGACAATATCATAGGCATCCAAGGGCTGGGCCTCCTGCTTCCCGATGCTGTCGCTCAGCCAAGCTTCTCTCACCACCGGAATATTCCTCTCCCTGGGAACGGTCCCCCGTCATGCGCCGTGTGATCAAAGAACAAGAGTTTGACGAGGCGAGTTGGATAGCGACGGTCTTACATCGCTTCCGCGAGTTTGCTGGACCCTCCCCTCTCGCGCTCAGTCGGCGGGACGACGAGACACGTAACCCCTAGGACCCACCGTTGGGGGGAAGTCAATCAGGAGGCCGCAAGGAGGCTCTGCAAAGGAGTTAGAGAAGACGATACCAGAGATCGTGTTGGAGACCTTCCCTCCGTGCCTCTCGATCTCTTCCCTCCACACGTGCTGGTTTCAACGATGAGGCGGTCAACGTGGAAACAGCAGGGAAAGAAGAATCATAAAGCGAGAGCTTTGACGAAGAAGAGTTTTGCACTCTACTACCGACATGAGTTCGCGAGAGCCTGCCCGAGAGAGATATCATCATCCCCGTAAAAGGCTTGTCGAGGGGAGTCAACTCCCGGTGAGGGTATCGACTCGGATCTCGTTTCCTGACCCACTGCAGTCAAATGGCTCGAAGACTAAGTCAACCCAGCGCTGACGTTTAGATACAAGATTTTTTAGGAGAGTCCGAGGTTGTTCTCACCTCCGCAACCATTGGGCTGCCGACTCCCTCAGGTACCTTCACGGCCTCCGCCTTCCTCGGCGACTCCCTAGTGGTGTGTGTGCAGGTCGTCCACTCGCTGTAAGGACCTCTGCATGCGTAGTGGCTCCGCTCGTACTTCATGTGGTGTCCGCAGATTGGGCATTTCTTCAGAGGCCCGAAGAATAGCATATCTTGGCTGTTTTTACGTCGTTATCAGAGAGAGAGAGAGAGAGAGAGAGAGAGAGTTAAGAACGTGCCATCTATAAAGAACGTCCTCGTCAGAGCCGGAAGCCTCCTGGTCGTTGGCTTCAAGTAGCTTGCGAATGTCCTCGACGGGGAGGTTCTCAGAAACGGTCTTGCAGAAATCTTGGAACTCCTTGGCGGTGCCCTCCACAGTCTTGCCGCCAACCGCGTCGGCGGGCTTGGCCTTCTTGTTCTTCTCCGCCTCGTGGGCTCTGGCCTCAGCCTTCTGCTTCCTGGTCGCCATCTTCCCTTCTTCCTCGCCCATCCCATGGGTGTGGGACCTCGTCTCGTGAACCTTCATCTTTAACAGTCACTCTCTGGGCCCTTCTTCTTCCTCCTCCTCCTGGAGCGAGAAACCAGAGAGGTAGAAAGAGAAAGCTCTCCTTATCCTTCCAAAACTCTTCCTCTTGCAGATATAGAGGGATCCAGCCTTTCGAGACACCTGTTGCTCTCTAAGCCATAGAAGCTTCAGCGATCCACGCCTGTCCTCCGCAGATGCACACGCGTCACAATCTTCTACCACGTGCCGCCACGTTTGGTCTCTTTCTCGTTCGTCTCTGCATTGATAAGGGCCCCACTTCAGTCGAGACTCAATTGTATCTCGGTTCATGCAGTGTTAGCGGGATCGCAGCCGGGGCTCTAATGGAACTTCATCTCTCTGAACACCCGTTGACTCTTTTGACCTCAACCTGATGCGCGCAGCCATGACGCTCCTTCAGGCCTTCGCTTTCAAGTGTGAAAGTGAGTTTGATGGGCTTGACGAGATGCGGACGGTGGACCGACCTCAAACGGGGTGGGGCCTACTGATATGAAAACCACCAGCGATATGAAAACGGGTTGCACGCAAATCATATCAAGTTGCACATATCCTGGTCAAAGATATTATAATTCGAGATTATGGAAAGCTCCCAAGGTCCAAAGTTTTCGGCTTTCCATATGTGGACGGAGCTGGTCTTCACGCTTCGAGAAATCGGCGGAATTCCTTCAAGCAACGCAAAACAATCGGGTAGAGATTAATTCACAATGAAAAGAAGGGAATGGAGCGGCCTTCGGAAAGTGACCACTAGGCTCTCTCTCTCTCTCTCTCTCCCTCTCTCTCTCTCTCTCTCTCTCTCTCTCTCTCTCTCTCTCTCTCCCCCCTCTCTCACTCTTTCCATGGGTGTGTTCAGTTCTTCCGCCCCCGACAAAAGATGGTGGTCTAAGTCCTCGCAACTACATCCTCTTCCCTGGACTAACCTTTATTTGATTCTTCAAAACAGGGTGCTGAAACAACCCCCGTGGGCGTTATCACTCATTTTCTTCACCTGGTCCAGCCCAACATCATCTCCCTCTCTCTCTCTCTCTCTCTCTCTCTCTCTCTCTCTGTCTCCCTAGCTCCCACTTTTTCTCTCTCTCTCTGTCTATCTCTCTCTCTCTCTCTCCCTCTCTCCGGCTAAAATTCATAGCTTGCAGCTTCTTTTGAAGCATCCGCAACGACCGCAGGACCTCTTGGCCGGAGGAGACTGAAGAAAAGCGAAAGAACGATAAAAAATGCGACCGCACACACCAACCATCGCTCTTTGTCTCTTCTTCCTCCCCCTCCCTTGAACTTTTGTAATTGCGGGCTACGAGGTGTCCATGGATCAGCTAGAGCCTCAAAGTTGGACCTGTCAAGTCCCTCTACACACATCGTCTTCAAAATTGTTGCAAGATTAGATCCTGGCTTGGCATCAAAACCAGACTCGGGACAAAGACATTGGTGGGGTTCTGCCTGGCCCTGTCTTTGTGCCAGGTTTGGACTTTGATAGGGTTGGACTTCGACGTTCAATGCCCGCCATCTCTTATTCCGTCCACACCTGAATCACAGTCACCCACATAGCGGGCTCTCTCTCTCTCTCTCTCTCTCTCTCTCCTCTCTCTCCTCTCTCTCTCAGTCGCGCACATACACATGTAGGGACATAGATAAGGGGCATGTCTGTCTGTCCCATGCTCTAGCTTGATAGGCGTCTGGCGTGGTCCGAGCCTCGTCGAAGATGCGCGCGATCGGGCCGGTCGGGCCCCAGCCTGACCTATTGCCATCCGTTGGCGAAATCAACACGCCTTGTGGAATATTTGAAACACTGATTTGCGATGCAACTAATTAATCTGAAAGCGAACAGCGGGAAACTGGTGATCTCATTTCATGTGCATCATCGATCGGAGATGATAATCAGAGGGGAAAATCTAAAATCCTGGACGATAATCCATCTGGAAAGAAGAAATCCTCAAGAAAATAATGGACTCCCTGAGGGTTCTCTTTAAAATATGCACATGGAAAACTTATTCAGACCCCCAACTCCTATAATATATGGACCCATCGTAAAGCATGTTCTCGGAAACAAATTGCTCTTTTCATGTGAAGCGTCTTCCATGGCGAGAAACACTTCTCAAGAGCCTTTTGTCGCTGAGCACAGCCTCAGGACGAGCTCCCTTATCAAATATAATTTCTCTGCATAACCTAATGAGCTTCGTCTAGGGGATGCAGTGAACACCTCCCTCCACAACTTCCCCGCCCGAAGAAGTCTCCATGAACCTGCAATCCTTCCCAAAGGCAGCATGAAAATGGTGAGAGACGCTACTGCCGCCGAAGGACCTTATGTGATCTTTTAGGGACCTCTTATGCTTGAAATCAGATCCGCAGGCGCAGATCCACAGCTTCCCGCAGTTCTTCTCGTGAGTCCTCCAGTCTCCTCTGACTGCAAAACTCTTGCCGCATCGTCTGCACGAGAAGGGCTTCGCTCCGTGTTTCCTCTTGTAGTGAGTTTGGAGTGTTCTGAAGTCCTTGAGGGGTTTCGCCCTGGGATGGTTGATGTTGTTCTTGCACCCGTCGGCGCAGCAGTAGCAGGGGAGCTTCAGCATGGCGGCCGGTTGGGCCCCTCTCAGCGATTCCGGGCCCTTCCTGTACTCCGGCCCGTGTCCCCACATATGCATCTGGGTTCAAGATCCGCAGATTCAGTCAGATGATAACGCGTTAGAATACCCATCTCAAACGCTATTCATTTCCGGAAATTTCTAATCGGAGGGCTAATCTCTGAGAGAATAACGGAAGGTTTCTTCTGAAGAACAACAGCCATCGACCTGGCATTATAACCAGCATACGAGCTGAATATATGTAGAGTTAGAAAAACTATAGTTTTCATAAGATATCGACGATAAACACGACTATTTGATCCTACTTTTTCCATTCAGAGGTAATATCTGATTAACCAAGCACCGATCAGGCCACAATAAACATGATCGGAGCCCTTGAAATGTAAAAGCATATCATGTTGAGAACACTCATTTGGTACACATTAGCGTATCTAGTCAATCCACATTATTTAGTATTGTCAAAGACCTCGTCATCTGGGAACCTTGATTTTTCTATGAAAGGTGGAGACAAGAGAACCGAAGCAATAGAAGCGACGAGGATATCTGATTATCTTGTTCAAATTCATTGGCGAGAAAACAGCGAGATCTTCCACCTCTTTGGATGGCGAGGTGTACTATCGTCCTCAAGACACATGTATAACAATTGAACGTCGTAAATCCAACAAACGAAACATTATGTTTTATGATATCTTTCCATCTTTAATTGACGGATGATGGCGCAGATAAGAAGAAAAACCCGAATACGGGAGGAAATCAAGTATGAGGGGGTGGAATAGTGGAAGCAATTCTGACCTGCATGTTGTTATATCTGTTGAAGGTCTTGTTGCAGACGGAGCAAGAGAAGAGAATGGGCCCCATGAGGATCTGAGCCGGCGTGGGGATCCAGAATCTGTTCTCCGGCGCCGGATGATGTCTCCCAGACATCTTCCCTCCGACCTCTACCTCGTCACAGACCAAAGATTTGGCCTCTCCGTCGGAATCTTCAGACAGACCGGGCAGTCCGATGTTCAGGTCCACCTCTCCAAGGCCCTTCCATTTCTGCGACGTCTCTTCAGCCACCATACCCATACTCAGTGGGGGAAGGCTCTCGTCTGCGAGATGGGCTCGCGGGGAAGTCGAGGAAGAGAAGGGGCAGAAGGACGAGGCGGAGGAGGAGTAGGAGGGGGAGAAGGGTTGTGGTTTGAGCCACTCGATGAGGGGAGGATGTCGTGGGGAGAGGCCCACACCGCCGACCATAGGGAGCTACCTTATGCCCATCTCCTCAGCACTTGCCTCTTCCCCTAATCTCCCGGAGGACGGAGGTGAAGGGACTCGATGGAGAGGGAGAGGCGACTCCTTTATATTCGCCGAGTGCAAACCCGGTGGAGAGAGAGAGAGAGAGAGAGAGAGAGAGAGAGAAGGGGCTTGGTGTCAAGTTCACCTTTTTCCGACTCCACCCATCTTCAAGGGTTTCATTCCTCTTTCAACAAGAGCGTCCCCAAGGGATCCGACCCCGACGAGTGCCGTCTTTCCCACAGAGTCCATCACATCCACAGATTAGCCTGCCTTGGTTTGAACAGCCGACTCTTACTCGTCACTGGAGATCACCGGCGCCCCTCTCTAGAAGACGGAATCATGCGGGTTCCCTCTCTTCCTTCCTGTTCTTGAATTTTCCCAGTCCACGTATGAGGATGGCGACCAATCTGAACGGGACTGGGGACTCGCTGTGGGAAGGTCGATCCAGGTCCACGCCAAGATTTGTCTGATACAGAAGCTTCTTCGGAGGCAGTAGGGCATCAGATGATGGCCAGTTGACGTCGCCAAAGACCACACATACCTTTATTATGCATGGACTAACGTCGACCAACCAAAGCTTCTTCAGAGGCGATACGAAGAACATCTGCAGACCACTTAAACACTAGGCTAAAACCCTGCAAACTTACGTTAATCATGCATGATTTACGTACCCGGCTGCCTGAGTGCTGTATTGATCAGAGGCGGCCGTGGATATTACATCCTCACTGGGAGCCCGAGGCAATATGAGTAGATTGACTGGTGAAGCCACCTAAATGGACCCCGTTTATGACACCCGAGCGCGTGGTCTCTAGGTCCGAGTTCATGGCTTAATATTCCTCCCCGAGGATCGCTTTCCCACCTCTCATTGTGTGGACCGTCGCGTCGACCGTTCCCACGCTTCTTCAGCCATTAATATGGATGTCGATGGGCGCCAGCCCCGTCGGGCCACTTCAAAGCCCGAAATCTGTATGCACCTATTTGAGAGGGAGAAAGAGAGAGCGGTACAAGATTCCACACATACTTTCTTGCAGAACAGTGGCGTTATCGTGAACAGTGGGTCTCGGCTTCCAGGTTGCTTCGATGGGATGGCCGGCCCGACGGCGACTACTTTTCTCTGGAGAGAGAGAGAGAGAGCGGGAAAGAGAGAGATCTAAACGACAGAGAAATAGGATGTAGAATCTGGACTGGAACACCTCGAATCTCGGACGAAGCCCGGACAAGGACCGAGTCGGGTTACTTACGGCCTTGATTTTCTGTCCAAAGCCTAAGAATGATCTCGCGGCGCTGGGCGATAGTTTGTGCATTGATAATTCCAGTCCGCCGTCCAACGTCATGAATTCAGATTGTCTAGACAGATCAGACGGTTCCAAAGGTCTGGTCATGCGCACGAATGCCCGGCTTGTTCAGACATGGGTCTGTGCAGGTATAAACGCACCACTGGCCGCAACGACCCCCTCCCTCCCCACCGCACCATCCTCTCGGAAAACGATCCCCGGATGTTGACCCCCCGTGGACCCCAGTTTCGGTCAACCCCAGGTCAAGCCAGTTGTGGAAGTCGCCGGTGGTGGTGGGACTCCCCTCAATCCGGGCTCTCCCTTCCCGGCGCCGCTCGCCAACAGGTGAGGGGGGCGGCCGCGTTGCCGGTGCAACTCCCCGGTGGGGAATTCGCCGCCGGCCTAATGATGGCGGGCGGCGTCCTTTCTCCGGGCTTGATCTGGGATGCCACCGCCGGGCCGACCGATAAATCAAGTCGTCGTTCCTCGTCTTGTCTCCGTGAGGGATATTGATGAACTTGGACTGGAAAAATCAAACCCGGATGTAAAAAAATATCTTCACCGTTCATCCAATAATCTTCAGTCATGGCGTGATCTCACATGCCATGACTTTTCAATTATGCCGAATCTTACGACTAGTCAACCCACGTTGAGATATTAATGCAGGAAACCATTCACTGATTAATTTACTAATGACTCGATTACGGAGATTCTATGAATTATGAGATTAGTGGGTGGAGTCATTTTAATTCGGGAAAAAAAAAATGTGATCGTGATTTGTGTCCAATGAAGCGGATCTTCATTGAAAATGTATCTGGATCAATCTGTCATTAGAGATCATTTCCTTATCCCATTATTGGCGACTAGTCTACATGGATCAGCTGTGGAATCTAGTTGGTGACATGAGGCACGAGCGGATGGGAGAATGAAAGGGAAGCTGCATTCAATTGAAAGAAATATGGAATTAAGGCCCATTGATGAGCACATTGTGAGGAGAGAGAGAAAGAGAGAGAAAGAGAGAGACAGTTGAACCCAAAGATTAAACACATAGATAGACTCCACTCTCTCTCTCCTTGCCCCCCCTCTCTCCCTCTCTCCCTCTCTCTTTCTCTCTCTCTCCCTCTCCCTCCCTCCCTCCCTCCCTCCCTCCCTCCCTCTCTCTCTCTCTCTCTCTCTCTCTCTCTCTATATATATATATATATATATATATATATATATATATATATGTATTTGAAAAATCTACTCGACTGAATAGTTTCGATTACTTTGAGAGGATCAAATGGAATGAGATTGGTGTACACATATACATTCCAAAGTAACGAGATTCACTTATAAGAGGCAAAAAATAGTAGCTTATTGTCCTCAAGAAAATGAAATAAATAAATAAAATTAATATATATATATATATATATTTAGATGCCTCTTAAACCCGATCATGTATTTCTAATGAAAATCACATTTTGAAGCCATGCTTAGTTTCGAGATAGAGCGCAAAACCAAAAAAACTGAAAAAAATACTTTTTACGGAGAAATCACAATCAATAAAATGTAATTATTTGCAACTAAATCAAGATATCATTTTTGTGTATTTTGTGCGGATGTATCTGTATATATATATATATTATAAAATTGACCGGACAGACCGGTTCCGACCGTTTATTGTGACCGTTGGGGTGCCTCCTGGGCTTTGGGGAGGGGCTTGGGAGGCTTCTTTCTTACGTCATATCCCTCCAGGCGACGATGGGAGATCAGCGATGGAGAAGATGGCGGGGTTTCTCAGAAGCTCGACGTCTCCGGACGCCGCGCGGTCCTTCATCCCGACCTCTCCGCAGCTGCCCACCTGAGGAAGACGACGAGGTGGGATAATTATGTTCAGATCATGGAGTCGATTATAAGAAAACGATGACCATGTGGGTCGTCGGATTCCTGAATGTGATATCCCGCAGCGCGCCTTGGTCGCCTTCGTCTCCTCCTGTCTCCCCTCCTCACTCGCTTCCCCCGTCGCAGGCGCGATGGTGGTGGGAGCCCTTCCATGCCTCGCTCTCCGGCCGCCGCCCGCGGCCGGGATGCACCCCCGCGGGCCGAGGATCCCTCTGGCCGTGGATTATGCCGCGCGTCACGCTGTTCGGAGCCCTTTGCGGATTCCGCCGCCGCCTCTATTCCGGGGAGCATCTCGACGCATCTCCATCGTTGCCGGAGCCACGGGTGGCTCGTACAAGGTACCAATCGGCCTGGTAATCGGCACTCTTAGGTTCCTGTCTGGCATTGTCGTTCGAGTTGCGTATATCTCATCTCAGGTTGGCGGCGGGGGTGATGAGCTCGCTGGGAATTCGAAGGGCGGAGGGTTATCGAGCTGGGCGCGACCGTTCTTAAACTTCGTCTCTTCCAACTTCCTACCTTTAGGTGAAATCCTTGGACGTCTCGTCTCGTCTCGTCTCGTTTCAAAAGAACAGGCTCAGTCGCACTATGATTTCTAGCCAGTTAATTTTGGTTCTCGACATTGTTTAGGGAGTCTGTTCCCGCGTTCATTCGAGACCACGTGGTTATGGCGAATGGATCGATGCCATGAGCGACATGAAACCTCTGTTTCAAAAAAATTTAGTGCGGGAAATTAAAATCGAGACTGATGACTTTCTTGATAGCGTGCATTCCAAAGTATTTGATGGCCATTTCTGATCTGGTTCTGCAGAATAACCCGTGCATAAATCCCATTGTGATACACTGATGAAGTTTAAGAACTTTGTATGGTTCTACCTGAACTTCAGTAGAAAATCCATGGTTGAGGCGAAACCGAGGAGTGGCAATCGCACGAGGCATTTCACCCAAGGATCTTACATCTCAACTCCACACTCATCCTTTAAAATGCCATCATCTACTTTCTGCCGCCCGCTGCTACAATTATCATTTAATTCCATTGTTAGATCATGTTACCACAATCCTCCATCTAACATTGTCGAGTCATTATCAGTACTGCCTATCATTGTTGTCTCATGCCTCCTACCTCCAACCACCGGTGCTATCAAATTATTTGTTTACTCAATTTGTCTCAATTGATTCGAATTTCAAGTTGATATTGCTGGCTTACCACGATGCATGACTGGAAGTCATCAAATAGTCTATTTTTCTCAATAGAATATTTTGATTCTGAAAAATGCGAGATAATGCGTGGTTAATAAATGTATGGCATAATAGTGGAGTGCTATTCCTCTGTAAACCCATTTACTCTGGATTTTTTGATAGTGATGGTGATGTTGAAAGAGAATACATAATTTCTACTGAAAAATTAAACCAAGTTGAGAATACTTATTTTTTGAAACCGGATAGTGCTACATTTGCATCAGATATAAAGAAGGGTGGAGTATATAATTATATGATTGAAGATATTCCAAAAACCCTTGCACAATGTTTCATGTTCTGCACCAGGCCGTACTAAGACACCCTCAACCGCTAAACTGAGACATAAAATCCTTATTCATGACAAAAAAATTGAAACACTCTCGTTCATTTGTAAAAGATATCAAACACTATCAGTATATAGCTTACTTTCTTTTGTCTGATAAATTTTATCTGAAACGACGATTTTGACTGAAACAAAGCATGAGGACACAACCCGAAATGGTAGAATGAATTCTTCAAGTGTGAACCTGTTCTTTTCTTTTTCAATTCTGCTTAAGAAACTCACTTTTGATCCTAGTCTTCTGGCCAAGGACTAGTACTTGAGACAAAAACCTTGTTAAAACTTATAGAAGGCATATATTTAGGCTTAATATCGTTATAATGTATGGTTATGAGTGGTTGGTTTTGAAGTGGTATCAATCTAGCACTCGTTTTCTCTTTATCTGGATTCCCAAATGCCTATCAATACCGGCCCAGGTGGAGATCCAATGAGTTGATTTTTTTTGTGGGCCCCGGCTCATAGGTTTCAATCTTCTTTTGTTACTCTTAAACTCCCCCCTGTTCCCCTGTTTACTGAAGAACCATAACTCAGTTCGTCAGAGAGGAGGGGGGAATGAAAGCAGAATTCTGTCTCTCGCATTTTCAATGTATTCGAGCTTTAAGTAGTTTATTGTTGAGGCAACCTTCGTTTTTATTTATTTGTAGAGTTCTTATTAGTTCGTATTTGAAGGGTAATTGAATTCTTCGATTACATCACTGCATCCTTTTTCAGCTCTTCTAAGTGGTATTGCCCTGGGATTGCTGAACCCAACGCCTGGCTGTCTTGCCCACAAATATTCTTTGTCAAAATTCAGCACATTTGGAATATTTCTTATATCCGGTAAGAATATTGCAAGATACCCCAGAATTTTTATACTCGGAGAGTAATTTCTGCTCCTACTTTCAATATCTCCAATTTTCAGGAGTTACGTTACGGAGTGGGGACATTGGTGCAGCTGGAGAAGCTTGGCCTGCTGGATTATTTGGTCTAGTATGTTTCTGAATAAGTCATGAATTGTGTGTCATTGTTTGCTTTTCTTCTGCTTCGCACAATTAGATTCTTCTTACAATATAGTTTTAAAAATAAAAAATGGTATTAGAATTAAATTATAGAGAATATTAAGTCCAATTTTAGTTGTCAGATGCATAGTTAAGGCATTCCTTGTTTCATCCTTGTGACTAACAATTGAATTCAGCTTTGATCTATTTCTTCAGTCATTGTATCAGTTTTAGTGAAAGGAACTAAAAGGATGTTCGATTCATGCTGAAACAAGCTAAACCTGGTTAGGGTTAGGGAAGTGCCCCATCTTCCTGTTAACAGATGGAATTGGCCTAAAATTAGAGACTTAGCTGGGCATTTTTTTCACCCTTTTGTCTGTTTCTGGCATTAGTCAATTACTTGTTCTTTCTCTTATTTCGTGCTCTTTCTTCTTCTTTTCCTTGTGTCCATGTCATAAACTTCATTTAAATTCTCCTGTTCTCTCATTTTTTCCATCTGAAATCAAATACACCAAATGGAATTAGTTGATTAGTGTCTAAAAGTTCAACATCCAGCTACGATCAGTCTGATCACAACCCCTACCCCATAAATCTGCCGTCAGATATTTCTTTTGCATAGTCCATCTGTCGTGCTCTGTGCCTAGTAATGAAGATAGGAGTCTATGTGGGCATTGCCACCAGGATGATGATGAACATTGATGACTCACGTGTTATGGGATGCATGTGGCATAATTATGTGTTCTGCTCGTTGATGGGACTAGTTTAGAATTAAATGACTTTTTTTTTAGGGGGGAAGCATTCTCAGTCATTATTTTGCCACCTTTTTTATTGTCAGTGTTCTCAACCTTAGATGAGAGGGAGCATCCTGAAGTGTCGAGTTCTTTGCTTGCTTTCTCGAAACTATAAGATGAAGTGGTCTCTGGTTTGACTATCACTAAATATTTTTCCTTAAATGCCTTTAAATATTGGTTGAAGATGTTGTGGATGAGACATACTTAAAAGGAGTCATAAAAGCACCAACAAGAGGTGTATGACTAACCGTGTGAAGTTGTAGTTTTTCACTTTGATCAGATTGACATTTCCTCTAGTTCAAGTACAAAACTGATAGCGCCTATACTTATCCATCAGCTGAAGATGTCGCATCAGATTGCTCTCATTACGCCTATATTTATTCTTT
Organism: Spirodela polyrhiza; assembly: GCA_024713555.1. NCBI lineage: Eukaryota > Viridiplantae > Streptophyta > Magnoliopsida > Alismatales > Araceae > Spirodela > Spirodela polyrhiza. The sequence continues at coordinate 353,424 of CM046530.1, forward strand.
TTGCTCAGACACTTTTCATAAGCTATACTAGACTGCCTCTGTGAAATCCTAGATAATCTTTCACCCTAAAAATATCAAAGCGACCTATCATCCCTCATGAAGGAAAGCGAAGGAAGCATTTTAGAGTTTTGGATCTTTGAGCTCCTAACTGGGTGTTTATTATGCTTACCAAGATCTTGTCATCTCATTGAGACTAACACATTATTGTCATTGCGTGGTTGAGACGTAAATAGGTGAAGTGGCTTCCGTCATTCTGCAGTTAAACCATAGTCAGACAATAAACTAACCTCGAATAAGCTATCAGTTAACGCATTTATAAATTAACCCCTTTTTAGCTCACCTAGAACACGAATTAGAAGGATATCTTGGGGGCGTAGTAAGTCCTTTTGACATCTGTTCGTCTGCAAAGAATTCTCACGTGAAAATTGAGAGACAAAGGGCTGATCGTTGAATAGGAATGTCACATTTATTAATTGAACTAAACACTCCATTTTTCGTCACTATGCCCCTGATTAATTATTTTCCTTTAATAATTATAATATTTTAATTTTTGCAGGCGTCAATTTTACTTTTCACTCCCTTCTTTGCAAAACTAATTTTGCAACTTCATCTGGTACCTCGAGAATTTGTTACTGGTATGCCAGTTTTCAGATCCTATTCCTGTGGTAAATATATCTAATTGACGACATTTCCATGTTTGCCCATATTTCTGACTTTGAAAACTATAACAGGCTTGGCTATATTTTGTTGCATGCCTACCACACTGTCAAGTGGGATAGCATTGACACAGGTACCACAGTCTCTTCAGCATCTCTTATTACAACCTTTATGATTTAGATTATCATTCTGATGGGAAGGAATGAACCTCATGCAGCTTGCGAAGGGAAATTCAGCTTTGGCTCTTGCAATGACAGTGATATCTAACCTGTTAGGCATTTTGCTTGTAAGTTCGTGATTGATTCATTATAGATATCAATGTTTTATCTTCGTAATACTTTCAAATTTTATTTTTAAAGGTTTTGCCTTCCCTTCTGAATATCCTGGGCATAATTTTTCTTCCATCTTACTTAGTGGAATCACACCAAAATTACTCCCTGTCAATTCGAAGATGAAGATGATATATAATCGCACACTTTTTTGCTTCATTTCCTCCCATTTTTTTTCCATCCTTTGCCGTTATCCCTCCACGCTCCTAAAAATAAAGTCATGCTAGCCAGAGAATGGAAAAAGTGGGAAAATGCTTGTAAGTCTGATATTAACCATTTGATCCAAAATTTTACGTTGTTTTCCTCCTCAATCGCATGGAGGTAAAAAGCATGATCCTTAATTTCAGCTTATGAATCCTTTGGAGGTGAAAAAAAAAGAGCTGTATCTTGTTGTCCTGTGGGTGGCTGAGTTTAATGCTTCCTAATGACATATTACGAGCCTCCTGTGTCATCTGGACTTTATTTGATGAGTAGCCTTCGTGGTAACAAGGTTACAGAGGATCCCACTTTCGGAAAATCTCGAAAACACACTCTTTATTTCTTCATAAATTCCTCGAGAAGCTATCTGAAAGATGCACCAAGGAACCATTTATGTTAAATTACCATCTCATTATCTACTTTAGTGTGATTGATGAAATAGCTTACCCTATAAAGTGGGTGTTAACATTTTTTAATGATGTTAAAACTAAAGCACTGTAGTAGCTTGAGAAGATTGTTATGGTGTCATTGACAAGACAGCATTAATGATGCCAGTGTATTTCATTTCTCTACGTCGTTTCAATAAGCTATTTCCACGTTTCAGCATGGTCATCATGTTATCCAGAGTTTATGCTCTTTTATCATGTGCCTTCTGTTTTTATTTGGTGAAATACTTTGGTGAGCCATTCCAATTGAGAAAACTTTTACACTTGTCCTTCCATGTGACCAATATTTTCCTTGGTGTACTGATCAGAAAATTTTTCGCCATCTTCCTGCTTAGTTTTCTCTGTTGTTTTTCAAGGTGTCAACAAAGCATATTACAGTGTTATAAGCACTTTCTGATTAATGTTTGAATGTAATCCTCGTAAAGAATTTTTTTTAACAGAATGGAGTTACTCTATGTTAATAAATTTTGTTTGCATCTCCAAAGTTACTGCTCCCGCATCATTTCATCTTTTGACCTATAAATGAAAAAGCAGTTGTGTCAGGGTTTGGTTTTTCTCTCTTTGATTGAACATATGGCAGAATTAAGACATGTCCTCCTAGTATCCCCAATGCATGTCTAAGTATTCTTGTATTACGTGCATGATTAACATGTTGTCTCACCTTTAAAATGTCTTGTGCATCTGAAAATATTTGATAGTTGTACCTCACTCCGATATTTATTTGGATGCTAATAGTTAGTTTACGATCCAAGGTGCCATTATTCCTCTCCAACTTCATAGGACAAGGAGCTGGAGTATCGATACCAACCATGCCACTACTTAAAAGCCTTGTTGGGACACTTCTCGTCCCACTAATACTTGGAAAGGTATTAATAAGGAATTCAAAAGTAGAACTACTTTTTAGTGTTAACCTTCAATGTATACAGTTACCGGGAAAAGAGTATCCACTCATCATAACTTTATTTTTCCTTTGACATGCTGCCAATTGATTTTTCATAAGTTTTTCTCTGTATCTATTTAAATTTTTTTGATGAACGCCCTTTTGTTTGCAGATCACTCGAGATACTTTTGGTTGTAAGTTTCATATTACTTTCCCTTTTTTGATTTAGAAATTTATTTTGTCTTTATTTTTCTCATTGAAGAAACTATATACTAGACAATTGCTATTGCATGCGAACGTTGACTTCATCCCTTATTTCCTTGTGGATGTGAGACAATTTCTGTAAATATTCTTTACAGCCATCTGATTTTTTTTCAAACTCGACAATTCGTTTCTTCTTGGGTAACATCGTGAGGATTCATTACATTTATGTATTTGTCTGAAAACATTTAACAGCATCAGGAAAACCAAGGATTGGATTATTTTTTCCTTTAATTCCTCAGTTTAAGGCAAATCCACTTAGTTCTCCTTTAACCTTTAACTTTAATGGTTTGAAGTGCTGTTCTTTTATTGAGGAGATTTTTTGCTGGATCTTTTTCTTAACACTTATCCATTTGTTTTTAATTTTAGCCAATAAAAACATGTTTTCCATGGTATTTTAGTTTGTATTTTCAGACCTGTGTTTTACACAAAGATCTGCTGTGCATCAATAGTGAGGAAATCACAAGTAAATTACTATGATTTAACTCTTACCCGTTGATTTGGTTTTTCTCTCGTTTACAATGCATTTTCTTGGAAACTATTATGATAAAAGTTCTTAATCAACTGTCAAATGGAGGTAATCCTGACGTAGATGATTGTCATGTGATGACGACCGAGTAATATAAGCCAAGCCTAGCCTGATGTCATTTCAAAAAAAAATGTTGACCATGGGAAAAATTCGAACTTTAGAAACATGGGTTCTGGAATCTGATTTTTTTATGTTTTGCATTACTGGATAAATTATTCCAAACTATACACCAAGCATATACCCAATTTTTTGCCGAATCCCTATGTTGCAATTTTTTCGGCATATCAGACAAAATTTATTGTCAAACTGAACATTGTTGAGCCCTATTGAGAGAAGGAAGAAATCTCTATTTTCTGTTTAGTGAATCAGCATGGTTCATCTTTTGTTGTGTTTTCAATCAATTCCCTAATCTACTCTAATTTGGGAATTTTATGAGTTTTACTTGTCTATGAAAGGCACTTACTAAAGAGAATCTATGTTGACAAGTAAAAAGTTCATCCAAACAAAATAAGTATGATTTATCAACGAATATATTTAATTTCTGTGAAATTCTCGAGTTCATCGGATCTATTGGAACTTAAAAATGAATTGATGATGTTTATCTTAATTTAACTTTATATTCCTGTTGTCTATAGAGGAAAAATTAGCCTCAAAATGGCTCTGAGAACTTCACTCGTCTTTTAATCATCTATTTCATATGGGCCCTTTGTTTGAATAGGTCACCACGTGTACTTTATTTCTCAGAATAAAAGAAACTTTGGATGATATTGTGGTTGTTATTTCTATATCCGCAGGGGTGGCAGAATATGTTGATAAAAATCGTCGGCTCTTCTCAACAGCAAGTGCAGTTTGTCTCAGTCTAGTATGACCCAGATTCCAATAGGAGATTATTTACATATAAGATTTCATTGATTCTCTAAAAAGTAGACGCAAAAACCTGGGCATGTACTGCATTCTTTCATATTATCTTGAAAATAAGTTCTTGCTTCCAATGTTCTTCATAATAAAATCACTGGTCTGGCCTTTCTCACCAAAACATGGTTTTGACCTATATTTTATGCTCATATTAGTATGAGAAACTTTAAAGTATCACACAACGACCATATTATATAGGTTTTCCTTCGACCTGCAGTACTCAATTTCATGAGAAGCATCAGCACGTGTTGCATCTTTATATACGTTGTTGATTCTTTGGTATCATGAACGATATGCTACAAGACCCCTCGAGAAAATCATTCTTTGGTTCCTTGATTTGAGAAAATTTCCAGTGCAGATCTACCTGTATCATTAAAACTTTTTTGTTTTACTTTAATCTTCACGGATTATTTCAGGTGCCTTGGATACAAGTTAGTAGGTCAAGGACTTTGCTGTTGACCGTTCAGCCAGTAGCTTTTCTTGCCGCTGTGGCCGCAGGAATGTATGTCCTTCACAACCTTAGTCACATGACATGGTTGAATTCTTTCGTAAGACATATATATATATATATATATATATATATATATACATATATATCTTGTAGTTTTCTATTCTAGTGAGTATTCAGGAAACATGGTTTCTCTGAATATCAAATGATTTGCGGGCTTGTAGTCCTTGACCTATTGTATAATCTATCATCCCGTTATAGAATCCAGGATCCATTGTATAATCTATCTATTGGGCATATGCCGCGTGAAGAAAAATGCTCCTTCCTCTATATGCACTCGTCTCTGTTCTTCAAAGCCACATGTTTGACCTTTGAGGGCAATCCCGTAGACCTTCAGTCAAATCTGGCCAACTAAGAAGCACCCCCTTGACTTATTTTTGTCTGCAGGCTCCTCCATCTCACTCTGTTGACATTCAATACCCTTGCATTGAAGAGCGCCTCAGCGGCTTCTGGGGATGGAGAATCTGCCTTCTCAAAGAAGGAGAATGCTCGCGCGGTGATACTCGTGGCCAGCCAGGTCAGCATTGCACGAATGCCCTCAATCTCGTTGGTAATCTCCGTGTTTCTTCAAGTCGCAACCACCCGAGGTTTTGGAAAGAGCGTCATAATTGGAAACTTGAACAGCCATGGTGCCCACAGGCAGATGGGATCAGAAGTTCTTCTGGTCAAAGACACGAAGGATGTCAAACCCCTTCCTTTTCTGGGCCGTTCGTCCGAAAACAACGCTAGGTCAACGGGTCTGGATCCTAAAATAGTTTCTGATTGACTCAAATGACTGTTTTCAGTGTCTGCAACTCCCGTCAACGCCGCCCTTCACTTTTTTTTTTTTTACTGATCTTCTCCTCTTCTCCTTCAGAAACCCTAATTTTTACTGATCTTCTCCGCGCCATCTCGCAGAAAACCCTTCCCGTAATGGTGGCCGTCGTGGAGCAGCTCGGGGGCGCTGGGGAGTCCGGATTGCTGGTTCTCCCTTGCGTAGCCGCGCACATAAACCAGGTGGAGAGCTTTGCTTACGTCATTTATTCATATGCTAGTTCCCAGCTTTACTTGTTCTCGGCCGTTGACCGGCACGGCCGCCGTGCAGATCATCATCGACTCCTTTCTCGTGAACAAGTGGCTGCGGCGGGACCAGCCCAAGGAAGCATAGCAGCCGTGGCCAGCTCTGTCCCAGTTTGTATCCACTTTTCCGGGGCTAATTCATCGAGTTTTAGAAATAATCGAGGAGGAGAATAATTTTTGTTGGTCAAAGACTACTAATTTTGGTGATCGGTCAGAAACTTTGAAAACTCTGTGGTGGTCCTAAACTGTTACGAGACAGATCAATTCTTTCAAGCCCCCGTTGTTCCCTCCCCTCTGAGATTCCTCCATTCGATTGCACCCAAAGCTAATGGCGAAGGGCGTCTGTACCACGCCACTAGACACCCCTTTAACCTGGGGCTCCATTTCATTTCATGGGTAGAGAGAGAGAGAGAGAGAGAGAGAGAGTGTCCGAGTTGTATAATATGGTGGGGTAATTAATGGGATCCTTGGGGAGGGGTGATACAGGAGGAGCCTGATTGGCGGAGGCAGCGGGTGGGCATGCGGTAGGAGTCTCTCCAACGGCCCCAGTCTCCCCTCAATGTTTCCCACATTCGTTTTTATATAAACACCTAGCAGCAGCAGCGAAGATAGACAGACAGGCACCAGCTCTCTCTCTCTCTCTCTCTCTCTCTCACTCACTCACTCAGTCACTCAACTTATGGGGGGCGGGGGAGAGTGGACGGGGGTTCACGAGTTCTAGCGCCTCCTGGCGGCGGTCTCGCGCTGGGCGTTGAAGTAGACGGCTGCGACGGGGAGGGCGAGGTCGTTCTCGGCGGCGAAGCGACGGGTGGAGAAGCGATCCCTCGATGGCGGCGCGGTCACCGACTGCCGCCCCTTCTGCTTGAAGAGCACGAACACGTACCTGTGGATGCCGATGTTCGGCCTCGGGCTCTCGTAGCTTACCACCTCTCTACCTGCTCCCTCAAAACACCAGACGAAGACCGCCGTCAAAAAACCTCACAAAATCACATAAACTAACCAACTCTCTCTCTCTCTCTCTCTCTCTCTCTCTCTCTCTCTCTCTCTCTCTCTCTCTCCTCCTCTCTATCTATCTAATCTCTCTGTCTATCTATCTATCTATCTACCCATCTATCTATTAATCTATTTATCTATCTCTCTATGTCTCGGTCTTCAACGGGGAAGATGACCCACCAAAGGAAGAATCGGTCGTGCCCGGGATGTCCGTCACAATCCTGCAACAGCACCCAGTTTAATGTTTAGATAGTATATCTCTTGACATTGCGCGCTGCATGTGCGAATGATGCAAAGCATATGCGCCAGTCTCTACGAGTTGCCACCACTTCGTGGATGACGAAGTCATGTTAGGGTTTTTACCAGTGGAGATGCTCCCTGAGGTACGGGTCACTGGGGCCTGGAGCGTCCGGGTCTATCATTACCTGCCCACTCAGAGAGAGAGGATGAGAGAGAGAGAGAGAGAGAGAGAGAGAGAGAGAAAGAGAGAGAGTAAAAGGGTGGAGAGTGCACCAGTGTGAAGAAAGACCTCATGTCGCCTCCCTGGATCTCAACCCTAGGCCTGGAGGTCACTGTGGAGGGGAAGAACTCGTGGCCATTGAAGACCAGCTTGTTGGAGTTGTAGGCGATGATCATCTTCACGGTGGGGTTGAAGGAGTCCAGGACCTCTCCTATCACTCTCCCCACGACCAGAGGATCCAGGGCTCTCGCCATGCCAGAAGGCTACCGTTGAAAGGGAGTGGGGCTGATGAGAGAGAAGGCAAGGCGCCAGGTGTACTTAAACAAGTTTGCTCTTGCGTATTGGCCTGAGGAAGCGATGGCCTGCTATTTATAGCATCCCGGAGAGGAGGCTCGAGGTGGACTTAAATAAATGCCCTCTTATGTCTTCGACAGCGGAAGAAGACGTAACGAGCTATTTAACGCGTCCCTTGAGCTTGTGGAGGGGTCAGCCAGAATCTCTCTCTCTCTCTCTCTCTCTCTCTCTCTCTCTCTCTCTCTCTCTCTCTCTCTATCTATCTATCTACCTATCTACCTATCTATCTATCTATCTATCTATCTATCTATCTATCTATCGATCTATATATATATATATATATATATATATATATATATATATATATATCCTCTCTCTCCCCATCACCACAATCGTTAACCGACAAGAAAAGTTTTTTTTCTTTTCATTAGTTTACTCAACAGCAGCAGTTTTTACGTTTCATAATCATCACCGAGAGCAGTGAAATTTTAAACTATTCAAGAAAGTAATCTTCTTTATTTTCATCCATGGAAAAAGCGTACGGTTGAGAACTCTATCTTGCTCCCCGAAGTTAAGAAAGTGGCCTTCACTGCGGAGTAAGTGCTGGAATAGAACACTCCATCCATTCAATCATTGTTCCTACTGTAACTTCCCAGATGGCCTGAAAGTCCCCGTAGCTCATTCAAACTCATTTTAGTAGGCCCTATCCCTCTCTACTCTCATTTTTTTTCACTCCCAATCGTCAGAATGCCGCTCCGGTTCCGCCCTTAACATTTAATATGGAGCACTTGCTCCCACTACTCAGCACACTTGGCATCAATCCATGCCTATACCTTGTTCCCTAAAGCTATGGCAGAGCTCTTTTGTGGGGAACAAGGTGGGGAGGGGGTGAGAACTCTTTACTAAGTTCCATCAGTGTTTCAACGTGATGGGTCACATCGCTTATTCCATCTAGGCCGAATTAGGCTTGTGCGAGTTCTATCTAGCTTTTGATTGAGATTTTTATACACCTCGTGATCAACCTAGAACACTTTCCCTGCAGATAACATTGAAAATCAGATGAATGTTCCGCTTGCTAGTAGTCACGCCGACAAAGATAGATGATTCTAGGAGTCCTTGTCCCCCACAACCCACCTTCATGTTAGGTCATCTTCTACTCTGTCAAGAATATAGTTTTATGAAATACTCCACATAAACTATCATTGGGTTCCTTACAATTCATCCACATTCAGCAACGCTTGGGATATCATTCTCAAAAGACTTGCCTCTTCGTCCCCACCATTATCTCCATCTGAGGCCTTCAATTTTTTTACTCTCTAAGATGTCTCACTTTCAACTCATACTTGAGTCGGAAGGTAAATGACTTTCTTGTCGCATGGACATGATCACTCACACAATGTTTTACGTCAACTATAGTACATCAATATGTACAATGCTGCATATGGTACACATTTTACGCAATATGAACCAGCACTATACTGAAATTTATTGCTATGTCCTACGTCGTAGCAATAAAGTGTCATGGGTCCTTATCCTCAATGCAACCACATAGCCTTCTTACTTCTTAATATACTAGCCTTCAATATACCAATACGGTCATTGCATTTGAAGATTCCGAATTTTGTTAATTTGGATGTGGTAGTATGAGGTAATTTTGTCCACTTGGGAAGAAATGCCGTTCATTGTCATCATCAATGTCAATGGGAAATTATGTTGAATGATTAATACACTTTTATTGTAAAGTACCAATTATTACACTAGGCTATGAACCTTGTGTTTATAATGTACCTAAAAATATGTTTTAGTATAAATTATCTAATGTATGAAAATTTGTGAGCAAACCCATTTAATTAACATCATAGTTATGTAGAGATAGAGAGCTTATACATAACCATGCTCTAGTGTCAACCATACACGAATTTTGTGTATGTTGTGAAACAAGTTTTAGTACAACTCAAAATGATGAAGGCTATAATTTTAGCTCAGCCCAAAATTCAATAATAATGAAATACTCCACTACATTCGAATCATTATGAAGAAAAATGTTCTAATTCTAGGAGAGACCATTAGAGTTGACTCATCATCTACTACTTGTGAAACAAGTGTATTTGGATGGGCTATTTTTTTTCAAATATGCTTGCTAGAAACCAGGCCTACAAAGGTTACAGCATTGTTAAGCTTCAGAGGCAATCAGGTTTAATCATACACTAAAAAAACCCACATTACTAATTCTAGCTATAAGCATAAATTTATTTAGGAAAATATTAAATAATACCTAATTATATTTTTTTTGAAGAAAAAATTACAAGAAAGCAATACATCTTAATTGTTGTAATGGAGCTTTAGGCATTCTCTTTTAAAAAAATTTCTATCTGCTTTTGTCATTTTTGGGTCATTGGGGATGCTTGTAGGAAATCTCTCTCTCTCTCTCTCTCTCTCTCTCTCTCTCTCTCGCAGACGACTGTTTTTTTACTACCACATGAAAAAAAACTATTTCTCTCTCTTATAGCGATGCCAATGAGTTCTGATTGATGTACTCAGGCCCAATAAAATATTATTAGGCCCAGTAGGTATCCAGTTTGGCCCGTTAATACCCGCTGGGCTCGTCCTCTCCCTCTGACTCCCTGTTGGGCCGGGCCATCCCCAGCTGCCCCCCGGTCCCCTGTTACCACTGCATCATCCGCCGTCACGTCCACTATTATAGGAGTAGATTATGCGTCGGGCGTTGGCTTCCAATTATCGAGAGCTGCAATTTACTAAGACAATTCTATGAATGACGAAAAAATTCACTCTATATAGGAATAAAGATTAATTGAGAGTTATTTGAGATTACTCCATATAGGAATTAAGATACGGATTAATGGAGGAGCGTGGGCTCCAGACGGCATCGATTAGCCGCCACCGGACCCGAGATCCAATGAAGTAGCTCATCTGCAAGGCCTAATCTGAGCGGTGACTTCGCCGGCATCGATTCCTTCCCTCTTCGCCGTCTCTTCGCCATCCCCCCGCATGGACCCACATGAATGGAAAAAAAGAGACAACTATGCGTACATATATTATGTATAAATACTGAGAGAGAGAGAGAGAGAGAGTCAGCCCGCAATCCGAGATTTATAGTCGAATCGCCGCCGCCGGCTGCGGTCAGACCCATGCCATGCGCCGACGTCTGGGCAAGTCGTCGCTAGCGGCGGATGAGAAACTGGCCAGTTGGCTGATTCTGCGCCGCAAAAGTCCGCGTTCGTAGAGAGAGAGAGGGAGAGAGGGAGAGAGAGAGAGAGAGAGAGAGAGGTGTCTGTCTGACGTAAGGGAAGAAGGGAAGAAAACAAGATCACTTTAGATATTTTCGGGTTATTTCGAAACTGGGCTCTGTTCTACATTGAATGGTTCGATTTCGTCGGAAAATACGAGCTCTTCCGCGTCATTTTTTCTCCGATGACGAAGAAAATTTGTTCGTTTGCATTTACTGTGCCTCCATTGGAGTAGAAAACAAAGACGCAGACGAGGGCTATAAATGCTTCAAACTCCTCGTTGCTGCGAGTCAGCGCCTTCTTCTTCCTCCGACTACTCGTCTGAAAGGTTCCAGGGGAGAAGGGGAAAATGGCCGCCACGGCCGGGAGCAGGAGGGTCAACGCCGCCGCCGCAAGAGCTCACACCCGGAAGCGGAAGCAAAGCTCCTCCTTCCTTCCCTCCGGTGAGCCCGCCGCCTCCGCCACCCTCTCTCTCCCCGTTGATTGGTTGTCGGATTCCTCCGGCCGGAGATGAGATGCGCCCCTCGTCTTTCAGGGTTGCTGGTGAAGCTGCTGGCGGTTTCTCTGGTGGGGCTGGCGGCGTGGTTCTACCAGGCCATCGAGCCGCCGCCGCCGAGGATCTGCGGATCCCCGAACGGGCCCCCCGTTGAATCCCCCAGAGTGCGGCTCAAGGACGGCAGACATCTCTCCTACAAGGAGTGGGGCGTCCCCAGGGAGAAGGCGAAGCACAGGATCGTCTACATCCATGGATTCGATTCCTGCAAGCACGACGTCCTTCCTCTATCCAAGGTACTGCAGCGTCCTGCGTCTGGTTTTTCATCCATTTCTCCATCTTCCTCGAAGGGGGGAAGCTCTTTGTCGACACAGCCGGTGGTGGGTTCTTCTTCCAGGAGCTGGTGGAGGAGCTGGGGGTGTACCTGCTGTCCTTCGACAGAGCCGGCTATGGCGAGAGCGATCCAAATCCTAACAGGACCGAGAAGAGCACGGCCCTGGACGTGGAGGAGCTCGCCGACCAGCTGGGCCTCGGCCCCAAGTTCCACGTCATCGGGTTCTCCATGGGCGGGCAGGCTACCTGGGGCTGCCTCAAATACATCCCCCATCGGTATGGCTCCTCAGAGGATCTCTTCCTTCCTTCCTCACTGAAGCTCCCATGGATTCAAACCTAATTTCTTCTCCACGGATTGATTCCTCGGTGAGGAAGATTTTTCCCGGCTTCTTTCTTCTTCCTTGGATAACTGGGTTCTCGGGTACGGTGAAAATTGCAGGCTCCTCGGCGCGGGGCTGCTCACTCCGGTGACCAACTACTGGTGGCCTGGTTTTCCAGCGAACCTGTCCAGGGAGGCCTACTACGACCAGCTGGGCGCTGACCAGTGGGCGGTCAGAATCGCCCACTACCTCCCATGGTTGACATACTGGTGGAACACCCGGAGATGGATCCCGCCGTCCAACGTCATAGCCTACAACCCCGCCCTCTTCTCCCCAGAGGACCTCAAGCAGTTGCCCAAGTTCATGGATCGAGCTGCATACTTGGTTGGTACCCAACTCCCGACTGTTCTTTTATTCCTGTTTTTCGGGGGAAAGTTACCGCCTTTGGGAGATCCCACGCCGCCATTGTTGCTCAGACGATGCGGGTTTCTTTCTGGTGGCAGCACCAGGTGAGACAGCAGGGGGAGTACGAGTCGCTGCACCGGGACATGATGGTGGGCTTCGGGACCTGGGAGTTTGACCCGATGGAGATGGAAGACCCGTTCGCCGGCCGCGACGGCGCCGCCGTCCACCTCTGGCAGGGAGACGACGACCGCCTCGTGCCAGTGAAGCTCCAGCGCTACGTGGCGGCGCGGCTCCCCTGGGTCCGCTACCACGAGGTCCCCGGCGCCGGGCACCTTTTCCCCCTCGCCGACGGCATGTTCGACACCGTCGTGAAGACCGTCTTGCTCGGCGATGCAGAACTGCTGTAGCGCAGCAGCGGCACCCTCTCTCTCCCTCTCTCTCTCTCTCTCTCCTCCTCCATCTTCTCTCGCTGAAGACGCTATTTCTACTTGCAATTTGAAACCCAGTTGCCATGGTAGCCGGTGGAGGCGATGGGCTAAGGGCACTAGAAAATTGCCAGAGTATTTTATAAGATAATGCTGTGCCCAGTGGTGAGAGATTCCGTGGGTTTACTTTAAATTATCCCCCCTCAAGCATCTGGCGACATTCCCCGTCACCGCCGGCGGAGAAGGGCGAGTTCTTCCCGGGAAGAACGGTTATGGGCTTAAAAAACTCGAGTTCTTCACAGGGAGAAGCTCGCAGGGGGAGATTTTGAGGGTTTTCTCCGATCGGAGAGGTTCGTCGGCGGGATGTTTGCTCCGAGGCGTGGGGCCGACGCCGTCTCCTCGCTCTGGCCGGAGCTCCTTACGTCATCCTCTTCCTCCATGATGGGGGGATTTGCAGGTGTTGAGGGTGGATGAGGCCCGGCAGCCTCGCGGCGGGTATTCGTCGCCTGCCGGCATGCCAAGAAGCGGTTCTTGCCCTGTGCCGGCGAGGAAAACTCGAGGAAGCTCTGCGGGCGCTCCGTGCCTGCGACCCTCGGTCGGTGGCTTCCTGCGTCTACTCGTCCGTTCTGCAACTGTGCACGGATTTGAGGGCAGAAAGAGAAGGAAGATCGCTCCACGAACACATCGCCGCTGCCGCCGCCGCCGCCGCGCGATCGGACCTCTACTTGGAAACGAAGCTCGTCATCTTCTACGGGAAGATCGCCGACCCCAATTCTGCCCGGAAAGTGTTCGATGGAATGCCCAGGAGAAGCGTCGTCTCCTGGAGCGCCATGATCTCCGGGTACGCCCGGAATGGGCTGGCAGAGGAGGCATTCGAGACCTTTGCATTGATGCAGCGGGCGGGATCGAAGGCGAACCAGTTCACCTACGGGAGCGTCCTCAGGGCGTGCACGGAGATGCTCTGCATGGGGAGAGGGCAGCAGATTCATGGGCGCATCGCCAAGACCCGATTTGCAGAGAATCCTTTCGTGCAGAGCGCCCTCGTGGATCTTCATTCGAAATGCGGACTGATCGGAGACGCGAGGAGAGTTTTCGATGAGATCGAGCACAAGGACGTGATCTCCTGGAACTCCATGATCGGAGGATATGCCGGCCAGCACCACGAAGGTTCCGCATTGCGGCTGTTCATGTCCATGTTAAAAGATGGTAATCCCCTTGACCTGCGCTGTTCAATCTGAAATGAACGGCTTGATGCTACGGTACGTTGACTTTCGACGCGCCGCCGACTGGGCAGGTCTTCTCCCCGATCATTTCACCTTTGCGGGCGTTTTGAAGGCGTGCGGTGGGCTTAGACATCTGGCGATGGTCAACCAGATTCATGGGGTCGTCCTCAAATCGGGTTTCGAATCTCAGGAGCTCGTCGTCGGATCGTTCATCGACGCGTATGCGAAGTGCAAGAGCGTTGACTGCGCGAGGCTCTTGTACGATTCTCTCCCGGACAAGGACCTCATCTCATCCACCGCCATGATCACCAGCTACGCTCGCGGAAACGGCGGCTGCGGCGGCGATGACCCGCTGAAGTTGTTCGCTCTGGTGAATCAGACCTGCGCAGAAACAGACGACGTCATCGTCTGCACCATCCTGGGCGCATGCGCCGATCTCCTCTCTCTGAGCATGGGACGACAGATCCATGGCTTCACCTTCAAGAAGCTGCCTGGTTACGATGCCGCAGTGGGCAACGCCCTCATCGACATGTATGCCAAGTCCGGGGAGCTCGAGGATGCTCGCAGGGTATTTGAAGAAATGCCTCACAGAAATGTCATCTCCTGGACTTCGATGATCACCGCATGCGGGCGCCATGGCCATGGGAGAGCCGCCCTCACCTTGCTCGAGAAGATGGAGAGTGATGGATGCGAGCCTAATGACGTCACCTTCTTGGCCGCTCTCTCTGCTTGTGGCCACGCTGGGTTGACCGATGAAGGGTGGAGATTATTCAACTCCATGATCGTTGACCGCGGTATTCTCCCCAGATCTGAGCACTATGCCTGCTTCGTTGACCTGCTTGCTCGCGGAGGTCGCCTGGAAGAAGCCTACGACTTTGTCAGCAAGATGCGGCCCGAACCCAGTTCATCGCTCTGGGGGGCTCTGCTCGGGGCCTGCAGAGTCCACGGCGACGTATCTCTGGGGCAGATCGCAGCCGTCCGTCTCTTTCATCTGGAACCCAAGAGCTCGGTCAACTACGTCGTCCTCTCCAATATATACGCCTCGGCTTGCCTGTGGGAGGCTGCGATGAGCACGAGGAGACTGATAGATGAGAGAAGCATGCAGAGGAGCTGCGGTTACAGCTCGATCCACTCGGGGAGGAAGGGGGAAGCTCCTCTTTTGGAAACTAATTAGGGTTTGAAGTGGGACAAGAAATTTGGTCGCGGGGGGTTGACTTGTAGGTTTCCGTGGTATTTTTACTAATAAAGAAACGATATTTTTACAAGTTTCACATAAACTTTTGGTTGGTCGATTTTAGTATCGTTGACCAGAGGTGTTAAGGGAAGGGAAGTATCAGAAAAACCCCAGCTTTGATATCCTCCTGCTCCTGCTCTTGCTCCTCGTGATCAGGGCTTCCGTCGTGAAGCTCTTGTAGGGCACTGTTCCATGCATAGTTCTTCCTTCCACCCTCGTTCATCTCTTTTTTAGAGAGTAAATATTTATTCATTTCAAATATATTATGTTTTGTACAGATTTGGAGTGTCAAGCTCGGACCTTTATGCATCGCGAAGGGTTCCCGATTATCGTCTGCAGGAGAGAGAAAGAGCGAGAGAGAGAGAGAGAGAGAGATGCAGAGCATCTTTTTGTATTAATTTGGGCCCGGCCCAGGGTATTCGGGCTTTCATTTTTCCGGCCCGGGGAGCTCTCTCTCTCTCTCTCTCTCTCTCTCTCTCTCTCCCTCTCTACCCCTGCAAAACCCCTACCCTCCGGCGACGGGCAAGGGCCCTTCGCGTCTGCTCTCCACGGCCGCTCCTACCAGTTTCCCTCCGCCCAGTAGGTGGGCACCCGTTACTCAACATACCCTTTGCACTGGTTCCCCTGGAGCGTCGGAGGAAAGTGGCAGGCGGAGGATGCAGATATTGGGGCAGAAGACGGCCGGGGAGGCCATATACAGCGATGAAAAGAGCAATCTGGCATTGAAAATGTCGTCTCCAGGGTCCAAGATGAGAAGGGTACGTATGCCTTCTTCTTTCCAGAGCTTGGGAACGTCTCTCATAGCCCTAGAATGATGGGTGGGTCATCTTCCTCAGTGTTAGTGGGCGGGGCCGGGATCCAGCTGGTACAGGAAGGATACCATTTCCGAATGAATAATTTGGTTTGCTATATTCACAGATATCTCGGATGCTCTGCCGGCAGCAGAATTCACCTCACCCTGCTCTGTGGTCTTGAAGCTGGGGAAGGGACAGCCTCCAAGAGGTGAGCGCTTTGTCCTTCGAGATGTTGTTTGCCTCTCTTGCGCGCAACTACACATTTTGGGTTCATCTAGAGATGCTGAAGAACATCTTTTCGGATGTTAAAACCGCTTCCCGGAGAGCTCCTGGAAGACCCCGAAAGGGAAAGATCGCTCGTGATCCTCCTCCCCCGCCTGCTACTGCTGCTACCACGGCGATAAGTCCGTTTGTGAACGACGTAAAGACTACAAGCGAGAAGTATGCTCTACGGGCGCCCTTTAATTCGTGCCATTTTGCTCTGTCAATTACTGGCTTTCTGAACACACCTTGACTGAAACGCCTGCGTTTTTTCCAGTGAAAATGGTACCATTCTTGAGACAGTGATGCATCGGAAGGATGACAAGGCCAGGCGCAGGGAGCTTCAGCATAGGATGCAGGAATGTGCGAGATCGGGAAATCTAAGTGGAGCTCTGAGCTTTCTAGGCCTCATGAGCCCGCTGGGCATTCTGGACTACAACGCTCTTCTGCACGGTTACATAAAGTCCGGGCATGCTTCTGTTGGCCACTTGAGGATGCTGTTTGATCTGCTGGGAACATCTGGGCTGCGTTCAAATGTCTGGACATTCAATATAATTTTGAGTGGGCTGTACAGATTGGGGCATATAGAGAGCGCTCTCTGGTTTGTGAAGGAGATGTGCAGGCAGCAGTACGTCCCATCCTTCAGTTCCTTGTCCAGATTGATGAAGAAGTCGCTGAGGTCAGATACCTTGGATTCTTCTCTGAGTTTGCTGGACTTGATGCTGAGATTCGGCTATGTCCCTTCTCAGTCTGCCCTGTGCTCCCTGATTTCATCCCTGAGCAGGGCCAGCAGGGTTGCAGAGGCCTATTCCATTTGCTCATTCTTTTAGACAGCGGCTTCTGCCCCAGCCCGTACAGCTACAACCCCATTCTTTTCAACCTGTGCAAGTCGGGTGAGATGCTCTGTGCCTTGTCCTTGTTCTGCCTTTTGAGGAAGAAGGGGTGCGCTCGCAATGTTCATTCCTATACAGCCTTGGTCCTGGGGTTTTGCCAGAAGGGGCTATGGAAGGATGCCTATCGGATGCTGGAGCAGATGCAGGAGGAGGGCTGTGAGCCCAGTGCTGTGACCTACACGGTGCTTGCCAAGGCCCTCTGTGATGGCGGGCATGTCCGGGAGGGGCTGAGGGTCCTTGACATCATGGCTAAGAGAGGGTGCGATGCGGATTTGGTGATCTACAATGTCCTCATTCGTGCGCTCTGCTGCCACAACATGCTCTCAGAAGTGTGCGAGCTGCTGAGGGCTGCCAGCAAGAAAGGGCTCTCTCCAGACTGCTTCTCCTTGGCAGCCTTATCTGGAGGCATTCTGAAGGCGGGCAAAGTGGCTCACGCCCAGGCTTTCTTCCTAGATGCTTCTGCTAGAGGCTTCAATGGTGATATCGTCACTTGGAACATCTATTTCCACTGTTTATGCCGTGATAACAAGTCAAGGGAAGCCGCGCTCCTGCTGAGAAATAAAGTGGGAGAGGGTCTTCTACCAAATGCTGTGACGTATAACACGATATTGAACGGCTACTGCAGGGAGCAGAACCTCCACGGGGCTCTGCTGCTGTTGGATCACTTCAAATGGCCTGGGCGCGGGCCGGACTTGGTTTCCTTCAATACAGTCTTGGCTGCAGCCTGCAAGCAGGGAAATTCTTCGATGATCCAAGAGGTTCTGCATCGAATGGATCTGGCAGGAGTTGATCTTGACAACGTGAGTGTTTCTTGCCTCAGTCAGTACTTCTGCAGGGCGCGCAGGCTCTCAGATTGCCGCCGAGTCCTCCACTATATGTGCAGCAGCCAGAGTTGTAATAGAATCACGTACAACCTGTTACTGGGAACGCTTTGTGAGGGACAGAAGGACTTGATACAGTTCTCTCAAAATTTTGAGAGAAATGCAGCCGAGGAACCTTCTGAGATGAGACGAACAGGAGAGAAATGCAGTTCATAACTAGAGCGAATTACAGAGCTGGTATTATGAGGATGCTCCACTGTGGCCCTTCAACTGTGATCTTTGCTCGGCAGGCATGTTTTTTTATCCAGATTCGATTTAACTTGCCCGAATGGTGATGGTCAAATTTTTGCTCAAGCTATTGGCGTACATGGGCCAGCTTCAGTCTCTTAGAACAATGATAGATTGCTATTTTTGCTGCCATGATCATCCAGGAGATGTGCAATGTCGGTGATCTCTTGGCGGCGACGCCCACAGGTAACATATCCAAGTTAAATCGTAGTTCCTCTTTTTTATTTCATAAATCAATCTCTCACTGCCCTCGTGATTTTTTTTGAAACAATATCTTTTTTTTTTCCACGTCGTTATGCTGATCGAGGGTGCCTTTGGTGGGTTGGTTGGGTGTGATGAGCTGCCAAATTTCCCCACATTTTATGTCGCATGAACCAATGGCATCAGTCTCTGTAGATGAGTGCCTTCTGTAGGGGGGTTTCAGAGATCCTAGCTGGCCCCAGTTGGATAGCAGCAGTAGAGAGTGGAGACGAAAGCAACTTGTGAAGAGCTCACGAGAGCTAAACTAGAGTTGAAATGGACAGCGAGAGGAAGAAAATGGAGAGTACAGATTAAGGGAAGTAGCATTAAATAACATAAAAAATTAAATAAACAGTTCAAGCAGGGAAGGTCTACATCTTACCTTATTTCCATCTTCATTTTTAAAAGTATGAATCGTCATAAAATAAAATGAGAGAGAGAGAGAGAGAGAGAGAGAGAGAGAGAGAGAGAGAGAGAGAGAGAGAGAGGAAAGCAGGGTCTTTGATGAATGGCAGAAAGATAACTCGATAAAAATGTCTTCTTTAAGTTATGCTTGTGGTTATTCGATGATAATCGGTGACAGGTGGTGGGCTACCCAACAGGTGGAGGAAGATGGGTGGTGGTGGAGGACAGAAGCGACGATGTTAGATGAAGTTAGTGGGCATAGGTGACATTATATGCATGCTTAGGACGTCATCTTTCCCCTTTCCCTTTATTTTCTCTCCTTACTTTCTGCTTTATTTAATTATCTGATTTTTCCTTTTTGGGCATCCGGTCCCCTTGCCAGGTGCTTATATGCATGCAGAAATATGGACGCATTAGGCATTATATGTGTATTTGATTTCTCACCGACGGATCCTGCGGCCTTTTCTTGCTTTAGATGAGGAGTCTCCTGTGGCCTGGCGGGAGGGTGGGAAGAAGATAGGGAATCACTTCTGGGTTTGATCAGAAGGCACCGTCCTCCATCCTCCATCTATTGGGCGTGGGAAAGTCAACGAAAACTGATGAGGCTCGAGCTTGTTTGAGTTGATCTGATCAGGCCCACGAAGCGCACTCATCGCCCCTCACACAATATAATAGACAGGAGAGAGAACCGGACATGAGGAACAGGAAGCGAGAGAGAGAGAGAGAGAGAGAGAGAGAGGCTTTCTTGTAGATGATCATGATACAAGGAAATGACTGGAGGGAACTATATTAGAGATTCAAGGTTTGACCCTATTAAAGTCCCAGCCTGACGCGGTCAGGCCGTCATTTCTTGTCCAAACATGGACTTTATTTCTAATGATCTAAAATATCCGTGAAAAGCCATTTTCTTGCCCAACCCATTGACATTAATTAACCAAATATGTGCAGTTCGCCTCCATCATGATCTCTTCTGCTTGGGATCGGCTACCAACCGGGCGCTCCCCTCCAAGTCGGCGGCACGAACGACGAATGCCCGCGAAGAATCCAAGCCTCCGGATGCCATCGGGAAGAACTCCATTGGAGAAGATCTTGATTTCCGTGTGATCCAAGTGGACCGGGGAAGAAGACGACCACTGCGACTGGTCCTGGCGTATTAGGTGATCTATCCGCGTGCGGCTCTCTGCCCTCCCCACCACCACGCCCAGCCCGGCAGATGACCTGGAGAGAGCGGTTCTCTCTGTCTTTCCCCCTCTGGCAGCGTCTGAAATCGGGGGGCGGGCCACATGCTGGGCACCAATTTATGCCATCCGGGAAGGAGATTAGGGTTCCATGGATGTGGGATTGGTCTGGGGTCTAGCCTTTGTGGCTTTGATGAAGCAAAGGCGATATCTTTGAGCGTAATATTTAACGCTGAACGTGAGCAGGGTGCTGGTGGGAAGCGGATAGAATCGCCGTCGCCGTCGCCGTCGCGGGTCGTCATCAGACGTCAGGCGCCATGGTACGCCCGCTCGTTCCCTCTCTTTCTCTCTCTAGATTCTTGTCTACATCTCAGCAGGGTGATGAGGGCGACCTCCGCCCTGGAATGATTTGAACCCTCAGGGCACGCAACCGAGGGAGGAGCGGTGGTGGCGGCGATGCCGGGGGGAGCACATACTTTAACAGTTTTGCTTTTCAGAGGGGGGGGGGATTAAATAGGGGCATTGGGGGTGGGAGGAGCGCCACCACCGGTCACGCGGCGGCCCAGCTCCCCCGCCGCTCGCTTCCCCAGGTTTCTATCCGTTGCGGCGGCCCCGCTCATTAGCCGTGCTATTTTGAACGCCGTGGAGAGCTCTTCAGCCGAGGGGAGGAAGACGAGGAGGCGCCCGCCCCCGGCTGGCAAATCCTTCTCCATCTGTGTGGAGGTGGGAGGTCCGGAAAGGTGAATCTTTTCTTGCCCGGCGGCGTCAGCCATGGCAGAGGTGCTCCTCTCGCCGTCTCATCTCCCGTCCTCCTCTTCCTCGCCCTTCTCCTCCGGAGGCGGCGGGGAGCTGGGCTCGTCGCCGGCGGGGAGAAAGGGGCGGCGGAGGGGCGGTGGCGGAGGGAGGGGGAAGGTGGAGGAGGACCAGCTTCCTCTGTTGACGCTGCTGGTGGCGGCGGTGAGGAAGTCCCTGGTCGGGTGCCGGAAGGACGGCGGAGACGAGCTTCAGTCCATGGAGATCGGGGGGCCGACCAATGTCAGGCACCTCGTCCATGTCACCTTCGATCGCTTCCATGGGTTCCTCGGATTGCCGGTGGAGCTCGAGCCCGAAGTCCCCCGGAGCCCGCCCAGTGCCAGGTAATTCCTCTCCCCCCTTCTCTCTCCCTCTGCTCACTGGAAAGATTTCATCTTGTTTCCCATTCTCTGCAACTTTCTTCATGAAACCTATATGTAGCTGCTGGCCGCTTACCCCAGCTGCTCTCTCTCTCTCTCTCTCTGGCTGGGATTGGATTCTTGACCAGAATTTGATGGATCTGTTGATTTTTGATCGTCGATGAAGCGCGAGCGTGTTCGGGGTCTCCACAGAGTCAATGCAGTGCTCTTACGATCTTCGGGGAAACAGTGTGCCCACGATTCTCCTCTTGATGCAGCGCCGTCTGTACGAACACGGAGGCCTCCAGGTGCGTTGACTTTGCCCCAAAAAAAACTCAACCTTTTCCCTCTCTGGGGGTGGCAATCATCCGTTCGCCATCTGGGTACGATCCGACCTCCAGGCGGAGGGCATATTCAGAATCAACGCAGAAAACAGCCAGGAAGAGCACGTACGGGGTCAACTCAACAGCGGCATCGTCCCCGACGACATCGACGTCCATTGCCTGGCAGGGCTAATCAAGGTGCCCTCCCTCCCCAACCCCAGCCCCAAACCCTAACCCTAACCCTAACCCTAAGCCGAACCCTAATCTCTGGTTCTTGAGATGCTTCTGTTGCAGGCTTGGTTCAGGGAGCTGCCATCGGGGGTGTTGGACCCGTTGACTCCGGAGCAGGTGATGGCGTCCCAGACCGAAGAGGACTGCGCCGCCTTGGCGAAGCTCCTGCCGCCGCCGGAGGCGGCGCTGCTGGACTGGGCGGTCAACCTCATGGCCGACGTCGCCCAGCACGAGCTCCACAACAAGATGAACGCCCGTAATATCGCCACGGTCTTCGCCCCCAACATGACCCAGGTGATCAGGAATATCTCTCTCTCTCTCTCTCTCTCTCCCTCCCTCCCTCTCCGTCTCTCTGATTTGCTCGTCTTCTTCCTTGCTGTTACAGATGGCGGATCCTCTGACGGCGCTCATGCATGCGGTCCAAGTGATGAACTTGCTCAAGACCCTGATCTTGAGGACGCTCAGAGAGAGACAGGAGGCTGTGGCGGCGGCGGCGGCGGCGGCGTTGACCTCTGGGCCCTCCGATGAGGACGACCAGAATGGCGCTCAGCTCCCCACTGAGGGTGCTTCAGCCCATGAGGAGGGAGGAGAGACCAAGCCGGCCCTCGCCCCGGATGAACCAGTCTTAGAGAAGAAGAAGAAGAAGAAGAAGAAACCAAGGAGAACCAGCTTGAATCCCAAGAAAGGAACCGAGAAAGCAACTGGGCATGCTGCTTCTGCTGCAACCACCAGCTTCCTCACAATGAAGAAGTCCAAAGGGGCCGCCACCAGCATTGTGAGCCGGATAAACCCCAGAATCGAGCGAGCAGAGGCATGGCGTTGACTTTAGCCACCGCTCTAGCTCTATGAAAATTCCTCACCCCAGTATTATTGGCCCCCACGTTTGCAGTCAATCACCTTCTTCTAGCCTGTCCGATTACTCACCTCTTGTGATCAAGTTTCTGCCTCTTCGGCGTGATTGTTCTATGTTCAATCGGATCTTAAACTACCAAAAGTGGCAAATTTCGCTGATCGTGCGCAATTTTCCATCTCTATAGTTCATATTTACTGCAGGAGTTCTTACTAGAACTGCAGATATGGGAAGCATTCAGCTCAAGCTGACCCGACTGGGGAGGGGTGGTGGCGGCGCCGCCATCAAGCTCGCGGCAGGCGGCCGCCGTCCAGCGTCAAGAGCACCTTGTATAGATCTGGGCGGCGGTCCCTGAAGACCCCCCAGCTGTGCCTCTGAGATTTGATCTTCTCCAGGTCGAATTCAGCCGTCAGAACTGCCTCATCCTTGTCGCCAGCCAGCGCCAGTATTTCCCCATTCGGGCCTGTTCTTGACAGCATCAGCCGGCAGAATCCAAAATAATATATAGTTTGACGAATTTAATTCAATGAGCCCATGTGGGGATGGGATGAACGGCGCGCACCAGCTATGAACGAGTTGCCATAAAAGGTGATGGTGCTGTCCCCGTGCTCCGTTCTGATCGTCTCTCTTCCCACCCGGTTGGAGGCCACAAGGGGGACCTGATGGAGTAAAAAGTCAACTACCATGCATAACACGTTGACTTTTGAATTCGCCGCAGTTGAGCAGCAAGCTTGGGGGGTGAGGGGGAATTACCAGATTTGCCCCTGCGTGCCCCTGCATCACCCTCTTCCAATGCTCCCGGGAGTCAAGATTCTGGTCCTGCGGTTCCGATCCAATGGCCGTGGGGTAGAGCAGGACCTCGGCGCCCTGGAGAACCATAGCCCGGGCGGCCTCGGGGAACCACTGGTCCCAACAGATGGCTGGTAATAATGCAGTATTTAGGATAATTTTCTCGGACCAGATGGGAAAAGTCAACATGGGCGAACCCAGTGTGGCAACAATGCGATTCGCCAAAAGTCAACTCACCCACTCCAATCTTGGCAAACCTGGTCTCGAAAACCTGCGCGCTCAGTCATTGTTAGTCCAGAAACAATCATCAACAGAAGAAGCGAGGACGCAGGCAACGGTCAGACCTTGAAGCCTGTGTCGCCCGGGTTGAAGTAGAACTTCTCCTGATAGCCTGAGGAATTATCCCACGCGCACAATTTTTATACACCCGGAAAATATAAATGACGGGTACCTTGGAATTTATTCAAACCAAAAGCATAGTTCTTGCCTGGGCCATCTGGAATATGCGATTTCCGATATAATCCAAGATCGGCTCCATCGGCATCAACCATGGCCACAGAATTGTAGTGAGCATTGTTAGCTTCTTCGAAGAAGCTGACGGGTATGACCACACCCAGCTCCTTTGCCAGCTTCTGCATCCTGTTGAGCACATTCAATGAGGTTACAGAGGTTACTGCCTCGCTCCCACTTCTATTTCTGGGAAAATTATGGAACACGGAAGCCTGCGATTGGGGCGCTTCCCACCTGATTATTGTGGGGTGCCCTTTATAAGGTTTCGCCCGCTGAAAGAAGTCCTCCCTCTGGGCTTGGCAGAAATAGTAGCCTTCAAACAGTTCCTGTTGAAGGTAAGCCAGAGGTTTGGAGATGAGAGAGCACAATTTTTTGCCAAGAACAGTGGGCAGCGCCTGATGAACCTATCTATGAAGCATACACACGCACTCAGTAGGACGTTGCTAGGGAGGCCACCGCGGTTTTTTTGGATCATGGAAGTGTGATCCATGAACATGATTCATGGACATGCATTTCCATAATCCATTCATGGTCGGGCATCCTCGTTGAAAAATGATGATCGGGCTTGGATGACGGAAACTAATTATGGAAACAAGAGAGAAGCTGGCAGGTGCCATCATCATGCTCGGGTGTTAAGGATATTGCTTCCATTTTCTCTCATTTACCTGGATGAGGATTATGTTTGCGCCCTTCTCATGAGCAGCCCGGACCAGCCTGCAACAAAGAGAGATGGAGCTATGGATTTA
The DNA here is from genome assembly GCA_024713555.1 of Spirodela polyrhiza. Taxonomy (NCBI): domain Eukaryota; kingdom Viridiplantae; phylum Streptophyta; class Magnoliopsida; order Alismatales; family Araceae; genus Spirodela; species Spirodela polyrhiza. Next base: position 378,114 of record CM046530.1, read on the forward strand.
CAGCTAGATGAACAGTCCTAATCAGATTTCCAAGCAAACCGAAATAAATCAACGAGCTAGAAACCGAGGGCACCATATCTGACAAGAACAGCGATGAACTAGAAATAAATCAAGGCCCAAGACATCAACATCACGGATGCGGCATCATCTTGAAGAATTGTACGGGCAGTTCACAGCATCCGCCAAATCCTTTCACGAGCCGCTTCCCAAATTTTCTCTATCATCCCAATGGCTAACAAGACCTGGTGGCGCCGAATTAATTGTGCTCTGAAAAAGAATGATATGCAAAAGCGTCTGAAAGCACTCCTGGGAAGGGAGATGAGTCTTATGCCAGGTAGGGAAGAGCAATCTCCATTTCCACACAGTGTTTCCAGTGAATCTCGTCGCAAACACAGCCCCCGCCCCGCATCATCTGCGCCATATTTTTCTCCCCACCGATCCCGCGCTGTTCGACTACAAACAATCCAAGGGAATGGGGAGAGAGAGAGAGAGAGAGAGAGAGAGAGAGAGGAGGGACCTCTCCGCAGTGTCGACGTTCTCGGAGGCGGAGTCGGAGCAGGCGAATTGGAGGGCGGCAACGACCACCCTCCTGTGGCCCGATCCGCCATCCATCTCTGCTCGAGGTAGAGAAGGCTGCGTTCGATCTGGCCAGCAGAGCTACCCACCCTCACGAACGGCGGCGGCTGGCGGCTGGCGGCGACATCTTCTGTGGCCAAAGACAGACCGACTGCCACGGGCACAGGTATTCGGATCCGATCATATGGATCGGATCTTTGGCTGATCATGTGACGGGTAGAGAAGATACGCGGATCCGACGTCGGAGCAGATGAGGGAGAGTCTTCGAGTGGTTCAGAAAGGGAGAGAGAGAGAGAGAGAGAGAGAGAGGAAAGTCGTTGTGTTGACCGTCCATATTTCCACGTCATCCTGGATGAGGAGGAAGAAGAAGACGAAGAAGAAGAAGAAGAAGAAGAAGAAGAAGAAGGAAGGTTAATATTCTTAAGGAGAGTAGATTATCACTCAGAGAATTATCAAAAACAGGGCGCGAACAACAGACCATGCTCCTCCAGAAGAAGAAGAAGAAGATGCAGAAGAGGAAGAAGGTTAATATTCTTAAGGAGAGTAGACTATCATACAGAGAATTATCAAAAACAGGGCACGAACAACAGACCATGTTCCTCCAGAAGAAGAAGAAGAAGAAGAAGAAGGAGAAGAAGGCTAATATTCTTAGGGAGAGTAGATTATCACTCAGAAAATTATCAAAAACAAGGCAAGAACAAGATACGCTGCATGCTCCAGAAGAGCGCAGCGTCTCCTTGTGCATTCAATCTGGCCTTCGATTTGCCTGCGAGTGATGTATCCATTCATTCTGTAGAGAAGACCGAAAGATACGCGACTAAAAAAATGGGGCCTCGTATGATCTGAATCGGCCAATGTGGCCTTGTATCTGCGTTCGATTCATGCCTGCATTATACATTTTGGACAGGAGACCGCAGAACGCTTCTAAAACATGGCGCTTCGGTCCGACTAGCCGTGCAATCACTGGGTAGTAATGAGAAAGAATGGCCTTCTTCTAGCTCTCTGTCGTCAGCCCTCGGTGATATCGAGAATGCTGCTCCGCCCCCGCTCCTCCGCCGGCTTTCTCTGCCGCATCCGAAATTTTTGTGCATGGCTGGAGATCTGGCTGGGGGTCCTGGTCTTCACGAAGTCCCTGGAGATCTTCCTCCAGGCTCCGCTGCCGTGCTTTTGTAATCCTCGCAGGAAACTCCTGCAACGGCGGGTAAGAAGACGAGGTAGCGCTGAGAGGGGCAGGTGCGGCGGAGAGAGGGGGGAGATTCGTGTCGGCGGCTCTGTGCTTTTACCTGTGCTCTTCTTCCGTCCATGGAACGGGATTCTTGCGCTTATAGTCTCTAACCCACCACGCGCCGCCGCACGAGGTCTGCGGCTCCATTAATGCGCCGCCGGGGAGGACGCAGTTCGTCGTCGCCGCCGCCGCCGCCGCCGCATATGGCAAGGGGACCTGCATATTGTGCAGGTCGAAGAGTCCGCCAATGCGCGGACGGGGTGCAACTATCCCCCCGTCGATGTCGAATAAACTATGAATGAACGACCGGCCGAGGTCCTCCGCCGGCATCTGCATCGCCGTAGGCTGTCTCCTGTCGTCCCATAAAGCGTCGGCGAACTCCTGCAGGGTAGGGTCGATCACCGCTGGTTGGGACAGCGCCTCCTCCGGCGTGGACGGGATGAGCGCCGCCGGTTGAGACGCCGGAGGTGCCGTGGGTAGCATCGGCGGATCCGCCCACGTACGCGAAGAGCTTGCCGTTCCAGAACTCGTCATCGTCGAAGTCTCCGTTCATGTCTGCTGGGAATCAAGCTCTCCGCAGCACCTGCCGACCACCTGCCCCCTCTCCACACCACCTGCGGACTAACCCCCTGGCGGGGTTTATCAAGGGCTCCCAACGGTTCCGGGAGCTCGGGAGCGCGCGGGCGGGAGAGAATTAAATATTGAATTTCGTACGTCATTTGCGATCTCCATGCTATAATCACGTGCATGAGTCAACGGGTTCGAGGGGCGAGCGAAGCCCGGTCTCTATCCTTCTCAGGGGCGGGACTCCACGCCTCCCGCAGTTCACCTCGGCCTCCGGCGCATGGCCCCCGGCCTGTTCCCACGAGAGGGGTGGTCTGCTGCTGGGCCCTGGCAGACGAATGGAACTCGGAAGATGTCGACCCAGCTGGGTGAGTGGTTTCCCTTGTTCGGATTTCTGGCTCCCATTTTTCTCTTATTTCTCCAGTTTTATTGTCGCAAGAAGCTGTACGGGAGGGGCTGACCTCGTGGTTTCTCGAGGCCCGGACGGCGATCACAGAGGTCGCCGATCCTCCGCCGGACCTGGAGGACGCGGGGACTGATGGAGTCGCGACGGCGAATCCTGAGATGACCGACAGGAGGGGCTCCAAAAGTTCTACTTTGTTGCTTCTTGTCGTATTTACGCGTGTTTTTAAGATTCACGGTGATCTGATCATCTTTTAGGTCATGTGGCTGCTGAAACTTATCTGAAACTCCGGAAATCACTGAGGTGCCGAGCTTTGGCGTGGTTGCTCGCTCATTTTTGGATCAAGTGACGTAGGGCTTTGACTTGAAAAGTGTTGAGAAAGTGACGAATCACGATGTCAAAGCGGTGGAGTATTTTTCTGAAGAAGAAATGTCAGCACCATCCAGAGATTGCCAAGGTTTCTGTCGCCCAGCTCTTCAACTTTCTTTCCGCTTCATGACTCGTGTGTGCCCACAGTGCCCAACTCGAGTTGATCAATGATTATCCATGGTTGACTTCGAGGGCTTCACCCACTGATGCCTCCTTCACGGACAGCTCGTCGCAAGATGCTGCAGGACAGCTTGTACTTGTCCGCTTGCCCTGGTAGAGGGCCCTTGTCTTGCACAATAATCAGCCCAAAAGCTTTGGATGAATCTGTCGGCTGATGATAAGACAAAAAAAAAATAGAAGCTCTTGAAGGAACCCAAGAAATCTCCTCGGCTACAGGCTGAAGAACTGATCTCCGATTGTCTCATCTTTTTTGCATTTTTGTTAACTAAAATGTTTCTATTTTGCGTCAGGTGCTCGAACACTTCCATTTTGCTAGCACATCAGAAGATACCAACAGTCTTGCCCATGCGTTGGCTTTCAAGGAAGCTCTCAATAATCTCACATTCCCCACCATGGTCGAACCATGTAAGGCGATATGCAACATGGCTGAGGAGAATGCGAGTGTTTCTATGTTATCACGCACTCATGGGCAGGCATTCAAACTATATTAACAATCCTTTGCATGTTTGCACGAGTTCCTATTTTGTTCTACGGGGATGCGATCAGCCTCCCATCCTGTTTAATCCAGTGAATGAGTTGGAGTCCATCCATGACAAGAAATTGGGAAGATATGCCAAGTGTAACTTTTATCATTCGTGTATCCATTTCCGTCCCCATTTGCAGACTGTCTAGATTCTGTGGTTTAGTTCACTTTTCTGAAGTTCATGTACGAATCAGTACACTTCAACAGGAATCTGATCTTAAGTGGGCCTAAATCAGCCTTTAGAACTCAGGCAATGTACGTAAACAAAAATAGAAATGATTGGTATGTATATCACCTCAGCCTTTCACATATGACTTAAAACTAAATGGGGATATACCTGGAAAGTAATCTAGAAGATACAACCTGAGTAAAATGGGAAATACATCTTTCTATATGCAAAATTCTGCTCATTTCCTTCAGAAGTGTGACAAAGTTGTCGCCCAATGTTTGTTGTGTTTCACTTACACTGGTCGATGACTCATTTCAAAGTTGCTGGATTTCCTTGCTCATTCATTTGTGTATAGTCTATTTATGCTAATTCTGAAAAAATTCTGTCCAACTTAAATGTCTTCAACAGCGTCTGACTTATTCTTCCTGTCTTCATTCGGTGGATTTTGACAGAGATATATGGAGCTACGTGTCATTAGGCTACTTTAAGCAGGTTTCTTTGCGTTGATTTCTTCATACCAGTTGAATTCTAGCTTTGTTCAGGAGATGAACTGCCCACATATTTTCCAAAGTGAGCTGGAAACAGTATTACATTTTTTTTGGAAATAATGGGATTCCTTTTATTCTTATTATTTGCCGATTGTGAAGGCTGGAGAAATCGGTTCTTCAACTATGCCTCACAAAGTAAATCCTATAGATTTTGAGAACAGTGAGGGCAACCTTTCTCTGGCCAATGCTCTGTTGTCTGGGATTGGTGGGAAGTTGGTCATTTCTCGATGGCAGGTAGACATGCTGCGTGTTTCTTCATCTTCTTAACCACCATTCTTTTAAAACAATGAGATTCTCACATAAACCTGCAATCTTTTTTTTTCAAAATGAGATTCTATCCCTTTCTCTATTTATAATATCGATCTACCAATTTCTTTTTCTATTTGTAGTTTATATTATCATGGTTTATGTTGTTGTTGTTGTTGACAGCATGGCCTGCCAGATATTATCTATACTATGACTCGACAATATTGACCCATCAAAATTTTTGTATATTTTTAGTTTTTATCTTCATTGAGACAGATTTATAAAACTATGATCTTAGTTATATTCATAGCATTGACCTGCCCAATTCATTTTTCTATTTACAGTTTATATTATCTTTCTTTGTTTTATTGTTATTGTTGGCAGCGCGACCTGACAGATTCGACGGTTTTGAGGAACTTGGGTGTGGGCCTTGGCTACTCCCTTCTTGCCTATAAAAGTGCTCTCCAAGGAATCCGAAAGCTGCAGGTAGGCCATGGATCTATGTGATGAGACTCTTGAAGTGGTCTACACTTAAAGCAGTGAATAATTGGAAAAATATTTAATCGGAATTACTGTTCTTGGAAAAAAAATTATCCCGCAGCGGTCTGAAAACCCATTAGCATTATCGACCAAGCTGAGGATTTATTCGAGTTCAAGGACCATCTCCTTCGTTTTGATCGATCGTGGTTGCAGGTGAATGAATCCCGTTTGAGCGAAGACTTGGAGCAGTCTTGGGAGGTGCTCGCAGAACCCATACAGACAGTACGTGGCTACCATCCCCTTCTTCTTCTTGACCTTGACCTGATTTAAAGCTTCGGATTAGTTCTCATGGTTAACCATACGATTCCCATCCTTGGCCGGACATCGATAATTCTTCATTCAAGTCCCTCGGTCTTCATTTCATTCGGTAATTATTCCGAATTTAACGGGATTTAATTTCTTGGCCCTCTCTGCAGGTGATGCGGCGATATGGGATTCCTGAGCCGTACGAGCGGCTGAAAGAGTTGACCAGAGGGCAGTCGGTGACCAAGGAGAGGATCAGGAGCTTTGTGGAGGGCCTGGAATTGCCCCAGGAAGCAAAATCCAGTCTTTTGAACCTGACTCCACGTGCTTATGTCGGAGCTGCGGCGGGATTGGTCAACGCGGTTGACCCAGAAGTGAGCTTGTCAGATGGGTGGGTTCAAGATTTTGTGAGCGGCGCCTTCGGATCGTAACCTATATAATTCACCAACATGATGTTATCTGGGGGGGGAGATCTTGAAAGAGTCAAACAGTGTTGCTCGGCACAAAGACTGGATTTTGCTAATACCTCTCTCTCTCTCTCTCTCTCTCTCTCTCTCTCTGCCTCTCCATCCCTCCCTCCCTCTCCCTCCCTCCCTCCCTCTCTCTCCCTCTCCCTCCCTCCCTCCCTCCCTCCCTCTCTCTCTCTCTCTCCCCTCCCTCCCTCCCTCCCTCCCTCTCCTCTCCCACCCTCCCTCCCTCCCTCCCCTCCCTCTCCCTCCCTCTCCCTCCCCTCCCTCCCTCCCTCCCTCCCTCCCTCCCTCCCTCCCTCCCTCCCTCCCTCCCTCCCTCCCTCCCTCCCTCCCTCTCCCTCCCTCCCTCCCCTCCCTCCCTCCCTCCCTCCCTCCCTCCCTCCTCTCCCTCCCTCCCCCTCCCCTCTCTCCCCCTCCCCTCCCTCCCTCCCTCCTCTCTCTCTCTCTCTCTCTCTCTCTCTCTCTCCTCCTCTCCCCCTCTCTCTCTCCGTCCCCCTCTCTCTCTTTCTCTCTCTCTCTCTCTCTCTCCCCCCTCTCTCTCTCTCTCTCTCTCTCTCTCTCTCTCCCCCCTCCCTCCCCACCCGTCTCTCTCTCTCTAATCTTCTGGGTATCGTAGGAGAGGAGAGACGAGGGATGGGCCTTGAATGGTCTGGCGACATTGATGGGGGTAATTCTAGAGAGAGAGGGGCAAAATTGAGGAGCCCATCAGAATACTGATGGGGATGCGCAACGGGCCGCTCTGGTGCCACCTATCTATACACGCGTCTTCCCGCAGGAGACATGAGGGATTGGGCGGGTGGGCACGGCGGCGCCGACGAACAAGAACAATGGAAATAAGACGCAATCATAACAATAACCACAACAACAACAACAACAACAAGCCATTTCTCACGGATCTAATGGCCATAAATTTATTTTCTTGTAAATAAGAGAATCCGTTTCTCACATCCATCCAATGTCATCCCACATCTCCCATTCTCCTCGCAATGTCTGAAGAGCAATGGCATCAGATCAATGGAGGCAGGAGCGCCGCCGGACACATTCCCCATGCCCCCTCCTCCTCCGGTAGCGAGCGCTGTTGAATGCGAAGCGATATAAGATGGTGAAGCAGATTCAGTAGCCGGGCTTCACCCCGTTCACCGCCGGCGGAGACCCTCTGACCCTCTTCACGTGGGCGACGTAGTCGCTGAAGTGCATGGTGTAGAGCGTGCTCTGATAGCGGGTCACTCGAACGCGCCTGCGCAGCGACTCGGTGATGGAGCCGTTGAAGCCCGCCTTGCGCATCAGCGAGTCGATCGTCTCCACCTTCGTCCAGCCTGGGAGAGCAACCCGTGAGCACCCCAAATAAACAGCAGCGGCCCTGGTTCTCTGGCAGCCTGAACCCCCTTCCATAGCCGGGAATGATATCTTCATGGGCGGGATGGGTACCTTCATGGGCGGCCACCTCGGGCAAGTACGTCGCACTGCGCCTCGAATTGTAGTCGGGGTCAGTGAATTCGATGATCAGACCGTGCTTTCCAACCTGCAGAGACGGGGCATCATCCACTTTTTTTGTCATGAAGATGCCACATTAAGAAAGAAAATAAGGGAATTATGGGGGATAATGACGATCTCAGATAAATCAGCCATTTCATGTTCCTGGGCGTCCTCGCTTGGAACTGATTGCATAGAGAGAGAAAGAGAGAGAGAGAAGATGTGCACCTCCCAATCAAGGTAGTGGACAGCGATTTCGTAATCAGTTAGAATGGAAACTGTACATTCCAGGTGAGGCAGTTCTTTAGCCTGTATAGGGGGGAAGCGCCTGTCCTTGAGCGCACTGTTAGACCACATACAAGATCATCAGGTGGCATTTCAGAAACGCTTTCAACTGGACTGAGAAAAGAAGTCACAATCTTGTATTATACGTATATTATGTAGTAACTGAGGATGAATCGACAGAAGAACGTGACAGCAATAAATAGATGCACATGCATGAGAATGACTCTTCATCATCATCATCATCAAAAATTAGGTGGATACCGACCCATGTTGACAGGGGAAGAATACAAACAGTCGTTCATGGGCGATGAACTGAATGAAATGGAGAAGAAAATGGCCACAATCGTTGTGGAGAACGGAATCTTTGAGTCGGAGGAAGACTAAATATCAGTATTATAAATCTGTATGAATATAAACCATCTTTTCGAATAAAATTCAAAGTCAGCAGAAAGATCGACCTTCGTTTCTCCAGAGAGATTGATTAAATGCCAGTACTTATGACATTTTTTTGCATCTCTACAATGCATTACCACACACAAAAGAAGAAAAAAAAAATCTGAATATGTGCTCATCTGGTGGCGAGGATAACCTTAGCTGGGGCTATGAGAACCTCAGAGAGGGCTGGATACCTGCAACTCATCCCTGATTATTTCGGGCTTCAGCCTCAGGCTGGTTTCTACCACGACCTCTCTACTTCATGAAGTGAGCACCATGCATTCAAGCCTTAATTTCATAGAACATAAAGCTGTTCATCTACAAACTGACTCAGAATCTATTTACCTGGTTAAAGCATAGTCTCTGAAGCCAGTGATCAAGGCACGGGCTTCTAAAGTGCCAATGCATCCACGCAATCGAGGCTCTGCACCGTTGATTGATTTCTTCCAAGTGACAAACAACGGACTGCAATCAGAGGTGAACATGATGTGAGGAACCGAAGATAGCCATAAAAATGATAGCGAACGCCAAAGCGGGTGGATGATAAAATAAAAAATAAAATGTAAAATTAAATGAATTAAAATTCATAAAAATGGGGAAATGAAAAGGAAATAATTTGATGTCTTTGCAGGACTCTGGAACGACCAGAATCCGTACCAGGAGCCAAAGTTCACCGATCAGATGGTGTGGAATTCCAAAAAAAAAGAAAAAGAAGATGAGAATATTAATGGACAAAGCCGAATGAAACATATGTAAGGGGGGGAAGAAGACGATTTATCATGCAATTGCGATTACCATGAAAGACAAGAAAGAATACCAATCAAGCCACAGCCACAGGCCCACGAGGAAACCCGTCGATCAAAAAAATGAAGTCCTAAAAAAGCGAAAAAGTACACCAGGACGAAGCATGATCGGAAGGAAAATGAGTAAAATTAGTAAGATACGCGGGAGGAGACGGTCGGGACTCTTACTGCTGGCCCTCGTCGAAAGCCGGGGGAGGCGCGTCCTCGCAGTTGTAGTGAGCAACGAGCGTGTCGAAGCAGTAGACCGCCATTTCCCGATTAGCGGATACCATTTTCACCAGGAGAAATGGGGCTCACCACTCCGACGGCTAGGCGAAGGAAAATCAAGCCACCCCCCGCCGGCGCACAAGGATCAACCCACGTCCGAACACGGCCTCCAGAAGCGAGGACGAGAAGACAATCTCGCTCCCCCGATATCTCGGAGGACGATGGGGAAGGGAGGAGCTCCCGCTTCACGCCCGAGAGAGAGAGAGAGAGAGAGAGAGAGAGAGAGAGAGAGAAGAGCGAGAAAGGGAGAACCTTTGACGGGAAGAGGGGGGGGATGCGCTTTATTCCAGATTTTTAAAGCGTCACACATGGTGCTACATATTTCCGAAAATGTACAAAAAATATAAATAATACCCGATGTATCCTCTCTGGGCCAATGGCGGTGATGATATCCAGGAATCCTTCTCTCTCTATCCGCTGTTATCGTAGGTCGAAGAAGTTCTTGTTTCTCACGCGACCACCTAACCTCGCCGACGCAAGCCAATAATGAGGCGGTATCCTCACCTCCCGGTTAACGCGTCCAGGTGAAGAATCCTTGCGCCACGTGGACTCCCCAGAGACCACCTGCGCGGGAGGGGAATTATGTTGAGGGGTATTTTTGGTATTTTCGGGATACGGCGGGCCGTAACGGGGGTCGTAAACGGCGCCTGATTCGCCGTCTATTCGACGGCTTTGTTCCCGTCACGCTTTGGGGCCCATCACCGGTTCGAATTTCGGCCCAACCTGCCGAGCGGCCCGAACCGGAGCGGCTGTTGAACCGGGGATGACGTGGCAGATGTGGGGGGTTGGGTTTTTTCTATCTTATCTTTTTTTTCAGGAGCTCTCTTCGCCTTACTCACTCCGCCCCCTCTCCCCTTCTACTGCGACCTCCCGCCATCCACCGCCGCCACCATGGAGGCGATCCTCGCTTCCTCCACCGTGACGGCGGCGTCATCCTCGTTGTCCTCCTCCCGGCGTTGTCTCCTTGCTGGAGGAGGCTCTGGCGATCGGAGGAGCGCGGGGGGGGCGAGGTTCTCTTCCTCCTGTACCTGGACCGGCGCGACGCTCAGAGTGGGATCGTCCGTTTCGCTGGGGAGCCAGTTCACGGTGAGCCTGGCTGGAAGGAGTTCATTCTTTGGTGGAAGTTGAATAAGGACGCCATTTTTTTTTTTTGGCTTCGTGATTTTATAATTCGAGAACTTTTTGCTTCGTTTCTCCAGAGGGAGACGTGGGATTGGGTGCATTCTAAGTCCCGGAGCATCGAGAATGGGAACAAGAATGGACTCTACGTGAAGGCGGAAATGTTTGGGCAGCTGACGGGAGGCCTTGAAGCTGCCTGGAGCAAGCTTAGAGGCGTAGGTACGAGTCATCTGACCACATTACTCATGTCAGTTTTTTTATCATGGTTTATTTCTTTGATGATAATGATGCAAAGATCGAATAATTTGAGCTGACGATTTCTGTCGTATTCTTTTTATATCTGACTTGGTTTTCTTCTGTGTGGTGTGTCAGATGTTTTGACAAAAGAGAACATAGCAGAGCCCATGCGTGATATCAGGAGGGCTCTCCTAGAAGCTGATGTGAGTTATAGTTTCCTCGTCAAAAGTTTGCGACAACTTAGTCCATTCCAAATGTGTGCTGACTCTTTGATGACATTGATGCGTTCAGGTAAGTCTACCGGTCGTGCGGAGATTTGTGCAGTCTGTCAGTGACCAAGCTGTTGGTGTCGATCTCATTAAAGGGGTGAGACCCGATCAGCAATTGGTGAAGGTGGGTCAAGCGCTTAACACTCTGTACTGGAATTCTACCTCTGCAATCTGGGTTCTCCGGGATAGGTTTAATATATTGCATGGTACTAATTGATTGCATGTCTGCGTGCAAACTACGTAGGTGTTTCAGTTTTTTTGATCACTTACTTAAAATACTAGATCTGGACGTCTTTAGAATTTTCATTCTCAATACTTGTCAGGTTAAATACTTATGCCAAAGGGTACATACTTTTTGATATAGCCTTGAATGTCTACTCAGTTTCTGCTAACATCTTCTAACTCGGATGGTTTGCCCAGTTTATTTTGATCCGCGTAATAAATGTGAAAGATGTTTATAGTTTATAATTTATTTCTTAAGAGATTGAGGTCCTAATGCTGATTTTTACAAAACTGCCATTTATACAGAAGATTATGGCTGGCTACTAACTTTCTTTCCAACTGCATTTTACAGATTGTCCACGATGAACTCGTGGGACTGATGGGTGGAGACGTATCTGACCTAGTGTTCGCAAAAACTGGTCCGACGGTAATATTGTTGGCGGGGCTGCAAGGCGTTGGGAAGACCACCGTTTGTGCGAAGCTTGCATTCTACCTTAAGAAGCTGGTGGTGTCATGACCGAAGAAATTAAATCCATTATGATTTGTATTTATGTCTTATTTACCAATACTAACATGTGCAACACAGAATTCAGGGGAAGAGCTGCATGCTGGTTGCAGCGGATGTGTACAGACCTGCTGCGATTGATCAACTTAAAATTTTGGGTGAACAGGTATTTCTGAGTTTCACTTTTTGTACCTGCGTGGTTGCCTCAATCTTAGAAGTAACATCATCTTCCACGTGCTATTAGTTTCTTTTGTGATGAAATTCTGTGTTATGTTCATTAGATATGTTCAATAGTAGAATATCATTGATTTTGGCTATTCTCAAGTTTAGACAAATTTCACTACCGTTCAAGAAATTTTGTGCATTTGATGTGCATTTGTGAATCTTTAAATAGTAACTATTGTGCATTTGATGAACTGGATGTCATATGTACCTACATATATCAAAAAGGGTTATTGTGTTTTCTTTGTTAGGCATATATATCAGGGCTTTTCTGCTGATGTTCACTTGTGGTACATGACAGGTTGGTGTCCCTGTTTATGCGCCAGGAAGTGAGTTAAAGCCAGCACAGATTGCAAAACAAGGCCTTGAAGAGGCCAAAAAGACAATGACTGATGTGGTCATAGTGGATACTGCTGGAAGGCTTCAGGTTATTAAGATAACATCTGCTTCGTTCATTATTATTTATTTTTTCTGATTTTTTTTGGTTAATTCCGTTTCCACATGGATGTATGCAAAACTCTGACCTAGATCGCTTCTTATTTCTTCATTGTAAACCAATTGACGAGAAATAATCAAGAGCAGCATGGGGAAGGTTATAACCTAAATGCTAGTAATGGGGGTTTATACGCAGCATTGTGCTCATTTCAAATTGTGGAAAATAATGTCATTTCTTAATCCGCAGATATGAAAAGTTGTTTATTTGGAAGTATGCAATATGAATTATCTGGAATTTACATTCACTCATGGCGTACATCCTATGTAAATGGTTTGGTACCCTAATTTTGAGAATGCAGGATTCTTGTATAATTGTCTAAGCTACAGACAGTGTGTCCGATTGGATTTGGAACTCCCAACTAGTGAAAAACAAAATGGAAAGCTTGTTCAGGAACTAAAGTGGTCTGAATATAATGAACTCTAGAAAAGTTGATGTCGCTTTGACTGTATAAATCTTTTTTAATTTTCTTGCGCCTAGTCCCTTACTTAATCTCAACTTCTCATGCTTCATATGCATTTTGGATCGTTGTTTGTGAAGTCTCAATTACGGAACGTTGATCACTGTAACAATTTTAGATATTTTGAAACTGTGTATGCGTCCATGATTGCAACTTGATTCTAATAGTCCGCCTTTTCCGTATGTTTTCTTGTATGCTGTTTATTCCCGTCCCTAGTGCTCCTATTAACTCTAATTTTATCTCCTTTGTAGATAGACAAAGGAATGATGGACGAGTTAAAGGAAACAAAGAAGGTTCTGAACCCAACGGAAGTGTTGCTTGTTGTTGATGCAATGACAGGTCAAGAAGCTGCAGGTGATGCTTCTCTACTTGGAAATGACGGATTCTAATTTGAAATAAAATTATAGGCATTTAAGGTTACTTTTTCCTGCGAAAATAATGGATGGGATCAAGTATTTTTAGAATGTTCTCCATAAGTGTAGCAGTTATAATTTTTTTCTTATTAAACATGCTCCTGTCTTCATATTCTCCCAGCCTTGGTTACAACATTCAATCTTGAGATTGGGATTACGGGTGCCATATTAACAAAACTTGATGGTGACTCCAGAGGCGGGGCAGCTCTAAGCATTAAAGAGGTATGACTTTTCCATTTACTCGGTTGATTGGGCTTTGTATCCACTTGTTATAAACCCTTTATTAGTTGTGCTTACTGTTACAGTTCTGTTAGTTTTATTTGATGGTACAAGACTCAACATTTTATGGGTGAACATATTAGATGGAAGGACTACTATGATACCCATGTCCGTGAACTTGAATAATTATAATTATGTTTCCAATTGTTGCCTAGTTATGACATTAGGATTAAACTATTCTTCTTGCGATTTTTTCCTCTGGTTTTTTGGTATAATTATCCAAATGTGCAAAACGATTGAACAGTTAGCTTGTTGGTAATCAAGTTATGCTCATGCTTCCTCAGTAGTCAACACTTTGCGAATGTTACATGAGTTGAGGGATCACCCAATCGTTCCTAGTAATTGATGATGACATCTTGAACTTCGATGTGTATCTGATTGCCCAGGGCTTCGAGTTTTTGAAATTCATCATCAGCGAGTCCTATGAGTTTGTTGAATGTACATTGTCTTATGGGGATATTCAGGTGTCAATCTAGTGTTTTTGTTAAAACTTGTCTTTGACAAAAGTAATGCACAACCGGTGTTGTCTAGAAACAGTTGTTGAATCCTGACATTGAGCGTGTTTTATACATTCTCATCTTGGAGCGATTCGTATTTGGCATCCTGTCTCTTATATGAGTTCACTTCTGAGTTTTCTTTGGCATTTGTGAAGACGCACCTAGATAGTTAGAGATGGTGTTAAGCGCTTTTATCTCTGAAGAAAACTGGTAATGAAATTTTGGACGATCATTGAGCTTTTATTTTATCTTTAAGGCAATGTTTGATTTCACGATAGTAGACAATGTACCGACTGTTATGCAGATTCTTTGGGCTATCTACTGCCAAGAAAGTTTGCCCGGCCAAACTCTGTTTCTTAGACGAAAATCAGACCTTTCTAGGAGCTATCTATTTTATTGAATTTAGAAGACAAGGCAGTGAAGGATTATAGTACCCAATGTGAGAGTAGTGAAAATTGTGTCCTTAGCATTCTATACATGTAATAAACTTTGTGAAATTAATGTATATGAAGTGGACTTTTATTTTTCTTATTTATATTGTTTGGGAGTTGTGGACATGGTTTCTCTCAGGTGGTACTCAGAAAGAAAATTCCGGCCGCAGAAAAGTTCTTAAGACCTTAGGTAGCACTGGGACAATGCTTTTAATACACAAACCCATCCCTAACTTAAGTTATTTTTTAATACTGGCAGGTATCGGGGAAGCCAATTAAGCTTGTAGGGCGAGGAGAACGTATGGAGGATCTCGAACCATTTTACCCTGATCGCATGGCTGGACGGATTCTGGGAATGGGGGATGTTCTTACGTTTGTCGAAAAAGCCCAAGAAGTTGTAAGTGCCTGTTACTTCTGAGGTTTGTCTCGTTGTCCATAGTGTCGCACTCAAATCCTGACGATGATTATTTTCTCTACCAGATGAAGCAAGAAGAAGCTGAAGATCTGCAAAAGAAGATCATGAGTGCGAAATTTGACTTCAATGACTTCTTGAAGCAGACCCGCGCAGTTGCACAAATGGGTTCTATGAGCCGCGTAATTGGAATGATTCCTGGCATGGGAAAGGTGATATTCCTGTCCTCCTTGTTTCTCCCTTCTTTTTAGCCGAACCCTCAATCTGTCCATTTAGCCATATGGCAATCAATTATATATTGACAAAGATATTTCCTTTTCCTTGTTCACGTTATTGATAGGTATCTCCATCTCAAATTCGTGAGGCAGAGAGGAACTTAAAAGAGATGGAAGTAATGATTAACGCAATGACTCCAGGTTTGTTCTTCATTCCCTATTT
Organism: Spirodela polyrhiza; assembly: GCA_024713555.1. Taxonomy (NCBI): domain Eukaryota; kingdom Viridiplantae; phylum Streptophyta; class Magnoliopsida; order Alismatales; family Araceae; genus Spirodela; species Spirodela polyrhiza. The sequence continues at coordinate 393,430 of CM046530.1, forward strand.
CTGTGGAAGACTTCATATTCCAATAAACTTCCAAGCAGTCTCCCCTGACCAGTCATTGCGTCTTCTGTTCGGAAAATGATTACTTAAATTTCCTAGCTTTCCTAACTTTTTAAATTTTTTGTTTCAAAGCATCATATCTCATCCTCTGGCAGTAAAAACAAAACGACACAACATCTGCATTTGAATTTATTGACAATCAGTAAATTCAATCATTTTCTATTGTTCATTAACCCAAGGACCCAGTAGCCTTTTAAAATTATGGACACTAACTAATCTCATTGGTAGAGCCTTTCAAAATATCTTAAGTTCTGTTGAGGCCCGTTCATTATAGTCAAATGTGCCTGTTGGGTGAGCGTAAAGCACAAGAGGCATTAAAGTCGCAAGTCCAGCCTCCCAGATGTATCATTTCAAACGAATGCAATAGGACTTGGAATCAGGAAGAACAAAGAGTTGATCCAGCAAGACAGCAGAGCTCCGATGGAAACCCTAACAGTGTTCGAGAGGTTTCCTGGCCTCTCCACAAGTCTCTTTTCTCCCCTCTCTTGCTAGATCCATCCCTTCTTTTATAGCCATAGCTCCTCATTTCTGAGAATTGGACGATATTGTCCCTCAGCCACTACTCCTGAGGGGTTCTCTGGACTTCCTTCTCCGCACACACGTAAATAGAGGAGTTGTGTCACATGAATTCAGGAGGAGATTATAAAAATAAATTACATCGCCATGCTCTTTGAGTTTCCAAATCTGAATGCATGAAGACTCTCATACCCATAGTTGTCACTGGAAGATCAGGCGGGCTGTGGTAAATCTAATGTTCTCTCCCCTTAATAGTATCATCTTAAAGGCATCCGACTAAACGTCACTTGTGATCATTGAATGCCATTTATTTATTTCTCATCCTCAACTGAAAGTTTTATGCTTCTCACTTTGTCGTTTCTTAATCAAAGAGGAAAGAGAAAAGCCGGAATTGTTAGCAGAATCACCTGCCAGGCGAAAGAGAGTCGCCACGGAATCAGGGAAACCCGAGAAGCAGGTATATAAAAATGGAAGCAATTGTTATTTCTGTAAACAAGTTTCATAGATAATAATGGCAGATATGTGGGTGCTGGCCTCATTTGAACTAGCTAGCACTTCTGCTCTTTTTCCAACTCATCTTGTGGTTCTTCATCATTGCTCCCGCTGGTTTTTTCTGCTGATCCTCTTTGAGGGGAAGACAACTAACCACATATAAGTTTCCCCTGCATTGACTGTACCAGGTGGCCCAACTCGTTGCCCAACTTTTTCAGATGCGTGTCCGAATGAAAAATTTAATGGGAGCCATGGAAGGCGGCTCCATCCCCGCATTAAGCAATCTAGAGGAGGCCCTTAAGTCAGAGCAAAAGGTCGGCTTTACTCTCTCGCTTGCAGTAAATCATGCCTGTTTTTTATATATGCGGCTGGAATTTTTTTCCTCATAAAGTATGTTTATCTGTGCTTATAGAATTTATGTTAGTATTGGAGAGGCAAATGAAGTTATTTACCATTAATTATCAACATTCAGACCATGCTAAGCCCAAGATTAATTACCCTTACTCTGCTTCGGGCATCTACCTAGAGGACAATCTTGCAACAGTACCTCCACTGCTACTCTTTAGTTGAATCCACTGTTCATCATCGTCTGAGACAGCTCGTTCTGATCTGGGTCGGCCAGTCTGAATGGCGATTGATGATAACCAACCCAGTTTCTGGGGCGGACCCTCATCCGATTTGAAAGAGGAGAGGAAAGAAAGAAGCCCATAGCTTCTCCAATCTCACTGAGAATATGTTTTCCTGGTTTCTAGCTGGGCTGGGTCCATATAATAAGATTTTCAGATTATATCAGGAAAATAGTTGACCTTCAATTGCACCATGGCCATGATCCCTTGACCCTTGAATTCCGTTGAATATGAGCATCCTGTTTATGTGATCTCTATCATCTTCATCTCCATCAGGCGCCCCCCGGCACTGCAAGGAGGAGGAGGAGATCAGACTCTCGGAAACAGTTTGCAGATTCGGCAGCTTCAAGGCCGAGTCCTCGCGGCTTTGGGGCCAAGAACTGAGACCCCCAGGATTCACCTATGAGGCCTCAGACAAACCGGGCAAGCTCCGGTTGCCCTCAGTGAGCTACTCTCTCTCTCTCTCTCTCTCTCTCTCTCTCTCTCTCTCTCTCCCTTTCTCTTCACGAAGGTCAGCTTAGACCAACTCGATCATTTGAAGACTCTTCTTGATTATCCTGTCACTTTTTTGAAATCTCATTCGTTATTGTTATTTTACCCATCGGATGATTAAACCCTATGCAACCCATGCAAGAAGAGGCACGGGGAGAGAGAGAGAGAGAGAGGATACGCGGTTGCACGAGGAGGGCCGTCTCTGTTCTTCTGATTCACCAAGCCATATCCATTATTTTTTTCAAAAAAAAAGTCGTCACATTCGGGGTGCCCGGTCAACTGCCTGCAAATCTATCCATCCATCCATCCCTCGTGCGCATGTAATCCGCAGAGATGAGAGGAAGTCAACGGGCTCGAAAGTTCGGAACGCAGTGGGTGTTGCCCTGCAATTTCCCCGTCTGTGTTCATCCATACCTTATTCCCCTCTTTTGCTGTGATTGATCGATCAGGCTGTTGTGGGCGTCGTCAATTGAAATTTGCTGGAGCAGGAGGAAAGCCAGTGAGAGAGAGAGAGAGTTGGCAGAGGCCTCCATTTCTTCATTTTTCTCAACTTTTTAAGACCCAAGTTTGTGATTTTGACACATTCATTGGGATCATGCACGTAGATAAATAAATCAGAGATTTTCCATGCCTTCGTTTTCCTTTGCTGCGGGTCAACGACGGGCCTTCTGAAAGATCCGGTCTTGGGGGACCGATGATCATCATCCATGCTAATCCTAACAAAAATCACGGGCAAGAATCAGACGATCTCAGGATCAAGAGCCCCGCAAGGACCGGCCTTGCCCTGTTCTTCCTGTATTATTATTCAGCACCAAGGAAGCCACAGGCTGAGTTCGATGCTCATCCGAGCAGCCTTCACATAATCTAATTCCGGGAACTGCGTGAAAAAGGGGGGCCAACAACGCCCGGATGAGTTCACAGAGTAAAAACAGGTCGAATGCTTCCACAAAAGGAAAAGTCAAACGCTAGTCGTGGGCCTCCTCCGTTTTCTTGTCCCTGGTGCTGAGGTACCAGCCGAGGCCCGCAAGTGCAGTGACTGTGCCGGCCAGCACGGCGTAGTTCCTGTTCTTGTCGGTGGAGACGCCCCCGGAGGTGGAGGATCCTGCTGGGCCGCTTGGAGCAGTGGCTGCCGGCGTCGCTGTGTCTGATGATGCGGCCTGAGCTTCTGGCTTGACACCCTGCATCCATCATTAGGAACCTGCTGATTATCCGGTGATTCTGTGCAGGATGGTGAAGATGCGACGAGACCAAGTTGGGATTTATATGATGCGAGAGGAAGCTCTTCAAGGGTAAGAAAAATTTTCTCATGAACAGTGGGTTTGTTCGAGCAATCATCCATGAGGAGCTCTGCCCTCGTTTTTTTCCCATTCTCGGTGATTATATGACCACTTGAGAACGTGTGTATGATAACTTGACAATTCAATGGCGGATGCAGAGGAAAGTATCAGAAAGCTTCGTATGGCCACACCTTCCGAGCGGCCTTCTCCAACTTCTCTTGCTCGAGTTTCTGCAACAGCATGAAGCAAGTTCGTGTCAACAGCATGAACAGAGACCGGACCTGGTGCGGAGTTGAAAATCGTTGCTCCCCCCGGAATTTACAAGAGAAGTGATGGACATCAGAGAAAAAGTGATGGCCATCAGCCAAATCAGCCTGATTTCCTTGCACTTCATGGTGGACCCAGTGGGCATCTGGCCACCATGAATTTTGGAGCAGAAATGGGGATTTGATAGCATAAGCAATAAAGAAGGCAAGATATATTATCATTTCCAATGCTACGTGACAAGAGTGATCAGCCAATGTAATGGCATGTAATCAATCTAAAAGTTATAAATTGATGAAGGAGCGCCTGGATGTCTTACAGAATAATATAAAAGGAAAAGAATATCCACTCAGCATATCCATACGGAAATTAAACAAAAAAAAGTAAATTTCGGGCACCATCTGAACCCACTCAGAATATTCTGTAATGTAAAAAGAAAAAAAAAGGCCCATTGACTTGAGACCTAGTTGCCAAATCATCAACATGATTATTTCCTGTCTGTCATCTTTCCACACGAGTTAAAAGATCATAATGAGGCCGCTAATAACTTGAACCTCCTCAACGCGTGCACAAGATATGCTATTGGTTGAGGAGAAGCTGGAGAATGTCCTTTAGAGTGTAACACTCATACGGTCAGTGATAAAAGGTTTGGTTACTGATAACTTCCTTTTTTATCTTAGCCAAATCAACTGCAATTATAGCTGCTGCACATGATTTTATCCTTCACGAAAGGCAAGATTATCAGCTGGTTTTCAATTCTTAAATAATATGGCCGAAGCACTCATTTTCTCCACGTACTAAAATTTTGTAGCTTCGTAGGTACATATTGCGGCCAAGGTCTTAAGACACCAACACGCTACAACACATAAAACCATGGTGGCTCATCCAAGATACCATAACACCACGGCGAATACTACTGCCTTGTAAAAATGATATGAACAATGATGCAAGATAAGAAATCAATGCTCATCGAAGTTAGCATTTAAACAAGACAACCTTGTTTTTAACAGAAGGATAAAATAATAGGTTCCATGTACAAAGAGGACAAGGGAAGGGGCTCTGTGTTCATCAGAAAAGCGTGTACAAAATATGGCTTGGTATACGACAATACGTTAAATAGCTTGATCGATTCAACAAAGAATGCTTAATAAGAATTTGGAGTGAATAAATATCTGCCCAAAAAATTACGGAATAGTAGAACAGAAGCCGAAATTCACCCAGATAAAAAAATGATCGGCATTCAGTATATGTTGCTCGGGTGCTCAAAGACCTCAAGCATTACTGAAAGAATAATAGCTCACATATGTAGTCCACGCCTACGTGATAAATCACTCATGAACAAAAGGCAATAGAAAAAACACCGAGCTCCTCATATGAATCTATAATCCAAAAGGGGACAAAGTACATGATCCTAGACTTGAGACGGCACAAAGCGCTCCCACCATTCAGACTCCACTAATGTGAAACGCCGGGAAACTATTAAATTGGCCACAAAATCAGCGCAGCGAGGGTTTGTAAACAACGCACGTCGAAAACGAACCTAATGCCGGCATTAAAATCCACACATGAAAGCGCAGATAAAGAGAATCCATCGTGATGCCGAAGAAGAATCGAACCTAATACGAATGCCTCAAGAAGATGGCGGAAAGGCGCAAAACAGAATGTACCAAGGTGAGGAACCAGAACCTTGATGTAGACATTCTCCGCAGCCTTCTCCTCCTCACTCAGGATCCTCCCCCCGCTAGAGAACCGTCGGCTGATGAACCGGCTAGCCGCCCTCATCGCCGCCATGGCTCCTCACTCCGGCCACTGCCGCCAACCCCTCGAACAAGAGAGAGAAAGTCTCCGAAGGGGAGAGAGAGAGAGAGAATTAAGCCTGAAGAGCGGAAGCCCTCTAGATCCTCATGTTTTACCATAATACCCTAAATACCCTCCATCCATCATAAATACCCTCCATCGGGCTCATAGAGATCAGTGGGTCCAATGATTGGACGGTTGTGATTACATAAAATCGATGAAAAAAAATTATGGATTGTAGAGGGAGCATAGCCGCTTGATCTCGATCAAAGGGTCAGAGATCAGGATTCCAACTGGGCTGATAGTCTCAAGTTGGGCCGGGCTTTGGCGCCTTACAGCCGTCAGATTGGGTCCCGAGCTGTCTTCATCTGACGGTGCGTATCATTCGGCTTCTGTTCGTGGGAACTGAGAAAAACCCTAACGGCCGCCCCTTTTATTCCCATCCATCTGCGTCGTGAAGCCAGATCTCTATCTCGCGCCGCTGCTGCTGCCGCCGCCGCCGCCGGCTCGTCGGAGAAGGATACTGATTCGAGGGAGGAAGAGCCCCTGCATTGCCTGACATGGTAAGTCATTTTCTGTGCCATCGTAGAGCGCCGATTGCCATGCTTGAGGACGTTCTCAGGTGTTTGATGATCGTCTTTTGGTCTCTGCAGGCGCCGAAGAAGGACAAGGCTCCTCCCCCGTCGTCGAAGCCCGCCAAGTCCGGCGGAGGCGGCAAGCAGAAGAAGAAGGTCCTGATATTTTATCTCAAGTGATTCTTGTCTCGTAATCGGCTATTGGCGTTTTTGCGCCGCCCTGTTCTCAATCTGTGGACCTTTCACGGGTGCAGAAGTGGAGCAAGGGGAAGCAGAAGGAGAAGGTGAACAACGCCGTGCTGTTCGATCAGGCAACCTACGACAAGATGCTCACGGAAGTCCCCAAGTTCAAGCAGATCACCCCGTCCGTGCTGTCGGAGAGACTGAGGGTACGATTTCTGGCACTCGTTCACCCTGCTCATCTGCCACTTCTGAATCCCTTTTTCCCTTTCATGTTCCGCAATTGTTCATCGGTAAACGGTGAGGATGACGCCGGAATCCTGTCCCAGAGTCCGCATCGTTTACGTCTCGTATGCTTGCTTTCCCGTGGGATAGAATGGATTGATGGCTATATTACCTGATCTGAGGGCTCACATCTGGTTGTGCATTGACTATCTCGTTTTCGTCCGAAGCATCTCGTTAAAAATGTCAACTCTTCGAACAAGCATTGGCCCTATCCAGCTGCCATGGAAAACTAGTTGAGATCCATGCCTTCGTATTATCATTCTACTTTGGTGCTGGTCGCAGTTCTTAATCTTTTAAATGACTACCATCTATGATTTTCTGCACTCCAGATTCTAGTAGAGCACTAATTGTGTTGAAAATAATAATTTTTATATACGCTTTTACATATATATACATACATACAAAAATTTAGTGGAGGAGCAGATGTTCTTAGTTTCACAGGCGCATGCAGAATATCAGAAATAATTTAGAAAAAAAATGCACAGACTTCATGGATGTATGTCCAGCGGCTGATTAGCTGAGAAGATAGCTGTTGATATAACCTTAGGAAACATTCATGATCCTGGCATGAAAGCATTTTGATAGTTTTCTTGATACCTACCCGGTGATTCGGTTTCTTGTGGCATGATTTTCTGTCGTTGACTTTTACCTATTCTCCTAGTTCTACTCGGGCAGTATCGGGCGTTGCTCTTGACCCACAGACACGAATGATGTCCACGGCTTCGTTTGACTTTCTGACCGGCATCTGTTCTTCCGGATTGGTGTTTCAGATCAGTGGGTCGCTGGCGCGGAGGGCCATCAAGGATTTGATGGCGAGGGGGTCGATCAGGATGGTGGCCGCCCACGCCTCGCAGCAGATCTACACCAGAGCCACGAACACCTAGGTAGGGGTTTGGGGAGGCCCTTCTTCAGTTCAGTCCGCCGCCTTAGCTCTCGTTCCACCTTCCTAGCTACAATGGAGTTGACTTTGTGTTCAGCGAAGACCTAATTTCTCTCTCCTATTTCGCAAGACACTGTGTTCTTGATGTTCATGAAATTTTGAGTATCTCGTCCCTTGAAGCCCGCGAGGGAAGTTGCCGGCGATATTATCGAAAAAATAGCGGGATTCACTGGGCGTTCTTCTCATGCGAAGTCAGCCCTGGTTGAGGAGAAGATCTCGTCTAATGAATGTGACGTCATAATTAGGAGTTGACTTTAGTAGAACGGACGTGTCATGGGTTTTTTTTCTCGATTTTATATTCTTTAATTACATGTAAAAAAGTATTTTCGACAGTCAGGCCGTATGTATGAGAATACAATTATCACCTATATGTTCTCAGAAGAAATAATTGATAGATAATTAATTATGGTCAATAACCCGGAGGCTGTCGCAGGCCCGATGACGTCATAAAACAGCCTTTAATGGCGTACGATGCAGCTCCATGGAGCGGCCCATTTGAAGGCGGTATGGGCCCAATGGGCCGTCTGAGCTGGGGCCTCTCTTGACGGGGCCGATGTCGATCCGACGGCTGACGTAGCAGAGTGGCGACTGTATAAAGACCTCCAGGCGGCCCTAGCAGCTGCGGTAGACGAGAACGGTCGGAGCTAATGAGAGAGGCCTCTTCTCTTCCCTCTCCGGAAACCTGGTGGCGCAGATCAAAGCTTCTTCTCTCTGAAGACCTCTTCTTCTCCCCCGCCCGAGGCAGAGCTCTCGCTCTCGCTCGGCCCGTCCGTAGCCCGTGATCATCTGGGGCGCCCTCCCTGTGTGGAGACAGTGGCTCTGGGGGCTCCCCTCGGCCGACACCGTGCGATCAGGTATGGTGTTTTTCATATTTGCTCTGTGCGGCCGTCGGGTCTTGATGCGGGATGTTGTGCTGAGCCGGGCGTCTTCGTCTGGATGTTTGGGTAGATCTAGGGTTTGGCCTGCCCGCTGTGCTGCTTCTCTGGCTGCCGAGGGAAGTGCGAGGTTTCCGCCGGATTTAGGGTTATCCGGATTTTGGACGCTGGACTCGCGGTTGCGAACGAGGTTTGGATAGGTCGGATTCTGATTCCGAAGTCTGGTTCTGGATTGAGCTTGAGGGATGGGAACTTGGACGGGGCAGGTCAACAATGGACCTGGGGCTCCCAGGAGATGTATGCTGGCAGGCTGAGGACAGCTTGACCAACGTATACGATTTTCAGCCGTCAGAGCAATCTCTTCTGCTTATCTAGAGGGGGAAGGCCGTCTCTTTCTGTGGGTTCCTATTTTACGGTGTATATTTATTTCTGAAGGGTGTTTGTAAATACAAATGCCAATCGAATTTTTTTCCGTTTATTTTTTCTTTTTCCATGGTGGAAGTCCCGATGGATAGGCCTTCTATTGTATTGTCATCTTTACATTAAATTGATCATGTATTATTTATTGGTAACTTTTCGTGATGTTGTTCATTGAACACTCTGTTGGTATTATCCAAGTTGTGGAAATTTTTCCATGTCGGGGTAGCAAACTTGAGTTCCAATTAATTTTTTCTTCTTCCTTGAGGTTCTGTTTTATCTTTGATTGGCCTGCCTTTCTGCCCAGAATAGTAGAGAATTATAACCATATAAAAACATTCACGAAATCATGAATTTAAACCTTTGAGTTCTTAACGACTCTGGCATTCACTTGTCTCTGTAGACATTTTTTGATTTGGAAAAAGAGAATAAATTCTTTTCACGCATTCTTGTCTTTGCGTGAGTGTTGACATTAAAAATGCGCCCGCTATATGTAGCCGGTGTAGCTGTATCTACAGTCAGTAACATTTCCTAGTTGAATGTTCCTATTGAAGTCTGTCTCATAATTGAACCGGATTGATGTTTTGTTTTGAGCCTTCATGATCGTAAAGGATTACATCAGAAACTTAGCAGGAAGGCAGTAACTCAATATTTAGACATAATGTTTTGTATCTATTCGTTTGTTTTTTTCTTGAGACGTGTAGCATTATTGTTGATTTGGAGGAGTTGTTTCGGACGATACCAATTGAAAAGGTGGACAAGTGCTCGGAATTGATTGTCAATTGATATTGGTGTAATTGTGTCTGTTTCTGTAACCATTACAGGATAGCTTACCCAAACAGCGTGCTAGAATCTTGTGAAAGATCGACAAGGGCTTTCTGGGGTAACATCGGTGTGGTCTGCAAGAAATGGATCCTGGGCGCTATATCCAACAAGGATGGGATAACAACAGCGTAATTGCAGTTTTTTCTTTAATCACTTATCCGAGATGAAATGAAGAATATTATGGCTCATGTGATTGTCCTCCACGTTTAGTGGCTTCTCATCCTAAATGAACAATCAAGAAAAGCAGTTTGCCATTTTGGATATGGACTGGATACCATAAGTACACGCTACCATAAGTATTAGTTCCTGACTTGGCTTATTCTGTTGCATCCACAGGCTCTTGAGGGGTACAGTGTAATACATGAGCCAGACTTCAGGTGAGTTCATATGTACATCTCTGTAGTTTTTTCTTTTACGATTTTGTATGTTCTTGGTACCATGTTCCCAGTAATATGTATTCTGCTAATACTCATTGAGTTTTCTGAGCAACGCGTTCAAAATTGCTACGTTTTTTAATGAACTTCACGTACTTTGAAACTAATGGTAATGGTTTTGTTAGTTATGAATCATGATTTTGAATTATGTACCCTTTTTCTCATTTGATGTGTTTCATTGTACTCTGGTTTTTTTCTGCTGTGTCCTGATAGAGTTGACGGATCATACAGCGGTAGAAGGCTTTTAGATGAAGGATTTTCTAGAGACCCTGTTTATCCAAGGAGTGGATATAATCGAGACATACTCAACAGAGATCCCTACCCAGCCCCACCTCATGTCCCTGAACTCTGGCACCAAGAAAGGAGAAACCTTGAGGAAGACTATGGAGCAATCAGGGATTCTAGAAGACATGCCGATTCATACCATGAAATTGATTCATTCCGTGACGGTGAAAGATATCATGATGTTGATAGGTTCCCTGAGGCTGATAAATTTCACACTGGCTACCGGAGTGGAGATGGTTATCATGATTTGGACAACTATAATGATTATGCATTTGATCGGTCATCCAGGCTTGGTGGGCGAGGACATGATGAATTTTCCAATGACGAATATGAGCACTTAAATCGTGTGCCACATCAGAGCAGAGAGAACAGTCGTGATAGAGAGTCTGAATTCAGTCGGTATAATTATGACTCTGACTACGATAGGGGCAAAAGAGATAATAACTGGCGAAGGCGTGATACACGCGAACGTGATAGTAGGGACAGTCGTGAGAGAGAACCGAGTCCACGTAGGAGGCGTGAACGCTCTAGATCCAGAGGACATGATGATAGATCTCGATCTAGATCTCCTCGTGGTCGAAGTCATAGTAGAAGTCATAGAGAAGATAGTTTTGATGACACTCGTTATGCTAGGAGTGACAGGAAAAGAGAACGAGATCGTGATGACAGGAGGCATAATGATTCACCATCAGTGGTATGTCTTAAGTTTCCGTTCATTATATGTATTTGATTTTGTGAATATCATGTATTTTAACCATTGGATTAATTTCTACCTACAGGCTCCATCTGCAACAGTTGTTGTTAAGGGGTTGTCTCAAAAGACAACTGAAGAAGACCTGTATCAGATACTAGTATGGATCATAAACCTTTTACCTTTTCTGGATTGTGTTTCTGCTTATTTTGAGACATCTTCTTATGTATATTCCCCATTTTTCAGACCGAGTGGGGGCCACTTCGTCATGTTCGCATTATTAAGGAGCGAAATTCTGGGGTATCTCGAGGGTTTGCTTTTATTGATTTCCCATCTGTGGTATTCATCTGGCTTGCAACTTGCTCTTAATTTCTCTTCCATCTTTTATTTTTTTTCACTGACCAAGTGATACGTTTACTGTCGCTCAGGAAGCTGCTCAGAGCATGATGGATGGCATCAGGAATGATGGTCTTGTTGTTGACGGAAGGAAGCTTTTCTTTGAATATAGGTAATAGCAGTTCTTGTGACCCCTTTCTGATTACTACCACATTTTGGTTGAGCTGCGTTAATGTTTATGATGAAGAATACAAAAAATACCACATCCCTACGTTATAGAGTCCTGGTTATAAAGAACTTGTGTAGGATAATATGGCCCACTTTATTGAGAATCTTGTGACCAGTTTGAACTTTGCCTTGTAAAACTTCACAATATTTATAAATTACAGTCATCAGGACCTTGCTTGCCATTGTAGTTTTTGAGTTCTACTGTGAGCGGCTACTTTATGTTAGAAGGCTGAGGTTGCTTCTTAGTTCTTTCAAGGTTTTTTCGGATTTTTTTTTTCTTGCTTCTTGTCCCACTTAAAATGTTTGTTCTTGTTTCATTGGAAGAAAACGCCGTCATCTGCAGGATTATCCTAGAAAATGCGTCTAATTTCAATTTTTTAGATTTATTGTGATATTTTCCATGAAATGCAGTAGCAAACCGACTGGAACAGCTGGCCCCCCCTTTGAGAATTCTGCAAAATCTGGCCATGGAAACAGCAGGGGTTGTGTGCCATCTGACTGGATGTGCACGATTTGTGGTTGCATCAATTTTGCACGCCGGACATCCTGTTTTCAGGTTTGATTCTATGTTATTGATGACTTTTGCCACTGTCGAACTTACCTTTCTTCCTTGATATTGATGTTATAAGAAGCATCAAGAGTGTCGATCTTGTATCACTGCAATGGCTTAGTGAATAAATTGTCATGCAGTTCACTAATAGGATGCAATTTTAAGAAGTTAGTTCATTTGAAATTGATGGTTCCAAGGAAAGAAAAACTTTTATTTTGCACTAATAACACATGTATTTCACGTAATAGTAACATAATATAGTGTCGTTAACCCTGCTTCTAAAGAGCTGTGACTATTATGTAGAAGTATGGGGGGCATGCGGTAGCTTGTAAATGTCATCTTGGTGTGGATTTCATTGACCAACGATTGCTCATCAAGATTTTTGCTCCCATGCTAACCAGTGTAACGAAGCCCGTACGGATGATGCACCTCCTGCTGATGTCTCTTCATCCAATCTAACCCCGATTGGAAAGAAGGGAGAAGCTGGTATGTTCTACTTGTTGGAAGCTTGTAATCGCATATTTCCTTGGCTGACTTTACATTTAAAATAGTGTTACAAAATTAACCTCGTGTCTTTTCAGGCCCCATTAATGTGTTGGTTGTCCGCGGATTAGATGAAAATGCTGATGAAGAAATGCTTCGCTACGAATTCTCCAAGCATGCTCCGATCAAAGTAAGGAAATTTAACTGGGATCGCGGTTTTTTTATATACTTAAATTTAAATGGGATCAAAGTAAGGAAAATTTTTTATGTACTGTGCAGGATCTCCGTTTAGTCCGGGACAAGTTCACACATGTATCTAGGGGATTTGCATTTGTACACTTCCATTCCGTAAGTACTAGACTTCTATTTTCTATATTTCCCGAGTTCTTCCGCTGATATCTTTTATGTTAATAGTGGTGTTATTCTGTGTTTATTTTGTTAGGTCGGCGATGCAACGAAGGCTTTGGAAGCAACAAATGGGACAACACTGGAAAGAAATGGCCAGATACTGCGTGTTGCTTACGCAAAAAGCATTCATGGACCTGGTTCTGGTGCATCTGGGGCTCCACATTCGAGTAGCCTTGCTGCTGCGGCAATTGAAGCCGCAGCATTTTCTCAACAGGTGCTATTCATTTGCTTTCATATTTTTTTCCTTTATTGACTTTTTTGGACCCTTTTAAGGGTGGAGTTTTAGATTATTCCATAGTGCGGTAGAGTGAAGTGAAAACTAGACCGCAAGTATCTCTATTTGAAGAGACATGAATTCCAGTCATCTTTGACAAGGATGAAAATACGTCTATACCTTTTTTTGAATTTACATCCATCCCATTTGAAGGTGTGTTTTCAATTTTTTAATCAGTTGATGGCCAGCATTTCTATCTGTGATATTATTAAGTGTTTATATCTCATCGTTTCAGTTCAGGGAGGGAAGGGGAGAGAATTTTTTCTTCTAATGGGATGGGCATAATTTTCCTTTTTTTGGGTGTATGCCTGTGTACCTTCTCTCCCATGTATTTATTTGTCTACATGTACAATATGTAAATCATTGAAAAAAGAATGGCGCATCTGGTACTTACTCCATCCGCCATATTTCAGTATGATGCCATTGGGTGGGCACCGAAGGAATACAATCCAGATGAAAAACAACCCACTGCTGGGACTCAGCAAAATGGAACTGCTGGGTCCAGAACGCTGGGTCTGCTCCACAATCTGGTTTTGTATGGGACGAAACGACTGGCTATTATTATGATGCTTCTTCTGGCTTTTATTATGATGGAAACACAGGTTAGTGTCTTACTGTTTTTTATTTTGTCAATATATATGAGCCTTTATTTGCACTTTGTAGTATTGTGATAATTTTAGTTTATAATTCACTTCCCCCGATCCTTTGATTCTTGAACTTGTGATTTCCATGATCACTGTGGATTAGGGAAAAAAAATGTTTCCAACTTTATGTCGGCCTGGCATCAAACCCTTACCTTCTCAATTGCCTTTATTTGCACTTTGTAGTATTGTGATAATTTTAGTTTATAATTCGCTTCCCCCGATCCTTTGATTCTTGAACTTGTGATTTCCATGATCACTGTGGATTAGGGAAAAAAAATGTTTCCAACTTTATGTCGGCCTGGCATCAAACCCTTACCTTCTCAATTGTGTTTGGTTCACGAGAAATCGAGTCCACCGTTAATCAAGTAGAAACATAGAATTTTATTCAAGGATGATCCCAAATACAAAATTAAAGAAGTGGAGAACAGAGAAACCATGTATATAAAATCAGAGGTATAGAGTTAATGAAGAATGGTTTGGAATTACGGAATTTTTGTGCTATTTCCTCACTCTAAATAGTAATGCTCGATTTGAGGGTGATCATCTTTTGTAAAAAGAAAGTTTCTACTATTACAGCCGAGCCATATTATTTAGATACTACCTCATTGGTTCACGCAGGTCTCTACTATGATGGAAACAATGGAACTTGGTACTCCTACGATCATAAATCTCAACAATATGTTCCCTGCACCGATCAAAATGAGAGCAAGGCTGCCACTGAAAATGCAAAGACATCCGATGGCTCCAATTCAAGAAAGGTTGTAATATCAGCTCCTGCTGCTACAATATCCTCCAGTGAGAAAGCCTCTCTGCCTGATGCTGTCCAGGCTGCTGCGGCAGCAGCATTGGCCGCTGAAAAGAAAGAAAAGGAGAAGCTCAAGGAGATTAAATTGGCTTCAAAAGGCATTATCATGGCAAACAAGAAGAAGATGAATAATGTCCTGATGATGTGGAAGCAGAGAAATCACGAGGGTCAGGCTGCTCGCATCATTGTCGATGACAGTGAACCATCTGGCATAGATGATAGGCAACCTGCCTCGGCTAGGAACAAGCCCAAAGCCGACGTGGCATCTGCCGGCTTTGGTAATTATAGTAGCACGCCGGTGGCTGGCACCATTCCGAAGGCTCCTTTGGATACCCCCCAGGTCAAACCTGTTCCAGTTAGCAACAGCTCCGGAGGCACATTAATGGGTGTGATCCGAGGTTCTGGAAGGGGTGTGGTGAAATCGGATACAGTCTATTCAGGACAGGAAGGCATCGGCAGCGGCGGCGGCGGCGGCGGCAGCGCTTCTACTTCTGCCCCTCCATCCAGTCTTAAAAGTCCTGCAGAATCATCTTCCGGAAACTCTGTGAGACCTTCGGCTGCCGCGACCTTTAGAACAGATGCATCGGCTCTTGGCTCCTACGCACCTCCGGCGCCTTCGGCGGGTGGGAAGCGGAGGTTTTCTGAAATGCCGGCGCAGGCTGCACCCTACAGGGACCGTGCAGCCGAGAGACGAAGCTTATACGGGTCATCATCCTCTTCCGTTGGAGACGACTCTTCCCATGTTGGCGGCGGAGGGGATCCAAGTAAGCACGAGCGACTGGTCTAGTTTTCACTCACCCTTGGAATTTTTTTTTCCCACTTAATCATTTTATCGCTGCTGCATCATACTTCATCATTGATTCTTCAGCATCTGTCAGTTGAATAATTATCATCCGAAAACTTTTGCGGGCTCAATTATTTCCTTTGAAAAGTATTTTCTTTTATGAGGCAGAAAACTGGGTCGGGTCGGGTTTCTGGTTAGCTGAATGATCGTCGTCTGAAATTTCTTTTTGGGCTCATTTGTTTCTTTAAAAATTTTGTTGAATGAGGAAGAAATCTGGGCATGGCTGTGGATCTGCTTTCCTGTAGGCGTGTACGGAAAATAGCCGTTGCATTACTTCGAGACAGCCACATTTTCAGGCCGTTGATTGATTCCGTCCCATCTGAGGTTCATTAACATCCGAGAAATGCCTTTGTTTGTCAAGATCGTGAGTTTCCTTATCGGAAGGGCTCTTCGTCAGACCTCGGAACGATGCCTTTCCCTCCGGGAGTTGGGCGGGGCACCGTTGACTCTGCCAGCGAGGCTCCGAGTTATGAGGTCATAACAGCCGATCGTGCTATCGACGAGAGCAACGTCGGCAACCGGATGCTCCGCAACATGGGATGGCAAGAAGGACTGGTACCTCTCTCTCTCTCTCTCTCTCTCTCTCTCTCTCTCTTCTTTTTTTCCTTTGTTCATCCATATTGGTGCCTTGCTCTTATTGCATTGGTCAGGGTCTCTTGAATAGATTTACAGGATTAATCCCAGTAAAAATTTCCATTTTCTTCTTGTTTATTCATAGAAAGCCGTGGAACTCGCAGAACCTTTCACAATTCATGTGGGTTCATGCGATTCCCAGATTCTTCGTATCAGATATAGTTAGCTGTACAGCTGCCATGCTCCTAGAACACCTAGAACAAACTATTAGTCAACGCCCTGATCGGAACAGCATCTTCACCCTCAGATTTCTCATCTGTGAAAAAAGTCCACGCCGGATTTCTCATCTCGGTCTGACTTCAAGCTCCGGGTGGTGTCTTATTCTTCTTCTTCTTCTTCTTCTTCCTTGTTGGGCTCCCCGCCCTCTGTTCTGTTCTCCCAGGGGCTCGGCAAGGATGGGAGCGGCATCATAGAGCCGGTCCAGGCGCAGACGATGGACGTCAGAGCGGGCCTCGGGACCCAGCAGAAGAAGCCGGTCAACCCCCAGCTGGAAGTCCACCCCGGCGACAGCTACCGCACCCTCATCCAGAAGAAGGCCATCGCCAGGTTCAGGGAGATGTCCTGACCGCCCCACGTCAACCGGCGGCGCCGCCTGTAAAATTCCAAGCTCCGTACTCCGTTGGTGGTACTCAATGAAATCTCCCATTTTCCTCCCGCAAGATCTTTGATCAAAAGGGTCATAATTGGTGTATATATATATATATATATCTAGAGAGAGAAAGAGAGAGAGAGAGAGAGAGGGATCAAGTGGGGTTGACTGCCTTGTGGCGAAAGTCTTCCCCGGCGATGAAGGAGCGGACGAGGCCACCTCCCTGAATGGAGCTGCGACCGGGTTCCTTCGTCGTCATCGTCTTCCTCAGGGTCTGCGCCTCTTCCCACCTGCCGGCGGCGGCGTAGAGGTTGGCAAGAAGAACGCGGTATCCTGCCTCCTCGGGCTTCAGCTCCATCGCCTTCTTCGCCGCCGCCTCGCCGAGCTCCACTCGCCGGTGGATCTTGCAGGCTCCGAGCAGAGCCCCCCACACTGCGTCGTCCGGCTCCATGGGCATCCCCATGATGAGCTCATACGCCTCCTCCACCCTCCCTGCGCGGGCCAGAAGGTCCACCACGGCGGCGTAGTGCTTCGTCTCCGGCAGAAGGTCGAAGTCTCTGCTCATGGAAGCGAAGACCTGCAGCCCTTCCTCCACCATCCCGGAGTGGCCGCAGGCGGAGATGAGGGAGACGAAGGTGCTCTGGTTCGGGGCGGTCCCGCCGCCGGCGAGAAGCATCCGCCGGAAGGTCTCCAGGGCCTCCCGGCCCTGCCCCTGGAGGCCATGCCCGCCGATCATGGCGTTCCAGGAGACGAGGGTTCTGTGCGGCATTTCGTCGAAGACCCTTCTTGCGTCCTCTGTGCAGCCGCATTTGGCGTACATGTCCAGGAGAGCGGTGCCCACGACGGCGTCTGCGTCGTCGAGTCCCTTCTTGACGCAGAGCCCGTGGACGGCGGCCCCCAGATGGAGGCCGGCGAGTTCTGCGCAGAGAGGGAGCAAGGTGGCGATGGTGACGGCGTTGGGCGACGGCGCAGCTCCTCCTGAGAGCAGCAGCATGGCCCGGAAGAGCTCGAGAGCTTTGGTGGCGGCGTTCGCGTTGACGGCGCAGGCAGAGATGGCGACGTTCCAGGAGACGATGCTCTTCTTCTCGGGGAGGGCTGAGAAGATGCTCAGGGCGGCGTCCAGATCCCCGCATTTGCCGTACATGTCGATCAAGCTGTTCTTGGCAGGCTCCGTCAACTCGATTTCCTTCTCGACGGCCAATCTGTGCAGGGATCTTCCTCTTTCTAGATCGCCGATCCGAGATATGGAAGGGAGGATGGAGACGAGGGTGGAGGAGTCCAGCTCCGCGCCAGAGTCGACCATGGCGTCGAAGCAGCGGAGGGCTTCCGTGTCGGCGCCATTGCCGGCGTAGCCGGCCATCAGGGCGTTCCAGGAGACGGTGCTCTTGGCGGCGATTCCGTCGAAGATCCGGCGAGCCTTGCACGTCTCCCCGAGCTTCATGTACAGATCGACGAGCGCTGTGGAGACGTAGAGGTCGGAGGAGAGGCCAAGGCGGAGGATCTGGCCGTGGACCTGCAACGCCTCCTCCGCCGCCGCCAGGGCGGCGCACGCCCGGAGGAGGAACGGGAAGGTGAACTTGTCCGGCGCCGGCGAGGAGGGGGAGAGCAGTAGCATCTGGGAGTAGAAGCGGAGGGCCTCCTCCGGGAAGCCATGGCAGGCGAAGCCCCTGATCATCGCGTTCCAGGAGAAGGAGGAATCGGAAGAGGAGTCACCGCGGGGGATCCTGCGGAAGGCTCGCTGTGCGGAGTCCATGTGGCCGAAGAGGGAGTAGAGGGCGACGAGCTGGCTGTGGACCGGCGGAGGAGGAGGCGTGGGGGACTTGAGGATCTGCGCGTGGACCTCCCGGAGGGACCTGGCGTCTGCGACGCGCCGGAGGCGGAGATGCGGCGGCGCCGCCGGCGAGGAGCAGGAGGAGGAGGAGGAGGAGGAGGAGGAGGAGGAGGGTAGGGGCGGCGCGGAGGGCTTTGTGGTGGAAGCCATCTGAGAAGCCTGCGTTGACGGGCTAACGCGGACGTGTCCCTCGACGAAAATCTGTAATACACGTAGAGAGAGGGAGAGAGATAGAGAGTCGACAGGACAGACAGAGGCCATTTAAAGCCCAACGTGGGTATTTTAGAGAGAGAGAGAGTCAACGGAACAAAGATCTCCTTTGAAGCCCAAGTGAGCGTTTTAGAAAGAGAAGGAGAGAGAGGGAGGGAGTCAACGAGACAGAGAGAGAGGCCCTTTGAAGCCTGGCGTGAGTATTTTAGAGAGAGAGAGAGAGAGAGAGTCAACGAGACAGAGAGAGGCCCTTTGAAGCCGATCGTGAGTATTTTAGAGAGAGAGAGAGTGTGTCAACGAGACAGAGAGAGGCCCTTTGAAGCCGATCGTGAGTATTTTAGAGAGAGAGAGAGAGAGCGTTAACGGGACAGAGAGATCCTCTTTGAAGCCCCAAGTGAGAGTTTTAGGAAGAGAGGGAGCGAGTCAACGAGACAGAGAGAGGCCCTTTGAATCCCAGAGTGGGTATTTTATAGAGAGAGAGAGAGAGAGAGTCAGCGGGACAGAGTGAGTCCCTTCGAATCCCAGCGTGGGTATTTTAGAGAGAGAGAGAGAGAGAGAGAGTCAGCGGGACAGAGTGAGACCCTTTGAATCCCAGTGTGGGTATCTTATAGAGGGAGAAAGAGAGAGAGAGTCAGCGGGACAGAGTGAGGCCCTTCGAATTCCAGCGTGGGTATTTTAGAGAGAGAGAGAGAGAGAGAGAGAGAGAGAGAGAGAGAGAGAGAGAACCTGTTGTCTCGCCTAAAAAACAGACACTGGATCAGCGTCAAAGGTGAGGGAGGAGGATCAAAAACCTGGCAACCACCAGGCGGATCTCGGGGTGGGCGGCTGCGGCGGCGGCGGCGGCCGGGGGGGGGCTCTCCTCTCAGGCCTCCTGCCCGAGGTACTGACCCGCATCCCGAGCGATCTCCTCCAGGAAGGACACGAACCCCGTCGCCCCCACGAACCCCTCTCCGTCAACGCCCTGCTCCTCGATCAGATAGCTCTCGAACAGGCCCGCATCGTCCTGCCCCCCCCGGATGAAAGTCAACCTCGGGGTCACGCTCCTCTCCTGCTTCAGCCCGTTGACCACCGTCCTCAGCGCGCCTGCAACACCCACCGCCACCGGATTAAAAAAAATTAATTTTTTTCTAAAAAGAAGAGCAGGGGACTGAGAAACTCCTGCTCTCTCTCTCTCTCTCTCTCTCTCTCTCTCCAGGGGATTCGACCCGGGCAGAGATCTCAAGGCGGGCGGCTTACAGTCCTGAGGCGGCGGGAAGGGGATGGCGGGGTCGGCGGAGGGCGAGTAGTAGACGACGAGGTTGGTGAAGGCGTCGAGGAGGAAGATGGGGCTGCCGCTGGTGAGGATCGCCGCCCGGCTGAGCGAGTGCCGCGGGAACGCCTGCCTGTCCGGGGAGGCGTACGAAGCCAGCAGCGGGTAGACGGCCCGGTGAAGGGACGCCGGCTCCAGCGCGCTGCATTCAAAACCCACTCCTTGGTGAAGGCCCATCGTCTTCCTCCGCAAGGAGGGAGATCCCTGACGGCGGAGGGAGCTGCCGCGTACCTGAAGAGGCACTGCAGGTAGATCCGGTGGTCCGGGTGGACGCCCTCCTCGTGGAAGCGCAGGAGAGGGTTCCGCAGCAGGGCGAAGACGAGCCGAGGCAGCGGCTGCAGCTGCGGGCACTGCGAGAAGCCCGCGTCTACGCCTGAGACCACCTTCCCCCCGTCGTACCGGGCGATTTTGTAGGCGTCGTTGTACTGAGCTGCCAGGATTATCAGCCAGTCGTACAGCAAGCTTCGGCCTTCTCTGACGCCTTGCTCCAAGCAAGCCAAGATAACCTACCAGTACGAGAGAGAGAGAGAGAGAGAGAGAGGGAATAGTCAACTGTCAACTGCCAACGCGTGGGGATCGTGTAACAAGTCAACGACTGCGTATGCTGTCCATGCTAATTGGTAGATCTTTTGGGAGGGGATCTACCAATTCTTTCAGCAGCCAACCAGACTGTCTCATGGGGCCCGTTCTTGGGTGGGTGGGTTTTGAAAAGAAGTAAAGAAAATATCGATGAAGAAGGAGTAGTACCTTGTGGACCAGGATGGAGAGAACAACGTCTGCATCAACCCCGTCATAAATCTCACTAATATTCAGCGCTGTTGACAGCTGAAGAGTGCGTATCCTTATCCGTCTCTGAACAAAATGCTTCGATCTGCAATCAAAAATCTCAACCTAAGGGAGATTCCCGAGAAGATATTTCACCTTTCTTGCAAATTAGTGTCCATAGAAAATACCAATCCTATTTTAATTAGCTAACTCGAAATGAGAAACAAGAAATTGCACCATTTCAAGAGGTATTTAACCGAAATTCGGATCACATTCTGCTCTCCCCCTTTGACTGAATATGATTTGCAGATCTGAGATGATGGTTTGGCAAAATGCTACTTGTTAAAATATTGGCGTCACTGTTTTTAAGTTCATAAAACAATCAAAGCTTCAATGAGGCTAAAAATGATATCCTGGAGCTCTGAACCGGGATCCCCGCTATTCATTGCAATTGAAAAAATTTCAATAGTAACTAAGCTGCTGACCTTTCAGTATTTGGGTGGGGACAAGTTCTCATATGGCTGTGTGTTCAAGTTTATATAGAGAAGTAAATCGTGCACGAATAAATTGCTTCATTAACCAGCTAAACTTCCAAATCAGATGGGCATAAAGTTATACTCTCACAGGTATAATAAAACAAAGAAAATTAAAATTAAAATTATGATGACTTGGTTTCCACTAAAGGTAAAAGGACAATAAGAATTTAGTTTGATAAATCATATAATGACCTGCGTTCTCCTAAAAGAAACATGACAGGAAAATTCAAGTTGGTTCATGAGTCATACATCCTTGAAGAATTAATCGCCGTATTTGATGTCTCACGAGGCACAATCACACTATACTGAAATGCAGTCTGTATGACAGGAGGGTCAGTGTGTCTGCAAGGAAGAGTAAATTTCACTTAAACACTGAAAAATAACTGGCGTCATTCAGTTTCAAAAAAACAAATACAAGTTGAAAAAACAAAGCCATAAAATTTATCTGCCAAAGGTTCCCACACCCATGCACAGTTTGAGAGAAAGACACAGCTAAACAAACGCATTGAGGTGTCCCATGACTGGAGATCCAGCGACAATGCAGACCATATTAATACGAGGATGTTGGAATTATTCAAGACAATCCCATGAAGAGATATTCTTAAGAAGGCTCCACAAGTCATACGGTAGTGTCAATAGAACATATTTTTATCCACTGCATGCATGAACTTAGGTCCGTGAAATGAAGCAATAATGAAATTCTCCTTGAAACGTATGATGTTACGTCTGTCTTAAAAAAATAAAAAAATAATACCTTATAGGGCAGAGGTCCAAAAATTCTGCCCCTACAAGCAAGTTCCACAGTCCTATATGGTAGGCACACATCCAAGATATTTCCTTTTGACACATCTTTCATAGCCATAGTGAATCAATGAGAGCACGTTTAATGTCGAGAAACACAGATTAGCCGGAGATGATGCTGGATTGGAACTTGATCAGCTGGGAATTGGCTAAGCATCGGACAGGAGTCACCAACTGCACACGTACAAGCTAGGGGCAAACATCCTCACTGAAACCATATTGGTGAGGACCAATTTCCATCTGAATTAGCCAATCCAGATTGAAATCATTCGATTCTGCAGACAACTTTTTAGCGAAACTGAAATCGGATTATCTTTAAATGGGATTTATGAAATGATAATTTTTAAAGTGCGATTTAAAATATTTCTATCATAGCGGAAAATAATGTTGCAAAATAATCGTGTGTACCAACCCACAGGTTTGCAAAGATACGAATTCTCATGTCAGGAATGAAAAGGAAAAAAGATACTGGTTATTCCTGACGTCACCAAAAGGCACTACTTACATGAGAATGAGGTAATGAATTGAATTTTTCAGCCACCACAGGCGTTTCAGATCACTGTACAATCCGCCACCATTTTTAGAGAACGATTCAACCTAAATTAGTAAAATAAAAGTAGGATGTCCATGACATAGACAAAGGTAATCGTCAGCTGCAAGAAATGGCAAGCTGGTTTGCCTAGTTGGGTCGTGATTGACAGCTGTTCGTCTACCTGGTTGCTATATGCTCGATCTTGATATTGGCTATCTGATACAAAGAAGATGTGACAAAAATTTTCCCAGGATCCAAAGTGAAAAAGCATACAAATTAACAAAATTCTATGATTTGATGTTTTTGGGCATAAAAACATCTATATGAGAAGAATGTAGCATAATACTTGGAAGCCATTAAAAAAATTTCCTCAGTATCGCAATGAAAGAAAACATGAATGTGACTTTTTCGAAAAGCAAGAAAGCTTACTAAAATGAAATTCATTCCCCTAATTTAAGTAGCTCTACCTGGAAAAACCGGTGGTGTTAGCAAAGTCAAATTCATAGGCGTAAGTAGCAAATGCGTCACAGCAAATGATGTGTTGAACGTTCTCATATTGAGGATCTGGAAAGAAATGACCATACTGCCAAGAAAGAGTCAAAATGATCAATGATAATAACCGAGGCAGGCTAACTATCGGTAATAGAAAAGAAAAGATTCGACTCATTGATTGCTTCCATACAGAGTGTCCAGGTCTGAATTCAGTTGATGTCCGGAGCCGCAGTATACAACCAAATGCATAAGGACGACTCAACATCCGATACCTGCAAAAAATATTTATTTCAGAAATTCCGGTTTTATCACTCATAATTAGAGAATCAAATGCAGCATGTTGGCCAAAATATATATCTTCAAGCAAGTAATAATCCAGCATTTGTGTAATCACAACACCCAGAAGAGGCATGAGCAAAATAAGAACTTAATTTGAAAAACATGCGAGGAAATTAAATCACTAGAAAAACATACATGTCCTGAGGAAGAGTTGAATCATCTGTACTTGCATAGAGAAGCAATGAACCACCGCTCTCGATACTAAGAAATTTTAGAGATGCTAAGTCCGTGTATTCGTTTGTAACAGCAAATATGTCCACACACACGCCTGATTCAACAGCAACAGTTGCCTGCGAAATTTCAGTCAGCACTGGCACAAACCAAATAGTATGGTGCCATGCGTTTCACCATAATTCCACTAAACGTACCAGGTCTTTGTAGAATGGTGTCTGCTCAGGAAGCAATGCGCGATCTGCATCCTCCCTTTTGCTAGCATACTGTTCCCCATATCTTCGTGTATCCAACTGTCCAGCTCCATAATCAGGAGGACCGGATAGAAATGCAAATACCCTAGCTACAAAAAGATAACTATAACAATAAAAATAAATTTCAAGAAGTCCAGATAACGTATAAATAAATAAATACAGGCAGTTATGTCAGAGGCATAAAAATCACATTTAGGTCCCCAAGGCGAAAAATCTAAAGCTATACATCTTCAACATACCTAGGGCAAATGTGTTACCATATTCCGAACCCAAGTAGCTGAAAAGAGCTTCCATTGCCACTCCAAATCCTCGACCACCCAACAACACACCATCAAGCCCCTGCCCAGCAGCAGTGGTTCTCTCCCAGGAAGTGGTAGGCCTGAGCGTTTCAAGGGCCGCAGCAATCCGGTCCTTGCATGTTTCCACCTGTTTAGCGGAATTTTGAATTTCATATGTTATATCAAAGGCACAAGTGCGCTATTTATATCTATTTTGTGGCAGGATAAGGCATTCATCAGTTGATTTACTCATAAAGAAAATTATTGGATCACTGGGAATAGCTTGTACTATCAAGAATAACATACAGGAGCCAAGAAAGAAAGCAATGGCATGGCATCTTCAAGGTCAACTGGTAACTTGGCATCCGTGTCAGGAGGAATGAAAACATTCTTTACGACAGGTATTGCCCCTTGAACATCATATAGACCTATTTTATGGCTGAATGTCATGAGCCCAAACAATGATCCCGGACTAAGTCCTGGAAATGGATAAAAAATGAAACATATCAAAGTGAGAACCAGGATCAATATCAATATGACTAAAAAATATTTTTACTTAACAAATGAATTAATCCCAAACCTTCGAGTGCTGCTAGAATAGCACTTTTCACAAGTTCCAAGAACTCTTCAGAAGCTGCAAAGTTCATATACAGTAAGATAAAATCAAAATCACACTGCATTCTTAATAAAAGGTTTATTAAATTTACATATGTCTGAAGTACTTAATTCAGAACTTTATGAATAATAACGAAACCAACAAAAAATTATTTCAAATAGAAAGACAAAAAGGGATGAAAAAACTGAATTTCTAGGTCACCTCGTGAGAAAAAGATCCCAATCATATAAGAAGCTCATATCAGAGCCATATTTCAAAAAAACTGAGTGACGACAATGATAGGGCCTTGGAAAGGACACAAGTACTGAGATCTCTGGAAAACTTCGTAAATTTTCTCTTTGACTCTGTTGTTGGTGTAGAGACAAGTCCTTTTTACATATCACGTTGTGAACTTGTTCATGGCGAAGTAAGCAAAAAGAGACAAAAAATCTCGCAGATCTTCCAAAAAAATCAAAGGCTCTCTCCGTAATGATCATAAGGACGCGTAGACAACAGGCAGCCTACGAAGGTTTTCAGTGTTTTCACTTTTTACCAGTAATTGAAACCCAGGCAGCTTCTAGATTATGAGCACTTCCTCTATTTCGGGTGCTTTAGCTTTGTTATGACTTTTTTTAAAAGGTATTTGGCCTAACAATAACTACGAGTGCAGATCCTTTCTTCAGTATTTAATGTAAGTGATCACAAAGAAGTATAACTTTTCATCTGTGATTTCATCAGTGATTCATAAAAGATATTTTGAATCTCAATAAAATTCTGATAGCGCTCCCTCAGGAAGCTTAATGAAAATAGAAATTACGGCTATCAAGTAACCTGCCCAAGGGAGAAAGGGCCATTTTCCATTAATTTTAGCAAAACATTGCCATAGGAAGAAGAGGGGAATGCAACAAGGATTCATCTAATTAAAATTTAAAATAATAAATAAACTTAAGACAAAGCCATGAAACTCAGAATCAGATCATATGGTTTAAAGAGATAATGGCAATCGTGTTTTCTGTCTGGTTAGCCTAAATCGCCCTGACCTGGACAAACTAAAAGTTCTTCAAATACTGAAGTAGTCAGACTAGCCTTATTGAAATCTAATTCAATGACAGTCCCTAATGGTACGGCCTACTTCCAAACGATTTCTCCCGTCAACGAGCAAGGATATGTGATATCCTTTTGACCTTAAAGCCTCCCACGGTATCATGCAAGAAGGAATAACTTTGTCCATTGATAGATAGAAACAAAGGACTAGGCTCATCTATTCGACTCTTTAATTCCATGGATGCTTCTAAAGCATTCCACCTCTACCAAAACTTCCACGTCTATCCCAGCTTCTGGAGGACGGACAATCAATGCCACATCGTGGGAAAGGAAAAGATCTCACCCGTCAAACATCTTCACAATCCGTTTGACTGATTCATGGAGTTACTTGTTCGAATTCGCCTGTCTTTCGTCAATGTGCATGATGCCACAGTGATACAAGTCCAAAGTTAATTGTTTACGGTGAATCAATTCCGGATCACTTCCAATTGCGCGTTGTTTGTCATTTTGATTCATGAAAGTCCTGTCACGAAAGCATTTATATGCTTAACTCATAACCCTTGATGGACCAATTTCAAGCAGGCGATTTCGACATGACTTCTTTTCCACGAACTATGTTTGTGAGGAAAAATGCCATGCTCCCTTCCATATTTGAATCATCCTTTCTGCCATGATTGTAATGGGACAGGTTATTATGTCAAGCGTGCCTCGACAACCTTTTGTTTGACTTTCACCTGTTTAGAGCCTCCACCCGGTTTCTTTCTGGCATTTTTGCCATCCACTACGATTCTCAAGTAATCCTCCTTCATCTGTTTCTCTTGGTGTTCAATGTCGCTTTCCCGTCTTGATTTATGTAGTATGCATCTTCTCCACTAGTTCATTAATATAAATGCTTCGACAGTTTCAACCAGACAACTTTTAATTCCGATACATGCTTCTCGATTTTTTCAACTACTCAGCGGTTGTCAGAGGATATTGCGGCTGTCGATGCTAAACGCAGAAATCATAGTGGGCAAGTATGAATGATGGGATCTTACAGGACAAATCCACTGCAGCAACGTAGACCGGCCTTGCCTCCATCGCTTCTTTCCCAGATTCTTCCTCTGAAATTTGATCGACATTCCATAAATCCGAAGCCAATTGACGAAACAAATCAAAATCGGGAGCAGTGGAAGTCTACGGGGAGCAGCAACCTACCGGGGAGCTCCAGATCGATGAAGGAGGAGATCATCTCGGGGCATGACTGCGCTTGGGAGTAGCGGTCGATCGCCTCAGAGGTGAGGCCATTGAGGGCGCCGCAGAGGGC
Organism: Spirodela polyrhiza; assembly: GCA_024713555.1. Taxonomy (NCBI): domain Eukaryota; kingdom Viridiplantae; phylum Streptophyta; class Magnoliopsida; order Alismatales; family Araceae; genus Spirodela; species Spirodela polyrhiza. The sequence continues at coordinate 420,715 of CM046530.1, forward strand.
GCAGTTCCATGACCACTGGTCCAGCTCGCAGTATGTGCTGAAGTAGGCCCAGCAATTCTCGCATCGGGGGAGGAGGTGCCCTTCCCCACCGTAAGTCGGCGGGCCGCCATGCTCATCCCCCTGGGAGAAGGGTGTGACTGTCACACCCCAGGGCAGCCCGGAGGCTTCATGCGCGTCCCGATCGACGGGAAATCGGGAGAGGCTGGCCCTGATCGCCATGGCCGATGGAGCTGACGGCAGCGGAGCTTGAACAGCGTGCGACCGAGAGGAGAGAGAGAAAGAGAGAGTCTCGGGCTCAAGCAGTACCGCGATTCCGGAGATCGCCGCCGGGGTCCATGGTTGGTTACAAATAAATCCCCATAGATGTCTGTAATTGTATACATATCCTTATTCTCCTGGGGCCCCTTCTCTCCCCTCCCGGATCCTAATTCACCCCAAGTTTAATACAAAAATGTAGATGATAATGCATTTTTTTTCTCCGATTGAGACGCCATCTGATTCTCATCTTAACCATTATTTAATTATTCACTTAAATCTTCTTAATCCTGTTTATTTCTCTTTGTATCTCCTTCCTCTCGTCCTCTCTCTCTCTCTCTCTCTCTCTCTCTCTCCATTTCTCTCTCATCGAGAAGAACTGACAGAGAATCGGGTTGTTTCACCCCGTCATGCTGAGCAGACATGAGCTAATCCACATTCTTCGGTTCTTCGCAAAAGATCAAGACTAAGACTGTTCGACAGAGCTCCAGCTAGAATTTTTCTGACCCATTTCGAAATTATCCGGGTTTCCCGGATAGATTCCTCGTCAGATCGATGAAAATGCCATCTTGAGTCTGTTGCTTGGTCTGTCTCTCTTGATGCCTAATTACGTTGACCGGATAGGGTCGACCGAATTCGAGGAATTGGGTCTGATCAGTCAACGGTCTGATCATGGAGTCAGACCCCCCAGTGTCGATCCCGATCCAGCTCGCTCATCAGTCATCCAACCCGGACCAATCGGGCTGCTTGAATTCGTATGGAAGCCTCAACCATTAATGGACCCCCCTTTGCTCTTATCTCCGACGAGCCCTGGGTGCTGGTAAACGAACTTCTAGAGAGGGAATTCAGGAGGAACTGTGATTGGCCGGTGAGCGGACTTCTAGAGAGAGAAACGGCCAGCAGCTGTGTTTATCCTCGAGATCCCCGGAGAAATGGGCCTCGGCGGGGGGTAATTCCTGCGAATCCGTGCGCTGGAGTCTCTATTCCACGCACCCTTTGACATTCTCCCTCGTCAGAAGTCAACCCATCCCCCTCCCCTCAGTGGAACAAGCCTCCAAACCAACCACAGCTGCCGGCGAGCCAAACTCTGCAGACTTTGGGCACGGAGGGTTGAACGGGGCGCTGCCTCCTAGTTCCCACGCGGATTCCAATGTCAACGCACTTGACTTGGGCATGTCCTGGGTCAAAGCCACCCTCTGCCAAGCTGTCCGAACGCTCTGTGAACCCCTCATGAAGATCAAACGCGCGTTATTTATTTTATATTTCCTGGTCTATTCTTTCATTTTCCTCGGCTCAACGCGCTTAGAAAAATTAGCATAACTATCCATAACGGTCCACTTCCTCCGAAATAAATAAATAATTATAGTATCCATTATTTACAATATAAGTATATTAAATATCAAATACAGTTAATCAAAAATAAGATGCTCTCAAATGGGTTACGTGCAGTGTGGGTCTGGAAGAGCCCAGAACGCCCCTCGTGGTGCCGTTGACTCGAGGGGATTCCAGGCTCTTTCTAACTTCATCGGACGGCGGGGATTAGCCGAGCCCTGGTCTGTGATTTCGATCACCGGCGATCAGCGTGCGTCCGCCACGGATGACTCTCCATGTAATCAGTCGCTCAGTCCTTCTAGAAGATCATCAACCCCACGAGTTTATTGGTGGCGGCGGACGGACACTTTACGCCATCTGTCTGATAAAACCACGTCCTCCCCCCTGCTCGCGCCGCCGCCGCCGTGGCCCCATGCACTCTGGTCCAACCACGTAACCCGCGAGGAGGGCGGCGCCGACTGCTCCTCCAGCTGGGCGCGCCACGTCGGCCGGCGAACATTCCCCCACATCTCGATGATCGAGGGTGATCGGCGCCTCCTCTTCGTAGTCAACGGAGCACGGCAACCAGCTGACATAGAAGAATCCCGTCTAATCCCAACGCCCGTTCTTTCAAACGGGCCAGCATCCGACGAAAACTCCGCACCAACTCTGGTCAGTAGATGCTGTCCGTAGCCATAGTAGTCAGTCAGCCAACCCCCACGGATAGGACCCGTGCAAGGTCGCAGCCAAGTCCAAATAGGCCAGTCCAGGGCCCTCTGTGGGTACCCCCATCTATGGAAAAGAGAGATGAAAGATAAAGACATAAACTTAGAGAGAGAGAGAGGGATGACAAATTCCAAGTTCTAGATTTTCATACCTGATATTGCCGCAGGTTCAGATTCACCGAAAGATGGTGCAGAAATCGGGGCCGGGAAAAGACTATTTCTTTCCTTTTTCTGGAATTATAATGAGAGGATGAAAACCATTTCTTCCCGCTGGTATCTCCTCCCTGTAAAGATGGAGCCTTCCCGATGGCGATCTTCAGACGGAGCCCACAGTCACGAGGTAGCATATAAGATAATGGATGTGTACGACAGGGCGAAGGTGATATTTTATTCATAATCTGCCGTCGATCTCTCTGTCTCTGTAAGCATGTGGGTGGGTGTAGAAGAACACAGAGGATTGCTTCTCTGAGACCGGTGGTGGGACAATTGGTGCGATCGTTCTTAGAATTGTCAACTCCTTGGGGCTCACGGACAAGCATCGATTTCATTATTCCACACTGGTTGGAGTTCTCCAATAGAAGATTTGCTAGAAAGAGTCTTGGTTAGGAGGAGGCGGAGTTGTAGGATGATGTCGCCACCCGGTCTTCTTGGCCTAGAGTCCGATGGGAAAGTCTTCCGTCGGCCGAGGAAATAATCAACGTTTTTGAGCTAAGCTTCTGGTCAATGGGGCGCTGATGATGCGAGTCAAAAATAGCACGAACGCGTTTCTGGAACCTCTGATTCAAAGTGGAACCGCTGTCGCTTTTCCTTTCGATTTTTGTTTTAAAGATGAAAGCGAGCGATTCGGAAGCCCTAATTTACAGTGGAAGAGAAACCGTACCTGTCCTCTGCCGGAGGAGGCTCGTACAAACCTGATCCGCCGGTGGTGGCGGCACAGTTCTCCGCCCGCAGTGAATGATGATCAGGACACGAATAGCACCAGGAAATAATTTTCTTACGCTAACTGTTCATCCGGTTCTACGGAAGAGCATGAGTGGTGCAGCGAATTGACGAGAAAATTCCAACGGAGATGTCTGTGTTGGGACCCCCATTTTTGCTGCGATTTCTCTGTGTCACACGTCCGCGCTGCCGTGATTTCACCGCCTGCTCCCAGCTGTTCCAAACTCTTGTCGATTAGTCGAAGGATCGGGCGTCAATAAATGCTGTAGCTGTAGACGCCGGCAACGCGATCAAAGATGCGCGGGGCGGCCGGATGACCGCAGACCAGATCAAAGCGATCCACAGACGACTGAAGGCCGGCGGAGCCTTGCCTCCCAGATTTCAATGCCGGCGGTCGGATGATCCGATCTTCCCTAGACCAGTCGGAAGAAGACGCCGCTCCAGCGGATTTCCTTCGAATCCGGAAGCAACTCTCGCCATCAGGGGCGGACCGAGGAGGAAGAAACAGGACGCCGGAGATTGGAACTCGGGAACTGCACCAGGACGCCCCCCCCCCGCTCTCGATCCTCTCGTCATCTCCCGCCCATTCCCGCCGACGTCGTTCTCGAAGCTTGACCCTGATTGAAAAAGAAAAATTACCAATATAATTAGTTAAAACGGAAGCATCAACGTAAAGTCAAACGGCCATAGAATTGGATCGGACGGTAAAAACGTGGTCGATGGTGATCTACGGCCCAGACTGGGGGGACGGGTAGGAATCTGATGTGGCCACATCGCGACCGTCGGATCTTGCTCAATGAATACGGCGGTGTCGTTACCGGCGACCGGACCATTAACGAACAAAAAGAAACGTAGCCTGAACAGCCGCATCGGTTTAACACGCGGACAACGGGAGAGACCGTGGAAGAAGAAACTAGGATGTGATATTGACTAAATTGCCCCTGAATTATCTTACTTTTTACCTGGCCTCTCCCCCTTTAAAAAATCCCCCCCCTTCTCATTCACACCCCAGCCACGTCTTTCTTCTCCGCCTTCTTCCTCCCCCTTGGAGTCCTCATCTCCCTCCCTCCCTCTCTCCCTCTCTGGCTCTCGCTCTCTCTCTCTCTGGAAGTGAATTTCAGTGGCTCGGATTGGAGGAGAAGATGCCTCAGGTAGCCGACCTGGAGGCCCTGGTCTGCGGCGGAGACGACGGCAAGGTGGCCTGTGAGAATTCGCTGCCGGTGGATTCCCCTGTTGCTGCGTCGCCGGCGAAGGGGACGGACGAGCCGGCGGAGTCCTTCCGGCTGTCCTTCAAGGACGAGATCGACTGGGTGGACCGCAACGCCGCCCCCTTCTTCGACAGGGACGACTCCACCAAGGAGGTCACCAATCCCAAGTCGGTGGCCCACCACCATTTCAGCGGCAACCTCGGCACCAATCCCAGGGCCAACTCGACCTCGCAGCGGTTCGCCGGCAAGCCCAAGGCCCCCATCATCGCCCTGCCCAACAAGCTCCGCCACTCCGGCTACCTCGGTCACAGCCGCCGGCACGCGCCCATCTTCCCGAAGAAGGGCCAGCAGGGAATCAAGCCGGCGGCGCCGGAGTTCGAACCGACTTCGCCCAAGGTCTCCTGCATGGGGCGGGTGCTCTCCGATCGGGACAGGAGAAGGTGCCGGAGAAGGACGCCGAAGCCGACGCCGGCGCCGGCGCCGTCGGCGACTAGTAGAACGGAGAGGGCCGGGTTTTGGAAGGCGATCTGCGGGATCTCCTGCTTCCACCGGCCGAGGCGGTCGGCAGCGGTCGACGACGACGGGCTCCCCTCGTCTCGGACCACCACCACGGCCACCACCACCACCACTAAGGAAGGGTCGACGCCGAGAGGAGGCGCCGACGAGGAAGCGGCGACGCCGCCAGCGGGGATGGGACTGGGAGCCATGAAGCGTTTCACGTCGGGGAGGAGGTCAGAGTCCTGGGCCGACGAATTGGACCACGAGTCGAAATCCGGCCCGGACGGACCGGGAATCCTGGGGCGACGGACGGCGGGCACGCTGCAAAATCTGGACTGCGATCGGGACTGGAAGAGCCCAGGGCCGGCCTCCGTCTGAAAGAGAAGCTTCTCTCTCTCTCTCTCTTCCTCCCTCTCTCTCTCTAGCTGGAGGTGTGAATTTGCTTCCCTTTGTGAAAAGAAATGGATTTTCGAAAGGTAGAAGAGGCCAGAGCTTTGATGCTCTGTGGATTCCCCAGTCGCCCCCTGCCCTCCATTTTCCCTGGGAATTCAGCTCTCGTCAATCGTCCTGAAGAATTCAGTCGATTACGGCGGCTTCCTTCCGGCCGATCTCCTCCTTCCTCCTCTTCCCAACCCAACTCCAACCAAGCTCGAGGAGCCGGGTTAGGTGGGGCATCTCCGCTCTCTCTCTCTCTCTCTTTCTCTCTTCCTTCTCTCTCTTCTGATCTCACTCTCTCTCTCTCTCTCTGAGACCTCCCGATACTGTGCTACGCGTGTGGTATCGGGCCGAGTCGGCCCACTCACTTTGGAAATGTGGACAAAACTCCGCCCATTTACATGAAAACCATATAAATTTTAATTTATTCAAAATATAAGGATTTACGGGCAGTGGTGGTGGGGAGAAGGGTGTGTGAAATGACTGTTCTGGGCTTTTTTCTAGAGAGTGAAAGCCACGTGGCGCCAAAGCGACAGGTCACCCTCCCGCCAACTATTATTCTTTAAAATATAGTAAAATAATGCTTATGGTTTCTTATACAATATATCCCTGAAATTTATTATTTTTCATAAAAGTCCCTTGTCATTTTTACGTGTAATCCGTTGGAAAACTAAGAATTTGTTCCGGCAGTTGTCAAGTATTCCGTCCGTTTGTAAAGTGCGACGTCGCTATTTAACGGTGACATCTGTTAACGTTAACGGTAATATATTTGTTAATTTTCCCAATAAATCCGGTTTTCTTGCAAAAAATAAATTATTTTGGGCATTTCGAGATATTGTGGTTCGCACATTTGGTCAGTTCACGGATTCCATCTACATTAAAAAAAATCTGAAATTATTCCGATTCCCAAGTCAGCTCAGTGGGCGGTGAAGAGATGAGGGACTTATTTATAAATAAATATATTTAAAGGAACCGAAAGTAATTATGTATCTTATGCGATGCAGGAGGTTAACAGATCTATAAAGCTACCCTTGAGCCCTGAGCTTAGCCGAGCTTGGCTGATGGACCCCTTCGGTAGTTACTCGTCGCAGAGCTACGCACCCTCCGCTCCTCCCTTGCCGCCGGAGCAGCAGCAGTCGCCGTCGCCATCCCAGCAGCAGAAGCTCGAGCGTTTCTCGTCGTCATCTTCGGGGCTCTCGTACGGCCAACTTCCCCGGCCATCTCCTGCGGCGTCCTCCTACGGCTATGGTGCTGTTCCTGGGCCGGGTGGCGGCGGTGTCGGTGGGGGTTGCTATTTCCCGCCGGGGATGCATCCGTGGATCATCCAATGCTTCCAGGCTGTCGACCGGGACGGGAGTGGCTTCATAGACGAGATGGAGTTACAGTCCGCTCTGTCGCAGGGGAACCAGAAATTTGGGCTTCGGACGGTTCGCCTGCTCATGTTCCTCTTCATGGACCCCAGATTCCCTTCCAAAATAGGTGAGCGCTTGCAGTATGCATTTTATTCTTGGATCCACTCGTAGAGAATGTTGGTTTAGCAGGATTCAAAGGAGAAGGGGTGAAACAACTGATTCGAGAATATTACAACGGCAACTAGATGTACTATTACTGTGAGTTAATGCTACTGATTCTACAACCCTACGAGTGGCATACTTGATTGGATGCAGTGGAGGTGCCATACGGGGTAACTCCCTTCTGCTACAGCATTGCAACCTAAAGATGAATAATCAGAGAACCGCTGGCAAAAGGAAAAACTAGAAGTCGGAGAAAGGGTGCTCAAGCTAATGTGACATACTGATTCACGCGTGTGTTCTTAGTTGCATCACTAACGACCTTGCGAGTATCTGAAATGCACTCTCTAAAGATTTACTTGGCCAATCATTAAAACTACAGCCTAATGATGTGTGATAGGAGTTAAAAGATGTTTAATTGTTGCATCACTCCCTCACACGGACTTCTTATTTCCTAGATCTTATTTGCATGCATGGGTTATTATCAGATTATTTTTACTCTCCGATTTGACAACAAGAAAAATGAGTTCTACTTTGGCAGCGTATTCCGCAGACACTTCTCTCGCACTATTCTTTCTTTCTAATGTCCAAAACTCGTTTGGTGACATGTTGTTCAATTTTTTAATCAAATAATATATCTGATTTTCTTAGAGAGAAGCTATTGCTTCAATCTTGTCTCATTCCATTCTTCGTGGAATCCTCTGAGGCTTATTATCACATTGTTTTATGCTAGGACCCACCGAGTTTGCAGCGATATGGGATTGCATTGGACAATGGCGGGTAAGTACCACAATTAATCAGGATATCTCTGTGTAACCTCTCGAGAATGCATCTGCATGCCGTTACTTTCATAAAAAGAACTTGCATGTGTCATGCCACGAGTAATAAAGTGTCCTATTCAAGAGTATAAATTTTTACTATGTACGGCTGTACTGTTATAGCACCATCGTCAAAGCACTTTGGTTTAGTTTTTCTGGTCACTGCAAAACAGTGTATTCAATAACTGATCACATCTGGGTGTAAAACATTTCTTAACACCATTTTGGTTTCATATTCCCAGAAACTATGGTGACTTAATAAATAATTGGAAATGCTTGTGTTATTGACATACTATTTTGGTTCCGGGAACTGAATGGTCCTTTGATTTGACCATTTCTGTGTGATCCAGTGTTTGATTTATATGTTCCTGTGGGATGCAATTTTTTGGAAATTAGAAGCTCCAGGAGAACATTATTTTAGGAACAGCCGAAACATGACCGTGGTTCACGAGCATTGCGCTTAATTATCACCCATAATTCGTTTGTGAGAGAGATCATTAATGCTTCGTTCATTTCACTAGTGCAGGCAAAACTACTGTTCATTAGCCAATCAAATATGGTATGCGTTTTACAATCATTCAATTGAACGTGTTCCGATAGTATGTTATTAACAACAATTGTACTCATTTTCAGTAGACTCAGTAGAAGCGAAGATCGATATCAGTTGTATATCGTAATTTAGCTCAGGAACTGAACTTCTTTTGGGAGTATTAAACATAAATTAAAAAAAATTACGTAGTAATGCCTAGATAACTGAATTATGTTGCCTTGCAACTGTTGCTTAAATCTTCACGAATCAACAAAGGCTGTGAAAATCTATTGGAGGAGAAATGCTTTGGTGGTAATATTAGTGTTTTTTCTGCTCCGTCAAAATGCAGCCCCCTTTTTGCTGTTCTCCTGCTACCATTGAATTACTCGTTCGCTTTGAATGGCTAGATTGATTTTCCTTCCAGGATCCCACTAGAACAGACGAAAGAAAATTGTTTACTTATTAATTGTGCTATTACTCCCACTCCCTCTGCCTCTCCCTCTCTCGCCTATATGGGTGTGTGTATGTGTTGTCGTAAATATGCGTGCGCTGAAACCCATAGCCTGCTGCCCATTAATTCGCTTTATAGCTTTATTTCTCCGCTTATTTATCTGTGGTTTTGGTTTTGGAAATAAAGGTCCATTGACGATTATCACGTGCTCAACTTTTTTCTACTTCCTTTTCTCACTTAACCTCATCCTAAGTGGCATTTTTTTAAAATCTCACGTAAGCTATGAAGCCAAAGGTATGGAATCATCCTGCACCTCATCATAAGCTACGTGCTCTTATGAGCTGCATCATCATTCGACTCTGTACAATGACTAAGCCTCTGCTTCCATTTGATTTGACGACTGGATTCCTTTTTGTGGACGACTCGATTCTGATCGTTATCACGATGATGTGATTTTATTTGATCTGTTCTGAGCACATCCTTACCATATTTTGTAATAGAACCTTCATCTTTTAGCAGATTGCGACTTTTCTTCGAATTTCGTAATGTCCTTAATCCTTCATCGTTGCCACCTCTTCCTACGCCTGCAGGCTACCTTTGAAAGGTTCGATAGAGATCGGAGTGGAGAAATAGACTCGAGAGAACTACGAGATGCCCTACTCAGTTTAGGCTATGCTGTGCCAGAATCTGTTATCCGAGTCATACTTTCCAAGTACAAGAGCAGCAGCCGTCAAGCGGGCGCTCTTGATTTTGATAGCTTTGTAGAGTAAGTGACTTAATGGCGGCGTTGACTGCGAATTTTTTTTGGAATGGTGCCGCCCCTGACACTCCCCCATATTCTTCGCTGCTCAGGTGTGGGATGATCGTAAAGGTATGCTAAAGCTCTCCTCAGTCTTATAATTAATTATTCGATCACCTCTTCCAATCAGCCACGGAGGACCATCAAGAGACAGAACACAGAGACCGCATCTTCTTCTATCCAGTGCATGATCTCGTTGCTCGTCTCCCTGCTTGCAGGGGTTGACCGAAAAATTCAAGGAGAAAGATCCTCAGCGCACAGGTTCTGCAAAACTCACCTACGATGCCTTCATGTCCATGGTCGTCCCCTTCATTGTCCCGTAGGTTGCATCTCGTGTGACGGGTCCGCTGTGAGGATTGAGCTGCTTGTTCCTTCTGATCTACTTGGATCATGGGAGAAGAACTGCTTGTTACTTTTATTTATTTTTGTCAACGCTCGTTTGGCGAAGATCTCTGCTTTTATTCACATCGTGTTCTGTTCGAGTCAACGAGAAGCACAGAGGGCGGGTCATCCTTTCTTCTCCACTTCCAGCGACACCTCGTTCCGGCGGGCGAATGGGAGCGTGAACGGCGGGTTGAACTGCGATCGAGCGGCGCAACGGAAAAAGTCAGAGGCTTCGCTTTATGTGACTCCTGGGAAGGAGATATCGGTCTCCGCTCACCTGCGCCACCTCCACTGAGGTACCCTCTTTGACCTGAAACTCCGATTCACTCCTCAGCGCATCCCTCAGCCTCCGCTCCTTCTCTCTAGCCACGTCATCCGTCACCAACCCTGTTGAAATGAGCTCCATGCATATAGATTGGTATCTTGGTCTGATTATGAACGCCTAAGTTCGTCCGGAAATGGATGTGGTTTGACTTTCTGACCTGAGAAAGCTGCAACGGCCACAATCTTCCCGGGCACCTGCCTTATCCTCACCGAGGGGTCCTTGGGCTGCGGCAGCTTTCCGCCGTACTTGGAAGGCAGGACGAACGACATCTGCCAGGCGCCCTCCTCCCCCGGCTGGTCAACCACAGGGTCAAAGGGTCGGTCATCGTTGCCCCGGGGGCCATGAGGTCAGAGGGGGGGGGGTGCTCGCTCACCTTGGTGATAACCGGGGTCGTCATTTCCATCCTCTCCCCGTCCGACTGCGCCCTTCTAGTGAGAACCGGCGTCGTCATCTCCATCTGCTCACTCGCGGTGTTCTGGTCCAGCGCCAGATGAGGAGGTCAACCCTCGGGGTCAGCGTTGGGCCTTTGTCTGTTTTTTCGCTTCCTCTGATGTTATTAACGTGTTCTCGTACCTTGCCAAACAGGTAGCCGGCCAAGACGTTGAACGCCTGCCCCGAGCCGCTGAAGTCGAACCCGGATTTCCCGGGCATCTTCGTCTCCGCTATGAAGAACGGCTGCTCGGATGTGGCAGCAACAGAGTTTCAATGAGGCGGAGGAGGAGGAGAAGAAGAAAGCGGATACCTTGACTTCTCTGATCTCGTAGTGGGGCGTCCTCTTCAGAACCTTGAAGTCAACGGTTTCCAAATCGGGAACTGCCGAGGAGCCGCCGGGGGGTGGTGGAGGTCAGAAAACCAGCTGTCGCTGGAGGAAGAAGAGGAAGGGGAAGAGGGCCGGAGGTCAAAGGGGTACCAGACATGAGGGCTTCCTCGAGGCTGCGGGGCTCCCCGAACCTGCGCGAGGGGACGGCGTACTTGGCGGCTTCCGTCAGGAGCTCCCCCAGAGCTGCCCTACGCAGGAAGCAGGACTTCTTTCAGCCCCTCGGAGCCCCCCAGACTCTCTCTCTCTCTCTCTCTCTCTCTCTCTGGACCTTACCTCTCTGGGTGAGGGAGAAAGTCTGCGCGGTGAGGGCGGCGACGAGGGAGACCCTGGTCTCCAGCGCCGTGGGGCTCCGCCGCCGCGGGGCGGCTGCTGGTGGCGGCGCCGCCATGGCCGCCGGGAGGCTCCTCCGGCGCGAGGAGGGCCCGCGGCGGGGGAGGAACCTCGGGGAGGAGCTCGCCGGGAGAAGATCGCAGCGCGCCATCGCCATTTCTCTATGGCCGCCAGGGAAGGAAACCAACAAGTAAAAAAAAAAAGAAAAGAAAAAGCTCCTCATCGCTTCTCCAAGCTGCAATAATGATTAAAAATACATTTTCCTCCCTCAATTTTCCTGGCGGATAAATATCACGCATAAATTCTCCCAGATCCCGCGAAATATCTCTCGAGGCGTCCGATGAGATAACCTCAAGGCAGCCGCCCCTGACTCGGAAATCAGCCGACTTTAATTTCATAATTCTTATTAAATAATTAAATAACATAATTAATTAATCTGTTGGCCTCAGGGAATACGCAGCGAGACGGAGCCCGGTGGAGTGCCAATGCCTGGACTTCGTGGCTCATGTAGCTCCACCAGTGGGGAGGGGAGAGAGAAAGGAACGGAGAGAGAGAGAGAGAGAGAGAGAGAGAGAGGGGATAGTTGAGAAAGATCTGCGGATTCATCTCTTTGGGGAGGGGGAGCTCTCCAGCGGCTGCCGATGGGGGTGACGGTTTGAAAAAAAGTAGCTTTGTAGCAGCAGAGACGCCGTTACCCCTCCCGGCTTCTGGCTTCTATCCTCCTCGGCCCATGGCGTCTCTGACGACCAGCCTCTCCGCCGCCGGCAGAGGCGGCGCTGGTTCCTGCCACAGACCGGCGCTCAGCACCCGGAGGCCTGCCCCCTCGGCGCGACTCTCCGGGGGGTTGTTGCCCCATCGCGTCCCCTGCTTGGGCTGCGGGGGAGCGGCGCTGCCGCCGCCGCCGGGGGCTCTCCGGCGGCGGTGTCCGAGGATTCCCGTGGCGGGGGCGATCAGGGCCAGCGTGCAGTTCCCGGCGGTGCCGGGGAGCGGGGCGGCGCGGGTGGAGACGGACCTGCTGCCCAAGGACGTGCGCGAGAGGGCCATGCGCGCAGTGGACTCCTTCGGGGGGAGGGTCACCATCGGCGACGTCGCCAGCAAAGCGGGGCTCAAGTTGGGCGAGGCGGAGAGGGCTCTGCAGGCCCTCGCGGCCGATACCAGTGGCTTCCTCGAGGTAGCTTCCTCACACCCCTGATTTTCTTGGTCTAATTCTTTCTCAATCGCTGATATTTCTGGTCGAATTACGTGTGGCCGACCGCCTTTAATCTTTCAGTGTTCGGACAGAATGTTGTGAATTTATGGCGCTTTTAGTGTGCTCTCTTGTTTCTATCTGGTTGGAGTCCGATTTTCATGTGGTCTCAGCCATGTTCCATGGCTGTTCTTCTTCTGCCCCGCTGATTGTCAGTCTGTAGCACATATCTGGTCGTCATTATGAACAATATTAGTCGTACATTGGATGAGATATGATATCCCCCCTTTGTGGTGGAACAACGTTGGGTGTTACAGACACAAAGAATGAGGGGATATGCACGAATCATCATGTTTTTGTAACAGGGGAGACAGAAAACTGGGGAAACAACTGAATCGATTGAGGGCTTTTGGAGTCTCTTCTCTTTGATTTCAGATATTTTTCTGGTATATAAACTTTGGGAGCCATTTTGGGCTTCCCATGTGTGGATGCCATCCACAATGAGCACAGGTATAAGATCATTTCTTGCTTGAGAGGGCATCTTTACTGCATTCCATTGCCGTTGATGCAAGTCAGAAAACTCCAACATCACTTTTTGGTGTGGTGTCACATTACGCATGTAGAGGGAACACTCCAGCTCCTATGCTAATTAAAAATGGGGTGACAGGATGAGCTTTGGCGAGTGCTGACTAGTGAGACTCCAGGGATTTCTTGCATCCGAGATTACGTCCTAAAATGTCTCAAAATTGATGGGGGAAGACATTATTTTGACGTAGATGACTTGAATCTCTCACTGTGGAGGCAGGGTGATCAATTTGGAATCTGGGTCCCATTGCCCCATTTTCTGTGTTCTTTGATGATTCTCTGACCTGATGATGAAGGCGTGATGCTAATGTATCGATCGAGGACTTCAATTTGAAATTGGTGACAGTCATATTGTATTAGTTGTGCCTTGTACCACTGGAATTCGCTGATTATTTTCATGTGAGCCTGTGAACACTGCTTTGAATCTCGTGTATTCAATGACAACAATCAATTCTTGCGCCGCAGATAATTACTTTTAGGAAGGTCACTGCTCTCTTTCTCGAATTTTATGCTGTCCCGTGAGTGAAATATCGTAAAAAACGTTCACGGGTTAAAGCTGTTAGTAGTTACTACATCTCCCGAAGGTTTTGAGTGCGAAAGTGGTAAAACGTGTATCATATTAGGTATCCATTTGGATTGAGAGGCACTGAATTGAAGTAATACTTCTTCCATCACCATGAAGTTTAGCCATTGTATACATTGGATGTTGCAGCTTGGAGTGAGGAAACATCAGTGAGCTCCTTCTTATCTAGTAAATAAATTTACTTATTGATTACCATTCATGCTGGTTTGAATTATATTGTATACATGTGTATTATCTATATATATTCTCTTTTCAACTGTGAATGATATCTAATAGATGGCTCACATTTTTTACCTGTCAAAAAAATACATATTTGAACCGATAGTGGCATTTTGGTTTTTTCTTTCATAAATACAGTTTATTCCAACGTAGTTTTGATAGGTTTCAGATGAAGGCGATGTGCTCTATGTTTTCTCAAGGGATTATCGTTCAAAGCTAACTGCCAAGTCCTTTAAGATGAAAATCGAACCTCTCCTTGAAAAATCAAAGGTACTTCCTGTTACATTGTTTGATTTTGATTGCATTCGACCTTTATTTTTATTAAGTTCATGTAGTTTTCTGCAGGCTGCTGTCGAGTATTTGATTCGTGTATCATTTGGGACAGCACTTATTGCTTCTATTGTTCTTGTGTACACAACAATTATTACGATTATTTCGAGCAGAAGGTATGCCGTTATTATGATTTCCTTTATGTAAAATAGCATATTGTTCGTGCAACATGCTGTTGCGGTCGCCTTGATTTTATGTATATTCTTTCTTTTACCGTCATGTTCTATCTTTCTATCTCGTAATTTACATAGGAGTAAACATTCCTGAAGAACTGCACAATGCTTTATCATCGTTCACAAGGTGGATACCAATCTCACATTTGAATTTTGGAATGAATTTAATAAACAGTTACCTGGTAGCATATTTTCAGTCCGTTTACAATTCTGTAAAGGACCTAGTTTCTGTGTGGCATCAGTTGGATGATTGTGATGTCAAACAAGTTGCAAAAACTACCAAAAAAAGAGAGAGAGAGAGAGAGAGAGAGAGAGAGAGAGAGAGGGAGAGGGAGAGAGAGATTTAGAGTTTTTAATAATTATTTTGTAATGATCATTGCTTTTAGTTTTCTTTGATGCATTAAGCGGATAATGCGAATAAATATTGGACATGGTTTTATGATCTTTGACATGTTTCTGTTACAGTGATGAAGACAACCGTGGACGACGAGGTGGGAGAGGATATGACTCAAACTTTACAGTTTTCTTCCGCCCATCCGATCTATTTTGGTAAAGTTTCTTATTGATAAATATTTTGTTGTTTTTCGGGATATTGAAACCATAGAAAAGCGTATACCAATTTGGCGTCTTGTGCTTTTACATCTGGAGGCTTTTTACAGATGTTCGGATTGTCTTCCTGTATCAAAATTTCCATCCATTATGTCTTGAAAGTAATATAATGGACGAAGCCAGATGTAGTCTGAGGAAGCAAATTGGCAGAAAATTAAACTCATGTCAATGGGGAGAATATTACAGGATTTTATTTCATATTTTCCATTAAGACGAGAATGTACTATCATATTCCCTGGCAGTTCCTTTTTGAAAGAGAAAAAGGCTTCGAAAGGATTTTAAAATTCAAAATTTGATCTGTTGGGCAGATTGGCTTTATCATACCATGTGTATTTATGTCTCAGTTTCTTCTGATCACATTCATCTCCTCTTGCACAATACCCCCCATCTGAGCCTTTGTACTACAAGAACCCGTCAAGTATTTTTTTCTGATATGTTACATCAGTGGAATTATATAGCTTAATTATATCGAAGAGTTTTCACTTGAGGATAGTGGTGTCAAAACAACAGATAGTTTTTCAGTCTTATCCATGCTCTAGTAGCATTGATTGAATGGGGCCATCAAGGATGCTGGTGCATGGTCCCATTGTTCATCGTTGGAGCATCCATGCATAGGGGAAAATTTGACATAAATTATCCATCTCCTTCTTAGAGAGTTGAGATTTTTTAAAGAAGAATTTTCTCCCGAACAGAGTATGCTTCAGTAAGGCTGGTAGTATATTTTCTCACGTTGTAGTTTTGGGCAAGAACCGAGAATTTACATTTTCTTTTCTTTGCCCTGTTCAGGTATTGGGATCCTTATTACTACAGAAGGCAAAGAACAAGTAGGACTAATGAAGGGATGAATTTTATTGAATCTGTAAGAAAATGCTGTTTTACTTTTATTGCATTTCCTTTCCATTTCAATTACATGGTGAAAATGATACATTTTCAGGTTTTTTCATTTGTATTCGGTGATGGAGATCCAAATCAAGGCCTTGAAGAAGAAAGATGGAAGTTGGTATTGTTCTACTTTGTTTTGTTTCTGCATACAAAATGGCTGATTGCTTTGGCATTCAAAGTTTAAGATTTTACTTTTTAAGTGTTTTTTTGTAATGTACCGAAGCTATCACTATTATTTTATATAAAAAATGTTGCTATTTGTTTGTGATAGTTCATTTATTTTTACTTGCGATTTGTTGATGTGAAAGTTCAATTAAAGGCATCCTATAGTTAACATAAATTTATTTACGGGACTAAATATCCATTGCTCTAATCTTTTCATTTCAGATTTAGATTTGACTATTTAAAGATACTCTTAGTATGAGCCTTTTTTTAAGGTTGATAAAGGGAAACTTTCTCAAACCTTGCCCGGAGGCTGTGCCAATGGGTGTTGGTTGCTTGAGAGCTCGAGGTCCATCTATGCATGCTACGCTAGCAAAGGTTGAACTCCAGGAGCGTTCACTTTCTAAATCATGTGAAAACCTCATGGCGGTCTTTCCATTGAATGTCTACTGGTGGGCTTGAACATGCGATCTCCATGTGTGAATCAGAGTTAGTATGTCGATCTAGGCACCAAACCAGAGTTAGTATGTGGTTAGAAATTTCGCAAAGGGAATTCAGCATAGTAATCACGCCAATTACTGGCACCATCTCAGTTTGGGCTTCCCTTATACCTGCATTGAACTTTATAAATACGTTACATTTTGGTTCTAGCATAAAGCAGATCTCAAGATTCATGTTTCTTATATCTCGAAGTAAGTTTGGGTGCCTGCTCATTTTTTCCGGTTTTTTTATTTTATTCTTATTCCTATATCAGTCATTGCTTTGTTCTCGGTAGTTATTTAGGCTGTGCATTATATTGACTTATATTGCTAGCTGATTCTGCTTTGGGGCACGTGACTTGGCAGATAGGAGAATACATAGCTTCCAATGGGGGAGTTGTCACCGGAGAAGAACTTGCTCCCTACCTTGATGTTACCTCCGATGAGAGTCTGGTATGGAGACAATGCCTGGCTTGCTCCCGGCTGATTCATTGATATGAAACAATATTATAATTAATCTAGTCTGCATGTATGGTAAAAAAATATGATGTGCGATTGCCATATTTTTCTGGATTCTTTGATCAATTTAATTATGATAGATTTTCTCATGTGACCTTGTTTTTAAATGTGAACAGACTGATGAATCATACGTCCTACCTGTGCTATTGCGATTTGATGGACATCCAGAAGTTGATGAAGAGGTGCGTTGCCCATGCTCAGCATCGTACTTTGTTATCCAGACACAAGCTGAAGGCAGATTTAATAAATTCTAAATACACTCATATAAATTGAATATCAAGCAGAATCATGTTAACATGAGTAAGATGATGTGCACATAGCTGAATGGATGCAGTTATGTGCAAAAATGTTATTTCAAATCTTCTTTTACATGAATATATTAAGTGCCCTGATTGCATGTTGCTGCCATTGTAGGGGAATATTATATATAGATTTCCATCTCTACAACGGACAGCTTCACCGCAGGGGGCTGGCAGAAAGGAATATGTCGGTAGGCGATGGGCTGACTTGGTTGACGGGGTCAGAAATTTTTTTGAAGAGAAGAGATGGGATTTCAGGTTTTTTCTTTTTTTTGGCTCCCTTCTCGTTAATATATTCTTTTCAGGAAGAGTAGTGGGCTTCCTCATTTCAGCCTGGTTTTTTTACCTAATGATGTGGAAACATTTTAATACTTGCATGGTGTAGGTTTTTAGAATTTTTAAATCCATTCGAGAGTCAGAACCTCAGGGAAATGTTTTGCATGTCCAACGTTGACCTTTCTACAACTTAATCCCGATGAAACTAATCTGCTATTTTGTGAGTCATTGCTGAATCGTGATTTATTCTTCGTTATGCCGACTATTATCATCCATTTTTTTTGGGTAAAATTATGGACTACAAAGCTCAAGCATCTTCCATTCCGTGAGGATTGACCTTCTTTTTTAATATATTTTCTCGCCCAATCACTTCCCAAAAAAAAAAAAAATCTTCTTGGCATGAAGGCATAAACCCATGCCATGTTCCTCCCAGGAAAGGAATTGCATTCTAATCTTGGATTTTTCTTTTTTTTCCGGCCAAAGTTCCTTGATATGTAAAAATCTGCGTTTGCATCTTGTATTTCCCCAGCAAAACAGGGACGTCAGAGAGAGCGATGGTGGTCGGTCTGGGAGGGCTCAATCTTTTTGGGGTCATTGTTCTTGGCACCATATTAAAGTACGACATTTTTTCTTCTCCAGTTTTTTTTTTTTAATTTCCTCCTGGGAAATCATTTATGCCGACACCTTGCCATTTTAACCTACCTGAAGGGGCACTGCAGTCAGGCCTGCGGGGCTCATCTCCTTTGTTGGTGACATCTTTCCCCTGCTCCAGGTATGCTCATATATATATATATTACACATTTATAAAGATTATTCCATGAAAATTTATCCCATTCTATGTTCTTATTTCCATGCATATTTCATATTATAATTGAAAACCCACAGCGGAAAGTTAAAAAAAAGGAGGAGAAGAAGGGATTTTACTGGAATCCTCCTGATTGTAGTGGTTGGAGATTGATTTTCTTTCTTGCAGGTGTATGCGGCGTCGTTCTTCGCGATCCCTCTGTTTCGCTGGTTTCTCCTTCGGAGGAAGAACACCCAGATCGAGCTGAGGAACGCTGCGAGGAAGCAGAGAGCTCGAGCTCTCGAGTCCCCCGACCCGTCTCTCCGGCGGAAGGTGGGCGCAAAATCCATCTCTGTTCCTTCATCAGATCCAATCCCCGTCAATCAATCAATCAATCAATCAATCGATCGATCAATCCATCAATCATCGACTGCTGCTTCCTCTCTCTCCTCCCAGCTTCTGAGCGCGCGGGACATGGCCCGGAGGACCGTCATCGGGCCGGAGAAGATCGTCTACAGCACGGAGGAAGACTTCGCCGGCGAGGACCTGGAGGCCCGCGACTGGGAGCGGCGCTTCAGAGAGGTCGAGGGGCCCGACCGGCGGAGCTCTCGTCAGCCCCCACAGTGATCGACTGCCTGAGCCCCTGCTGTACAGACAGATCCCTCTTCTTCTTCTTCTTCTTCTTCTTCGATGAGGAGGGGAGGAGGGAGGAGGAAGAGGAAGATGGAGCCACAGAGGGCGATTCCCTCCCTGTCTAATTATTTTGAGCAACGAGGAAATGGGCCGTAGGTATTGGGCCGGACCGGCCCACTTAAGAGGGAGCACCTGGATTGTCGACACGCGTCGCCAGATCCTCGTTTCAGCGACGTGTCGCGTCGGATGGCAGCTCGCAGGCGAGAAGGTTCTGGAGACGGGGATGGCGCCGTTTGGGCTCTCCGGGGGTTTCCAAAACGAGTAGTTCGGGTCCGTTGTCGGGTCTGGCTCTTACGGGCCTGCAGTGGCCGGGCGGAAGAGGGGTATATTGGGGATTTCTCCACTCTCTCTCCGCTTAGTCGCTTTCCGTCTTTCCGGCGGCCGGGGAGTCCATTCGAGGGGCCGAGGAGGCCATTTGTCGCCCCCTTCGGAGTTATAAATACCATTGCAAAACCCTCTTACGGCTAGAGCAGCCCTCTGTCGTTGTGAGAGCATCGGCTCGTCGGCTCTGCTTCCCCTTCGCTTTCGCTAGGTAAACGATCTCGATGCTCCCAAGGGGGCGCGCCTCCGAGACCTTGGCGTGTATGATGTCTGATGTGTGATGTGCTTTCGTCTGTCCTCTCGGGGTTTTTGGCTCCGGCGTTTCTGTGCAAGCGTTTTCCCTTTCTTTGTTTGTGTCTTAATTTTTCTTTTGGTGTATTATGAATTGTGTTCGTCGCCGGATTTATGTGCGATGTTAGCGTTCGCGGTAGGCGGTGGGCTCATTATCTGGAAATAGGTTTTGTTGTGTTCCACTTTTTTTTTTTGTCTTCTCTCTGTTTGTGTTCCCCGATATATTACGCTTGTTGTAAATCCAGGTGTTTTCTGTGAAAAAGTACAATCGTATCCCACGGAAGTGCGCCTGATTTGCGTTTTCTTCTTCTTTCATTGAAGCTTGATTTTTTTTTTTTAACTTCATGAGACGGACTGCATAAGCCACGTCTGACATTAGTCAGAGCCATTCCTTGGATCCATTAGAATGTAGACCTCCGAGTTCGGGAACATGATTCTTTGAGAAAGGATTTTCGATGAACAATGTAGTAATGGTAATGGCGTTTCACGGGTATAGGAGAGAAAAAAATGATGGATTGCCGGTTTTATTGATGAGATTTGGAAATACTATATGACGGATTCTTCTGGTTGAGCTAGCGATACAGACGGGTGGGGTTTGTTCTAATAAACTCAGGAAAGCTTGTCACCCGATGCCTTGTCAGTGGACGGGCCAGAGAAACCCGTGAAGCGGATTGAGGGGGGGGGTCTCTTGCATAGTTGACTGAAAGAAGGAAACGCTAAGGGTTACGAAGTTCTTTTTTTTTTTTTGTTGAAAAACTGGCCATTTTTCCGCGTCATTAGTTTTAGAGTAACTTTTCAGTCTTCCGACAATTTGGTCACCTCACCATAGAGGTAACGAGAGAAATTTACAGTTATCACTTGTGTGATCTCCATGTACGTCAGTGGAATAGGTATCTGAGGGGTGGTGAGAGTGTAGAAGGGGCTTCATCTATCCATCTCCGACTCATGATGCCTCACGGCAAGTCATTTAGCTTATGCGATGCAGGGTCCTGGCCAGAATGATGCCCCTTGTCTTTGTTTGTATATTATGATAAAAAATATAATAATGTGAGTTATGGGGTCAAATTTTTGGGAAATCTATGGGATTCGGAGGTGCTACTTATCATTCCTTTTTTTTTTGGGATTTCATTTCATAATTAATTAATTACATGGCTGTGTCATTGCGCTATTTAGTCAACGTAAATAGTGGAGATCCATGGTGTTTGTTCCAGCAGTTTGAGCCACTAACCTCTCATCTCCATTTTGAAATTCACTATGCTTCATTTAGATTATAATCTGCTGATCTTAAGTACCCAGCCGAGGTTGGTGCGGATCTCTTTTTTTGCAATCGGAGGACGTGCTCATTGGATCTCTGTTCTTGCATGCACTCACTATTATTAGATCGAATCTAGTTTGATACCAACATGAATACTAGGCTTTGCCCATTCATGTACACGTCTTGCATGCACCTGCTTCACTGATGTACAGCTTTCTGCGTTCCACGAGCCCGCGCCTTCTTTAAAACATGGAGTTTCGAGTGAATTGCAAGGCGATTACTACATGCTTGCATTTTTCATAAAACTCCGAATATAAATCATGCTGTTAAAGGAAGCGGACGGTTCTCGCCTCCGTTGCCTCGGATGTTTCGCAGCAGTACATTGGTAACTTTGGATGAATCCAAGATAGCTCCTTTTCTCTTGGTTTGTACCGAACGACGATTATTGCCCGCAATTAATCAGAATTCCCCGTCTAAATTAATTAAAATCCCGTTCTTTTTCTTTTCCTTTTTGAAGATTTGCCCCGCAGAGGTTGCCCTGGGAGGATGTCTCTCTCCTCAGCCCTCACCCCCGCGGCCCTCGCGGCCGTCGCCGCCGCTGACCCCTCTTGCCGGAGGAGACCCACCACCACACTCGCCGGAGCCAAACTGCTGCCTTCCTCCCTGGGGTCGCTCAGGGCCATCACCCCCACCGCAAAGGCGTCGTCGTTCGGCATGAGGAGATCTGCCGGCAGCAACGGCTTCAGGGCCTCTGCCATGGCGGCGGTGCACAAGGTGAAGCTCATCGGCCCCGAGGGGAAGGAGACGGAGTTCGAGGCCCCCGACGACGCCTACTTGCTGGACTCGGCCGAAATGGCCGGCGTAGAGCTCCCCTACTCGTGCCGCGCCGGCGCGTGCTCCACCTGCGCCGGCCTCATGGTCTCCGGCACCGTCGACCAGTCCGACGGCTCCTTCCTCGACGAGGCCCAGGTGGCCAAGGGCTACGTCCTCACCTGCGTCTCCTACCCCACCTCGGACTGCGTCATCTACACCAACAAGGAGGCCGACCTCTACTAAGCCAGCCAGGAAAAATTAGGGTTTCTGGTACGCAATTAGGGTTTCTCGTCCAAAACGTCGCTTAGCTTCTTCGTCTTGTACGCTCCGCCGGTTTTTTTTTTTGTCGTCTTTTTTTTTATATTATTATCCTCTTCTGTAATAATCTGGCTGCTCTCGGCGTGTTTCGAGGATCCGTGGTCCCATATTCTGCCCTAAATGGCCGGCACGAATTGGGCCGGCATTGGGCCCGTCTTTAATTGGGCCGAAGCCTCTGACATGAGAATGCGGGCCCTCGCGACTCATCTCTGGGCCCGCTGTCGATTGCTGTAAGGTCGTTGTAGTAGGGGCGGCTAGCTTGATGAGGACTAGGGGATGTTGACCGCAACGGCTCTTTTTTCTCACTCTTTACAGAGTCAATGGATGAGTACGGCCTGATGAGACCCTAGAGAGAGAGAGAGAGAGAGTTGATGAAATGGGCACGTCAAGATGGAGAGACCCACAACAGCTGAAGACGTTAGAGAGAGAGAGAGATTGAGAGAATCAGGCCTCTGTGACCAACACGCGATAATTATTTCCGAGAACATCATAAATTATTCTTTTTATGATTTTTTAAGAAAATGTCGTGCGTTATCATATTATCTAATATGCCCATAGTTTGACTTATTTTCTGAGATCACCTGACGTAGGGAGAGAGGAGCACGTATATATAAATATAAATATAAATATAAATGATATATATATATCTTATTTGGAAAAAAAGGAAGTAAGAGCGCAGTTGATAAGAGGTTCCTGATATGAACGCCGGGCGGATTCCCACTGAACGTTAAACGGTCGCCGGGAGAGGAGAATTCGTTTCTTTTTTTGCCGCCTTGGCGATATTTGTATAGCCGCAGCGAGGTGCCGTATCCGGGAGCAGCAGGAGAAGCGCGGCGCCGCCGGAGGGATGGAGGTCTCGCTTGGGCTGGGCTCCTCGCGCTCGTCGTCTCTGCTACTGCTCCTCCTGCTGGTGCTCTCAGGTTCGTTCCTGACGTCGATCGGCTCCCGCCGGTCGTCTCTGTTTTCTCTCTGCCTCTGGCGGTCTCGTAATTCTCCGTGATCCCCGTCTTCAACTCGCAGGTCCGCATCTCCAGGCGCGCGGCCAGGGTTTGGGAATCAATTACGGACAGATCGCCGACAATCTGCCGTCCCCCGCTCAAGTCCTGCGCCTCCTCCTGGCCATGGATATCAGAAGAGTGAAGCTCTACGACGCCGATCCCAACGTGCTGAGTGCCTTCCAGAATTCTAATGTGGAGTTCATCGTCGCCATAGACAACGGGAAGGTGGCGAGCGTGATGGATCCGAACAGTGCCCGGGCGTGGGTCGAGCAGAACGTCAAACCCTACCTCCCGCAAACCCTAATCACTTCCATCACCGTCGGCAACGAGGTGTTCTCCGGGAACGACACCGTGCTCATGTCCAATCTCCTCCCGGCGATGCAATCCGTCTACCAGGCGCTCAAGGAGCTCGGCCTGGACAAGCAGGTGAACGTGACCACCGCGCATTCCTTCGCCATATTGCAGACCAGCTTTCCCCCTTCCGCCGGCACCTTCCGGGCAGATCTGGCCGAGTACCTCCAGCCCCTCCTCAACTTCCACGCGCAGATCAAGTCCCCGTTCTTCATCAACTCCTACCCCTTCTTCGCCTACAAGGCCGACCCCAGTGGCATCTCCCTGGACTACGCCCTCTTCCGTCCCAACTCCGGCGTCAGGGATCCGAACACCAATCTCAGCTACGACAACATGCTCTACGCTCAGATGGATTCTGTGTACTCTGCGGTGAGGGCCATGGGGCACACCGACATCGACATCCGGATCTCCGAGACGGGGTGGCCGTCGAAGGGGGACTCCGACGAGTTCGGAGCCTCCCTGGAGAACGCCGCGGCCTACAACAGGAACCTGCTGAAGAGGATATCCACAGGGCAAGGCACGCCGATGAAGCCGTCGGTGCCGATTGACGTCTTCGTCTTCGCTCTGTTCAACGAGAACATGAAGCCGGGGCCCTCGTCGGAGAGGAACTACGGCCTGCTCTACCCCGACGGCACTCCGGTGTACGACCTCGGCCTGCAGGAGGGATATCAGCCCACGTACTTCACCACCTCCTCCTCCTCCTCCAAGACGGTGGTAAGGAGCTCGATCGCGTTTCCTCTGGTCTTCTCCCAAGGAATTGGATTTTACACGTCGTGGATCGTCCTTCCTCTCTCGCAGGCGGCAGCTGCCCTCTTTCTCCAGATGCTCCTGCTAATGGCGGCCGCTCTGTAGCAGAGACCGTGCCCACCCTCGACGATGAGCTAGCTCGGGCGAGGGCGATGGGGAGTGGAGCAGAGCTGTACCCACCATTACTTCTCGGGCAGGTAGGTCATCCATGTGCCCTCGACGCCTCTCTCTCTCTCTCTGTCTCTCTCTCCGTCTGGGTGCCCCATTGCTTTCACGCAGAGCTGTCAGCTCTGGCGTGTTGGGGGGGAGGAACAACTGGGACGTGCACCGTTCACCAAGCTCCACTCCGTTCCCGGGTTCTCCCCGCCTCGTCCGTTCCGAATCAAACAAGAAGCCAGTCATCTCCGCCATCATGCAATCTGAAAGCTCACTGTTTCCCGCCTCTCTGCTTTCGGCGGACGTTGCTTGCGCGACCTTCCCGCCTGATGGGCATCCTTGAGAGGGCCTTCCCTCCTCCTCCTCCTTGACCTTCCTGTTGCCCCATGGCGGCCGCCTTCCCCCCCCGGTGGGCCCTCCCCCCTCTCTCGGATTCTTCTGCCCGCCCAGCCACCCGCCGTCGATCATAGTATTTCCTTGGCAAGATCTGAGTTTTCTTCTTCGTTTCACGCGGCAGCTGACGAGGAGCTGATCAGACACGCGATGGATCCGTACGAGTTCAGGCAACGACCGACAATAATCAATAACGCCGCCGCCGGAGCTCTCCGATTTGTCGGAGCGGGCGGCCGTTTTATACGCCGCCTCCCCACCCCCCACCTCTTATTCGACACATGGCGATTTGGTGCAACTAGAAAAAAAATATATAATTTTTTTTCTAGTACTATTATCTATCCAAGTGTTTCTATTCTTTTCCGAAAATATAAAAAGGAGACGATGTCGGCCGTTGCTTGAAGCTACTCGGGTTGACCTTCTCTCTCTCTCTCTCTCTCTCTCTCTCTCTCTACTTTCTCGATGTCCGGGCCCAGTCCGAAGCTAATGGGCTCTTTTTCTCGATGGTGGGCGAGTATCGGTATTTGGGGATAATGGGCTCAAATTGGGCCGGCTCAGATGGACGGTCCAGGTCGAAGTTAATTGAGCTTCTTTTCACGTTCGAGTTGCATATGGGGTCTACTGGTTGGACGGTCCAGATCATCCAATCGGGATGCCGCCCTTGCTGAGGAGGATTTGTCGAAGAGGATTACTCCCCCCCCCTACTCGACGGGGAACAACAACGGGACGAAGAGAGAGAGAGAGAGAGAGAGGAGGGGGCAGGGGAGACGAGCTCCACCATGTCCTCGTCCAGATCGCTTCTGCGTCGGATCGCGCCGCTGTTACACAGCCGCATCGAGCAGAGCTACTTCCGCCCGAGGCTGCTCAGCTCCGCCGCGCTGCAGCAGCCGTCCTCGTCCCCGGCCGGCCAGGAGGAGGACGTGCACATGACGGAGAGCTGCATCAGGGTCCGTTGGCGTTCTTCCCTCTGTTATCTGCTGCCTTTTTAATACGATATTGAAATCTAACTCTCGCGAATTCCCGTCTTCGCATGCCGCCGCGCGCCGAGGCAGCGTGGCGGAATTTGAAGTTTCGATGGCACCTGTTTCTTTTAAATACATGTCAGGGCAGACGGCCGGCATTTTATGGCATTTTCCGGATGAAAACGCCCCTAGAATTTATGTCGCCTCCCAAAACAACATAGATGAACTCATAACCAAATCGTGCGGAAGGAAAGGAGTGATAATTCCTGGTTGAATTAGATTGGCTTCAATCTTTAGTATGCCAGTCCCAAAATTATTCATTTCATTCCCTATGTATTTCGTGGAATATGAGGATCTTGTTTTTATCTAAATCTTTAGTGGAAATTTAGATCCCGTCCGGTTGCCCCACGATGATGCTTGGAAGGTAAAACTCTGAAGATCGGCCCACCGACAGTGGATATTGTGCCAAATGCCTAGGGACTTTGATTTATCCTGATTTGTATCAATACATCCTTACTCTGTTAATTTTTAGGTGATCCAAAGGTAGTACTTATGATGTCCACTTGTTCCGTTGGTTCTTCGATCCTGCGAAGATAGAATGAACCGTTAGGAATTTATACCCTAAAAATTGGGGAATAAAAAATCATTTTATCAGGACCCAAGGAAAAACATGAAATGCAACGTATGGAGAACGAGATATTTGGTGATGAAAATTGATGTCAGCAGAATGAAAGTTCAATAATTTATCGAAATATCTAGCAGGGTTGCTCTTAAAAAAAAAGAAGGAATATCGGTGTCAAAAGGTGCCGGTCGGGCGGCACCGATGATCTTGCATTGGCTGGAAAAAAACACAAAGCATCAGTGGTGGACAATCATCCTTAAAATTTACTTGAAAAATGCGGATGAACGGAGAGGAAGCATGAAAAATCGCGTCTTCATTTGGAATTTGATCTGGAATCATTCATAGTTCAGTGGCTGAAGTTACACGAGGATGGAAAGTTCCATATTTTTCGAGTCGAGGTAATCTAAATTGGCCTGGAACTTTCAACAGTTATGCCCAAAACATGATGGGTTTGGTGGTGAGGCGTCTCTTCAAAGGTAGGTGAGGAATATCAGAGTAAAATTGTTTGCGGCTAATTTCGAGTCTAGAACTTTTCTTCAATACTTGCGTTGACGTCCAGTTGATCGATTTCTACAGTTTATCAAAAACACAGAAAATTTCATTTAGTGAGTTTGACTTCTTTCCATAAACTATTTTGCCCTTTTTTGACATTTTTTTCTACACGTGCTCAGATGAGATATTCTCATATTCTCATATCCTCTGAAAAAATGGAAGGGTTTATCTTATCGTGCTTGAGATTTCACACTCTGATCCTAAAAAATGGAAAAACAAGAAGAAAAGGAAAAATCTGATCTGGTGTCATCAAATCAATTTCATATTTCTAATATTCTCCCTTCTTGTTATATCAGTTGTGAGCTGTATTGACTTTACTATGTCTTAAAATTTGACTCATTAAGATTTCACGCTGTAGAATGCTTCCCATCACCAAAGAGGCAACTTCTTGATTTCTGATTTACCCTATTCCATATTGCTATCACTATCTTAGTTCCCAATCTTTGCTACTATCTTGCAGAGGATGAAAGAGTTGATTGCCAAAGAAGAGTCTAACAAGGAAAAAATGCTCCGCTTAAGCGTGGAGACTGGTGGCTGTTCTGGGTTTCAATATGTCTTTGGTCTGGAGAATAAAAGAAATGAAGACGATAGGTGATCTTTTGTATTTGAAATACGACTTTTTACTATTCTATCCGCCGTCCTTGGCAGAACTGGCATCGTAGTCAAACCCGTTACTTTCTGATTGTTCAGGATCTTTGAGAAAGATGGGATCAAGTTGGTCGTGGACAATGTCTCCTATGACTTCGTGAAGGGCGCCACAGTGGATTATGTTGAGGAATTGATTCGGTCTGCATTCCTGGTAAGCTATATATATTTTTCATTTTTAAATTTCGATGATACTTGAGTGATTTTTCAAAACTTTCAAATGTCTGAACCGTATTTGAATTAATATGCATATTTTAAATCATTTATTCCCCTTATTTTTACCTAATTTAATGACGAGGCGCCATCTGCATACAAACAAAAAATAATCAGGAATCATCGCATCCCTGTTCCTTCTTTCTGGAAGACCGCGGCATTCACTGCATGGAGACCAGAGTGATGCATGCCACCCCCATTTTTTCTTTTTTTCTTTTTTTTGTTGAGGAAGAAGACGATTTGATTAACCAAACTAGACGACCAGAAAACAGAGCATACGATTTGACATCAACCGTCTTCCGATCATAATCTCCCTATACAGCATCAAAAAAATGCCTCGTTCCCTGCTTAGATCGATGGAAGCATTTCCATTTCCTCTGCTTTTCTACTACCAGTGCTCGGTTGTTATTATCTTATTGCCCCGGCCGCCCCAGAACACCTCGGAAATTAGCGTTATAACCATTTCATGGATGAATATTTCTGGGTTTGTGAATGCATCCATCCCTGTGCAGGTGAGCACCAACCCGAGCGCCGTTGGGGGCTGCAGCTGTAAGAGCTCGTTCATGGTGAAGGAGCTCCCATGAGAGCGCCTCTCCCGCTTGCAGACGACTTATCAGACATGTGGATTAGCTGCCCCCTGTAATGTGTTAATTCTTGTATCAAATTTTTTCCATAAATGAACAGCATTTCGCCCACAGATCTTGAAACAGCTGCTGCAAGGCGCCTCGAGTGGCTTGCTTCTCCATGGGTTCGTTCTCTCACCGGAGAGGGAAGACATCAATCCGAAGACCCAGAAATCAGCTCATCGGGGTCAACAGATTCAGCAGAGGTCAAAAGGATCGCGATGAGGGCTCCCACAGAAGGATCAGCTGTTCTCAAATGAAGTCAACACACGATGCTGGCCGGTCCTCAGTCAACGCAAGTCGATAGAGAGAAAAATATCTAGCCCAAGACTCGTCCGCCAGTAAAAAAAAATATGCACGAAGCCTCTCCATGCATGGGGGCGCGCCGCAGTAACAGCGCGCGCGTTTTTATCAGATCACAACGCAGAAACAAGAGCAACTTGAAACAAGGCGATGCAACAGGGGAGCTGGAGCTCGGCCCTCCCATGGGGGCGATCATTCCTCGGACGGCCGCTGCCCCAGCACTGGGATGTCCTCGTACCTCTTCTGCAATGCCACAAGGGATGAGGAGCTCCGTCAGTCTGACCCGATGGGAAAAATATTGACCAAAAAGTGGTGGGTCAATCAAAATGAAGAACTGGGCTTTTCACAGATGATGGGTGGAGCAGGCGCGCGCGATCAGCCCAAAAGTAGATAAAAAATTTGAGCGAAGGGATGCATAAAAAGAAAGGAGAGTTGGATTCTTCATTAGTGATAAATGGGGAGGCTGCGCTTGATCAGCAGGACCCCAGAGAGCCAGGATTCTTATGGGATTTCTGGGCGGTCTAAAGCTTTGCAATCAAACAGGTTGATTAAGTTTTTACGGGTAATCAGTAATCGTTAGGCAAAATCAACATCTGGAGGGGGGGTTAAATTTCTCAGGGTATGAACAAGATAAATCTTTATTATTGCCAGTGCCTTCCGCAATTTCCTCGAGCCCTTCTACTCTCAGATATATTTTAATTTATTGTTCAGATTAATATTTTACCTCCGCATCCCTTCTATCAGTCTGCTCGTTTTCTATGAATGGTAATGGGAAAAGAGTCAATAAACGCGGAAAACGTGGAACAGACGTCGATAAAAGAGAAACCCTCTCATTCAATGGGAAAATAAGAATACGCCCTGAGTTGACCAATTTCAAGAATCTCGTCAGGAAAAAGGTCTGTATTGGTCCCACAAGAATGGACGTCCATCCACGGAAATATCTCCGTACTAAAGCCAGATAATAAGAAAAAAGGCTCAAGCACCAATCTGAATAATAATAATAATAATAGGCACAATAACGTTCCTAAAGTTGATGTATCAAATGCTATGTTAATGCAGAAAGAGATGCATTGTTGAGGCATGACGAAAATATTTTGTCAATCCAAACTACATGCTATTCTTCGTCCACCTTATCCACCTAATTTAGCCCGCACACATTGACTTTCCCCTGCTGACCAATAGCCATCTGCCAGGAGCTTCTCACTAGTTTTCTCCTCGGGTGCTTACATGTGCCCTGAATCGAACCCAGAAGCCGTCCAAATCTTCAATAGTATGATTGTTTCTGTACTTTTGGCTAAAATTAATTTCTTCTCATCATCAATCAGTCAACATTATTTCCCCTCCTCAGGATCATAAACAAGGAAGAGATGGCTTGTCTAACTGATTATTCCTCAAAATTTAAGAGGACCTGGAGGTCCAGGCTTGTCCAACTGATCCAAGCATCCTCAAATATAGCAACTATATGGCTCATAATCAGGCGGGTATCTAAATGATCAATTCATCCGAAATTTTCTCGAAAATCATAGTTTAAGTCTCCTTGTTTGCTAAGTGAAAAAATAATCTAATCAACGGGGCTCATCACAAAATTTTTGAGACAGTCCTGCTTTTGAACCATAATATTGATAACAAAAAGGAGCGCACCTATCTGTTGCAAATGATGGAAAATCATATTCTCCAGTATGAATTAGCCTAGATACATGTATACTTATGTCCTCGGACACGCAACTAGAACAAGCTATGCGAAGAAAAAAATACGAATCAAAGGACACAGAAGGAATGAAATTAAAAAGAAAATTTGACGGATCGAAAAAAGGGTGAATGGGGGAAAATGAACATGCAGTAAAAGAGGATATGTATTACCCCAACATTATTGTACTCCCATAATTTGTGGACGCCATAATCAACACCCTGGAAAAAGAAAAGTAACAATACTATGTAAGCCTGTATTTTTTTTAATCAATAAATACATGAATACAGGCTCTTTCAGTGGAACACATGCCATATTGTAAAGATAGTCAGGGTATCAGAGATCAACGGATCATCAATATTTTAAGGATGATATTAATGTGGGCTATGTAAGGGAGGAATAGGGAGCCATCAATGTACCATCTACATCGATGTAGTTCAGAAAATTTCCACCAAAAAATTTGGCAATAACAACAATAGTAGGTGAATTTCAATATAAAAAAATGGTGCTAAAAAAAAAATTCGTCTTATTGATTTTCAGACCGATGATAACCGTGACTCCGACATCAAGAACCCCCAGGAATGCGGATCATGTTTGACGAAGTGATAATAGATCCGT
The DNA here is from genome assembly GCA_024713555.1 of Spirodela polyrhiza. Classification (NCBI taxonomy): domain Eukaryota; kingdom Viridiplantae; phylum Streptophyta; class Magnoliopsida; order Alismatales; family Araceae; genus Spirodela; species Spirodela polyrhiza. The sequence goes on from CM046530.1 coordinate 451,697, forward strand.
CTCTGGTGCGTCCCTACTACTTTTGGATGTTGAGAATAGGGTTGATCATCACCATTAAATGTGGATTTCTTAAAAAGTCCTAATCATTGTGAATTTAGCAAAACACACGAGGATAAAAAAACACAGCCTATTGCTACGGATCCAAATCGAAAAGAACCGAGTAATCCTGATAGTAGTGGGCAAACGCGTATTGAAGAAGGGGAGAACATATACAGGGGGGTTGGAGGCGGAGCGGAGCAGAGGGAGGCAGCAGAAACCCTACCCGTTCGCCCAGGAAGGCGCCGGCGATGACGAATGTGACGTAGACGGAGTTCCGGCGCATCAAGAACCGGTAGAGCCCCTCGAAGAGGCCCTTTCCGCCCCTCGCCGCCGGTGCATCCATGATCCCCCTCCTCTTCTCCGCGCCTCCTCGTCTCTGGAAGGTGGAATGGAGAGCGCGCCGAGTTGCCCCCTTCTCCTTGGTCTGACCGGCTGCGCTGCGCTCAAGAAAACCTTGCAAAGGCGGCCTTTTTGTGCGCCGCCGACGACGACGAGCGATCCGTCGCCCAGCTGATTTGGGGACCATCGCCAAATGCCCGTTCAACGGTCCGATGGGATGGACCCGATCGAGCGGCGTGGGTCCCACACTTGATAATTTCGAAATAAATACAACAATTTTCATTCATTGTGGATCTTTCATCAGCCCAAATATTACCGGAAGCAATATATATTGAACAAAACCCCAAAATTTGACATTTAGCACTTGCCTTTACTCCAGTAATTATTATTATTTTTATTAGTTTCATATACGATTTTGTGCGGCCTTAATGGGCCCTATTGGTCTCTAGCCCTACAAAATTTAGAACAATAATTAAAAAAACCCCCACTCTCCCTATTGACGAGAATTTGTGTGAAAAGATGAGAATATTCCACGCAATTTCTCCGTTTAATGGGGAGGAAAGCCACCATTGATTTACTTATCATTTGACTGATTTTTTAGGGACTAAAACAAAATAGTCCGAAGGAAAGTATTCTATCAAGCTCATCCTCCCCATCCACCTAAACGCTCTCTGAGATGAGATGTTAATCAAATACAACGAATCAATGAAAGGAATTAAACGTCCGCACTGAAAGATCTCTCAGGGTTCTCAACCACCTGATTTGCTAGGATCCCGTAGAGAAACTTCGTATGATCTCAGAACATGGAGATGATGAAGCGCCGCCCACCAAGGGGCCGTTGACTTTAGAGCTTATTATCGCCAACAACAGCTGGTTATCGCCCACCTGCTTGGGCTCCAACCTCAGGAGCAGCAGATGCTTCCAGCCTGCAGGAGCACCGAAACACCCAGCTAGGTAAGATTCCCCAAGTGAATGAGAGGATGAATCCATATGAAATCACCCTTCTATATAAGTATATACATATATGTAGGTATACAGAGAGGATAACTTACTTTTGGATGCCCTCCCCAACCTCCATCCTTAGAAAATTTCCTATCTTGATGTTCGAACCCACCTCCTTTGACAGATTGCTCAGTACTGACTGCAAGCATTAGACGAGCGTCGATCCAAGTATGAAGATCAAGTATGATAAAGATAGGCAAGCAACAAGAGGGCAGGAAGAAAATAGGAAACACTGATCATGGATGGAGCCGGAAAAACAAACAGAGAGGGCAGCGGATGTCACAAGACCTTGATGGTCAGGCTATCATTCACAACAAATTTCTGCTCCATTAGCACCACTTCTTCAAAGTACTTTCTTAGGCGACCCTCAACCATTTTCTCCACAGCCATCTGAGACTTTCCAGAGCTCTCTGCCTGACAAGAACAGCATATTGAAAATGAAATTACAGAACTGCAAGGATTTCCACTGAATAACAGGATAGAGCACAGTGCCATGGGAAGATGGTAGGGTGACCACAGAGGATCCCATACACATCACCATAAGATGAAACTTCATCGAGGCAAATGGAGGCCAGAGAGGGCACAATGATATTGCCATAGCCCCTTGTGTTTGAAAGTGAAAACGCTTTGCGGGGATACCTGAGACTTGAGTATGTCACGCTCACTCTCAATGGCTTCAGAGGAAACAAGCTCTCTGGATAAGAACAGTGGCTTGGCCGCTACTATGTGCATGGCTAAGGATGCGCCGACCTGGTGAAGAGGATCAAACACAGTGTCTCCGTCTTCAACTTCGAGGGTTAGCAGACCTGCAATACGCCCTAAGCCTGCAGGAAGATAAAGATGGTTTATATCAGAGAACTACATAGCAGCAACAAAGTTCTGGGCCTATCCAAAATAACATGCAATATTGGAGGGTCCAATCGGGTTCCCAATCATATTTTCACAGTTGGCCTACCCGGGCCAGAATGTGGCTGAGATTTTTATGTCAAACTTGGGACTTTTGACCTCAATTAGAATGAAGCGCTGTTGTTAGGTTGGCTTAAACACAACAAATCTTTCGTTGTTCAACCCAAAAAACAAAAGAAAAGGAAAAAGGAAATCAATCCCACTGTTAACTTGGAACGAAATAAGAACTCAGCATCTTCGAAAGAGTTACACGGTACGCAGCATCACGTTATAAGTTGTGATGGATTATATGAAGAGATAATCATGTTGGACGAAAAATTTTGATGATGTGTGCGCCAACAAAAATGTAAAGAAAAATGGTAAATTTTAAAATCAGTCCTTCAATTTCAATTTAGAATTTTTGTGGCTCGCTTCTAATCAATTTAACCTATTAATTCCAAAAGGTATTCAATGGCCATTGAATCTATGCCTTTCGGATTTTCATAATAGTGAATTTTCACTTCTAGAATGTCAATCGCACCAGATAGAGCAATTTATGTAATATTCAATCAGTAAATCTTCACAGATTTTTGCAATGTCTAGCCTTTATATTCCAATGAAACTTTTTCACCATTTTTCTCTTCACAGCTTTCCATCATTCAACTGCTAGAACTCCTCAAAATCTCATAATATGCACTCCCGCAAATGATAGGAAACTTTTAGCACAATTCAATCCTATCAGTCATCTTTCTGGGACAACAATCCCATGAAAAAGATAAATAGGGAAAAAGGACCTCGGACTTAGGAATTTGTACCACGGTGACGTAGTTCTTTCTTTGATAAACCCCAGCATGATTCTTCACGCTCATTCTATAATGTTTTCTAATAGTCCTATTTCCCAGGCAAAATAGGGCAGTGTTTTGACGTGACAGTGAATTGGGACATCTTATCAATGATAGAATACATCTTACTTAAACTATTACTTCACTGCAAGCATGCTTCCTTTTCGGAAAAAAACACGAAAAAGAAAAAGAGCAAATAACGATTGCACAGCGAATTCAACACAATCAGAAGAGCTATCACATCTGGGACTTCAACGGTTGCTGCAAATATGGCTGGTAGGATAAAGTTTCATAAACATTTCGGAAAATACACTGATCATGAGGTCATTCTATTTCTTGATATCCAAATGAATTATGGGTAGGACATTCTCTGCCAGAGAACACAAGTAATTGCGTATACCCCTTTTAGTTGAATCATCTAATGATGACTTTACCTGCATAGTAAGAAAGGCACTCCCACTCTAAGAATAAATAATAAAGAATGAGAAATGCCTTCGCTAAATGAAGACAGGATGAGAGGAATCCTTTTCAAGAATGTACATCAAATGTAGCCTTAAGAAGGATCATTTGGATTAGTTGCTACGGGCTCCCCCTTAAAATTGTTGGCTACACAAAGTTTTTAGGGAACGTCTCTGAGGTGAGATTAGATACAATTTCCATAAAAAAAAAAAAGGTTTCACCACACATGAAACATTAAAATTTAGATTTTCGACTGAAACGATTGGAATTACTCATACACCCTTATCTTGAGGCAATATTTTAACATGTACCCCTTTAATAACCTAGCCATCCATAGAATGGCATACTAGGACATCCAGACTGCAACAAAGCCATTTACTGAAAAATTTAATGGGTACACTTTTTTGTTGAGTGCATGGAAGAATCAAATAAAATTGAAACAAAAAAGTAGCCATGAAGAAACAAATGAGAGTATTTTCCGTCGAGTTGCATACTTTCCGTGTTGGATTGCAGCAGAAAAATGAATGGACGGCCCAAAAACATAGCATATCTATTTATTTTCCCGGAACTGAGGCCATTCAACAAACCTGGTTGAGGACTTGTGTGGAGGTAAGAGGAGACAACACCGTGTGATGATGCTGACATTGCAAAGCCTCTTCTAAATTTTACATTCTCCCCGACCATGGCAGCCACTTCTGTAATTGCACTTTGAATCGTCATTTCACCATTCAATTTGGGATGCTCCAAACAAACTTTTCTGTTCTGCAGTAGGTAAAGAAGTTGCACCAGAATAGTCAAGCAAACATATAAACAGACAATGAAAAGAACAAATACCCTATTCGACACTGTATCACCCACCATATTAGGCATCTAGAACCCCAGCTGTGTGTGAGCCTCGGGACATGAGATGGCGTGTGAATGTATGTGGTTCTAAACAAGGCTAAAGAGTTGTTCCAATCTTCAGTCCTACTCAAGAAAATTTGAAAGGTACTTTCCTTCAGAAAGAAAAACTGAGAGCCTAATGAAGAAAGCTTCCCGTATCAAAAAAATTTGGCATCTGCTCCTCGAAACCAAAGGTTTTCTTGTGTGTGTGTGTGTGTGGTGGGGGGAGGAATGGAAAAAGAAAAGACTGAATAAAAAGCTTAAAAAATCACCAACGTATTATTTGAAGAAGAAAGAGAGGATATCCTGTACCTCAAAGTATTCTGAACCAAAAGGAAATGCTGTTGCCTGCTGATCTGAGTTTTCCGTTGACAGAGCCATCCTTGCTAAGGATGTGGCCTGCAAGAATAGTTATTTATCACTTTCTCAAAATACGACGAAGAAATGATTAATGATGGAGGAAGACAAAGCGAGCGTCTTTCACAAACATCGCGCTTGCAGCCTAACTTTTCAAAGCAGAGCACCTGCTTTCACAGGGTGGGTATAATTTTCTTTGCTTCATTAAGACATTTTCATATGGTTGCGGTCACTAACATTTGTCCTCAAATTGTCGCTCATGCATTCTCTTACTCATAAACCCAAACCAAAAAATGAGGGCATCTTTGCCCACCAGTCTTGTTCGCATTATATGTAGGAACTCGTCATCTGCAGCACTCAGACAATCTCTGGATCACTGGGGAACCAGTTCTGCGGGGTTTGCTAAGAAATGCCCAAACTGCTCCCTTTTCCACAGTGCTCCTTAAATCAAGGAAATATCTAAATGAAATTTATAGAATGGATATATTTCAGGAATCATTCTGATTTCTAGTGCTCTCATTTTTTTCGCGACATCACTCTTTCGCCTAATTGACCAAGCTTTAGTTTGACAAATGATAAGAATGACAAAAGAAACGCATTTTTAGACTAACACAGCTAGACCAGCCATTACTGCGCTATCAAAAATTCACTGGGGCAACCAAAGCATGCTGCGGCGCCCATGACCTGTTCGACGCAGGAATATGAAGAATGAATGCGATAGGCTGCTAACCAGTGATTGAAATATATCGTTCCTCGCCACAAAATCAGTCTCGCAGTTGAGTTCAATCACTACCGCCTTACGGTCGCTCTGGGCTATCGCAAGCAGCCCCTCGGCAGCCGTCCTCGACGATTTCTTTGATGCGAGAACCACCCCCCTCTTCCTCAGGTCCTTCTGTGCAGCATCTGCATCAGTCAAAGCGGCAACATAGCCGGGCAAATCAAAGAGGAATCGTGGTCAGAAGAAGCTGACACCGTTCTAGAAAGCCGAGATAAAATGAGTCAGTCTGACCGACCGATATCCCAGTTGCAGTCGACGAGAGCGGATTTGACGGCCTTGATCGGGGCGCTTGTCCTTTCCCTCAACTGTTTGATCAGATTCATCTGTTCCGATGCAGAAACCTCCGACGAGAACCTCCTCGCCGGCACCGGAATCGGACGTCTGTGGCAACTGAAAGGTATCGGCGATCCATCGCCACTCTTCTCGGCAATCTGGTCCGATCCAAACGCCCACGAAAAATACCCATGACGCTGTTGACTGCCGCTCGCGGCGCTGAGGCTCCTTAGCAGCCCCCGGACTGCCGATAGCTTCGCGACGCGATGGCCAGGCATGGTGTGGTCTACGACAGTCAACGGAGACCCTTCGGAACAGAAGAAGGATGCCCACCTTCGTTCCCCCCTTTCCTCCAGCAGGGTTTTACAGAAATGGCGCCGTCAGCGTGGCTGCGGACCCAAAAACCCTCGCTTGGGTTGCGACGTGGCCGTCCACTGTCGTTCCACAGACCTAACTGCGGCGAGCCCGAACAAAAATGGGGCCCAGTAAATCTGCCCGGTAAATCCTCAGATTTTCCGTCTTCTTTTTGTGACTTCTTCGTCTTGGAACCTATTTTCTCAGCTAATTAATTCGCTAAATACATCAAACGTACGCGCCCAGTGAAATCATTGGGATCACTCACGTCGATAATGGGGCCATTTTTACAGTATTTCATACGCGAAAAAAATCTGGATCCAACGCGAGCTTCTCAAGAACGGCACCGGCCACGCGTACAGGAACGAGACGTGGAGAAGATGTCGAAGGAGAGGTGGGGGAGGACAGATTTTCTTCCAATGATCTTCATCAGGAACACGAAGGAAACATCACGGGCAGGATGCACAGTCGAATGAATTCCCAAATCTGAAAAAGGGAAAAAAGGGGGCTGTTTTGAAGGGATTTGGCGTATATTTCCTCATTATTTCCGTCCGTGGGGGAGGAGATGTAAACCCCTTGACGAACAATGGAGGAGGATGGAGAGAGATGGGGAAGGTCAAGCGCTGAGACAACGGCTCTCGATCGGGAAGCCGCTGGAGTTGGCCCGGCGGCACTCCTCCACCAGGGCCTCCCTCGCCGAGAGGAGCCCGTTGGGCACGAGCGCCCGGTCGATGGCGGCGCAGTCAATCCAGTCCTTGAGCAGCTTCTCCTGCCCCCACGTGTCCGGTATCCAGACGTGCCCCGCCATCGCGACCCGGTGCCTCTTCAGCCTCTCCCTCCCGCAGACCTCTTCCTCCCTCGCCAGCTCCGGCGCCGCCACCGCCGTATCCGCCTCTCCAGGGACGAAGACGCCGCCCTCGTACGAAGATGGGCACTCGGGCCTTCCCCGGCGGCGATCCCCCTCCTCCTCCTCCTCCTTCTGCTCCGCCTCCGCTCCCAGCGCCGCCTTCCCGAGGAGATTCTCCTCATCCGACGGCGGACTCACCGGGGACGCCATCTCCCCAGAACAATCCTCAACGCTGCGACGGCGAAGAAGCCCTTCTCCCTCTCTTCCTCTCTCCTGCTTCTGGTTCTTCTTCCTCTTCTTCTTCTTCTTCTTCTTCTTCTTCTTCTTCTTCTGACGCTGCTGCTCCTGCTGCTGGTGCTGCTCTGCGGATGTCGAAGGAGAGGCGAGGAAAAGATTCCCGGCGATACGATACCACACCCATTCAATGGCTGCTATAAATATTGGCAGGGCGAGAACGAATGGAAGAGGCGAGGCCGCGGGGGGGCCGCAATGAAAAGTCCGGCGGTGGACGACGAGCCCTCTATGGTGATCCCGACGCCTACGTGGCCCCCCCTCCGCTTCTCGGAAACCTGTCGACGTGGACGCAAAGAATTTGTGTGGCTCCGCCGCCGCACCGATGAAGAGAGATTAATGTGAATAACGTGGGCGTCCAAACGGGGGGAGCGGCGAAGACCTTTCGACCACGTGGAAGAGGTACTTTTTCCGGGTCAAAGGGCGCGGGGCGCTCCGATCAGATCTCAACCGTCGGTAATTGCGAGATATTTTCGGAATTCATGGGCGCTGCGCTTCTTACTCCAACTGGGTCGACCCAGAAGGGAGAAGGGAGAAAGACTCCGTTTTTATGGATAGAGCGCCGACGCGGACCATTCGGCGGCCAACTAACCGCGCCGTTGACGCGTAGGCGTTCGGACCACCCGCGCCCGCAAGTTGGGCTCTGGATATTTTCGGCGGCTTCTGACGTACTTGGCCGGCAACTTGCCCGGACGATGCTGGCCGCGGGACGGGGAGCCCTGTCAGATTCGGTCTTTGATGGCGGGAAAAAAGGCGGCACACTACTTTTGGCAACTCCGGTCACTCTTGACCAATCAGATCCCGGGGATCGTGCGGGGACCACCACCGCGGGTTTTTCCGACATAACCGCGCTGCCAATACCGGGGGCTGCTGGGGGAGGGAAGTCGTCGAGAAGGCCCACGTGGAATATCCTGCCGAGTTCTATTAATAATTACTCCTAAATATCCCGATATTCGTGGATCGCAGTGGCCGGCTAGGTGGATTTTGACCGGAAATTAATATAAAACATTAAAAATACGATCCCTGGAGCATACTTGGTTCGAACCAACGGTCAGCAAGTCGCGCAATTATCGTGATAAGTGGAGACCGCCTCGTCCGGGCATAAGTGCCGTGGGGCCCACCTCCTCCTGTTTATGTAGTCCACGTCAAAGGCATTAGACCGCCGAGTATTTCGCCCGCTCATCTAAACACGCAATTAAGAACGGAATAGGAGAAGCCTCCTCAACAATTTCAGCACTCGTAAGGGATGACTAAGAACGGATTTCTCAATTAAACAAAAATTAAATAATTTTAGCAGTCAGACAAGACAATATGTGTGATAAATATTAACAACTCCAATGGCTTGTCACCGATTGAACAATAATGTGGTGCGGGTATCAACGGCTTTGTCAGTCAAACAAACACCGGTAACACTATCTATGTCAAAAGTCAAAGGTATAAACTTGAGGCCTTAAAGATTTATATTTTTCATATAAAATGTTTGGATTTTGGCCCCGTGGTGGTATTAATTGTTTATCTATTTTTGTGAATCCCTCAATAGTAAAAACCAATATTTAGATTTTGTTTGAGTTTGAGTTTGAACCTCCTCTGAAATGATTAGTTAGTTATCAGGGAGGACAATTTAGTATTGAAGCATGAGGTTATTGTTAAGGGAAAGTAGTATCTAATGGTAGAGGCTCACTTGCATGGAAGAATATCTTGATGTGGTGTTCACTACTATAGAGGAGATCAAGAATTATCTCTAAGCAAATAAAAGATTGCGGAAAGGATGTGTATCTAGTGGCAATGAGCCAAGGCCTAGCTCAAGTGTGTTAGGATAACGTGATGTGAGAGGCAGCAAAGTGTTAGGATGCTTCAAGCTCCCCAAACTCAAAAGTGTATGAGGGGGATGCAATGTTGAGGATGTTGAGATAATTTGTATTATAAGAAAACATTACTTCCCACTCTTTCTAGGGTGACCACACTCCTCATAAGGATAAAACCTATAGATAAAAGCAATGTCTTCTATGGGGTAATGAACATCATCAAGGTGATATTCATGTATAAGGTGTGAGGAGATATCATTACTCATCCCTTGTGAGTCAGGCTTACTCTTATATGGAATCCCCTAAAAAGTAGTAGGGCATGAGTTCAAGTTGTTGAATCCCCTTAAAAATGGTTGAATCACCCATCGAATAATACTCTTTTAGTAGAGATTGGAGCAAATTAAAAAACATGAGCACTTGTTCTTAAATTTTTAAGAATAAACTTGTGGTGAATCACTTTTATCATTGTTAACTATCAAGTGCCATTTTTAAGATTCAGCATTATAATTGTGTGATGCCTCCTTAAATATTGCTCCACGTAGTGGTTAATGAGAGGAGTTAGTGTACCCTACGCAACTTGAAAACTCATCCAAAATGAAGTGTCATCGGGAACTATGTATCGAGTCATAAAAGATGACATGAAGTAGGCTTGTATTCTTAATACCTATGAAGTTGCCTCCTCCAAGGTCAATGATTTATGTTCATGGGACACAAAATTTCAAGTGTTAGAGCTTTTCCTTTCCTCTTCTTCTTCTTCTCCATACATGTGAAGAGAGATCAACTCCTATCAACTTCATGGTTGTTCAGCAACACTGATGTATCATTTATCTGCATAGAAAATTACATGTGATTATTTGAAGTTTCGAGTAAACATTTTAAAGTCTCAAGTAACAAAGTTGCATGTGTGTCAATCTACCTATGATTTGTTCTGGGCATATTTACGCTTTTTTTTGCATTGATATTATCCCCATCTCCATGCCTTCTCTCTCTAACTTGGCCTATAACATGCACTTGCAAGTAGAAAAGAAACATTAAAAAAAATTAAAATTAAAATTAAATTTAGGATAGCATGTCACCTATTACTTTTAGTTCTCATTCATTATGGCAATACTACCTTTTATAATATGATGTGATTTTTGTATATTACAAGCGAGTAGTTATTACCCTAGTGAATTTAGTATTTGATACCATAGTGATGAACTTAGACATTATAGTCTTTATTTCTTAGGTAAACTGCATTTGACAAGAAATAAAAATGTCCAAGAAACATTTAGCATTGAAACTATGAAAGATAAAGACAAAAAGAGGTAATATAAAAAGGAATGAAAGAGATGAATGATATTAAGAGAATAATAGAATAGAGAGGAAGAATAGAGTAAGGAAAATAATAGCTTTCTAGGCCTATGAACCACTCAAACTTGATGTTACAAGAGGCCATGAGTTTCTCCTTTTATAGGAGATTTAATGATATTTGGGATTATGAATGGACAGTAAAATGAGAAAGTGAGGCATTTGTTCCCATGAGAGATGGTCAAGGAGAAATTTTTTGACTAAAACTAGACAGCGTATTAAGGTCTGACTATTTAATTATTTAGGGAAGACCATATACATGCTTCAATGTTACTAATTAGTTTTAATTATGGAAAAACTTTGGTATAATATATAATAGTAAAAGTTCAGTGAGAAAATCCAATTTGAGGTTACAATGTTGCATAAATCCACATTCAAATACTCACATGTTCTAAAGTAATTAGAAAGATGAATACAACTATATAATACCAAAAACCAAGGTTCTAAGCTTCGCAAAAAAATGCATAGAACAACACTTTAATAGGAGTCCCAAAGGCTTATGGTTACAATAGGGCCAACTTTTCATTTCAAATGGTCTACTTTATCATAATCACATCACATTAATTGTATCTTAAAAATTTAATCGCACAAGACAACCAAATCAAAGCATACAATAAATTGTCAACTATCTTACAACATGAAACAAAAGATGTATTAAGAACATTATTTTATGAAAATCATTGATTATCCAAACAAGAAATTTATTTCATCAAGATATCAATAACTTTCTAATGACCACTTTGGTTAATTTATATAAATGACTTGTTCAATTTGCAGATACAATACTTGCTCTTACATATGTGTGCCAATCACAAGAAATAGACTCTCGTAAAAGGGATAAGAAACTATCACGGATTTTTCAAGAAAATCTTAAAGAACTATGTGTGTGTGTGAACAACTTTACTCTAGATTTCATATGGGCTAAAAGGATATGCAGAGTCATTGTAATGTCGGTTAAGAGAAAGAAATCAAATGCATGGTAAAACCATTATGTAAAGCCTTTTATGCTTAGCCTTTAGATGATGGGTCTTTCCAACACAATGTTCACTAGGCACACGGAAATTTTCCAACTAATCATATAACAAACTTCTCAACTACAATCAAAATTTTTAAACGTGCCATCAATAATTTGGAAAACTAGATGAGAACAAGGGAGTATATCTCCATCATTGAGGGAGTGGAAATGTTTCTTTGAAGACAAGATCCTTTTGAATCTCTCTTCAACAATTTAGGTGCTAAAGCTTTCTTTCTCATTAATATCTACAACTCCCTTATTCTACACACATGTAGAATGGGAGCTTGGATATGTTATTGCAACTGAACCACTAGTGGTTGCAATCATTAACCTAGATTCATTTCTTTTTTTCTGGATCAAAGTGACGATATTGTCAGATGAGGATCTCTGCATGAGATTACTCTTGAGTAAAATATTACCTAAAACATCAACCATGTTAGTATTGTCTTTTCTAGAAATAGATGTATTAATTTGAGCATGACATTGATACATTATATGTCACTTAAATGTCACATAAACACTTTTTATTGTCTCTTTAATGTCCTCTTGAAAATCATCTACTTTCTCCTACAATGTTGTTTTAGGTTTGAAATGGTCATCGTGACGAAAAACATGACTATTGTTATAGTTGTATAGATGTCCAATTACACCACATGCCAATGGCATCATGCCAATGGTAGATGGTGAAATAAGCTGACCACTAATCATGCGCCATCAACATTTCATGAGTTCAAGGGAGAAATAAAAAGGTCAAATAATAGTGGAGAAAGATAGACACTGAAATATTTGCAACCTGCACACCATCAAAACTCTGATGATTGGAGAAACCCAAAAGTTTTCCTCCATAACTACTGAGGTCACCCATAATGGATCACCTCATGTCAACAACATCATGACATCTTAAGGGTCCCATGAGAAAAACTTATGGTTACCATAACAAAAAAATTTGTAAACAGCCAAAAATGTCACGTGCAGAAAAAAATGGGTAGAGCATTTTGTCTTCAAAGTCTCATCCATGTTATAAAGTGCATCCATGTTAAGAAGCCTAATAGCTAATGCTAGCTATCAAAAAAGGGTGAATATTTTGAACAATTTCTCATAAAACATTAATTGAGAGTATTTGATTTTTCTTTCCTCAATGTATCAAATGACTTCATAATATAGTTTTTTCATGATCAATCATGTAGAAATCGAAGTGTGATATGTATTTGTTAGCAAAAGATAACACAAATACCATGCTGGCTATTACTTCAACTCAATTCCAACATAGTCACAATAGGTGGAGGGTCTATTGAAGTATTAGACCACATCAAAGATAGCAAGGAAAATCTAATGAAACTTTCTACAAAAGTAGGTTTGGGTGAGTTTTTTTTAAAAAAATATTATGGTAAAATTTCAAAAGGGATGGTACCAACATGACAAAGTTTGAGTTAAGATATTTCTACACCAGTCATATTAAACTAAGATTTAGTAAAAAGTTTTAGTACTACTAAATTAAAGTTTTACTCAAGATAGATAGGCCTTTACTAAATAATATAAAACCTAATCTCAAATTAGCTGAAGTGAGCAGATCCTTGCCCAAGAAAGCTGATTCATTTTAGAGACTTGGCTAAAACTGACCAAGTTGAACTTGTACCTAGCTAAACTTATTCTAGATAGATGGGTAAGGTTGACTCGTGAATCAAACCAACCTAATCAAATTATTACTACAAAGTAATTCTAACTATTAACAAAAAGACATCTCATATCAGTACAATGTCTTAGGACAAACATTTTTAAACACGACATACACTCTTATAACCCTCTTATAAGAGAAGATTTTATTCCAATTTGATGAAGAATGTATTTGACAACAATAAATATCCATCTTGAGAAACTAAAAGAAAACTATTACATCTTTAAAACTTGAACTCAGACATTTCTGGGACAACTAAAGATAAAACAATATTCGACTGTATCTCATTACTAAGTTTTCAAACACATTTGAGAGGGAAAGTGGAGCTTTTTCACTTTATATCCCAAGAGAAAAAGACATGTATATGGGAGAGAAACATTTTATATTGTTGAACAAAAGAATATGAGTGAGAACTTAACATACCTCATGTTTAGCAAATCCAATCAATTCAAATTTTATTGATGGTTGGAAAAATTTTAATGTTCAATTAGCTGAGCCTAAAAAGGAATAATTATTGATGGTTGAAAAAATGAAAAGTGAGAACTTGAATAGTAAGTGCAGAACCAAATGATAAATCACAATAATGAAAGCAAAAACATACAATTGAATGAGAAAAAATATAATATTTATGAAACCTTTTATTTCATTTTACAAGTTCATTTAAAAGAATAAAAAGCATCAAGAAAATAGAACTCCACTGATGACTCTTTACCTGTCACATAATGAAAAATGGGAATGCAACAAACAATAGAAAAACTAAGGGTGTGTTTGGCAATGATGAACATTGTGACCATGCCACTGTAACCTACCATCCATAGGAGACTTGTAACTATGGAGAAAAGCTTCTAAAGGTAGCAATTTTAAATGGCACTTAATTTCCCACAACTAACTTAAAAATGATTGATAACTATGTTCAAGATTCTCTTTCTTAAAAAATGAATCCCCTCCACCCCATCCCTCTAAAAAATAAATAATAATGGGCATTATTGACAATGATTATAATTTCTATCACTCACTTACCATTAGTGTTATTGCCCTCATACAATGGGAGGCATATCAACCTGATTTGACTTACTCAACAAAGAATTCAACCTATCTCCTTCATAGGAATAAAAATAAGAACGATAAAATTTTCGCCTTTTTCAAGACCTTATTTGCCACATTATTATTTATATGTTGTGTACTGATACATGTAATGAAAAAAAATCATAAAATAAATATGTTGTCAAATAACATGAATAATACATGTGGCAAGAAGAAATTCATGAGGAAGAAAATTGATACTCTGAGTAGATCCAATTCTAGGCTTTAAATTCATGTAAGAGCTTTCCAACAATCAGATCTCACAATTGAGCAAAAGTCTAACAATAAATTACATCAATCTGTCATCAAGTAAATGAATAAGCTGAAAAAAGACAATTAATCTAAGCTTCAGTATCACCTTAATAGCATGAACTTCTCCCTCAAAATCAAACCCAGGTGCCATTTGGAGTGAACTTAATGGTTCAATACAGGCTTCCACTTGGGCACATTACACCATTAGCCCATCGTCACCATCTCGGTCACAAGTGCGATCGCTATGAAGGTTGAAGCGACTCGGGGACCAAATACATGGAATGAAGTATGTACTTGGGCACCTGTATTTCCCAGGCAATCCAAGGCTTCTAAGCCCATGTAATCTGAGCCAGTTCAGGGCAGCTCGAATTCACCTATTTTTCCTATGAGGAGAAAGATGCTATTGGGCCTAGCCCAGGATCCACAAGTAAAGAGGCGACAGCCAGGGATTTATGGGCCTCTGTTGAGCCCATATGAGCCCAATGGGCCAGGGCGATCCCAAGTCTGGCCCAGGTAGTGTCTCGTTGCGAAGAGAATATTGCCTCGACGAGTTTATTGGGCCCGCAGACCTTCTAGCCCAAACAACTTCGGCCCACATATTCCGTTTGTCGGTTGCTCTCGTTAAGTACCCCGACGGGCCGCGGGAGACGTGGCAAAGATGGCGTCTTCCTCCATCTTGAGAGCAGCGGCAGAGAGGATCGCCCCTTCCGTCCGGCGGCAGGCCCTCACCCTCACAGACGCCGCCGCAGACAGGATCCGCCACCTGCTCAGCCTCCGGCAGCGGAGCTTTCTCAAACTCGGGGTCAAGGCCCGAGGCTGCAACGGCTTGTCCTACACCCTAAACTACGCAGGTTCGTTGGTCTCCGGATTCCCCAGAGTTTCTCCTCTTTGCTTTCGGGCGTTTGCATTCCTTCATTTTTTTATTCGCGGGATCTAGGAAATTATTATGTCTTAGTTCACAGGAATTGAATCCGTGTGTGATTATTTCTGGTTTTCTTGGAGGGAGACTCTAGCAAGCGTTTAGCGAAAGTTTCTTCTGATTTCTGAATTTTTTTAGTGAAACCAGATAATCGAGGGCTAGAAGGTTCCGTGATTTTTTCCCCTTATATCCTGTTAGCGTGCTTTTGAATTTCGCAGTAATGGATGAATAATTATAAACCAGCCATATGAATTTTTTTCCCCCTTTCTAGGAAAAGATATAATTTCTGTCATCTTGTGTGTGGCTGAAAATCCAAGTGTTCATAAAAAATCATCAAGAATTCCAGATATCTGGTTTCAATAAATGAAGCAGTTGAAAATGTGACCAGGCAGTTACCCCACTGGAAATTCATTGCTAACAAGCGGACAGAACATAATGTTTCAGAAAACGTGAAGAGATCATGCATCTAATGAAGATTATAAATATTTTCTAAATATAGGCGTAGAGAGTCGTATGGAATTGCTTGATCATGTGCTCAGGGTCAAATGCGAATACATGCCGAGATATAATCTCCATTTTCCTGATCCTTCTGAAAAATGAAGAGGAAGGCGGAGCAGAACTTGGATGAGGACCTAAAAAGTTTCTGCATGTATATATCTATGCTTGTGTGTGTGTATATTCGTGATTTCTTGTAATGGTTGAATGTGTTCTATCTGCCACTGTTCACTGATATGTTTAAATCATCCACCGGAGAGCATTTTTGTTTGCTATCAACAGCTCACCAGGATTTGTGGAGTAAAGGGCCCATCAATAAGCTCTTAAATGTTTGCTTTTATGCAAAATTTTCCCATATTTCGTGCGTAAATGGTATTATGATGTCATGATCTTCAGGAATTAATGCTTAGGCAGGTATTCCCCTAGTTCGGCTACTCCCTTCCTTGGTTACTCTGTTGAGATCTCTTCCTATCTTCTTCTCAGAGGGTGTGTAGGTGTTGAGCATTAAGATTTATATCTCCTTTCCTCGCATGATTCCTTTTTTCTCTCATACAGATTGAATCTATTTCGGGTCAGAGATGCAATCTAACATTTTACTTTCTTAATGTCGGTTTTTTTCCGGCTCCCTTATGTAATCCTCTTCTTTGTGCCCCAATGCTTAGTATTTCCAAAAACCTATGAACTGCCAATGATCCACACCTGATCTAGCCTTGGATGCTTACCCTTCTTCAGACGAGAAGGGGAAATTCGACGAGCTGGTTGAGGACAAAGGTGTGAAGATATTGATCGATCCCAAGGCCCTCATGCACGTTGTTGGGACCAAGATGGATTTCGTGGATGACACACTCAGGTAGTTGACCCTCTGAGTGAGCTAATCAGAATGGATCTTCCGCAAATGTGTAACTTTCCGACGAAGAAGTTGGCATCTTCATTCCCAATCCTTTGCTTTCTTTTCAGGTCCGAGTTTGTATTTATCAACCCTAACTCAAAAGGACAATGTGGATGCGGAGAGTCATTTATGACGTCAGGCAGTCCAAGGGCGGCAGCCGGCGATTAGAGGGGCCACTGAAGCGAACGATGACCACAGGCTTCTCACTGATTGGCAGACCTGAACTCATTCTTCGTGGGGACTCCTGATCTCTGTGCATATCCCTGGTTCTCAGGAAGAAATAGGCGGAGGAGAAACCTCTGAATCACCCACCACCTGGTTCCTTGTGATCTCTCAAGGGAGAGGTGGGGAGAGAGAGAGAGAGAGGAGCTTGCGATGATGGGTCATTTTCAGGTCTGATTGTCATTTTTTGTGTGCTAATGCGGACTTATGTTTGATAAACATTTTTAATGTAAATTTTCTCTGATCATTACGGTTGCTAGGTTGCATATGGACCTGAGAACTAGGCCCAAATGGGTTCGACCCATAATTTGGTCGCGAATGGTATTGCCTTAGAAATTTTTCTGATCTCTCTTCAGAAACGTTGTCTAAGAGCTTTATGTAGCCAATAACTTTAGAGCAACTAATCCACATGAGTGATCCTTCGTAAGTCTACATTTGGTGTGCATTCTTGAAAAGAATTCCTTTCATCCTGCCTTCATTTAATGGAACGCATTTCTCGTTCTTTATTCATAGAATGGAGTACCGTTCTCACTATGCAGTTAGACTCATCATTAGATGTTTTTAACTAAAAGGGGTACAAGCAACTACTTGTGAAGTTCTCTGGCTGAGAGTGCCATACCCATAATTCAATTGTATATCAACTGATCGGATGATCTCATGATCAGTCTATCTTACAGCTTCCGTTTTTTTTCTGGGTCTCATAAGGCTTCCTTTCCAAAATGTTTACAAAACTTTATCCTACCAGACATATCTGCGGCAGCCATTTAGGTGTTCAATTCCCTTATTGACATCACCACTTTCCCAACTGTGATACCTCTTCAGATTGTGTCGAATTTGCTGTGAAATCTCTATTTTTTTTTTGTTGTTTTGTGTTTTTTCCAAAAACGAAGCATGCTTGTATAGATTATAGAAAGCGTGTAAAAGTAATATTTTAAATAAGATGATATTTTATAGTTGATAAGGTGTCCCAATCAATTGGCAAACCAAAACATTGCTGCATTTTGAGTGGGAAATAGGACTAAGGGGAAAGACTGTCTTAAGAATGATTGTGAAGAGTCATGCTGGGGTCTAACAAATAAATAACCATGCCACTGAGGTACAAAAGAAATATCCAAGGTTGGGCTCCTTTTTTCCTATTTATTTTGGTTGCCAAGGTACTCGTCCTAGAAAGATGTTTGATAGGATTGTAATAAAAGTCTCCCATCATACGTAAGAGTACATCATATTATGAGATTTTTGATGAGTACTTGCAATTGAATGACGAAAAACTGTAACAAAAATACAAATGATGAAAAAGTTTCATTGTTAAGCTAGTTTCATTAAGATATAAAAGGTAGACATTGCAAAAATCTATGAAAACTTATAAAAAGTTATATTAGTTGCCCTACCTCGCATGATTGACATTTTGGAAGTAAAAGTTCACCATTATAAAGTTCGCAAAAGAATAGATTTGATGAACATTGAATCTATCCACAAAAAATTAAAATTGAAATTAAAGGATTGATTTTTTTATTCATTCGAACATGCTCTTACATTTTCATACATCTAGTGGGTGCATACCATCAAAGTAACTCTTTCAAAGATACTGAGTTTTTATATTGTTTTGAATTAATAGTGAGATTGTTCTTTTTTTTTGTTAAAACAATGAAAGATTATTGTGTTTATAAGTCAAAGGGTGACCTATTCTAATCTCAACCATATTATGGCTTGGGTAGGTAAACTATGAAGGAGAATTTAGTAATAATTTGATTGAGAACTTGATTTGACCGTTTAACACTATATGATATTATGGTTATATTTAGAACTTTGTTGCTACAGTTGAGTTCTCATATATACACCATCTTTACAACACTATATGATGTATTACTAGTCTAATAACCCTTGAAGTTGAAGATGGAGGCATTATACATGATCCTCTTCATTAGAGAGATAGTTTCCTCTAAAGTTATTGAGAGTGAGTGTGACATCCTCAAATCTTAGGCATCCCAACAAAATTTGTTTACTTTCAAATCCAAAGGATGATGACAATAATATTTTGTCATCTCTAGTGTCTACTTGCCTTGAAGAAGTGTCATTTTGTAATAATATGTATGACATGAAAATTTAACTATGTAATCTTTTGTGGTCACCCTACCATTTTCTCATGGCACGTTACTTTATCATGTTGTTTGGTAATTTCATGAAAATTCTTACATAATATATTTTATCCATAGGCCTACTAACCCTAAGGAAACTAGAAGTAAAAGAAATCTTAAATGCATAAAAAGTCACTATCCTAATAGATTATGAAGTGACCTGAAACTTTCTTTCTAAGGGTCTAGTGTAATGGCTCAACTTCGCCATCAACACTATTATCAACTACAGCATGCTATTGAGTAATGGAATAGTCTCCAAGGAAGTAAACATTTGCTTGAGGGTTTGTGTTAAAATAAGGCTTGAAAAGAACTAACTACTTCCTCTCACTTGAGTCATGTAGTTAGGACATCATATTGGACATTTAATGACTTAACACTATGAATTTCATAGAGGTACACTAAAGTCTATATACATTATATGATTTCGAGTGAGTGACTAAGTGGTGATATTGTAAGAAAATACCGACATCAATAACACTAGCTTGTCCTCAAAACTAATAAAGTGAAAGGGGAGTTGGTGGCAACAAATAACCTTGTTTGACTAAAGCCCTCTAAACTCTTTAGGCAACTATCTCAATAACTTTAGGACAGCGAATATAATGAAAACTAAGATGGTTTCTTTCAGTAATACTTTCTTGCTATATCTAAGCCAATGACAAGGTTGCCATTTGCTCATGATATCAACCACATTATTTATCTTCAATTATGCACATCTCCAATTAATGTACACCCCTTTAATAATTGTGTTTTAATTTTTGAAATAAAATATATTAAATTTATATTTTTGTTATCTAAACTGAAATAATATAAATCAACTTAAAACTTTTAGTGATTTAAGTAGATTCTCAACAATATCTTTCAATTTAAATGTCAAATTCAGTACTCTAATATTTATCTAACTAGTCAAAACTTGAGGAGGTAAGAGAAATAAAAAAATAGAAAGAGAGCAAGGGAGATAGAGATAGATAGATAGATAGAGAGAGAGAGAGAGAGAGAGAGAGAGAGAGAGAGAGAGAGAGAGAGAGAGAGAGATACTAATGTGTTTTTCTCTTGCTCTTAATGAGAAATGAGCAACTTACTTATAGTTCAAGAAATTATATATAATAAATAGTTGAAGACAAAATTGATAATTTAGAACCATTCCCGTTAAAGTAAACAAAACTATTTGCAAACATAAAATGAAAAGTCTTCTTCATGTGTCACACAAAGATAGAAATGAAAATAGAAAAAGATCGAGTACAAAGTTATCAATTGAAATCCAAACATAAATAAATTTTAAATATTTTGTGCAACTTTCACCCACAAATTTTAACTAGCAACTATTAACTATCATGATTTAAACAAGAAACTAAGAGTTATAGTGTCTTGTGTTTAGTACTCTAATTGTCACATTGAGGGAGAGATGATCATCAAGTTGAGAGGAGTGGGCTTGCATTGTTGTTGCTTTTGCTTGTGTCACAATAGTTGTTAGTTTCTACCTTGACATGTCACCATCACTATTGAGGTCACCTCCAACTAACTCAACATGGGAGCTCACCAATGATGTCAAATTCTGTTGTTATTTTGCCACAAGCTCTCACTGTCAATTTGCAAATGAATGCCACAACATGCCTTGCAACACATTAGTGGATTCCATTGCCTTTCATTTGTAATAACACAACTAGATGGAAGAAAAAATGTCATTTCTCTACCTTGGGCCTTCATTTTTATCCTTATAATGGGTCTCTCATAGAACCTCGTGTTGGCCCCATTGTTAGACTTTTTAATAAACATGTTACTCCAATGTCCTACAAAAATTCAATGATAAATCAAGAGAAATTCAAGCTTCATAAACACACCATTGTCATATGTAAAAATAATGTTTATCATGATTTTAATTAAATAAAATTGATTTTATAATGTAGGTTTGAGATGAGTTAAAACTTGTTTGAGCTTAGTGTAAATATTTGAATAAAAATTCCTACAATGCATTAAAAATAGTTGATTTAATATTTTCATTTAATTTACTTGCATTTTTCCCTCCATTAGTCACTTCTCTAACTCAACTTCATATCAACTATGAGAATTGAAATTTTTTGCGTTCAATATTATATTATAAACCATGTAATGATCTCATACTGATTCTTCATATCAAGTTGGATGAGTATTAGATGAAGTACATGGGACACAAATATTTTCAAAGTTTTACTTATAAATAAAATATGATCAAATAACATTGAGATACAATGTCATCCTAAATATTACATTCAACATCCAAGAAGAATGTTATAAATTTTTTGTGATGTCAATTGGCCTAAAAAATATTCATTGACATTTCAAACACTAATGAACCATCTTATGTTGATGCCCTTAGATATAAGTTTTGATAATACATTCATGAAAAAAATATTTATTGACTTTAAATATTTTTAATGAGATTATAATAAATTTTTAAATATATTTCAAGTAATTATTTATTTATTTATCTCATGAGGTTATGAGTAATAATTAAAGCCAATAAATTAATCTTTGAGTTCAAAGATTTGATGAATAAGTAAAATAAAAAATTTTTATAAATACATATTTATTATAAAATATATATTGAAATAGGTAAATGCGAAAAGGTAAATCATGCCTATTATCATGGTTCATTTATTCATATTATTTGACTCTTTAAGTGTGGTCATTTAAATTAATTCACGAAATGAAATAAACAAGATTCAAAATATAAAATACACTTTTGTGAGTCTCAAATATGGAGATCAAATGGTGACATGTTGACTACTTGGGTGGAGTAACATCTTAACATTTATATTTAAAGTCAACATCAACAACAAAATAGTTTTTCTATAAGAGAATAATCTCTTATCTAAATTTTAAATCAAATGAATCAAGGAATAGTAACTTGCAAATTTTGAATAGGTGAAAGGTCATTATTACATATTTTGGAAAATTATAATAATTTAAATTATTTTCTCAATTTTGTCTAACCATTTCAAAATAGAAATGTGCTATAGAATGATGTCTTATAAGTAATGGAAGATGAAAAAATAAGAATAATAACTTTTACAAGCTTCACATCTATCTACCATCCCTCATAATCAATGGTATTCACCATGAGCTTTGACTATGTGTAAACTACTTCATCTATCATTCATGAGATCTTAGTGATCAAAACATTTTCAAATTTTGTGACCAAGTTCTTTATCATGCCCAAAAATAATTGGGTGGTGAAAAGAAAGGTTTTGAACAAAGGCACGATGTGCATTGTGCTTAGTTTAGCTCGTGAGAGGCTAAATCTTTGTAAAGATCAAACATGTGTGACTAAGTTGTTGATCTTGTAAAAATTAATGTGTATTTTCAAAGGAAATAATAAAATCTAGTAAAATAATCTTCTAAGATTAGAAGTAACTAGGTGAGGGTTGAATCAATATAAATTGATTTAATCATCTTTGTTAAAGAGAGAAAATTTAGATAGAAATAACTACTGAAGTAAGAAAGAGAACCATATAGAGATATAAATGAAGAACCTAGTTAGAATATGTGCTGGCACATTCAACCACAAAAAAAATTGAAATTGTAGAAATATCAATTTATCTCTTCTGTTGGTATTTCACCTAGTCTCTTATATCTTATATCTTCTAATATTGACTTATAAAAATATGTCCTAATTTTTTTTAAAATATCATGGTGTATAATAAAATAGACATTGAGCACACTCGACAATTGAATCAAGTTTTTCATTCCTTGCTACTTATAACCTAAATATCAACAACGAAGAATATTTACTCACTTAAGACTACGTAGAGTTTATTGAAGATTAGAAGTCAACAAAAAGAATAGAAGTTGATGACAAAAAGATTGATGTAATGAAATAATGGCTTACCCCATGGTAGTGAAAAACCTAAATAAATTATTGGGGCTCATAAAATATTATTATCATTTCATTAAAAATTATGCTAATTTATTTTGACCCCTAGCTCAGCTCAAGAAGAATCAATTCCACTAGACATATGAAGTGAAATGGACATTTCAACACCTCAATGATGTCATGGGATATCCCTTATTGATTAGCTTCTTAAACGTCACTCTAATATTTGAAGTTGAGGCAAATACCTCATGTCATGGTATAAACATAGTCCTCTCATAAGTAGAGCACTTTATTGTTTAATATAACTAGACATTAGTTTCACATTATACCATAAAAATAATATACAAATAAGATATAATGGGAATTATACTCACCATCCAGAAGTGACACCATTACTTACTGGGCAAATAATTCATTATATTCACCAACCACCAAAGCCTCAAGTTCTTATTTAAACAACAATATGTAGTCCCTCAATTTTAGAAATTGGTGTACAAATTCATTTTGTTTCACTTTGAAATTTACTATAAGTATGCATTTATTATTATAACATCATATGCTCTCTCTTAAAAATCGACTCCTATTGAGGCACCATATTTGACCACAACCTATGTAATAAATCAAATAAGAGACTAGTAAAAATGAGTACCTTACTAATGTTACTAAAACACTATGGAACACTAAGACAAAAACTCCCTCCTAACTATATCAAATAGGTTGATATTGTACAAAAGGTATGTGGTATGTTCAACAACCCCTCATCTAATCCTATGCTATTGGGAGAGTACTACAACAGATCTTTAGGAAAACATTCAAAGTTTTTATAAAGCTACAAATAGATCACAAAAGACTTTTATTATGAGTGTCATACCTATAATAGTGTAAGATAGACTCCCTTCTCCTAATAAAATTATTACCGCATTTACCCATTCCAACTAAGGTGTGTGAAAATATAACAATAAGGTAAAATGTCAAAAACTTAATTCTTGTTGCAGTCAACCATCTCATCAAGAACAACCACTTCAATATGACTCAACACCTATTATTAACAACTAACATTGTCAAAGATGTGATTTGACTACATTAACTTTCAACATCTATTTTATTAGATTGTAATTTGTTATTTTTCAACATCTTAGGGGATGAAGTTTTTTAGCTATAGAATGTAAAGCTCAAAAAAATCATATCTTTTCACCAAAAAATTAATAGGCAATCAAAGAAGTTAATATTTACTTGAAATCATAATTATAATGTTTCTCCTCTAACAAACCCAATGATTAATACCACTATCTGTCTTGAGTAAAACTTTGATACAACATCACTTTCCACTACTCTTTACTATCTACTCCTTTTCAAGTTTTATATGGTCATGATTCATCACCTATCATTTAGAGGTTGATGAACACTACTTTACAAAATTGACGAACAACTCAAGAATATGATAATATGCTAGACCTATTTCAAGAACAACTTACCTACATCTTAGTAAGGATGAAACAACAAATAGATTATTAATGACGAGATTCATAGTTTGATGTGTGACCAAGTGTCCCTAAAGCTCTAATTGTATTACATGTGTTCCCTCCTATGACATTACAATAATAACTAGAGTCCTAAATTCTTTGAACCCTATCAAGTCATAAAATGATTAGATACAATAACCTATTGACTATAACTATCAACAATAAGACAAATGTACATATTTTATATGCCATAACTAAAATTCACTATCAACTTTTAGCACTATATTCAGCCACTTGTACATTGCTTGGACCACATCCTCACATGGACAATCCAATTAAAAGAACTCATGAATGTTTGTCTATTGGCATGTAGGTTGGAGCAACATGAGACTTAGTTGCAGACCTTCAAAAACTCTTCCTTAAAATATACTTTAGGGAGAAAGTACTTAACGCAGTGAGTGACAATGTGAGGTCACTAAGTCTCACATATAGTTGTAGGAGTAAATATGTTCATGTCCAATAGTAAGTGGGCATACAAGCCATTATATTTCCCTATCTACCTATAGGAGGAATTGAGGACTATGTCAGCATTTTTTGGGGGAAGTCTGAGGAAAATGTGTAGATTCTTGAATCCCCATCAATCTAGAGTTAGGTTTTCTAATCCTAGCTCTTCTCCCTAATCTCCCCTTTCGATCCCTCTCATCTCGCCCTGCCATCTTTAGGATCTAGGATTATAACAATTTTTCATTTTTTTGTACGCTAATATGAACTTTTGTTTGACAAATATTTCTTAATGTAAATTTTCTCTGATCCTCCTTATAAACTCATTGGCGGTTACTGGGCTGAATGTGTAGGCCTGAGCATCGGCTCAAATGGATTCGGCCCATAATTCATTCGGAGATATCCCGAGGGATCATAACGGGCCCCGCAGGCCCAAAGGTTCTGCCCATGAAGCGCCGGCCCTTTGGCGGCAATACCCTCCTCCGGTGACCCCTCCTGATAAACCCCTCCAGTCTTCTCTCGTGAGGTTCTGATCTCGATCGGCACCCCGATCCTGCGCTAGGGTTTTGATCTGGACGAGGCGGAGGGGAGAGGATGAACAAGGACAAGATCTTCAAGTTGGCGAAGGGGTTCCGGGGCCGCGCCAAGAACTGCATCCGGATCGCGAGGGAGCGGGTGGAGAAGGCGCTGCAGTACTCGTACCGCGACCGCCGCAACAAGAAGCGGGACATGCGATCCCTCTGGATCGAGCGCATCAACGCCGGCACGCGCCTTCACGGAGTAAGATGCCCCTCCTCTCACACCCGAATGCTTCCTGGTCTATACATTCTCTTTAATGGTGCGAGAACTTGGTTCGATTGGCTGTTTAGGGGCGAAACCATTTTAGGGGGTCCTGGAATGAGTTCGAATCTGGACGTTTGATAGCAGGTTTAGCAACAGCTTTAAGCAAAGGTCGCGGAGAGTTTCATATTGCTTGCCATTTCTGGTTATCAGTTTCGAAACCGTTGATTTTAAGGGATAAGCCTTGTGAACGATCTCGACTTATTCCATGGCTCCATGGGGACATGAAACAGGTTTCTGAAGATTCGTCAAAGTTCTACGCAGCTCAAAGCGTGGAAGTAGAATACATAATCCATCATTACCCAACCCCCCACCATGGATCATTCTACCCCCACCATCGATCATTCTGCACTAACCAATTCTAGCTTATTCCTTGATACCTGATATCGCGGGCTTCTCTTCTGGATTCTCTGTGTCCCGTTGGTTTACGGAAGATGTGGGGTTTTTGACTTCGCCATCTGCTCCTCGTCATCAATTGTGCATATTGCATCATTTGCGAAAACCCGTGACCACATAGGATTCTATGGAAATCGAATATAAATTTTTTATTCGGTGGGATAGCAGAATAGACCATGAATCAATTTAATTTATCTGAAGCAGTCATGGTTTTACCCTACGATTAAAGCGATAAAAAGTCAATATTCGTGCTTGTCTCTTTTTAATTGCTTGATAATATTTCGACTATGCCAGAATCCTTGAAAGTAAAAGCGAAGTGTTGATCTTCAATTTTGTCATTAATTATTTGGGTTTGATCAAAATCCATAAAAGTAGCTGCAATACAGAAAAAAGGGGAAAAACTCCCAATGGTGTAAATTGACCAAAAGGGTAATGAATAGAAGTGGAAGTTGCCGCATTTGTCTAATGATCGTCACAAGACCAAAACCAAAAAAAGAAGAAGAGATGAACATCATTTTTATTACTTGGCAAACCATCAGAAGAAGCTAATACAATAGTTACACTAATCAGTATGGTTAACGAAGTCGCAACTAATGCAACAAAAAAAAAAACTATTGGAAATGAATATTTATGTTTCCAAACCTCGCTTGATCCTGTCTTTTTTGCTGGAACTCGACTTAAACGCATTTTCAGCAATCAGTTTTATGTAAGGTTTGCTGATTTCTTCCCAGTTATCAACATGAACTTTAGCCATTGAGATGGGTAATGTTGCCAGAGCCTTATCTACGAATGAACGCAAAACCCCGCCAACTGGTAATCATGGGCGTTCTTAGCGTCATGCACATTGCGCCGTACGTTCTTCAATTAAATCTCAGTACCGCCCACTTTCTAAAAGGAAAAAAAAATGATGTCACGAAGTTAGAAATGCGGATTATCTTGTTACAGAGCACTTTTCATCTACAGTTAGTTCATGGGACGAAGGTTCTTGATCTTGAAGAGCTGAGCATACATTTTCTATTTATGTCAACACTGGTGACTGCAGTCCATGTTTCCCTGTTTCCTTGTCTGACATAGATGGTCGTCTTTATGCTGTTTGGGTACGGAATAGCCAGCAGCCTCTCTCTAGTTCTTCATCATCTCCCCTGGTAAACTGTGAATGCCGGCACCGTCGCTGCTTGTTGCAAAATACTATTGGAAATGTTACCCCACAACACCCGGTGGATGAGAGCTCTCTATAATCATCCATTCGCATTCTGGATGCCGATGTCACTTGGGGAATTGCGAAATGAGGCTGGCGACCCTGTGCCGAGCTCCTCTGGCTCTAAATCTCTCGCTCGCCGTTTTCAGGTGAACTACGGCAACTTCATGCACGGCCTGATGAAGGAGAACATCCAGTTGAACAGGAAAGTCCTGTCGGAGCTGTCCATGCACGAGCCCTTCAGCTTCAAGGCCCTCGTGGACGTCTCCCGGAATGCATTCCCGGGTAACAAGATCCCCAAGAAGGAGGGCATCTCAGTGGCTCTGTGAACAGGGCGAGGTCGGTGCCGCTTTCCTCCCCTCCTCCTTCCAGCCTGCCTCTTCCTGGTCTTGTAGCAGCTCCCCCTTGAACAGAAGGCCATGGAGCCCCGGTTCTAAGCTCGCCCCCCGTCCCTTCATCAGGGAAAAGAGGGGGGGCGAGTCAAAATTATAATGAAGCCCTTCCTCAGTATCTTGACAGCGTGTGTCGTTGACTGTGTGCCTGTCAGAATGAGCTGGGCAGGCGACTGTCGCCGGCATTCCCCTGCGCAAGTCTCATGGCCGAATTTCGCAGAGCGTCCAAAAGGGGAAGATCAGGCCACGTGGCTCCCTCGAGCCAGAGAGGCGTCGCTTTCTTCCCCACCTGGCCGAGATGGGAACAGTTCCATGGGAGTTATGATGATGGGAAACAGTGATCGGAGAAGACCAGGGCGATGCGTTCTCCCCCGCCTCCGGCCGACGGTGTGGTTTAAAGGACCTGAACAGTCTCAGCTACTGCATATTCTTCCGCACAGTTCCAGTCTTGAGATTTTAAAAATGGCGACTTTCATCTGTGATAGGTTATGAGGCACTGGGTCGAGGGGTTGGAAACCCTAATGACCGAGGTGAATGTGCCTAGGGCTAAAGGGTCTGGTTGACTTTGTGCTGGGGCATAGAATCAGGAAAGAGAATAAACTTGACCCGGCCCGGATAGGCCGGCCAGTGTCCAGAGTCCAGCAGGTTCCGACATTATTTTTCTGGCCTTGTGATCTCTCTCTCTCTCCCCCTCTCTGCATCTATGTATCTGCTTATCTGGGTCCACGCAGGGGGAGCTGAGGTGGATTGACCTGCCTTAATCTCAGGGGATGGAGTAGGCCAGCCAGGAACACATTACGCAGGGAGTTGACCTGGGCACGCGTCACTAGTAGCGCTTGACAACCGGTGAGAACTGGAATAGGCTGGGTTTTTCTAGTAATATCCAAGGTAGCCCAGCCATCCCGAGTTAGGAAACGTCGGATGCCCAGGCGAGCCGCGAGAAGCCCGGTTAGGGATGAATGGGTACGTTATCAAACTGAACCGAGCCCAGGTTAACCCGAGTGAATCCTAACCAGCTCGACAAGATGGGTTGACTTTGCAAGGCCCCGGGGGCCAGCCACAGCGACAAGTGTTGACCCAGATGAGGAGGAGGGGCTAATGAAAACGGCGAAGGGGTGGGGTGGGGGAGTTAACTGGCCATGGCAGGGGGAGATGCGATTCCATCTCTTCTCCGGAGTATTGAATGGCGGCGAACGTAGATCACCTAATCTCGTGGCAACAGGAGAGGGTTTGGTCAATCATTGTCTATGGGGAGGGAATAATTAGGGGGGGCGGGAGGCGTTCGCCGACAGGAGAGTAGACGGCTGCGTCATAGAATACTCGGTCGGCGTCCCCACCGCGGAGGAAAATGATATCCCATCACCCATCGGTGTGACCCGCTTGTAGGTATTTGACAAGGCGAGGATGTCGACCCAACAACGAAGGGGAGATGACACCGGACTGGCCCCCCCTCATTAAAAAAGCAAGTGGGTTTAGGGTTCGATCGCGAGGATCGGTTCCCTGGAGGAAGAAGGGGGAGAGGGGGCCGGGGTGGAACCAGTGACCTGGTTTTTGTTTATAACGAGACGCGTCGTTTGGCTGCTTGCCGCCATTCACCGCCCTAGCCCTTCCCCACCTTGATAAATACGGAAAGGAAGCATGGATTGGGGCCGGAACCCTGTAGGACATTTTTATTATTCCAAGCAGTACTCTATGGGAGGGACTCGTCTGGATCCTATGGAGTGCTGGTTTTGTTGAGTACTTCAAAAACCTCTGCAGACCTACCTCAACAGCCAATGGGAAAGCAGGCCCCGGGTCGGCTTCAAGAGTGGAGTTGGAGTCATTGATTCTAGTGCCTTCCTCCATAAACCCCACCTTTATTTCAACCCCCTCCTCTCTCTCTCTCTCTCTCTCTCTCTCTCCCATCGCTCTCTCCATTCGCTCTTACACTGAGGTCTGGAAGGAACCTCCTGAGAAACATCTTCTACGCGACGAAGGCATGAAATCCGCAGTTGATTTATTGTCATCGAGGGGAGTGATAGGAACCCGACTAGGAGTCTCCAGCCAGTAAATCACTAGCAGCTGTGTCATTGGGTGCAGGAGGAGACACCACAGGGCCTAGTTCTTGCAATTCGTCGGTATCTTCTTCTTCTTCTTCTTCTTCTTCTTCTTCTTCGTCGTCGTCGTCGTCGTCTTCTTCTTCCTCCTCCTCTTCTTCATCTTCCTCTTCTTCTTATGCTACAACTACTACTATTACTTCAGCATAGGCTTCCATCGTTTTCGCTCAGAAGATATTTCTCCAAAAGGCCAAGCTTGCATGGTACTCAGTGCACCATCTCTTCAGTGTGAAACTTTATGGGTTTTGCTCTAATTTTGTCTTCTTTTATTGTGTTTTTTCTGTTCCCGGCGAAGATTAGATGGGTGCATTAAATAGATTTGTATCTATAACGGCTGAGGCAATGATATAAACAGAAGCACCTAAGATGGCAGGTCAAAGGGTTGGCGAAACGGGGCTGTCGGAGTCAGGGCCCTCTAATCAAGCACTTGCTTATGGAATCCATGGCATACCTTCTGCAGCCAATTTCTTGTAATCTTCTTCTTCCTCTTTGTCTTTGCATCTTATTATTTTCCTTCTCTCTTTGCTCTAAATTTCTTCTGGTTCTGCGGAGTCGAGGATTAAACGAAACTGTTCACTGGGATTTCTCGCTTCACCTGCATCCACCGTTTCTTCGATTCGAGTCGCTTTTTCATTTTAATTTTGAGTAAGATTTTTTCCATTCTTCAATCTGAAAGTTACTCTTTCATCCAATCCCATAGTTCCCTCCTTTTCTGTCTCTCCCTCTCTTTCTCTCTCCTTCCTCCCTCTTCTTACCCACCCAATGCCTTCTGCTCTCGTCTCCCCGTATCTCTTGTACTTTCCAATCGCGTCTTGAGATAGCTAATTCGTTTTCTTCTCATATGTTGATCAGTGATCAAGAAGGATCTGCATATTTTGGAGAACTAGAAGAGGCGCTTATGCAAGGAGTTCCTAGCCTAAAAACTGATGGCGGCAGAAGGCGTAAGGATTCTCTCTCTCTCTCTCTCTCTCTCTCTCTCTCTCTCTCTCTCCCCGTGTTGCATTGCACCATGAGAACAGGCTAGAAATCATACGAGAGAGGGAGCTTGGACAGCGTGATCGATCCACAGTTGGAAATCTTTCCATTTTTGGCAGGACGTGGTTTTACTTTCCCTCCCTCTCCTCCCATCCCTCCGCTAACCCCCCCTCCTGCGATCTCTTCAAGGAAAGGGAATAAGTTCCCTTTTGAAACCGACTGTTTGGTCTTTCTCTCGCTTTCGATCGTGTACCAGCTTTCCCCATGATCTTCTGCGTCTGTTGCTTGTTGCAGCCTTTTTCTCAGGCAGCAGGCCTCCCCCCACGCTCGAGATCTTCCCCTCATGGCCAATGAGTCTTCAACAGCCCCCCAAGGTATGGCCTTTGACTTTTTGACCCAGCTTCTCCGCACAGGTGTCAGTAAAACAGTAACAGTTTTAGAGAGAGAGAGAGAGAGAGAGAGAGAGAGAGAGAGAGAAGAGAGGAATTAATGGGGAAGGAGGAAGAGGTTTCATTTCTAGCACTTTAATTGAAATTCAGTACAATTCGATGAGGCCAGCCAATCCTCCTCTTGATCCTGACAGATCATCCTTTTTCTTCCTCTGTGCTGAATTTTTTAAAACTGGTGATAGGGGAACTCGCAGTCAGCGGAGAGCACCGATTCGGGGTCTGCTCATCCCGATTCGAGCTCTCCGGCCAGCAGGAGGTCTTCTTCTTCCGGGCACCCCCCCCAGCACGAGATGGCCGGCGATGTCTCCCGAATGGCGGCGGCCTCCAGCGATTACCAGCCGAGGCCACAGGAGAAGGTAGGCAAAGGCCAGTTTCTTTTCTAAATGGGGGTAGCCGTCGTTCGTGAATCTTCCGTAGACCCAAATCCCGAAAAGGATAGAAGTTATAGTCCCCGGCATCATGACGACAGATCCTCCCAGCTATCTCTTCAGCTTCCTGCAACCTCTACGAGTCAAGCCCCACGCCTCCCCAAATCAGAACTCACAGTGGTCATCCTCCTCGATCGGAGGATTGATCGGACACAAACCACTACAGCTACAGTAGAGAGTCAACACAAATTCCGAGAAAGACTTGGATTTTCTTCCCTTTATTTTTCCCTGTTTTGTCCGGCTTCTCCCGCCTCCCCCCCCCCCGTGTCTAGATGTGCTGAGTCTCACTGTTGCACCCAGTTCCAATCACCTCCGAATTCCCTTGGGCATTTAGAGAGAGAGAAACCATTTATTCCGTTGGTGCCTTAAGAAGCCATGGAGGGAACCCGAGAGGCTGGGGGGCGTTGTAGCTCTTTCCTTCCCGATCCCTCCCAAGTTCGACGAAAACCACGCCCTTTCTACATACGAGGGTTAGTGTGAACGTCAATGCGCTCAGCTTGATCCTGAAGATATTCTTCTGTTTCTGCTCTAGTTTCTTGATATCGTCGCGTTTGACTTCTCGACGGCGATAGGGGGAAATCTCCGGGAGAGAGAGAGAGAGAGAGATAACGTGTCCTCGGCTGCGCGATTATCCCCCGGGGATTTGTCCAAAATAAGTTCACTCGAGTTTTTAATTCCGTTTCTAGTTACTTGTTCCTTAAGCACCATCAACCTGAAAGAAAATAGGAAGAGAGAGAGCTTTTGACTTCTTGCTTCAATCCCCTCTTATTTACTGACCCAGTTGCTATTGTTAATGTCGCAGAGAAAGCTCTCTGACAAAGACGGCAGACCGCTGGACCCGAAGGTCTCTCTCTGCTCTGTCTCTGTCCCCCCTCCGCCCCTCTCTCTGTCCCTCTCTCTCTCTCTCTCTCTCTCTCTCTCTCTCTCTCCCCCCCCCCGGTCTCTCTCTCTATCTGTCCCTCTCTCTCTCTCTCTCCCCCCGTCTCTCTCTGTCCCCGTCTCTCTCTCTCTCTCTCTCCCCCCGGTCTCTCTCTCTATCTGTCCCTCTCTCTCTCTCTCTCTCCCCCCGTCTCTCTCTGTCCCCGTCTCTCTCTCTCTCTCTCTCTCTAGTTCGAAGAGAGGTTGGGGAGGATGGCTCGGTGTGGGTATCCGCACGAGAGAACGTCTCTTTCTGCTCGTACGTGCGGTAGCTCGTAATCAAGAGAAGCAGGGCGACGCGAGCCTTGTATCCATGCGCACGTACTCAAGCTGCGCACATGCGTTGCACAACGTGGACGCTGGGTTCACTCTGTGCATGTCTTTGCATGTCTTCGCCGCGTGCGTCCTCTTCTGAAGCGGAGACTTTTTTTCTTTTCCTCAGACGCTGAGACGGCTGGCGCAGAACAGAGAAGCAGCGAGGAAGAGCCGCCTGAGGAAGAAGGTAGGCGGTCGTCCTCTCTAGCACGACTTAAATTTCTGTCTCTTTCTTTCTCTCGTTCTTCTCTCTCTCTCTCTCTCTCTCTCTCGCCGTCTCTTTGAGAAGTTCAACCCCGTTTGGTGGACAGGCCTACGTCCAGCAGTTAGAGTCGAGCCGAATAAAGCTTTCACAGATTGAACAAGACCTCCAGAGGGCCCGCTCA
This sequence comes from Spirodela polyrhiza, assembly GCA_024713555.1. NCBI lineage: Eukaryota > Viridiplantae > Streptophyta > Magnoliopsida > Alismatales > Araceae > Spirodela > Spirodela polyrhiza. Next base: position 485,092 of record CM046530.1, read on the forward strand.
CAGGTTCCAACTCTTACTGTCTATAACGAGCATCCGAACAGAAGAGGGAATACGTGCAATAATAACTTATGATTGCTATGCAGGGTCTGTTCCTTGCCGGAGGCGGCGGGGCCGCCGGAAGCATCAGCCCAGGTAAGGAAGGCGCCCCTCCCATTCTCCGCCTTTTCTCCGGCAATGGCGGCGCCAACGGTGACGACGAAGTGGCCACCGCAGGAGCGGCGATGTTCGAGATGGAGTACGCCCGGTGGCTGGACGACGACCAGAAGCACATGTCGAAGCTCCGAGCGGCTCTCCATGGCCACCTTCCCGACGGGGAACTCCGCGCCGCCGTCGACGACTGCGTCGCCCACTACGACGACATGTTTCAGCTGAAGGGAGCCGCCGCCAAGTCCGACGTCTTCCACCTCATCACCGGCATGTGGACCAGTCCGGCGGAGCGGTGCTTCCTCTGGATGGGAGGCTTCCGGCCTTCGGAGATGATCAAGGTCAGCACTGTAGAGATGAAGATTTGAGCTCCTTGGGTTTCGTTGTCTCTGACTGGTTGGTGGATTGGCTTTGCACAGATACTGACGCCGCAGCTGGACCCGTTGACGGATCAGCAGGTCATGGGGATTTACAGCCTCCAGCAGTCCTCCCAGCAGGCGGAGGAGGCCCTCTCGCAAGGCCTGGAGCAGCTCCAGCAGTCGCTGGCCGACACTGTGGCCAGTGACTCGCTGAGCGACGGCACCAACGTCGGCAGCTACATGGATCAGATGGCCATTGCTCTCGGGAAACTCTCCAACCTTGAAGGATTCGTACGCCAGGTATTCCTCCTCTCTCTATTCTATCCTCCTTCAGACGGCCATGTGCCTTTATAATCCGGGGGGGACACTCTCTCTCTCTCTCTCTCTCTCTCTCTCTCAATGGGCCAATGCCTAACCAGCGCGCCCGACTCTTGAAATGAACTCTTATCTATGATAACCCATATGCTCTACGTTCTCCCGGTGATACACTGAGATGGACGGTGCACCATCCGCGGCCGGATAAAATACTGAGGGGACCAATAGGCGTCGTTTAATACGAGATGACATCCGATAGAAGACTGTGACACCCCGGCACACCGCGTGAGGAAGACTCCAAGGTGGACGAAGAGGGCGTCTCCCGGAGTTGCGCCGGGGCCCCGTCGTCTTCGAGGTTATCTCCGAGGAGCTGTCTCCGTTGGTTTCCCTGAACAAGTGCTTTTGCGGAGTGGGTGCAGGCGGATAACCTGAGGCAGCAGGCGCTGCACCAGATGAGGAAAATCTTGACGATACGGCAGGCGGCGCGATGCTTCCTGGCGATCGGAGAGTACTACAGCCGGCTGCGCGCTCTCAGCTCCCTCTGGGCCTCCCGGCCGCGAGAGTAAGCTCCGAATTCACCTCTTGAAGGGTATATAACTCGCAACTCACAGGGACCCCCACGGCTGACCAGAACCAATTGAAATTGGACCGAGATGATGGTGACCATGACGATGGTTACGATATAATCTGACAGATTTGAGCTCTGAATGAAACTCTGCCCGACCCATTTCCGTATTCCGGCCGACTCCGGGCTCTCTCTCTCTCTCTCTCTCTCTCTCTGAGATGGGTGCATAAAAGGGTGGCCTGAGATCTTATCCAGGCGTTGTTAATGACGGGGCCCGGGGCCTGTTCGCACCCGTGGCCCGGTCAGAGAAGAGGTCCTTCTGCGTATTTTATGCGTGTTTCAATGCCCTCACGATTATATTTCCTTCCCGCAAGATCCAATCCTTGACGATGGACTCCATCTGTCTACCTCTCTGAACAGGAACGTGATCGCCGACGAGACCTCGCTGGGCCACGTAGCGGTGGCCCCCCGGCTGGCTCACCAGCCCATACAGCATCACTTCTAACGATCGCGATGGACTCCAGTTGGACAACCAGCCTTCTTCAAGGGGAGTGAGAACGACAGGAGGAGAGAGAGGATCCCCGGGGGGAGAGATCCCGCCGGAGGGTCCTCTCCATTTTGATCTTTAAAATGCTTTTGTTACGTCCCAAACTGTGCGGAGGAGAAAGTGATCGCTGTGTAAATTGAGTGAGCGTTGTTTGGCTCCCCCCCGGCCCCTCATTTCCCATAACAAGATTTCTACTAATTTATTTTACTCTCTCTCTCTCTGTGAAACACACACACATCGGTATACAGAAGGAAGAGCAGGACGAAGGGAGCTCCGAAGCGATAGATATCTTCTGACGCGAAGATGGGGACGAGACCATCGGAATAATCCAGAAATGAGCAAAATAAAAAAAACCGGTGGTTATACAGCTGCGCCTACTGCGCGGTATCAGAGCCGACAACGAATCCTACGCCATTAAAAAAATCGAAAAAAAGTCAACTACTCCCACCTTCTCCGATTCCAAAATAGAGAGAATTATGAATGCTCGTCTAATTCCTGGCCAAGAGATTGTGGTGCGGCTTGCAGAAAAGTTGCTCGCGTAAATGAAGAAATAGTCAGCTAGGGAAGGCCAAGCAACTCTCGCAGACGGGCACTTTCAATATTTGCAGAATGCAACCACAAAGTGATAATTTGGTACATGAGAGAGAGAGAGAGAGAGGTGGCATGCCAGGGCCTCTCTTTTTTTTTTCCATGGAAAAAAGAAGAATAAAAAAAGAATCGGGTGCCTTAGTTACATACAAGGTTCTAACCTGCTTCGGACAGAAAATTGTTAGCTGTAAAGCCCTAGCTTCCTTATCTAGGCTGATATGCACAAGGGGGGGGGGAGGGGGGGGCGGTCGTCATTTCCTAGAAGCTCATGTTCATGTTCAGCTCGGAGAGGTCGTCCATGGGGATCTCCAGGCCCATCATCAGATCATCGTCCTGCAGGGCGTCGTCATCGAGGTTCAGCCAGGAGCCGAGATCCTGGCCCTGCCCACCAAGCCCGTCTCCCACGTCAAGCCCATCTATGGAGTCCAAGGGCAGACTGATGAAGTCCATGGTCTCTTCAATGGCCCCCTTGCTGGCTCCATTTTTCAACGACTCACAGGGCTCAGCAGCTGTGGAGACGACGCCAGCGGCTTCTGCGGCGGGGCCCGGGGGGCTGCTCTCCGAGGTCGAGGGAGGAGGAGGGGCCGTCTGCTTGGGCTTAGCTCTTGCCTTACGCTCACCTCTGCCCGTGCTGGAAGCTGAGCGGCTGGCCTTAGGGAGGGAATTCCTTGCCCCGGTGGACGGGTCTCTGTCTCTCTCGCTCCTCTTCCCCTTGGCGCTGCTGGGGAGGGCGGTGCCGAGGGCCGACGCCGCCCTTGAGACCATGCCGCCGCTCACAACTTCGTCGAGCAGCGGCGGCTCCCTCTTCTTCCCCCTACTGGCGATGGCTTCTTGTTTATCGAGAGCTTCGTCCGGAATGGCAAGCCCTTGGAGCAGGTCCCGCTCAGGTTTATGCCCAACGGGCCCGCTCCTCCCCGCCGCGCCCAGCGAGACACCGGAAGCTGCAAATGAAACCAGAAGCTTGAGAGAAGCAAATTCGAAAGGAAGAAGAAGACCACATCCATGATGATGATGATGATGGGGATGATGACGAGCAAGAGAGAGAGAGAGGGGGGAGAGAGAGAGAGAGAGAGAGAGAGAGAGGAATCAGGCAGTTGGGTCTGAATACCTGGTAGCCGGGAATCTTGACGAGCCTTCTGAGCCTCTGTATTTGCACTTGGCACAGAGACGTGGGCAGTGTCGACTGGCTTCGCATCGGCGCTGTGTAGAGAGAGAATGTCTCTGAACGTGGTTTCGCCGAAGCAACTGAGTCCCGTATCTTCGAACTTCCTGCACCTCGCCAGGACCCTCTGGGCAAAAGCCAGAGCCACCTGCCTTGAAACCCTGCTCACTCCGCCCTTGTTGCTCGAGCCATAGCCTCCCCGGCCACGCTGCGAAGAAAAAAATGACGCCAGAATTTCATAGATCAGCAAAGCCCTTCAATGAAATGATAACATGCAAAATATACAGCGCCAGCTTCAATGCATCGAAAATTAGGAACAGTAACGTTGACCAAAACACTGGAGGATGCACCTAGATGAGAGACTAAGACGACCCATTAACCGGTTTATGGAAGAAATTCGGATGATACGAAATCAAAATAGTAAGTACTCGCAGATTACCAAAACTGATGATACGAAACAAGATGGAATTGAAGTGAAGGTTAACTGATGACGATGATGATAAACAAATGAGAGCGGAGATGGGAGGAGAAAATTGATTACTCACCACATATTTCTTGTATGCCAGCTCAACCAGTTTATCCATGGCAATCTGCTCAAGCCTCCTGACACATCATCAACAAGGGTTTACTTGTTTACCCATTTCCCTGACGGAGTGAACCTAACACAGATGAAATGGAGCAAACAAGAAAATAAAATACTACCTCTCATCGGCCTCTCTCGTGGCATGTATGGCCTTGTCCAGCTGCCTCAACAGATGTTTCCTAGTTCTAATCTGAAAATTAATAACAAAAACAAATGAGCTCCCAACCGCCCACAAGGAGCATATCTTTTTGCATTAACCATCAGGGGTACAATTCCCCCACGAGATTACCTGCTCATAAAGCTTCTTCTTGAGCTCCAGCAAATCTCCATCAATCTCTTCATCTTCTTCCTCGGCTAGACCAGGCTGAACAGAGAGGAAGCAAAAACTGTAAATTTTGCAGCAAAACTCCGAGCATACACAGGCCTAATTTCAACACGCTCAAAAGAGAAACAAGCATTAAAGAGCCTTAGTCATAATGCAAATGATTCCAGTATGTAAGATATCGGGTAGCTAGAAACAACGCGCAGCAGGAAATCAATAAGATAAATCTTGTCACTGACTTTAACCATCATTTACTATTTAACTCGGACCCACACGAGCTACGAGATGATCGAACAAAACCACGTCTTCCGAATTGGAATGGGCCTGTCACCAGCAGATGCTCAGTTCAATGAAGATTAGGGTTGGATTGGCCAAATCAACCCGTATGGGAAAAAAGACTGCCTCAGAGAAGACTATATAAGAACAAGTTTAAAACAGGCGCGTCTTAATAATTTATGACGGCTACATTTATAAATAGTGTCTTAAAAGGGATACAACCGATGGTTTCTTAATGAGAGGACTCTAGTTAGTTTTGGCCCCTCCCCACAAGCCTGTCCCATTGACATAATGCCATTATAGAGATGGTTAAGGAAAAACGACGGTGGTTTGCGGTGCAACGAGCCATGTAAAGGACAATGATGAGTTTTTTTTTTTTCCTTCCATTGTTTTCTTCTACTAGCACCAACTTCCTAGGAGATGAAAAGGGTTGACTAACAATAACATTAGCCCAAACACGATCCCATTACGTTAACGCAGACAATTCCAAACCCTCCCAAAAACCCACTTAACATAGCCCAATTTTCAATTGTATCAAGACTCAAACCTTCAAGCCATGTCCCAGGCTTATTCCATCTGATTACTCCATTGGGACGGGAATACGATAAGTCCCATTAAACCTAATGAAACAACTCCAAAAGATAGGGATTAATAATTGTGAATGCAACCTAAATTTATTTGAAAATATAAATTCGAACATATAAAAATAAAAGAAACAAACCTACAAAATGTGTCGGTCATAACCAAAAAGAGATTGTGCTAAGATTTTTTTACTTGAATGGTAAAAGAAACTTTAGATCATAAAAATTCCAAAACAAAAATTCGTGGGTTGAAGCATATACCACTGCATCCGGAAATAAGCCAACATTTTGTAGCTCCACCAAGATCTTATCATCCAGGCACATGTGCTCATACTGGCAATCATATGGAGAACCAGGAGCATCTGTTCGCAATGCTGGTGTCCTCACCACGTGATCTTGCCCGTAGTCGTAGCACATGACTTGAGGTAAAATGTTATTCTCTTGCAAAAGCATGCTATTGTAGGAAACAACTGGGGAACCTGGGCTTCTAAAATCCCTGGCGGCACCATATCCAGCGCATGAATTATTATCCCTGAAGCAATTCTTTCTAGTCAGGAAATCCACGTCGGGCTCGAATCCAGCATCAATCTTTTCTGCCTTCTTAGTTTCACGACTAATGAGGCTAGCTGTAGAATAATCATTTGCGGAGTCCACAAAAGCACCGTCATGCCAAGGATCACCATAACAAATTTCAGTTTCCTTCTCCACAATGAAGGCAGCGAGAAGCATTTGTGACAGTGGGAATATCCTTTCAAGCCATTTTTCTTCTTCCAGTTGCCCCATGGGATCAGATTGCACCTGTTTTTTTTCAGAGACCGGTATCTTCTTTGACGGTAGTAGCTTGTGAAAAAGATCACCCTAAAAAAACAAAAAAAAAGGACAAGGACAGGAAATACTATCAACTGGCATGAATAATGGATACCCTCCTGAAACTATGATATAGTCCATCGTAGTATAATGGTGTTGACGAATTAAAGACAAAAGAAAGGAATAAGAACGCAAAGTGGAGAAGAGGTGACAATCCAATACCATTAAATTCTGCCCGATATCAGCCATGCTACACAAACTAAGGTCCACCTCTTCCACGAAATTCATCTGAAACAACGTTTCACAAAAATATTTATAATGACAGAAACCAAAGTTTTGATTCTACAAAGAAATAATCCAAACTTATGGGTTTCTGAACATACTTGTTGCCTCAAGAACGCCATATTTTCTTCGCTTACAAAAGAAAAAAATTGATCCATTTTCTTCCAAAACGGGCTAGAACAAGATTGATCTGAAAAAAGCAACCACATTTGCTACTACGTTAGATCCACAGTGATAGACAGAAAACTTACTTAAGGCTGGAGCCAGCAAAAGGAGAAATCAAATAGCCAAAATGGTATCTTCTGATAGCTACTCACAGCTTGCACTACGGGCCGAATTGGCAGCCGCCAACAGTTCATCATGATCGTCATCTGATTCGCCTAGAAAATAAGTGAAGGAATTTTAAATATGATTACTCGATAAAGAAAAATTGTGCACGGCCTTCAATATGGTCGGTTACTTTGATGGCCTACCTATCGGGTCAGAGGAACAGCTATTCACAGCTTGACCAGGGCGACTAGAAGCCTTACGATCAGACACCTTTTTCAGAGGAGGTCGACCCACCTTGCTGTACCGAAATTCAAATGAAGCAAAAGAATGAGCAAAGGTAGAACAGATGCTGCTCCACTGCCAAACAAGAAAGAAAGAAAGCATGTAGGAAATAGAAAGATTCAGGACCTTATTTCTGAAATAGGCTTCCCAGTGCGTAGTGGCTTTGCAAGATCCACTGTTTCCGTTCTTTCTTTTGGTGAGGAGACTCCTGCCCTGAACTGTCCGGGATTCCTTCCACTTCTTCCATGTCTCCGAACTCCATCGCCAACCTCTTCTCTTGTGGAAAGTTTATTTTTCTTTGAGGGCAATATCAGAGTCGCTACCTTCTGGACAGCATTCATAACTCCTTCATCCATTTCACCGGTATTAAGCCCTTTCTCTTTAGGCTTGTTGTCTACAGTAGTTGTTTCATCACTCTCTGTTGCACCAATCGGGGAAAGAACGCTCTCAAATTTCAGTTTTAATTGGTGAGTACTGCTCGCGGTCCTGGAAAGAACTGGCACAGTGGTGTCAGTATTCATTACTCTGGCCCCCGCGTCGGCTGGTGAAGACACGTCGGATACTGCCTGAGCATCATCATGATTTGAGACAGGAGAAACAAGGGTCATTCTCTTAGTACGAGTGCTTTTTGGAAGTCGCTGACCACCCCATTGAGAAACAGGAGGTGAAGAAGATTCAGACAATGGGCGCTTCCGGTTGTGTGTCCCACTTATGTGCTGAGCCTTGTTTATGCTTGGGGGCGGGTCCCAACTATCAATAAGTCCAGATGTTCTTGGAAAACTTGGTGACGTGTTTGTCACACTGGTTGAGGCAGACCTTGGTCCTCGAAATGATTTTCCTTTCACCAAGGATCTTTGGCTCCCAATCTGAGGATCTTCACGAATGCTGTATCTTGAAACGAGAAGAGTACTGCTCAGATGAAAGAAAAAACAAGCCCCACATGCAAAGGTAATCTATTGCAGGGAAACAAGAGAAGATTGATAATTTAACAAAACGAGACTAAACTATCATCAAGTAAACATGAAAACAAGCAGTGGTATGGAGATTTCGATTAAAATGCAAGTAACATACTTATTGCCTCCTTTTGGTAAATTCCATTCCTTATCAATGGCAGCCGAGCGTTCCCTTTGATCACTCGAAAGACCCATGTCCTCCAAATCGTCCCTAGGGGTTGTGCAGCCACCAGAACCACTCAACTGAAAACTGCCGTCGTTCTTACTGCCAGAAATAATCCCAGTGGATGATCCCGACCTTCGAAAAATAGAGATATCAGAGAAGAAATAGCAGCATATCCAGAGAATTGCCCTGAAGTAGAACCTAAGAGAAGCAACCACCCTAAAACACACCTGAAAGCAGGACCATTAGAATGTCTTGGGCGGGAGTCATTATTAAGCCTCTGCACAGCCACCTTAAACTCTCTGTCACCATCCGTCGTTCTCGTTGCTACTGTTCCCAAAGGCCGTTTCTTCCTTGTTTTATTCTCGCACACTTCACCACCGGGGGGAAGTGTTCGGATCTTGTCTGCAGCAGGCACAACGACCCCATTGCAGGCCCTGAGCATATTCTTATCCTTGTCCACAATAACATTTTTATCCTTATCTGCAGGTGGGCCCTGCCTAAGTGGGGTCATAGAACGCCCTTCTGCCTGTAGCAATGGAGAAAAGAAATGTGCTCATATTTTTTTCATGATAAAAGACCCAAAGAAGGAAATAATTAAATCAAATAAATACTTCAAAACATGGAAAATAGAGTGTGAAAAACATAGATCAAACAGTTGATGATCAAAATCGGGAAAGTACAAACCCTCATTTCCCCCATTGATGAACGCACCCGTTTGTTTGAGACAATGCTCTTTGCACGATCATCGTGTCTTTGAACAACAAGATCTGGAGGGTTTTGATGGACCTGGCTTACTGTTCTCAGCAAGTTTCCACTGCCCGACTTCTCATTTGATGGAAGATCATTTCTCTGTCTCTTCCTTGAAATAAGTTTGAGATATCTTTCCAATTTCGCTGAGGAATCAAGCAAAACTCTCGTCCTCTCCCTGGTCAGAGGGATTATGAATTCAGTGTAATAAATCAACGTGGAGTGAACCACATCTTTCATTAGTCCACAGAAATGCAGCCACTGTTCGCATTACGACAAATAAAGATGTAGCCACACACAACAAAGGGATTTATAGCCCAGCAAAGTATATGGAAATCATATATATTTGACCATTTGGATAAGTATGATAAAGGAGCAAATGAGCAAATGGTCTGCTAGTGGAGAAACGAACACAACCGGATAAATAGTCTACCTGGCCCTGGCAGCTGTCTCCAACACACTAGCCTTGAAACGCTTCAGTTCTTCAGCTGCTGCTGGGGTGAGGGCCTTACATTGGATGCCTCTCAATGTGTGCTCATCAGGAGAAACGCCAACAACCCTCCGCAACTCCCCCGCACGAGTGTACTTTTGATCCCCCAATGAAAGCTGCACCGTCGTGAGATAATTCGACGGAGATGGGATCTCAATCGCGGGCATTTGGGCTGGGCTCCTGGTGGCCCCAACACTAGAAGGCGGCACCCGGTTGTCTATGCTCTCCCGGAAGCTCCCAGACCTTTCAAAGCTGGCACCGGGGTACGACCCACGTTGCCCATTCAGGTAAGCCGATGTGAAGAAGGATACCTCTGGACTGCCTGAAGCCAAGTCGGACCTCGAATTAGCCGCCATTCTGCTTGACATCAACCATGACAGCTAATGCCCAAGTACAATGGCCAGCCGATCACTCCTGTGAAGGGGTTCCAACATGAGAAAGCAGAAATTGCTGGGCGTGTTCAAGTCAGAATGTGACTCAAACATGCTTACCATCTGTTAAAAAAAGCCGTGCAAATTACTCTGAGCAAGCACTGGGTGGCTGATCAACTACGACGAGAGCAGTGTACTCCAGGAGCGAGCTGAAAGATTCCAATGTTTCCCTTAGAAGTCAAAATCAAGTCAGCAACCATGAAAGCAAAGAGAACAAGGAGCTTCAATTTCAATCGTCCACCCAGGGAGAAAGGCGGGCCTCCATCCTGCCGCGAAGCTTCGAAAATCGACCGAAAATGGATGAGAAAGAGGACAAAAGTAGAGATCGCGAACAGACTGCGGCCGGCAATCAAACGAAAGGGCAGGAAATCATCAGAATTTCAATGTTCTCCGTTATGAGTAAATTACCGACGGTCACGGCCCAAAAACGAACGAACCACCAAAAAACCCCAATCGTGCAGAAAATTCGAGAGAGATAAGGACGAGCAAACAATAGGAATCGAAATCGAAACTCACAAGGGGACGAGACCGAAGAATCAGCCGTCTGGACCACAATTCCAGGTTTCCCAACCCGAAGCCCTAATTCAGGATTTGACCGGCGGGTTCTCACCGGCATTCCCCGCGATCATATCGAACTTCACCGGATCGGACGCGACTGCCGAAATAAAGCCTTCGCTGACGACAACGCCGAGGAATCGAAGACTCCCCACCCCCACCTCCTCCACCCCCCCCCCCCCAACACGAGCTGTCTCAGGCGAACTTTTCCGACCAGGGTCGCTAGCCGCCTCCGGGAACAGAAGCAGTCGTAAAAGTGTAAAACGATGCCCCGACCATCACTCTGTCGGAGAAAAGGGAAAGAAGAACAGAGATATTAACTCCCAGTTGGTAGAAACCAATCAATAATTCCGAAAAACTTTCCATTTTCTCCTCCGCATTTACCAATTTCGTCTCCAAAAATCAACCATCGCTGAGATCAACAATATTTTCCGGAAACCCCCGGAAATGTTTGCACTTCTACCTTGAACCCCCGAGGGATCAGCCGAGGGGCCCTCGGGGAGACTCGTCCGACGTGGGCCCGGGGACCTCCAAGCAAAAAACTATCTCACAAGGTGTCTGCAGCTAGTTAGTACTAGCTTGGGTGGGAAGGCAGAATTAGAGCTGCGCTGGACGGCCAACTCCCGGTTAACGGGCGAGAACATTCCTAATTGCGGGCCCCACGGCCGCGTGTAGAGATAGATATGGACGATAACCGTCCGCGCTTGGCCGGTGCGAGAGGGTCGATGGTTCCGCTTGATTGGACGGCCCGCCACCCGGTACATGTCCGCATTTCTGATGGCGCTAACAGACCGGGAGCGCAGTCCAAGTCAACCCGTTGAACTAAGTCAACTCCATTGACCCTCTCCCTCTGAGATATAGGAAGCCGTCCCCCCAGTCCAGGCTCTCTCTCTCTCTCTGTTCTTGTGTGTAGAATAGGACGGAAAACTGGCTGGAGCCACCAGGGGGGGGGGGGGGTTCTATTTCCCCTCGTCCGACGTGGCATGGTAGTGGGGCCTATGAGCACGATCGTGGTGGTCCCCAACGTAGCTCGTCCTATAAAAGGAGACGCCCCTCCGGATCTGCGATCATTGGTGATTTCCATTTGTTTCCGGTTCCCTCGGAAGCATGTGGAAGCCTCAATAGCTTTGGGACGATCGCCGGTTCCCTCGGAAGCATGTGGAGGACTCAGCGAGCGAATACAGTCCGAGGTCGCCGGCGTCCCCCTCGTGGCAATGGACTTCTCGATGCACGGCCTGGTCTCTCTGGCAAGTATCGGAGATCTGAAGGTTCTCCTCTCGTTGTCTTTGTTATTCCTTCGCTGTCTTTCGCTTCGCGGTAAGGTGTCTCGCGAATCCTTTGCTTGTGCCGCGGCATGTTCAATTGGACTTGTAATGACCGTGGAACGAAATGTTCCCTTTTCTGTCGTTGTTTTTTTTCTGCCTCTGTTTCTCCGCCTTGGTGGAGAGTTGAGATTCAACTCAGTATTTGCCTGTTTTCATTGTTCGTCTCTTATACACCGCACTCGGTGTCCGAGAGAGAAAATACATCGTCGCTATCAGTTTCTTTGCTGAATAGCATCTGTCTCTTACCCTGTGACTTTGTCTGACTGCAATTCAGTGTGATCGGATGCTTAAGTTTATATCACTCCCTGCATTTGGAATGCGATTATCAATCCTCGTTTTACTTTATTGTTCATTGACTCTTGAATATATCTTTTCTGATTTCGGTGCTTTGCCGAGATTCCATGTTGATAAGGTCCGTATGAATGTGATTCAGACTGTAATCTCATTTTTATTTGACTATGATTAGTTTAACATGCTCCCTTCACATCGTTGCATCTCCTTATTTCTGAAAGAGATTCACGCGGTGATCCTGCCTTATTTTCAGGATGCATATTTCTCAAATTTTTACTGATTTATTGAGAAAATAAATCCTATCAGTCATCTCGTCCTTTCAATAGCATCTCTTTTTTGAAAGCTTCTCCAATTGAGGGTAACACTGCCGTGAACAAGATAAACTATGTTGGAATGCTACGAATTCTGAAAAATATGGACTCCAGGTCTGTTTTGCTTTAAACATGGAAGCAGACGGCTCTATCTCTCCTCCATGTAGTGGGACTCTCTAAACCGTTATTTTGATACAAAAATTCATGCGCGTGCTTGTTCATGGTAGTTTGAGACTGTTCAGTTATTTAAGAAAATACTTATTTCTTTAGATCACTTCGACCTAGCCACTGATTTACTTTTTTTGAGGGTTTATCGCGAAAGACATCCAAATAACGGCAGTAGTGTCCGGGAGAGAGATTTGGCATCGAGATATAAGTGTTATCATTTTGTTTTAGCTTCATTTTTTTTGGCACGCATTCAGTACGGACTTGTTGGATTCTTTTGAAATATGTTATCTAATGTAATCTGTCATTTTTCTGGGCAACCAAATTGTACGTTGGTCACAATAGATCAGTACTATTTTAGTACTCAAGGATATAACAACATTTGCGTGTGGAGTTCGGATTCACCGAATCATTATTTTGTTCCGTTACCAGAGGATGCATGATGGACATTGTAGTGGCCGATGATTCGTGCCTTCGTCATATGCTAGAGGAGATACAATATGGAAGCCTGTTAGTCTGTTATGATCTTACTTTTCATGTTATTGTCCATACTACGCATGTCATCTACTCTGGTAGCCTGATTTCTCCATAGCAAAGCCACCTTCTCATACTGCAGGCCTTTCTCTAGATCTGCGTGCCTATATGGGATTCTACTGTTTAACTTTTCGACAGAATCAAGCTCTGGGTAGAAACAAGGAGAACCAACATCTGTGCTAGACTTGGAAATCAAACCTGCTATTCATCATGCAAAACAAGCATTCGAGAGAAGTAATGAGGAAAATCAATATTAGCGTTCATTTTTTTCATTTTGATTTCTTCCTGTACTATTTTCCACTCCCGGATCCTTTAGGAAATCACTTCGAAAGGTTTGGAATGGTGTTCCTGTCATTGACCCCAACTCAAGTGCGGTCGAAACCTGAGCGCATTGTAGCATTTCTAGTGTTTGTACGCACGTTTGATTCCCACACCCGCCACCTTTTTCTTTTACAGCCGCCAACGCTCCTTGTCGCTAGGCTAGGTAAGTTCGGTGTGACATGTGTCGGGTGCAATGAGAACTAACTTTAGTCTTATGATGACTTGACGTCATTCGTCCAGATGACGGCTTGCACCACTATAACTTTATGAGATATGATCAGATGGGTGGGGTAGCGAATGAGCAAGAAGTTCGGATGAGATTTGAGAATACATTTGTCTTCATAAAAGTTGGTTTTAGGAGGTTGACCATGTGGGCATCTGATCCAGAGTATCGGATCCAGGTTGCAACGAGCAGTTGCCTCGATGCTCGTTCTTTGGGACTTGACCTTCTTGGAAGGGGGAGGCTAGTGACACAGTTTACACTAAACTCTACAATAGAACTGTGAATTAGCCGTCTCTTTGATAGCGGCCAACAATCCAACTAGGAAAAATCCACTCCACAATTCTCTTTCTTGGCCTAGCCTGATATCATCAACCATTCTAGACTTCAAACCCATTTCTGCAGGACCTAGGTCAAGAACCCGCCCCAACAATCCAGACAGCGTGCATGCTTTCTTATCGGAGCCGTCTCCCCGGGATGGGTCCACTCTCGTCTGCAATTTGCATCCAGCGTCGACCCTTCGTGACAAGCGTAGCGCTCGGGGGTCTTCTCTGGAATTGGCCTGCCCACTAATAACAGATGGAACGAGACCTGACGCCAACCGGAGATCACATCCTCCTATTCTCGGCCCCAGTAAAGATACGTAAAACACGTTGAGCATGGTGACAATTTCCTTACTCCCGTCAGCAGAACGCTGTCTGGGTTGCCGGTCAAGAACGCGCCAGCCGCCCAGGAAGACGCGTCACCAACGGCAGCTGCTGCACTTCCTCGGGTCATTGGCTTTCCTCTGCAGATGTGTCTGAGACCGCTTCTCTATGGAGTCCACGAGCTGGAGTATGGCATCGAAGCTGACGTTGGACAACATCTCCGGAGCGGGCCGCCGGTCGAAGAAACAGCACGATGCAACAACGAGAGGGACGGAAAGAAAAGGAGGCGTACCATCTGGTACCTCTGTGCCGTTAGCCGCAGCTGTCAAAGGAAAAATGAGCTATTCCGGTTAGCAGCGACGAGGCAGAAGGTGCGTTCAATGGCTTACATTTCAACTCGAGCTCTTGACTCATCCACCTCTTGATCTGCAAGTCGGGCGTTCTCTTCTTTGAGCTGATTGAGCTCCGCCTCCAGCTTCATGGTGTAGGCCTGAGTATCCATGTCGCCACAGGAGGAAGAGGAGGAAGTGATTCATGTCAGATTCTACAGCCGCTATATTTCATCCGCATATTTGATATTTCCTACTTCATTTACATCTTTCTTTTCCTGTTTAAGTAATGCCAGAGCGACTAAAAGTTTTACTCGTCTAATCTTCAGGACCTCAAGAACCATCCAGATAGGTACTCTGTTCCGCGGTGGCCCTATCAGCCGGTTTCCTTCTCCTACGGACGGATGGCAGACGGATCCGGGAAACCTGGCACGGCGCATCCGTGCCGTCACCATCACGAGATAAGATGGCCAAGTAACGGCTGAACGGCGAGCCCACCGGGGACTCTAAAGGAACGTACCTCCTTCCGGGCGCGCGACCTGTGGGCCGACTCGCGATTCTTGATCAGCCGCTTCAGCCGGCGCTCTCTTACAAGCTCCACCGTCCTGTCCAGGTTCCGCTTCTTCCCTGCCTTGTCGCCGCTGGGGTCATCAGCCACTCCGTCTCCCTCTCCGCCGCCGCTGGAACCCCCGACGGCGTTTGCCGTCTGCTGGCCGCCCGAGTTGCTCGAGTCGACCCGCCAACCTCCACAGAAGCCGTCCGAGGAAACCGAGCTGACTGGCGATCCCACGCTAAAAAGTTGCGGCATGTTACGGTGGGCGTAGACGGCCGTGATGGCGTGGGGGAGTTGGCGGTCGTGATGAGCCAGTCTCACCGCTGGGGCAGACTCGGGTATGGCTTCCGTCACGTGAATGCCGGGAATCCCGAACTGGTGGTGGCTCTCATGCAGACGGCCTGGGAGCAGGAACTGGCCGAGGTTCCCCCGGGTGGAGAGAGGGTAGTTGCTGCTTTCCCGCGCTGGTCCTGCCTTAGCCAGGAAGTCTTCTAGGGTCATCGGCCAGGTCTCATCCCCCGTCTTCCGACAGAGGCCCGCCGTGACGGGGCCCGAGCTCTCCCTGTGTATGGTCATTGATGCTGATCGGCCGCCGATGGCCGTCACCTGCGTCTCCGCGGCAGGGTGGGCCTCAGCCTCAGGATGATGTTCGATGAGGTAGAGGCCTCCGTCTTCAACATTCCACATATTGGAGAGTAATTCCTCCAGGTTCAACGACCCCAAGCTACTCGCGGGAGAGAAGGCGCTCTTCTGGATTTCGTCTGTGGTGCGGGAGAGTGGGGAACGCTGCGGCGTCTCCGATGCAGACTCCTTTGGGTTCGGGATAACCGCTAAATCTTTCACGGCCTCGTTCGTCGAACCGCCGCTCTCCTCCTTCGAACCCGCCATCCCAGCACCGGTGGACCTCACCCCTTATGTCCCATTCTTAGAACCGGCGACCTGGGAAAGGACGACAAAACAGAAAGCCAACGTCGTGGAGAATGGTGAATCTCTTCTCATAGCTTCATGCCGACCAGAGGAGAGAAGCAGAAACAGGTCACAGATCAGAGGAGTGGGATGGCCACGCTTTCCGGCTGTTTGATTCGGCAACAGGCATGCTGTGGAAAAGGCATATGCCGAATCCACCCTCGATATGCACAGATTTTATGAATATGCCACGACACGTCACATCGACCAACCTTTGAATACTATTCCTGCTTGCTAGTCTCTCTGAAGGGTTTAGAATTCGCTTCTTTATCTAATAGTTTGGTTCTTTTAATGCGGCCAACCAAACCATGACGACGGATTATTGCATCAAGATCCACAATCGATTTTAACCTAGTGATCTGTAATTCTATTTTCCCGACGAAGATCCTAATGAAACATCCAAGAGACTGAAAAACAACAGCAACGGCTAATATTTTACTTGGGTGCGTACAAAAGATAAAGACCTTGGGCACAAGAGAAACAATCAGTCGTAATCTTCGTCTCACTGCATTATAATGAAGCTTATCAAATAAATGAAAAATTTGTAACAATTCAAAGCTACCGATTGTCCTGAGCTTGACTACATCACCCAGTGATCTTCAGCAGGTGGACACTGTACCATGCTATGAAAAAAAGAAGGAAATGGAAGCCAAAACGCGGGACAACGATTCGTAACTTTATTTCAGAGCAACGAAAACTTCAGACTGACTCCGTTCATTCTTTGGGGTGGTGGCAAAGGAGAGGAAGAGCGGAAGAGGAAGAGGGAGAGAAACAATGTTTTGAGAACTCACCAAAGCTTGCACCGTGACGCTCTCTTCGTTTCCTTCGAGCTAGTTGGAAATGCCGAGTTCGAACCCTAGATCAAGCTCCAAGATCGAGATCCGAGCCTCAAAAGCGCCCTCACGTCTCCACCACCTTTCTGGCTCTCCTTCTACCTGTGGATCTCCCCACGTCCCACTCCTTCCGCTCTTTGGCGTCTCCCACCATCAACCTGCCGTCAGAATCCCATACGAACAGGTAACAGATCGTCGGAATTCAGGAAGAGTAGGAGAAGACCGTCAGATAAAGAAAGAGGCAAACCACGGGGCGAGAAAGCGAGAGCGAGAGAGGGAGGGGAGAGAGAGAGAGAGAGAGATATCAGGTGATGCTTGCTCTCGAAGCCACAGCGGTTGCTTACCGGCCTCTGTGCTCTGCCTCTCGGGTTCCCGCCTCTACCTCCGGCTTCCCGATTGAGTAATGCGGACGCCGTGCTGCTCCCTCCCAAGAACTCTTCAACTGCTCCCCTCCAGAAACGAACCAGAAGCTCGCTCTCCGTGGCTATTTATCGCCGACGGAGTCGGAGCGACTCCACGTTCCGGTAGCTGTCGATTCCCGACGAAATCCGGTACGAGCCACGACCTCCGGGGACCACCGTCCTTCCGGACGCTGCCCATCTCAAGTGGGCCCACCCCCCCAAAACTCGCGCCCAAATCCAATCGTAGCGGATTCGGTTCCCGGGTAGGGCCCCACCACCGTGCCACCTGTCATAAAGCGGTATCGCAGCCCGGCTCAATTGCCATCCTTGGTGGGCCCACCCCCTTGCATGGAAAAGTCAAACCACCCTGGAAGTCGGCACGGGATTGATGGGTCGGGTTGACTGGGGTGGGCCCTGATTACGACTTCTGATTCGCATCGATATCAGATTCAATTGGTCAAATCTCTTCGTCCATGCCTTCAAAGTGCCGTCGTCAACGTGGCTCTCCAGTCTACGCGTGATCGGTCAACGTTGAGGTCCCTGGATTCGGCGTGGGGAAGGGGGGGAGGAAGGAAGTTGGCACGGAGGGATATTGGGCCCGGATGTTGGGCTGGGCCTAAAAAAGGTACGTGGCCTGATAAGCTGATCCGGGCCTCTGGCCCCGTTGACTACCCACCCTAATCATGATTTGTTGTGATACGCTCACCAAACGGTGATCATAATCGAACCCGGCCCCGGCCCTCCCTCTCCTACACCCACCCCTCCCCACCTGGCTCTCCGCTCCCTCCTCAGACCCTGCCATCCTCCCTGGAATGGCGTGAGGCGGCGGCAGCGGGGAGGAGGCGGAGCGCGGAGTTCTTGTCTCAATCCAGGAATTCTCTCATGCTCTTCTCTCTCCCGGCCTTGCCCCGCCGGGTCTGCAGGACCTTCGCCTCGTCGCAGGGGATCGGTTTCTTCTTCCCGGGCGCCGCCGCCCCTTGTGCTCGCCTTGCCGTTCGTCTTCTCCATTGCGCCAATCTCGAAGCCGTAATCTGCTCGACCTACGACTCCGACCCCAAGGCCTTCACCCGCGGCTTCCCGGCGCCGGACGAGTTGAAGCCCGTGATTGCCGACGCGACTCTCTTTCTAAATGCGCTCGACTCGGTGCGGGAGAAACCCAGGATTGCCCTACGGTTCTTCAGATGGGCCGAGCGGCAGCCGGGATTCGAGCGGACGGAGCTGGCCTTCTGTCTTCTCATGGATATACTCGCCGGGAAGGGGCTGATGCGCGCGGCGTATTCGGTGATCGAAAGGGCGGTGAGCACCCACCTTCATGGGGTCGTGGATTTGCTGGTCAGTGGGTACACCGACGCGGACGCCTCCGTGAAGCTGCTCAACCTTATGCTCTGCGTGTACACCAAGTGTTCGATGGTGGAGCTCTCCGTGGAGACCTTCTACAAGATGGCGAGGAATGGATACGCTCCCGATGTGAGGAACTGCAACAAAATTCTGAGGATTCTGAGAGACGGGGCGTATGGCGCGAAGGCGAGAGCAGTTTACGAGGCAATGGCGGAGTTTAAGATCACGCCGACCATCGTCACGTTCAATACGATGCTCGATTCCTTCTGCAAGGAGGGCAGGTTCCAGGAGGCCCTCAACCTGTTGGAGGAGATGCAGAAGAAGGGGTGCCTGCCCAATGACGTCTCGTACAACGTACTGGTCAATGGCCTCTCCAAGGAAGGTGTGCTGGACAGAGCGAAGGATCTGGTCGTCGAGATGATAAACTCAGGGCTGAAGGTATCTGCCTACACGTATAATCCTTTGATATATGCGTACTGCATGAAGGGGAACATGAATCAAGCTCTTCACTTCGAGCACGAGATGGCTAGACGAGGCGCATTGCCGACTGCGGCAACCTACAACATGTTTATCTACTGGCTCTGCAGGCACGGGCAGATTGGTCGGGCCAGAGAGAAGTTCTTGGAGATGAGCGAGAAGAATCTGGTGCCAGATATCATTTCTTACAACTCCCTGATTTATGGGTACTCTCGGTCTGGGAATCTATCTGAGGCCCGTCGTCTGTTCGATGAATTGAAGGGCTTAAATCTGCTGCCGACAGCAAGAACATACAATACACTTATCGATGGCCTGTGCAGAACAGGATCGCTGGGTGACGCGCAGATTCTGAAAGAGGAGATGGTTCGAGCGGGCCTCGTACCCGGCGTCTTCACCTACACAGTTCTCGTCAATGGCTGCTGCAGGGCTGGAAATCTTTCCATGGCGAAGGATTTTTTTGACGAGATGGTGAACAAGGGCTTGCAGCCAGATTGCTTCGCCTACACTTCCAGGATCTATGTTGAATTGAAGCTCGGCACGAAGGCAGATGCCATCCACCTGTTCGAGGAGATGAAACCCAGAGGAGTCTCCCCTAACGTGGTAACTTATAACGTGCTCATCGGCGGGCTCTGCAAGGTGGGAAATCTGGAGGAAGTGGACAGACTGCTGCACGGCATGCGGCAAGATGGGTTATTCCCAGACTGTGTGACCTATACTTGCATAATCCACGCGCATGCTCAAATGGGGCATCTTGCTGAAGCAACTGGCGTCTTCTACGACATGATCTACCGAGCAAAGCTGTCTCCATCAGTCGTGACCTACACTGTTCTGGTTCATGCCTTCGCTAGCATCGGTCGGCTGGCGGCAGCATCCATGTTCTTCTCGCAGATGCTTGATAGAGGCGTATCGCCAAATGTCATAACTTGCAATGCTCTGATAAATGGATTGTGCAGAGTGCGGAGAATCAAGGAGGCTTATCAGATATATTATGGCATGCAGAAAAGAGGTTTGATTCCCAACAAGTACACCTACACATTACTTATAAATGAGAACTTCAACGTGGGAAACTGGAAGGAGGCTTTGAGGATGTACAGCCAAATGCTTCAGCAGGACATTGAACCGGATTCTTATATGCATGATATACTCTGCAAGCAGTTTGGCCCAGATTACAAACTTAATGAAGACCTCTGCGCAGAGAGTGATGCCCCAGGTTGATAGTCTGGAACAATATTTTAGCTACTGCCATAATTTTTCCTGCTGACCTTTAAACATAATCATTATCCCAAAGTAATCATCATTTTTTATTGCCAGGGCTTGGTGAGGAAACCTGGGAAAAACAGTAACAGTTGGCTCAACTTGGGTCGTGCAATTAATTCTCCTGGTAGATTATGTTGGGGATGCTCCATGCAGATTTCAGCTTTCAGCTGCGCAATCATCAGACGTGAGTCTTCTTCTGCACCTTTCCTTTTTCCTTGATGACAACAAGCTTACTCTCTTGCTTCATGGTTAGCCTGCTGGGGAACTACACTTTCACAATGAAGAATATCAAGAACAGACCCGAGGTTTGCAGATTCTTGGATACTTCCCACGTCATTTTGAGATCCTTTCTGTATAGTGAAATTCATTTATATTTGTACGTTAATCTGTATGACTGCACTTTTCGATAGTTTGTTAATACTCGATGTAAGAATTTTAGGTTTTGTGCGCTTGGGAGATGATCCAGGTCGCGTGCTGGGCATTCAAATTTGTTTTTCTCACATCATTATTTTTTGGTGAATTGAATCATGTAAATCCATTAAATGTGAGGTTAAACAGAGCGATGGTCGATTGTGTCTACGGATGCAGGGGCAGTGCTCTGCATGAAAATTATGCAGACCCACCCACCCATAAACCCTATGGTTTCCAGAATAATATAATCATATTCCCTTTTTACGTTCCAATCTGTCATCCTCACAGAAACGGATGCATAAACACGACGAACATAAATCCATTAAAACACTGGTAGGTGAAGCTGAAACTTTTGAAATCTACGCTACTCATGGATCAATATGGGCAGATTGACCAACTTAAAGCCGGTAACTGCCCCCCATCGAACTTCAGGCTCCTGCCAAAATGAGGAGCGCATCATTCATGTTTTCTTGTACCGTACCAGAGTTTGGACCTTCAAGAACATGCAGAGAATGGAAAAAAAAAAAAAAAAACGTGGGCAGTAGTTTTTCAACTTTTTTCTCATTCCCTGTAGGAATGGGTTCTTTGTATATGCCATTTTTTTTATCAAGATAAAATTATTGATGATTTTTCTGCATTTTCATATTCGATTCAAGGGTTTCCTTCCACTCTCACAGGCAAGTGCAGGCCACATTGGGCAGAGAAGGCCACGGTAGACTCAAAGATGATGCACTGGAAAAGATGATTCGAAGCATTACCAATATGCTCTCAAGGAGAGAGGATTCGTGATGGCTGAACAGAGGAAGGTGGGTCTTTGCATGTTCTTCTAATAAGCTTATTTCATGGCGATCCGTATTTTCTCAATCTTTTAACCTTTTTTTTTTAATCAGGAAACGTGTCAGCACATCAGGCGTGAGTTCTTCCACCTGATTTGCAGATGCTGATGGACGATGGCTCTGCCCTGTGTTCTAAGATCGGTGAGCCGCCATTCTTTCCTCCGTGGGTAATCCGACAGGTGCCAATGTTGACTCAATTTCATCAAAAAAATTACCCTTTTCCATCTTTGGTTTGACTTTCTTTTTTTTCCTGATTTTTTGCCCGTTGCAGACGGGGAAGACCAGCTGAGTGGTGGCGGCAGGTCAACTGTGCAGAAGGACCCGAAGGTGTAGAAAAGGGCCACCACAAATCTTGTTGAAAGCTTTAGGACGATGCTAGTTTCATGCTGAGCGGCTTTTGCTGACGTGTAATTGCTACAGGATATTTCTGATCCAGCGTTCTAGGAAGAAATATTCTTCTCCTTGTGAATTAGGGGCCGAATTCTGCTCTGCTGGCGTCAGTGGGCACTGGAAATGTTTCAGCTTCATGGGCTCTGTTTAATGAGAGAGAGAGAGAGAGAGAGAGAGGGAGATAAAGAGGGGGTGGGAAGAGAGAGAGAGAGAGAGGAGAGAGAGGGAGGGAGGGAGGAGAGAGAATCTCGTACTGGGCTGGTTGCTCTAGGCCCATCAATCATCACAGCCTCATTACACGTTCAAATTTGTGGCCCAGTTGGCCGCCACCGAGCCGTTGTCGTGATGGGAAGGGGCAGTCTCGTCAAATGACGGGTACACATTGTATGTCGATCCAACGGCCAGGATTCGTTCCTCTGCTAGATGCCGCATAATTCAAATTCGCCCTCCCGACCCGTTGTCCCGCTCCAACGAAAACAAATACGAGCGAGCGAGAGGGGGGAGAGAGAGAGAGAGAGGTGGGGGGGAGAGTAGGCATCCAGTTATCTGCATCATCGGCTGCTCTCTCTCTCTCTCTCTCTCATTGATCTTCCACAGTCGCTGCGAGATGTCGTCTCAGCGGCACGATAAAGAAAAGGCGGTGAACGTGCAGGTCCTCCTCCGTTGCAGGTAACGACGGAACCGAGACAGGGTTGCTAACTCCTCTCGTCACTGGTCACTGTCTTCAGGGATGGAGTTTTAGGGTTCTTGTGGCCATTTTGGTGGAGATCTGTGATTTACACCTCGTTCATCTGCAGTCTTTTTCTGGAAATGCGTCGTCTATGACGGATCTGTTTTATTTCTTCAATTCAAACTGCTGTTTGTTCTTCCAGGCCTTTCAGCGAGGACGAGGTGAGAAACAACGCGCCGCTAGTGGTGACATGCAACGAGTTCCAGAGAGAGGTTGCTGTCACGCAGACAATCGCCGGGAAGCAGATTGATAGGGTATTTACATTTGACAAGGTAAGTGGTCTTTTCCATTCTGTCCCCGCCGACTTTCTTCTTAAGTTTCGAGAGAAATGATAACTACACTTTGTTTTCCGTACGTTCAGATTTTGTTCTCTTACATCTCAGAAGCCCTATGAAATTTGTGCTAAGTGGTGATTGGTGATTCAATCTATTTCTCCTTTTGAGAAAAGTAGGGAATATAGCAAAGTCGGACGTAATTTCATGTTTCTTATTTAGACGGAACACGTTAGAACATCTCTTGCTCCTTTCATCTGAAATTGCGTTGCTGATTGTACATATTTCCCTTCCCTGGATGGTAAGGTCCAGTTTTGATTGTCCATTGTGTAGAGGAGCCCAAATGCGTTATTTTTCCGCATATTATGTTGTGGGCAGGTTTCATTATGTGAAACCTGTTCACCCCATCGCATTACTGGTGTGACGATGGGTGTCCCTTAGGCTGACCTATCTAATGGAATGCACGTATCTAAAGGTAGATTGCACTAATAACCACAAAGGAAGTGGTACAAACTCGATTGTTTCGAATGAGATACGTTTGTCTTATAGAATACTGAGCAGTTCAATAAGAAATGTAGGCTCAAGTCTGGAAGAGAAATGAAGGTGGTTTCACTTTTAAAACAATAATGAGCTCATTAGGTTGTTGCGCCATGTCGTGGATAACATGGCTTACAAGTTTGTTTCATTTACACGGCATGAATATCAATTATCTTAATTTTTAGGATTCATACCAAGTACTTCTTGCTTGAAACGCGGCGAATACTAGATCTGGAAATGGAATCTGAAAAAAACGAATATTATGTTTACCGTCCTTTCTTGTCATTCCCTATTTTTCTCTGAGTTTTTTAATGATTTAGGTCTAGTGGGTATTTGCATTGACATGTTTGCCCAGTTTCATTCTTGTTTTTGTGGTAAAAAGAAATGTATGTTGTAGACAGTCAATTCTGAAACCGCATATTTATATTTTTTAATCAAGCCCCCCTCAGTTCAAATAATTGACATATAATAATAATAATAATTGGATAAATAAAGTTATTTATAAAACAATGAATTTTATTTTGGGGTTCATATTGGGGTGGCGTAATGTTTTATTTATTCATCATACTTGAAGAATAGAGCATGACTTAACGGCAATGTTCTAGTTCATTTTTTATTCATGATGATCATATTCATCTGCTTTTTTTATACTAATGACGATTATGTTCATGTAAGTCCAAATTTATACTCCTTATGATTATGATCTGATTGACAGATAGTTTGAAAACTGAATATGTGGGAATCTAAATTTTACCATCTTTACTTTGTGTTTACAAAGCATGAATTATGCAGTCATATACCTCACTTTTACTCGAGGATGTAGTTAATTCAATATTTTTCTCATGCAGGTTTTTGGTCCTTCAGCTCAGCAGAAGGATCTGTATGATCAAGCTGTCATTCCCATTGTAAATGAGGTGTTGGAGGGTTTTAACTGCACCATTTTTGCTTATGGACAAACTGGCACTGGGAAGACTTACACGATGGAAGGGGAATGCAAAAGATCAAAGGTAGGCTTAGGACATTTTTAGAGTTTTCCTTAGTAATTTAATCTCTTTCTATACTTATCTCGTCACATTGATAGCTTCTAAGCATTTTCAATACCTTGCTGTTAGACTTTTCTCTGAAATCATGACTCCATCATCGTATATTTTTTCAGAGCGGTCCTAATGGTCAATTGCCTCCTGATGCGGGAGTAATACCCAGAGCAGTTAAACAGATATTTGACACCTTAGAAAGTCAAAATGCTGAATACAGCGTTAAGGTTACATTCCTTGAGCTGTATAATGAAGAAATCACAGATTTGCTGGCCCCTGAAGAGCTTTCAAAACTTGTCTTGGAAGAGAAGCAGAAAAAACCCCTGCCTCTTATGGAAGATGGCAAAGGGGGTGTTCTTGTTCGAGGTCTTGAGGAAGAGATTGTGACAAGTGCAGGGGAAATTTTTAGTCTTCTAGAAAGAGGTTCTGCAAAACGTCGAACTGCAGAGACTCTTTTAAACAAGCAATCCAGGTCATTTTTGTGCAATATTTTCTATTTATCCATCCTAAATATTTGTACTTATACGTTTTCTGAATGGTGTTTTCCCTTTCTTTTTTTCCTTCCAGTCGGTCCCATTCTCTATTTTCAATTACTATTCACATCAAGGAGGCAACTCCAGAAGGTGAAGAGCTTATCAAATGTGGGAAACTAAACCTTGTTGACCTTGCTGGCTCAGAAAATATATCTCGATCTGGTGCAAGGGAGGTATTATAATTGTTTCAATTTTATTTTATTTTGGTACTGTTATAGAAAGCATGTATTCTTGTGAACAGCTGCTGTCAATGCCTTTCATACTTCGAAACGTCATTCTCTCTCGTAACAATTATCTTCGATCCTAGGGCCGAGCGAGAGAAGCTGGTGAAATCAATAAGAGTTTACTTACATTGGGTCGTGTCATTACCGCATTGGTGGAGCATCTTGGGCATGTCCCATACAGGTTCTTGCTTTCAACTATATAATTCATTAACTGTGGTTCTTCTCCAGCACACTGTCTGTTACGCTAAGATAAATATTCATGTGTCATGCAGGGATAGCAAGCTTACTCGTTTGCTACGTGATTCACTTGGTGGCAAGACTAAGACATGTATTATTGCAACTGTTTCACCATCTGTATACTGTCTTGAGGAGACCCTCAGTACATTGGACTATGCTCACAGGGCTAAGAATATTAAGAACAGACCTGAGGTTTGCTATTCACATAACAGATCTTTCGTAATTGTTGGATCATATTGAAATCCTTTCTGCAATATCTTTTTGTGGTGTTCACGATTTTGAAATTGATTACGAATGGTTCTTCAATGGTTATAGCTGCAAAATATTGTGTTTTCGATACATGTTAATTTATTCGTAAGACAACTCAAAGCAGATCCGATCTCTCAAAGAGCAGCTATAAACTGAAGGCGGTTAAAATGCCCCTGTAAATCGTAAATTCATCTCTACACGATTAATTATCAGTTTTGCCGTTATTTTACCCTTGGTGTAAACAAAAGAAAGGCTTTATCCATCGAACATTTTTTGCAGTTGAATTAATGATTATTCTGCGATTGTTTAGTTTCAGTGTGATGTCTTGGGGAATGCCAACTGACGCATGTATAGTAGTTCTTCCCATTTGAGTCTGCACCCAGATAGAGAAGCTCCATATTTTCTAATTCATCCCTATATGGTTAAAATGCCCCTGTATAGTAGTTCTTTTATGGAGGATTAATCTGAATGATATGCATGAATATTTCACCTGGTAGAACGCCAAAAATAGTTTTTCACAGTAATAACAATTTCTGGTAATAATATCATATCATAACTTGGAGAATAACTAATATTTGATGCGTGTATTTCAACATTGTATTACATCTCTGAATTTTGTCTTATTATTCCAGTTCTAATATTTTATCTTGTCTACTTGCAAATTTTATTTAGTGACATTATTTGTTCCTTGGTTTTGGATGCTGGTGTCGTCTCACTGATTTTGATAAAATGTCGCAATTAGTTAATGTCTTTGATTCTCTTTCTTTGGATTGTGAAATGGGTCCCATATAGCGAGTTTCACAAGTGTGGCAGTCATCAACTAGGTCACTAGTGTTGGGACATCGGCATGGCGGGTTAGACTGGTTGCCATCTCCAGATTGGATTTCTGGAGTATTGTGGAAAAAAACCCAATACTATAATTTATTGTATGGTTCGAAGGCATGCTTCTTGTGGGTCATCTACTCTTTGTCGGGCATGATGTCTAGTTTTGCCGGTTGTTTAACTGTCAATGAATTTGTGTAAATTCACAATATGATGGAGGATCACGAGTAAACTAGCTCGTTTTGCTTTAGAAAGAACAAATGTAAGCTATTCCTAAGCTGTTGATTGTGTTACTTTTAGGTGAACCAGAAAATGATGAAATCTACATTGATCAAGGATCTGTATGGGGAGATTGACCGACTTAAAGCAGGCAAATAAGATTCATAGACTCTCCATTCATATCTCATTTCAACGTGATTTGTTACTTATTGAAGTTTTATGGTACCAGAGGTATATGCTGCAAGAGAAAAGGTTGGAGTTTACATACCAAAAGAGCGATACCAGCAAGAGGAAGCTGAAAGGAAGGTATACTCTGCTCTGAAAAGAACTAATTTGAAAACCATATTTGCAGGTTATATGGTGCTTGAATATGATTAAGATATAAATACTCTAAAATTTTCAGTCTATTTGTCTTTCACTCAATGTAACTTTTTGTTCCTACAGTCAATGGCAGACCAGATTGAGCAGATGAATGCCATGCTAGAAACCAATCAAAAGGTAATGCAACTTTTTTATTAAGGATTCTTTATAAAGCATAGTAAAATTTTCGATGCCTCCGTGCTCTTTTCCATGGTAAATTCTAAATTAATGTTCACTGAACAGCAAGTAAGTGAGCTGCAAGAGAAGTATAATGCTCAAGTACAGCAATGCTCGGACCTCAGCAAAAAGCTAGCGGCAACAGAGGTAAATTTTTTAAACATTATGTTGCTTGATGCTTTTGAATTATTTTAAGCATACGTAAGTTATTGAAAATAGTTACATTTACAGAAAAGTCTTGAGCATACTAGTAAGATGCTTGGCACGACAAAGGAAGAACTAAAGCATTCCCAATACGTTCTGAAGGAGAAAGAGTTTATTATAACCGAGCAGAGGAAGGCTGGTTCGTGTGTTGCTATACCATATATTTTCATTACCTTTTCTGAGATTTCGTCTTTTTCTCAGCCTCTTAAACTTTCATAACAGAAAATGCATTGGCGCATCAGGCATGTGTGTTGCGATCTGATTTGGAGAAATCGATGCGTGATAATGCATCACTGTATTCTAAGATTGGTAACCTTCCGTGTGCTTAGTAACTTATTCACCGAAAATTCTTGGAATTATATGCTGACATTATTTCGTAGAGATGGATGTAGTTATCGTTTTCTTATTGGTTTTCAGTTATTTTTTCTTGGTTTGAAAATTTTACATCTTGTTCAAATCGCAGATAGAGAAGATCAACTGAGTGCCGCAAACAGGTCAATTGTAAACAACTTCCAAGCAGATTTGGAAGAGAAGATAAGGATACTTTGTAGCACCGTTTCTTCTTTCATTGCCCGACAAAAAGAACAACTTGAAAGTGTAGAAGAGATCTGTAAATCTTGTATAGAGTTTCAAGATAAGGTCAGGGTCATGCCACGTTGTTCATGTCATAAGTCATATCAATAGCCGAGTTTTAACTTAGAAACAGTTATACCTTGTGCCCTTGTTTATTTTGAGATTTTGTCATGCAGTCATCGATGGAACTAGCTGAGAAAGTATCGGCTTCAAGGGCTTTGTATGTTTCTCATGTTGAAACAATTCAAAATGTTGTCCGGTTGCACAAGGCAAATACAGATGGCAGCTTGGATCAGATGTCTTCATTGCTTTCTGCGAACCGTTGCTCTCTTGAAGAAGTTAGTACCTCTATATTGTCCCTTAGTTTTTTTTTTTTTTTTTTTTGCCTCGGTTCATGGTCCAGCACTTACCAAGATATATTTTGGGCCATCTTCAATTTTTCATCAGGTTCTGACTTCTGGGGAACAAATGGCCGATCAATTAGTTGGCGATATTCAAGGAATGTTGTCAACTCATCGAGGAGAGATTGCGTGCTTTGCTCAGGAGCTTCGAGATGTTAGTTTTTCTTTTGTTTCATAACCGATTCGCTACATTATACATCACACTTTTCTTCTAGAGTGTGCTAATAACGCGTAAATTTTTATTACACTTGGTTTTCAGAGATTTCAGAAGGGTATGCAACAGTCCAAGGACATGTCCGACTTCGTTCTAGGGTTCCTCAACAGACTGGGAGATGAAGCACAGAAGTTTTATGATCATATGAATTCGATGCATGGTGCACAGGGAAAACATATCACTGATTTCCACAAGGCATTTGAGGTACTTTCTATTCTCAGCTCCAAGCGGATGATGTTTTTTTTTTTTGTCTTCGCATCATCCTGCTTGGGATTTCTTCTTATTTCTGCGAGCGATAAACAGGAACAATCGAGGTCCGAAACAGAGAAGCTCTTGGCGGAGGTCACTAGTCTGGTCTCTGGACACATGTCCCGCCAGATGGAGCTGGTTAGCATGATTTATGACGTCATTTATTAGTATTTTTTTGCATCTGGCATTATGTGGAAAGCAAATTGATCTTCCCTCGCAGGTATCTGGGAGACTCAACGGTCTGGAGGCCGCTGCTGTTGAGAGCAAGGCAGTTCTGGATGCACACACCTCGTCGCTGAAGGGCATCACGAATGACGCCAAGAGGAAGTGGGAACAGCTCTCCGTCAAGGCAGATAATGATTCTAGAGAAAGTGCCGATTTTTCTGCGGCCAAACATTGCCGCATGGAGGTTGTGCTGCAGAAGTGGTAGGTTTTCTCTAAAATCCGCGCCTGGCCCTTTCTTTTGCTTCCTCTGTTCCTCGAGATTCCCACTGCTGCAGGCTCTCTTTGTCGGGGATCATGCATGCCTCGCCGTGGAGAATCCCTTCCCTCCACTACTTTATTTGATCTCGTTTCTTATTTCTTTAGAATTATCGTGGATTTATCTATTTAAATATATATTTCCCAAAAAGCAGCAAACTCCTTTTAGGTTTATGTGGTGCATAATTAATTGCTTGGTATTTTGATGTCAAATCGACCCTCTCTCTCTCTCTACCAGTGTCGACGCTGTTGGAGTCGCTTCCAAGCACTGGAAGGATACAAACACATCTGTGAAGGACATGAGCGCTCGACACGTGTCAGCCATGGATGAAATCATCAGGTTTTCAATGCCTTTCCTCTTGGATTTGATCCACCGCAGCCTTTACTGCATAGGGTTAATCGGACATCTTATGGGTCTGGATGCAGAGCCACCACTGAGAGTAATGAACAGCATGATCTTGAGGTCGCTTCAACGCGCCATGTTGCCGAGGAGGACGCAGCCAAGAGCGGCGAAGACATTCTTTGCCATTTCGGATGTAAAACCCTTTTCCTTAACTCGTCGTTCAACGTCCCTCTTCTTTTGTGGAGCCATCAACAAGCCCCTGCACTGGGTCAGCGCCTCGCCATTCATTAATCCTGCTTCAAAACAACCGCAGCCGTTTCGGAGCGCGGGCGAGAGTCGTCCTCAAGAATCATGGCCAAGGTTGAGATCCACAGAGGGCTCCTTGAGAATCTGCACGAGGACCATGCCTCCGGGGCGTCTGAAATCGAGCAACGATCAGAGAACACCTTCCGGGAGAGATACCAGGCAAGCTAACCCACCCCCCTCCTCCCTGGCCACTCACTACCCGTCGTGTTAACCCTCCCGCGTCTGATAATATATCAACTCTGGCAGGACTACAAAGCCACCGGGGAGACGCCGGTGAAATCGGAGCCGGACTTGCCGAGCAAGGGGGCGATCGAGTCGCTCCGGGCCAGGCCGATGGAGGCCCTCCTGGAGGAGTTCAGGGAGAACCATCCACGCGAGGCCGGCGGCGGCGGCGGCAAGGACCCCAAGTCGACGGCCATCCCGCGCTGCCCGCTCATTGAGCTCAACTGACGCCGTTCCGCCGCCCTGTTTCAGCCCTGAGCGCCCCCCCCCCCGCCGCGTCTTGTTGGGTACGATGCCTCGTCGACGTCTCCCGTGTGTTATTTCTCGGACAAGAGCTGTATTATTACCGTTTGTTCCAAACCCGCGACCCCACCTCGGAAGGCGGAAGCCTAGATGGAATGGGAGTGGTGGTAGGCCCCAGCTGGGCGGCACGCTCCACTGGGCCCGCCGCCGCTGCAGTGTAGACGATGATGGGGATTCGCTCTTCCCCATTCCTGCAGGCCGCGCCTGCCTGCGCCACCCAGAGCGGAAACTCGCTGCTGGTGGTGGTGGTGGTGGTGGTGGTGGTGGCGTTGGTGGCGGCGGCGCGCGTGCTTCTGCGGAGGTGGGTTCCTCGTGGACGGCGGCGCGCGTCCTTTTCGAACTCGAAGATCTGCGCAGCAGGTGGCAGCCCACTTCATTCAATGCCCACCTCATTGCGGCGGGCAGCAGGGAAGGATTGCCGAAAGGAAACCGTGATAAAACCCGCGGCCAGGAAATAATCGAATCCCTGATGGGTTTTCTCGTGGAGATCTCATCAAATCAGATCAGATTCATGGAGAGTGATAGTGTGGGATATAAGCGGAAGTTCTTGCCGATCACTCCGGTGAGCTTGGCGAGGCGGCGGCTGCTGCGATGGGGAGGACGATCTCTGGGCATTAAGTTCGTCAGGTTATATCTGATACCATTTATTGGATGCGTAGGAATGAATTAATGTCGCGGCTATCGATCCGTTCAAATAACGTCTGCGATGCACCCGAACAGTTGCCGCATGCGAGATGTTGACCATACGTGGCAAATAAATTCGGTCCAAGGCCAAGGAATTTAGTGAAGAAATCTGCTACGGCTATCCAGGCCGGGGGATTCTATCCGGTGCACCTGTTAATGACATGGCGGACCCCCCCGACCTTTCTTGTTCTCTCTCTCTCTCTCTCTCTCTCTCCTTCCCTCTATAAATTGCTCCCCTCTTCCGTCCGCCCAGTTCAACTCTCCGATCAGCCTTTCGTCGCCGGAGAAACGGAAAAAGGACGGCATTTTGCTCGTGCCAGTGCCGTTCCCGTGGCGAGGAGGGGCAGCCATGGGAGTCTCCGGAGTTCTTGGCGGGCGGGTTCCGCTGCTGCTCTTCGTCCTCTTCGCCGGAGCGGGTGACTGGGCGTCGGAGGCCTCCCACCGGGTGTTCCCCGAGTACCAGGACCACCCGGCGCGCGGGTAGGCGTCCGGCACCGGACTGGGTTCCACTTCCGGCCCCCCATGCACTGGATCAACGGTGAGCCGCCGCCGCCGCCGCCTTCCGACGAGAAATCCGGCAGCGGAAAGCAATCTGTTCTTACTCTCTGTCGTCCTCTCCACCTCTGGACGATCGGTGTTCTAGCTGCAGAAGGATTCGGAAATGACCGTGCATTTCCTCTTTTAGCATTAAAAATCCAGTCTTTCGCCGAAATTCGTTCCGCGTATTTCCTCGAGTTTTGATCGATAAGTTATTCGCCGATCGTCACAGTTAATGCAGATTCTTCTCGTTCGTACGGTTTAACCGCCGCCGAACCAAGCATGCAGGGTGGTCATCCAAGTCAACCTTGGCGACCACCCCCTTTGTCATTTGACTTACTGACCCACTTGCTGTGTTTTGCTATTTTGCTTGCTTCTCCGAACTCTCCCGTTTGTCAAACAGATCCCAACGGTAAGTCAAAATTTTTTGTTGCTCCAAAA
The DNA here is from genome assembly GCA_024713555.1 of Spirodela polyrhiza. Taxonomy (NCBI): domain Eukaryota; kingdom Viridiplantae; phylum Streptophyta; class Magnoliopsida; order Alismatales; family Araceae; genus Spirodela; species Spirodela polyrhiza. The sequence continues at coordinate 517,473 of CM046530.1, forward strand.
GGAAAGAAGCGCTTGGTTTCTGACCTCTGCGACTTTCTTGCAGGGCCGATGTACTTCAAAGGGGTCTACCACCTCTTTTACCAGTACAACCCCAAAGGCGCAGTCTGGGGGAACATCGTCTGGGCCCACTCTGTCTCAACCGACCTGGTCAACTGGACCCCGCTGGAGCCGGCCATCTTCCCCTCCGAGCCATTCGACGTCAACGGCTGCTGGTCGGGCTCCGCCACCATCCTCCCCGGAGACAGGCCGGCCATCCTCTACACCGGCGTTGACTCGCTGAACAGACAGGTGCAGAACATCGCCTTCCCGAAGAACCTCTCCGACCCCTTCCTCCGGGAATGGGTCAAACCGGGCTACAACCCGGTCATCGCCCCCGACGCCGGAGTCAACGCCAGCGCCTTCCGGGACCCGACGACGGCGTGGATGGCCGGCGACGGGCACTGGCACGTGGCGGTCGGCAGCAAGAGGGGCTCCCGGGGGCTGGCGGTGCTCTACCGGAGCAGGGACTTCATCCACTGGGTCAAGGCCAAGCACCCGCTGCACTCCGCCGCCGGCACCGGCATGTGGGAGTGCCCCGATTTCTACCCGGTGGCGCTGCGGAGGAGGAACGGGCTCGATACCTCCGCAAGCGGCGGGCCTGTGAAGCACGTCCTGAAGGTGAGCCTGGATGTGACCAGATACGACTACTATACGGTGGGGAAGTATTACCCGGCGGCAGCGAGGTATGCGCCGGACAAGGGGTCGGTGGACGACCGCACTGGGCTGAGGTACGACTACGGCAACTTCTACGCCTCGAAGACCTTCTTTGACCCGGCGAAGAAGAGGAGGATCCTGTGGGGCTGGTCCAACGAGTCAGACAGCAGGTCCAGTGATGTCGCCAAGGGATGGGCCGGCGTTCAGGTGATAACTTTTCTTGCCCTTCCTTCCGATGCGCCGGTGGGTAACAGTGGCTCCGCTGCAGACGATTCCAAGGAGTGTCTGGCTCGACGATGGAGGGGAGCAGCTGGTGCAGTGGCCGGTGGAGGAGCTGGAGAGGCTCAGGGGCAAGGAAGTCAGAGCTCACAACGTGGTGCTGCGGAAAGGAAGGTACTTCGAAATTAAGGGCATCCGCACCTCACAGGTTACTCTCTCTCTCTCTCTCTCTCTCTCTCTCTATCTCCCTCTCTCTCTCTCCCTTACATCGCAGTTCTTCTGTATTTGATGCTGGGTTTTCGGACGGCAGACGGACGTGGAGATGACGTTCGATGTGAGGGGGCTGGAGAAGGCAGAGTGGCTCGACGCTGGCTGGACGGACGCGGAGTCGCTGTGCCGCCGGAAGGGCGCCGACGTGCGAGGCGGAGTGGGGCCCTTCGGCCTCTGGGTTCTCGCTTCGGGGGACCTGAAGGAGCGCACTGCCGTCTTCTTCAGGGTGTTCCGGACGCCCCACAAGCACGTCGTTCTCATGTGCCATGATCCCACCAGGTTCCTCTCTCTCTCTCCCTCTCGCTCTCTCGCTAAGGTTCCATCTTTTGCTCACACTCTCTGTCTACACAGGTCGACGACTACTCCCGACGTGTGGAAGCCGTCGTTTGGAGGACTACTGAACGTGGACATCAAGAGAGATGGGAAGATATCTCTGAGGACCTTGGTAACACCCCCCGGAAGAGCAATCCGCCTCCTCCTCTAAGAACCCTAATATACATGCCCATCTATCTTAGCCTGGTCTCGCCGCACGCAGATCGACGCCTCCGTGGTGGAGAGCTTCGGCGGAGGAGGGAGGACCTGCATCACGTCCAGGGTCTACCCCGTCCACGCTGTGGAAGACGCTGCTCACCTCTACACCTTCAACAACGGGGAGGCTACGGTGAAGGTCTCCCAGCTGCGAGCGTGGCAGATGGGTTCCCCCAGCATCAACTGACCTGCTGCTTGCTGAACCGTCTCGTCCTCAAGCTCCGGATCAAACTCCAGAGGAAGCCCAGACGATGATGTTTTACCCTCTGCGATTCATAAACTTCTCAACGGGATTCGTATCTAAGGCACCACTAGCCACTATGGTTCGCCTCCAAATGAATTGGTGGGCTCCCCATTGAGCAAACCATGGGATCGAGGTAGATGACTAAAATGGGAAGGTAAATTCAAAGTAAGGAAAGACATTTGACTGTTCGTCGTCCGCGCCGGGGGTTGGGGGGTGGTCTGACTCAAACGCAGAAAAAAAGCTAGATAGAGCAAGAACGCATTACAACCGTCTCTTCTCAAAATCTACCATCTCATCCAAGGTGCTTCAAGTGTCTGGTAATAATAGAATTGAAAAAAAGCACAAGCGACAGCAGCATGATGAGGAGTTTACTTGATCTTCTTCTTCGGCCTCAACTGGAAAGCAAAATTGGAAAAGAATTGGAATCAATAGGGGGGGGGGGAAAGACATTGACGAGTGAAAAATAATCAACTTCATGTTCTCTCTTGGAGGCGGAGAGAAATCTACCTGGTTGCAGTGACCACACTTCTTCTTCCTGCAGTTCACAGCCCTCGGGTGAAGCCTAGCATAGCACCTAAAGATAAAAAAGTTAGTCATTAACCTGGCTATTAAATCTGATAAAAATTGTAATCCGGAAGAAAATAATTCTCGCATGACATAAGCTCAGACCCATTCTTGCTTGACAAAATACGGAACCGGTCACACTTAATTTTTAAAGAGCTGGGTTGTGGCGGATCAGATAACTTGTATGCCTCAAAAATTCAGTTCAATAGATAAATCTATCTTCACGCATCTAATTGATTCATCATTCCCACCACATACCCTGGTTATTAGACTAAAAAAATAAAAATAAACGGTAGCAAACGTGGCAGGTCAGACAATTTTTATGCCTCAAAAAGTTAATTCATATGGAATATCCACTTCATGCATCTAATTGATTCCTCATTCCAGCCACGCTAAACGAATATTCACCAAAAGTAGACCGAATATCATAATCCATATCAAACATTCGAAATAGAAAAAAAAATCAGAGGTCATTTCTTTCCCTCTCTATCCGGAGCATTATCTGAGGGCACCCGTGCATAGTAGAACTCCTGAGAAGACTAGATATGATGACATAACCAGTTACCCAGAAGAACTAAACGGTGGGGCGAGCGATGAATGCACCACGGAAGCGAAGAAGGAAAAGTTTCAAGAAAGAAGAGACCTCTTTCTGAAACTACGTGTTCAATATCGCATGGTTATGACTCGAAACGCTTCCACAATTGATGATTTTATAAAAAATTATCAGAGGAAGGCGATCTTAAGGACCATGCTTGACGAAGGGCAACGCAGCATCGATAATGAAGGAATTTCTCTGATAGCTTCATGCACTTTTCCGAGAATATCCAATATCCGAGAAAAATCCACTGGGCTGGAGGGTCGGAGGGGAGTCTCGACAAAAAAATCTAATATCCGAAAATATACTTCACATTTCGAACATCAACGAGAAATAGTATACACATCTAGACTCGTATGACAAACATATGAAAGGCGCAAGCCTTACTTGCGGCAGATCATCTTGTCTTGGTTGTACTTTCTTGCAAGGGCCATTAGAGACGGCTCGATGATACCTCCCCTGAGCCTCAACACAAGATGCAAGGTAGACTCTGAAAAGGTTTCATAGCAACCACGTAAGAATTAAAAGAAACAAGAACCAGGCAACTACTGGCGAAACCAAAAAGCAATATAAATCGGGTACAAGCGGCTGGGACCTTTCTGGATGTTGTAATCGGCAAGGGTGCGGCCATCCTCGAGCTGTTTCCCAGCGAAGATCAGACGCTGCTGGTCCGGCGGGATTCCTGCATAGCCGATGGGTGAGGAAGCCGCCACAAACCATAAGGGATAAATCACAACACGCACAGCCGTGGATACCCACCTTCCTTGTCCTGGATCTTCGCCTTCACATTGTCGATAGTATCGCTGCTCTCGACCTCGAGGGTGATGGTCTTCCCCGTCAGGGTCTTCACGAAGATCTGCATCTTGCCGGCCGCCGCCTCCCTCCGAGCTCCTCGCTCTCGCCTCCACGAGACTCCCCTCCGCCCCTCCAGCCTCTCTTTTATATCAACCTTCTTAGCCCATTCCCGGCTAGGGTTTCCACCTACTCGGAAATGACTAATATATCCCTGACCCAGCCCACTGGGCCTGTCCTCTGGCCCATTAACGAGCCCGCGGGCTTGCGAGACAGAAATACGTTCCTCGGTGACGATCAACATTGCACGTGGGATGGCACACGTGCTGAAGGTGCTTCGGCAATAGTTCGCAAACCTTCGTTTAGATGACGTTGATGGAATACGAGAGATAAAGGCCGTGCTTCCACGTCGCAAGGGTGACGCGTTGACCAATTTGACTATTGATGACGTCATGTATATCGTCAACGTATGCCCAAGCCGCCCATATCCCCGCAGGCCATAGTCTCCGTGGTTTTGACAAACTTACGTCATCTAGAACACGCACCAGATCCAGTTCTGGAACTTTGGTTGAAAAGTGTGGTTCGATTTCAGAATAGTCCCACATCGAATAAAAAGGAAATATCGCGGTTGCGCAGCAGATGGTGGGGGCCGATTCCTCCAGATTAATGGAGATGGGAGGGAGGGAGCGAGGGGAGATCGTCAGGCGGAGGTGGCGATCTGCACCGACTTCTGCAGGGCTTGAAGGAGGCTCCTCATTATCCTCTGCTCACCGGGGGCGGCCTCGTCCTTCTGGGGCCCGTTCCGCACGGCCCTGAACATCGGGCCGGCGGCGCCGCCGCTCGCCGGGACGACGAAGCAGTCGATGTACACCGGCACCTCCACCTCTCCGTCTCCGATCTTCACGAAGCCCAGCCGGGCTCCGCCCCTAACCCTGTCTACCTGCAGCGGCCGGCGACCCACCGTTCATATTATTTGTATTATTCGTCGGAGGAGGAGAAGGACATGGATGTGGCGGCGATACCGACCTTCAGAGGAACGGGGAGGGGTTGAGTGGCTCCCTGGCAGAGGCTGTTCGCCCACTGAAAAAAAGCACCGTCAAGATCGCCGCCTCGGAGAGAGGTTGAGGGGGGCTGTGTTTTCTGGGGGACTATTTGATCACACTCACCTGGAAGAGCAGTGTCTCGAACCGGGAAAGGTCGGTGTTCGGCGGCAGCTTCATGGTTCCGAGAGAGACCCCATCGTCGTCGCCGGCGGGGCCGGCCCCGCTACCCTCCGGCGAGGCCTTGGGCACCGGAACGAGAAGGCAGCGGCGGCGGCGGTGGCTGGGGGAATCGAACGGCTTCAGCGGCAGGGCGTTGGTGGGGAGGATGGGCTTAGCCGGCGGATTGAGCCGGCGGGGGGTGTGGATTAGGCCGGCGAGGGTGCGGCCGCAGGGCGGCGACAGGCGGAGGAACTGCTCCGCCGCTGCCATGGGGATGCTCTCTGAAGCGGAAGCAGCTCACCGGAGGCCCCTCGCTGGATGGAGTTCTGTGGCGAGGATGCAGGATGAGGATAGGATCCGAGATGCCAAGTGGAGATCTGATCCTCCCGAGTCTTTCTTGGGCCTCACTCTGCGCCTGTGGGTCGGCCCATCTTTCCCTCACCAAAAGCGTGAGTGACGGGACGAATGCCGTAGGTAGGGATCAACGGTCACCGGGCACGAGGTGTGACTTGGACTTTGACCTAAAATTAGATCACGGTCAAAGTTTTAATGTTGACCTAACATATGACTTATATTTATAATTTTACGTAATTAAAATTACGTAAAATTATTATATAAAACAAAATATTAATGTATAAGAGCTTTTGAATTATTTCAAATTAATTGATTAAAAAACAAAATATATGACATATAAATAAGTAAATGAGATGATTTGTAATAAATGTTATTTTGATTGTTCATCTAATGAAATCAAGTGAAATAAGGACATGAGTCATATGTTCCATGAAATAAGTTATGGTGAACTAAAAGATTTAATTATATATATATTATCTTACATTTGAAACATAAATGATTTAAACCATCTAAAGAGTTGAACACCCCCCCCCCCTCTCTCTAATGGAGAGAGAGGGGAGAGAGAGAGCAGCCGTGACCTGGACAAATGCAAGGCGGAGAGAGGGAGAGGAGAGCCTAGTGATGGGTGGGGCCTCCCAATAAAGGCCCAGCCCAAGCCTCCCTCTCTCTAATGGAGAGAGGAGAGAAGAGATAGACTCTGGTCCGAAGACGGTGATCGAACCTTTGGTCTAATCATGCCATTTTTTTGTGACTGGCGGTCATGGTTTGGTCCAGTCGTCACTGTTGATTCCTAGTTGTAGGTAGGGCCTCCAAGCATGGAATTTGTTTGAGGAAGGGATGGGAGGAAGAAAATCAAGTGGTACCTTGTGGCTGGCCCGTGGTTCAAAATCAGTAGCTAAAATGAGAATGAGAGAGAGAGAGAGAGAGAGAGAGAGAGAGAGAGAGAGAGAGAGATAGAGAGAGAGAGGGAGATATATGTAGAGAGAGACGTTCGTCTTGACACAATCATAACCCAGGGAGAGGGATGACCTTTCATCGTTAGCGTAATTTTGCTCAAATTTCGTATTTTTGAATGATGTCGACTCGTTGAGAGTCTCCATCATGGGTGTCCCTAGAAAACAAAATCATACGACCAGTCACTCGAACCAGACGAATTCCGGCCAGCCCGTGACGCGCAATCTGAGAAAGACGATGAAGGGTCGAATCGTGAATTCCCCAAAGGACAAATGAAAATTCTCGATCACCATCAAAGGGATTATGAAAAGAAATATATCAAAACAAAAATACGTGCATATTGCATAAGTAAAAGTGGCTTTAAGGCATGATAAAAAATACTTGCAAGGGTCACTACGCTTAGAAATTTTTTTAGGCTTTCAACTTTACGACCTCTCTCGTTTTATCTTGATCGGCCTTTCATGGTTAGCGTTTCTGGGTCTTTCATGTCTCACTATTTTGAGAGGTCTAGACGACAGTTCTTAAGACGCCAAAGCAGGAAATTGACCACCGATTTCTTTACTTTTGACCCTGACTTTATGTCTTCTTCTGCCTCATTTCGAGGAAACACCTTGGCAGATGACGCTTTCAAAGATGCCGAGAGGTAGGCGAAATGAGCCAGAGGTAGGGAAGGAGGGGGGAGCGAGACACGGAGAGAGAGAGAGAGAGAGGAGGGGGGGGGGGAGAGAGGGAGAGAGAGAGAGACCGAGCCTAGCCGCGGATGTTCCGTACAAGGAAGAGAGTGGAGGAAGGAGGGGGAGACAAGAGAGGGACGGCGGGAAGGAGAGAACGAGAGGAAGGATGGGGCAAGCTACCGGCGCTTGGGAACATGAGTTGAAGTACATGAAGGAAACGACGGCGCCAGGCGTCTGTTTTGTTAGTTGCAAGCCATTCTCCTTGCAGCTGATGGGGCGCCATAGGCGTGGCATGCTCATCTAAGCTTATTCCTATCCTCGTGGAAGAGTACCTTCCTAGTAAGATTTTAATGGTTTCCAGAACTCCAGTCTCTGTATATCCCCCAAGACAGAAGAAGAGACGAGGATGTAGAATTCACGTCTCTGTAGTTCCTTCTTCCACGTCGCCTGGATATTTCCGAAATTGTCTGGTTCCAGGTACTACCGTTCTCATGTTTTGTCCTCAACGCCTACAATATTTGTCCCCAGCTCTAGCCGAAGGAAATTTCATGGAGAGGCCCACCTCCGATCCTCTCGTCCCGCCGGCAATAAGAGTCTCTACAGTCCTCTCTCTCTCTCTTCCTTCCCTCCCTTTCTCTGTCCTCTCTGTCCTCTCTCTCTCTCTTTCTTCCCTCCCTCCCTCTCTCTCTCTCTCTCTTCCCTCCCCCTCTTTCTCTCCCTCCCTCTCTCTCTCTCTCTCTTTCCTCTCTTTCCTCCTCTCTCTCTCTCTCTCGTTCTCTCTCTCTCTCTCTCTCTCTCTCTCTCTCTTCTCATTCCATCTCAATATCTATTCCTTTGCGATGTTACGATCGTTAGACCGGAAAAAGAGGGCTCTGGGTCAGGTGAGAGGCAGGGGGAGAAAGAGAGAGGGAGAGCAAGCCATGAGCAGCTTACCCCCTGGTCTCCGTTTCTACCCGACGGAAGGAGAGCTGGTGACGTTCTACCTGTGGAACAAGCTGGCGAACCGGAGCCCGGAGATGCATCGCTTCATCCCCGTTGTCGACGTTTACAGTTTTCAGCCCATGGAGCTTCCTCGTGAGCATCTCCTCTGAAATAGACCACTTTCTCCAGTTCTTTGTGCTTCTCTAGCGCACTACGTCTACATGTAAATAGTTGTTCCAATTGTCTTGTGAACCCCAGCGGTCCGCACATCTTCTCTCCGGGAAGATCGAAGGGTCCAAATAGAAGTAAAGCAGATGAATTAGGTTTCACCAGCGACTGACCATGGAAAAACTGATGCAGGAAAAAAAATTATTATGGAGGCCAAAACATCCATTTCAAAACGTGACCTAGAGATTTAGCTTTTTTTGGTACACAAGAACTTGCATAGCTTGTATTCCCCTTCCCGGCCTCTCACTCGCAGCGTTACTACGAGTTTGGCAAGGTCTGACATCATCCTTGTGGATTGCAATGATTCATTCTAAGCTAGTGCTTCGATTCGCCCTATAGTTATGTTTCTGCCTTCCAGATCCCATGTTAGATAATGGTCATATTTTATGCCGTGCCCTCTTTCCACCTTTTGTGTTCGACTCCATCTTAAGCGGTCATGGGATTCCTCGTGCAGCGATCTCCGGAGAAGCATCGGTCCGAGACCCGGAGCAGTGGTTCTTCTTCTGCCCTAGGCAAGAGAGGGAGGCCCAAGGGGGGAGGCCAACCCGCACCACTCAATATGGCTACTGGAAGGCCACCGGCTCCCCTACACAAGTGATTCATGAGGGCCGCAATGTCGGCAAACGGACGACCATGGTTTTCTACGAAGGAAGACCTCCAAGCGGCCGCAAAACCTCTTGGAAAATGAACGAGTATACCGCATACGATGAGACGTCCACTCCTGGTGCAACTCCTACGGTGAAGTCCTACACCTTCAACTGGGCGGGGGAACTATGCTAATGTTAGGGACCTCGTTTCAGCCCTCATAGTCCAGTGTTTGGATAACCTGCTTCAATTATCGTTTCAGCTGCGAAGGGAGTTCTACCTATGCCGATTGTACAAGAAAACCGAGGGGCAGAGGTCGTTCGACCGGAGGCCCACGGCAGCGGCGCCCTCGACGGACGCCGGCAACATGAAAATCGGCGTCTCCTATACTCCTGAGCAGAAGTCGTTCGACTGGGGGCCTACCGTGGCTGTGGCCTCGAAGGACGCCGGAGACATGAACATTGGCGTCTCCGACACCCCTGCCCTCGGCAACCAAACAAGAACTGCGGCAGAAGAGGAGCTTAGTACTTCGTTGCCAAATGAGCAAGAGGAATTCTGGGATGCGTTCATGATCATGGAGGCAGATGGGGGCTGGAGTTGCTGTCTGGGAACCGATAAGGCGTTCTGATGCGAGGAGACTCCTCAGATAGCGTCGGGCAGAAGAGGGGAGCAGCGTCCCAACTGATATGGGAACCAAAAACATTAGCGGCATCCCAACAGGTGAAGACGTAGAGGTCTCGGTTACAGCACCTTCACTAGTGTCCGAAAATGCGTGAAATAGGTGGAATATATTTGATGCTTGGCTTTATTAGTGAACCGTCCGGTCAAACAATCTCACAGCTGGTCTGGTCTAAATAAAAATCTGTTAGGCTCCGAATATCCTTTCCAGTACATTGAAAAACCTTGTTTTTTTGTCAAAAAACTCTCAGTGCACCACTCTAACTTTGGTTTTTAAGTTTCTTGTTTAATGATGCTGTTCAGTATTAGCGATAAATACATATATAATTATTTTCATCATTTTATAGAAACTTAAATGGAAACCCCATGTAAAACGTAGCTATTGTGAGATGATGCAACAGCAATCCAGGAGACAGGCATTTCCATGAACACGTTGTTGTGTCAATGGATTCGAACGAGTCCATTTCACTTAGATAAACAAACAAGGGACGTACTCCAATTGTGTGCGACGAGCGCTGGAGCCTGTCTAATTTTAACACCACCTAACTAAGGTGTTACGGTAAAAGAATGATGCCATAGAACTCATTGTAGGATTCCTTTTCTTTTTTTTGGAGATGAGCATAGAGTGGACATCATATTATCATTCATCCTTTGGAAAAGAATCGTACCTGGGCGAACAACGGGAGATCCCAACCTAATAGGTCATTGGCTGAAAGTGGCTGGACCAAGCTTAGCGATGTTGTTTCAAGTGGTACAAAGAGTTGGCTACATCCGGGATGTGAAAACCAAGGATCCAAGACGCCAACATAACGTTCCTTGTATCATTTTGTCCCTCCAATCATAAGTAGTCCAGTGGAGAGTATTGAGTTAGATAATGAGTTCATGTTCTCAACATTGGAAAGATAATCACGTTTAAATAGTCCAATTACAACCGTTCAGACGAAAACTGAACCATGATCGCCTTTATTTACAAGAAAAAAAACCGAAGAAAACCTCATGCGCCACCATTTCGGCTTCTATGATAAATGTGCACGCATATAAGTGATGACCAGATAATCCTTAAAAAAAAAATTTGCTTGACGTACACATATCCCGTGGAGCGCTGCTTATGATCGTTGTTCATGCTGTCCTCACGCAGAAAGTAAGTTAGATTTTCACCGTCAATGATTCAATAGATAGTGAGATGAAACGCTACTCTCCAGCCGCAACCTTCAACAGATTCTCCCCGTGATGATTGACAGCTTGTTCGTTTCCTTTCCTTTCTGCAGCTGAAATGCTGTCGTGTTCTTCGTGTGGCTTACAGACACTTCACTGTTCCTCATCATCTTTCCAAACTGAAGCAATCGGAATCAGGGGAAGAGGCGGATAAGGATATCAAACTAGGAGCTGATACGTTATCTTTCCACGGAACGAGAACTGATTACACCCGGTGAAGACAAGGTTGCGACTGTACCACTTTGAATCATGGAATGTGGATGGTGACGGTTGTCACTTGACTCAAGGAATCAGAACAGTACAAGGCGGTGGTGTGCACGTATGGACCTATCTGGGTTCTTCCACGAGAGCCGGCCCAGGGTGCTAATAGTTCTCGTTGCTCAGAAATTTCTCGGAAACGCCCACGTCCCATCATCTATCCTTGCACCGGATGGAGCCTCCACCCTTATCGGCCTCTTCTCGCAACCCGAGATAGACCGTAAAAAATACGTCTACCGTGAACGAATCGACTCCCCGACCGATTTGAGAGGTTTGCAGGCCAGGAGGACGAGGGAAATGGGAAGCTTGCTTCCATGTTTCGGATTCTACCTGACGGATGAAGAGCATGTGACGCTCTACCTACGGAACAAGCTGGAGAAACGGAGGCCAGGTTCATTCCCGTTGCGGGCGTTTCCTCGTTAGACTACCTCATGGAGCTTCCTCGTTAGCATATCCTCAGAAGTTATTTCTCCGGCTGTTTTCGATTCTCCTATTTATCACGTGAACAGCTAATCAGTCGTTCCACCGCGCTTGCGATCCTGAAACTCGAAACAAAGAGAAGAGCAGCGGTTCTACTGCTCGGGATACCAAAAAGCTTAGGTCAGTTGGGGAAAAGACGAAGACCGTGGTTTAAAGCTACGTTCACAGGTGTTCGTATAGTCCGTATAACTGGAGAAATAAGTGCAGTAATTTGGGGTTTACATGCGATGTCGACCGAGAATCTAACATATGAGCCACCTGCCAGTTAGGCCGCCTCGTTGACCAAAACTGTTCGTCTTTACAGCTAGACCTTTTTTCTCGGTGACAGGCAACATGCTGGCCAGAATGGATGCTTCCCTTCCAAAAGTAGAAGAGACCAACAAGGTCGCCGTCTTACTGAGTGGGTTGTCCTATCTCCTTCAGCCTTCCATCACTTCAGGCGTCTGCGGGAACACTGCAGACGACCGAACGAGGTCCACTATATGCTTATCTGTTTGCTCTCTGAATTGGACGCCCTCTCGTATTATGAGGTGGCGCTGCTCCCAGGGATTTTCTACACGACACGGCGGTGACGTCTAGTGGCTTTCAAGTCAGTTCCGAATACTTCACTGCGCTCCTGCACACCTCGCTCTTCACAGGGGTGGCTGGAAGAGCTCTCTCTACATAGCTTAGAAAGTCCGTCGGGGACGGAAGATCTTTGCTAATCATTGAATCGATATCAGGCTATTTTATAGCCACTTTAATTCTCTTGGACATGCTTAAAAAGTAAAGTATGAGAATAGATTGAACTACTACAAAATCTCAGCATCTAAAGCGATTCTTTCATCGCACATCATTTTCAGTGTATCCCCACATTTACGTGGAAAAAAAAATCACCTGTCTTATTGGAAATCATTTTCTGCAACCGTCAGCCAAAACGCCTGAAAGAGGACATCAAGTTCTACATTAATATTCCAGCCAAAACACTAATATTTTAATTGCACATTTAACAGGCAACTCTCGATATGAGACCATTATAACATCATTGAAAAAATGAAAATATTTATGCAAAAATAAAATACACGGGAAAAAACCTCATCGTTGCTATTTACATGTCATGGAGCCATCAAACAAAGAAGATAATCAAGTGCATTGATACCAAAGGCTTCATTTCTGTAGAGTCCACCTGCTCTATATTTTCATTATGAGTAATTAAAACATACTCACCTAAGTTTGGAAAACGTAATGCTATCAAATGACTACGTGCCAATCTTACATTCTCTAACAGCGAAGGTAACGTAAGATAAAGGTGAACATGCTTTAAATTAGGACAAAATGCTGTAGAAACAAGGTTTGGCTGATCAGAGGATTAAATTATTGTTACTAATTAATATGGCTAGACAATTTTTCATAGGCAAGTATTGAAATCACAAGATGTAAATGATGAACCTTCGTGTGAACAAGATCATGAGATACCGTCCATTTCAGTGATGAAGATAGAATTTTACCACAGCCCTGTGTAACTGTGTGCGAGTTGACTTTTCTAGTAAATGCAATGCCCGACCGCGTTGCAATGATATATGGAGCATCAGCTACACTGCAATATTTGATTGGGTCCATAAAATCCTCCCCATATGAAAAAAAGGCCATGTGGAGGTAGATGTAGATATGGCTTGGATGATGGTTTTGAACGAGCCTATTGTTATCGTATTGAACCAATCGGAGATGTATTTGCATTATGTTAGATGAATGCCAGAGCCCGCCCAAGATACTTCCCATCAGTTTGAGATCTATTGGAGAAAATCTTGATGACAAATGCATGGTAATATTCATACCGAGAATGTACAGGTGAAATAATGAGTTCGTGATGTTCTCGACGTAAAAAAGAAAGTCATTTGCAGATGATCAAATGAAGCTTCCCTCACGCCCTATTGGCTCCCTTTTCATTGTAGCCATCTATGATGCAACCGTAGTGGGTAATAAATCATAGCGTCATTCTACCTGAACACGAACTTAAAAAAATGAAATTCACAAAAAGATTCCTATGCTTCTGAACACACATCTGTGGAACCATCAAATAGATTATGCACGAAATAATATAAGTTTTCATGTTGAACAAGATGGATAGGTATGAAAGTCTCAAATATTTAGAGATATACCAATACATATGTTTTCAACTGATTCCTATTCATTCTATCCGTATAGAGATTGAACATCTCCATATATTAGGTACCTCTATCCAACATTATCAAGATAACAAAGGAGATCGGCAACCATAGGGTTACGGTGGTGGACATGACACGTGCGGACTTGTGCATATACACAGGCATGCGGCATGCACGCCCCATACATGAACTATAAGGCACACAAGTGGTCGTGGAGTTAGGGAGTTGTGGTGTTAGGTAGTTTCAAGTTACAAGTAATTCAGCTAGGCTGCATTCTGTTACTAATATTACTTTTCTTATGGTATGTCACAGAGTTCGAATCGCTTTTAGTTTTTGGTGTAATTGTAAGCTTAGTCGGACTCGCCTTGTATATAAGAGTCCAGTGAATCGTCTTCCCCTTGGTACTGTTAGTGGGCTACCCTGAGAAGAGAAACATGTCCTTTGGGATTAACTAATTCCTTTTGTTGGTCAGTTTCATTCTATCACACGAGCACCAAACCCAATTATGAAACAAGGGTATGGGGATGGAAGCAAAATAAGGATACCTAACTTTGGAAGAACAAACTAGGGTAGAAGAATTATGTGAACGAGGCTCGAGATTCCTTTAATTATGGGGCTAGGAAATTTGGATGTTACATAATAAGCTCTCCAATGCATGGTTATTTCTCCCAACTCCAACATAACGTTATCACATTCTCCCATGGAAACGTGTATTCCGCCAACGTTCCTCACTCCCTCCTAGTTATCGATAGGTCATTCACCATTGTGGTTTTTTAATAAGAAATATTTTTTCTTGTTCTAAGTGAAAAGTAACAGAAATCCGATTTTCTCGTGGAATAAGAGAATAGTACAGAGGATAGGGTCATGGAGGAGCAGTATCTCCTCTTGTAGCAATCTCCGGGACCCGAAGGAGTGATTCTTCTTCTGCCTTCTGCCAGGAAAGGGAGAGGCACGCGCCGTGAGACAATCCTGAAGAGATGTTTGGGACCTGGAGCTGTGGTTCTTCTCCTATAGGCAGGAAAGCAAGATGCACTCTATGAGAGACCAAACCCGCCCCACTCCACATAGCCACTGTACGACCGTAGTGACCATAAATTCCGCAGAATGATGGTCATGATTAAATACGAAGGAAGATTTTAAAGTGGATGTAGGACCCTTTCGTGATGGCCTAGTATAGAGTGTATCACGTGTTCGAACAACAATGCCCACTCAGACTAACAAAATGTTACTCTCAATATCCGCATGATATGTAGGAGTAGTGAAGAATAATTAAACCACAATAAAGTCATCACCACAAGGAATTGAATACGTTTTAGAGGTCAGATTCTAACATCACAAGGAATTTAATATGATGACAAGGCAAGCTTCAAGAGATGCAGAAAAAAGAAATAAATCTTCACTCTTCGCCCTCAAGACTTTCACCTAATCCCAACTTGAGATTTTCATCTAAGGAACTCTCCAAGAACTCTAAGGAGATACCTTCCTCCCTCTCTCATCCACATCAGAAGTGGACTTCAACATCACTTAGAGAGACCAAACGATCGGCAATGGAAGACAACATCCATCACAAATGAGGCGGAAAGAGAGTTATGCTGGCTCTCATAGAAGATCTGTAAGTATGTGCCATGGAGGAGTAGGGGGGGACGAGTTTTCTAGGCAAGAACTGTAAAGACTGTCATATCGGATGCGCGCGCGCGCCAAGAATTATCATCTACTCCTTTTGTCATCTCGTTTCAAGCAGAAGGCACGCGCTATCATTCAATCTCCAACTTAGAGTCTTTCTGACTAAGACCCCCTGGGGTCCCACAGCTTTGATATCAGAGCCATGCCACCCAAGATGAATGATACCATAGTCGAAGTCATCAGAAAGAGCTAGACGAGGTTCATCAAGCAGAACATCGCCACCTTGCAAGCTGATGTCGAGGATGGTCGAAGCGAGACGACAACGATCAAGCACCAAATTGACTAATATCAATTCAAACCCTTGATGAGCTATGTCAGCAGCAAAATGACTTCATGCATTGTGGCTTAAACAACAGACACCTGTGCCCACAGCACCTCCGGCGTTACAACCAGAGGCGCTCTACCTTACCCTGCAGGCGAAGGTGATGTCCCAACCAGCGGGGCTCAACCCGTATCTGCAGGAGGAGAAGTTTTCCCAAACAGCGGCGCTCTACCCGTCCCTGCAGGAGGAGGTGCTTTCCCAACCAGCGGCCCTCAACCCGTCCCTGTGGGAGGAGTTGGTGTTCCAACCAGCGGCGCTCGACCCGTCCCTGCAAGAGGAGGTGCTTTCCTAACCAGCGGCGCTCAACCCTTTCTCTTGTAAGAGTTCGCCGACGCAGCGTGGGACGACAGGAGACAGTCTACAGGGATGCAGATGCCGGCGGAGGACCTCGGCCAGTGCTTGATTCATAATTTATTGCACGTCGATGGCGAGCTAGTTGCACCCCATCGGTGCAGGGTCGTCCTCTTCGACCTGCAGGATATGCAGGACCCCTTGCCCGATGCGGCGGCGGTGGCGGCGGCAACGAACTGCGTACTCTCCGGTGGCGCATTAATGGAGCAGCAGACACCGTGCGGCTACGCGTGGTGGCTCAGAGTCAATAAGCGCAAGAAGCCTGTTCCATGGACGGAAGAGGAGCACAGGTAACAGCAGAGCGTTTTGCAGGAGGGGCAATTCGTGTCGCCGGCGCTCTGTTGTTACTTGTGCTCCTCTTCCATCCATGGAACGGGCTTCTTGCGCTTATCGACTCTGAGCCACCACGCGTAGCCGCACGGTGTCTGCTGCTCCATTAATGCGCCACCGGAGAGTACGCAGTTCGTTGCCGCCGCCACCGCCGCCGCATCGGGCAAGGGGTCCTGCATATCCTGCAGGTCGAAGAGGACGACCCTGCACCGATGGGGTGCAACTAGCTCGCCATCGACGTGCAATAAATTATGAATCAAGCACTGGCCGAGGTCCTCCGCCGGCATCTGCATCCCTGTAGACTGTCTCCTGTCGTCCCACGCTGCGTCGGCGAACTCTTACAAGAGAAAGGGTTGAGCGCCGCTGGTTAGGAAAGCACCTCCTCTTGCAGGGACGGGTCGAGCGCCGCTGGTTGGAACACCAACTCCTCCCACAGGGACGGGTTGAGGGCCGCTGGTTGGGAAAGCACCTCCTCCTGCAGGGACGGGTAGAGCGCCGCTGTTTGGGAAAACTTCTCCTCCTGCAGATACGGGTTGAGCCCCGCTGGTTGGGACATCACCTTCGCCTGCAGGGTAAGGTAGAGCGCCGCTGGTTGTAACGCCGGAGGTGCTGTGGGCAGATCGGCGGCTACCGTCCACTGGACGTGAAAGCACGCCGTTCCATCGTCCCCGAAGTCTCCTTGCATGTCTCGTGGGAATCAAGCTCTCCACAACACCTGCAGACTACCTGCCCCCTCTCCACACCTCCTGGAGGCTAACCCCCTGGGGGGGGGTTTATCAGGGGCTACCAACGGTGGGCGACACGCTAGTTTCGCCGGCGACACGAGGTAAGGCCCATCTCTCATCCCTCCTCTCCTACGATACCCAGAAGATTAGAGAGATAGAGAGACAGAGACAGAGATACGCGGCCCCTTTTTCGAGGTGTTGTGCAGTTTTGCCTCCTGAATGAATGCGTGAATGGAAGGTAAATCGAACGATAAATCGGCCAATTTAGACAATACACTGCCATGTCGCCTGGGTGCTGTGCTGTTTACAGAGACACAGAGAGAGCAAGGGAGGGAGAGAAGAGAGACCGAGAGAGAGTGGAGGGGCACCGGCGAGATCCCAGTGGGTAGAAAAAACACCGATTTTTCGAGCATGGGTGACGTACAACAGGCTTCATGGCCAATAAAACCATGGTCAGTGACCATAGATAGTGTTGATAGTTAACAATGTGAAAGAAACCAAAGGGTTTCCCCGTCCCACATAAATTTCACACATCGCCGTCAACCATCAGCATCAGTAACCGTAAAAAAAAACTCCGGAACTTCAGAGGCCAACCATCTGATGGCCCCCGCAACTTCATCAAGTCAGTCTTTCACGGAGGCCCTCAATATCTTCACCTCATGAATGGGCCTGGAACAGGCACAAAGAGGAAGTAAGACACCCACCCGACAATATTATCATAAACTTTAAATAATCTGTAGAAAGGATAAGTGCTGATGTGACAGACACAATGACCCAGATTAGCAGAACTACAATTGATTGAGGTATGCATGGACCTGGATGTTTTGTGAATCAGGGAATCAACGCAAAGCATCTGTCAGAATCTAATTCAAAGAACCGAGTTCTAGCAGTTCAAAGTAAACTTGGCGGGCGATTGGATTATTCTCTTCCTCCCAACCTCTTTGGGCATAATTTTCAGCAGTGTTTTCCCCGATTCATGGTTTCAAGCAGGTAAAATGGCATACATTATCATTGATGAAGGAACTTTTTTTTTCGCATTTCATTAGCACACAATTGTAGAGAAGGAAAAGAAAGAGTTAAGGTTTCTAGGTGAAAGACGCAGAGTTGATAGGATATAGCGTCTCAGAATTCAAGGGTTTTAGTGCATTTAAATGGATAAGACCACCAGGAAATACGCTGAACCATATATAATCCAGATGATGCGCACCATATCCTATTTACTGCTGCTGTTCTCCTCAAAACCCTGATCCATAATGGGCACCGGGCAAGAGCACAGACCCATCTCTCCATCCCTCCATCCATCCCACCCACCAAAAAAAAGCAAGCATCTTTCTTCAGAGATTTCATCATTCTTCTCTGCTGCTTTCTATCCACCCTTTTCGGCGTACTCCAAGGCCAATGATTTTTAGGCGACTCAGGCGGTAAAGCTCACCTGTCATTCTTATCCGTTTGCACACTTCCCAGCCGCTTGATTACTTCCATCCCTGAACACACTCGACCGAAGATCGTGTGCTTTCCTGCAAGACGAAGGAGAGGAGCGAGTAAATCGTAGACTCAGACTCTCACAGGTCTCGGCCATCGTCAATCAGAATTCAATGAAAGAATGGGCCCGAGAAAACCCACTGCAAGACATATGCTACGCTAAGGAATGAGACTCCGATGCACCCACCGTCCAGCGATTGAGCCGGCGCGAGGGTGATGAAGAACTGGCTCCCATTAGTGTTGGGGCCAGCGTTCGCCATGGAGATGATCCCTGCTCCCGTATGCTTCAGCTCTGGCCTTATCTCGTCCTCAAACTTCGAGCTGCAGGGGCTCATGGAAGATGAGAACGAAAGAAAGAACGAAGAGGGAAGGGATTTTCGGCATATCTAAATCACATGACATCCCAAGAACAGCCACCATGACTTCAGCAAATCCATCAAGATCGTCTGCCCTAGAGTGGTAGCATCGATCGTTCTGGACCCCGCTATACGAACTCCACAAGAAAATCATCTGGAACCCCGGTATGCAGGCAAAGAAGCGAACAAAAGAGATACTGACCCGTATATGGACTCCCCGCCCCTGCCCGTCCCCGTCGGATCTCCGCCTTGCACAACGAAGTCCTAATCCGAGCAGAAACCCTAGAAAGGGTTAGACCAGAAGTCCAACGAGAAAGAGGATTGACAATGGGGCGACTCCATAAACCTTGAAAAGAAGAGGAAGAGGGGAGGGGAGGAGAGGAGAGAGGACGACTAATTAGGGAAACCTTGATGATCCGGTGGAAGACGACGTTGTCGTAGTAACCCCTCCTGGCGAGCTCCACGAAGTTCCTGCACGTCTTTGGGGTGTGCTTGTAATAC
Source organism: Spirodela polyrhiza (assembly GCA_024713555.1). Taxonomy (NCBI): domain Eukaryota; kingdom Viridiplantae; phylum Streptophyta; class Magnoliopsida; order Alismatales; family Araceae; genus Spirodela; species Spirodela polyrhiza. Next base: position 536,821 of record CM046530.1, read on the forward strand.
ATCTGGAGAAAAATAAAGCCAGGATCCGTCATCGTCAATGGAAAAAGCACAGATCATCCCGAGAATCACAGACCATGGCAGGAGGGGAGGCACCTCCAGGGTGAAGGGCCCCATGGACGTCTCCAGGGTCACCTCCGGCGTCGCCCCATCGCTAGCCTCCCACATCTCCCCTGCCCTTCTCGCCAAAACCTACTGCAGAGCTCGACAGAAGAAACCCGGAACAACTGATGACTCGCGGTGATGCCCGTCCCATCTCACCAGTTTATAAGGAAGCTCTCGACTGTACTTACCTCTCCCCTGCTGCAGAGCATCCCATTATGAATTATCAAACAGTTCCTCCACGAAATTAGTGTATTATCTTGAAAAATAAGAATAACGAAACCTTAATCTTCTCTTTCAAAAATTAAAGAACGGCATTTTTCACGCTTTTTAATACAAATAATTATACTCAATTAAAAAAAAATCTTGAATATCTTCATTGTGCTGCCGAGGAAGATGGGATGAAGAGAAAAATGCGATTTATATACACATTTTAAGAGTAAGAGCTAGAGAGAGAGAAGTGGAAAGAGAGCAGGAGAGAGAGGGGTATTAGCCCCTAATCCATGGCTTAAGTTTTAGAGAGAAGGTGGGCCTTATTCCAATCCTTTATAGATGGGGGCGAGAGAGAGAGAGAGAGAGAGAAAGAGAGAGTATGCTCGAGATGAATAAAAGTACTAGGAAGCATGACAGTTGGCGCCGAGCAACAAGGATTTGACTCATTCTGGAGAGGAAGCCACACTGTTTGACTCTTTCAAGATCTCCCCCCCCAGATAACATCATGTTGGTGAATTATATAGGTTAAGATCCGAAGGTGCCGCTCACAAAATCTTGAACCCATCTGACAAGCTCACTTCTGGGTCAACCGCGTTGACCAATCCCGCCGCAGCTCCGACATAAGCATGTGGAGTCAGGTTCAAAAGACTGGATTTTGCTTCCTGGGGCAATTCCAGGCCCTCCACAAAGCTCCTGATCCTCTCCTTGGTCACCGACTGCCCTCTGGTCAACTCTTTCAGCCGCTCGTACGGCTCAGGAATCCCATATCGCCGCATCACCTGCAGAGAGGGCCAAGAAATTAAATCCCGTTAAATTCGGAATAATTACCGAATGAAATGAAGACCGAGGGACTTGAATGAAGAATTATCGATGTCCGGCCAAGGATGGGAATCGTATGGTTAACCATGAGAACTAATCCGAAGCTTTAAATCAGGTCAAGGTCAAGAAGAAGAAGGGGATGGTAGCCACGTACTGTCTGTATGGGTTCTGCGAGCACCTCCCAAGACTGCTCCAAGTCTTCGCTCAAACGGGATTCATTCACCTGCAACCACGATCGATCAAAACGAAGGAGATGGTCCTTGGAACTCGAATAAATCCTCAGCTTGGTCGATAATGCTAATGGGTTTTCAGACCGCTGCGGGATAATTTTTTTTCCAAGAACAGTAATTCCGATTAAATATTTTTCCAATTATTCACTGCTTTAAGTGTAGACCACTTCAAGAGTCTCATCACATAGATCCATGGCCTACCTGCAGCTTTCGGATTCCTTGGAGAGCACTTTTATAGGCAAGAAGGGAGTAGCCAAGGCCCACACCCAAGTTCCTCAAAACGGTCGAATCTGTCAGGTCGCGCTGCCAACAATAACAATAAAACAAAGAAAGATAATATAAACTATAAATATAAAAAAGAATTGGGCAGGTCAATGCTATGAATATAACTGAGAGCAGAGATTTATAAATCTGTCTCAATGAAGATAAAAACTAAAAATAAAAAAAAATTGATGGGTCAATATTGTAGAGTCATAGTATAGATAATATCTGGCAGGCCATGCTGCCAACAACAACAACAACATAAACCATGATAATATAAACTACAAATAGAAAAAGAAATTGGTAGATCGATATTATAAATAGAGAAAGGGATAGAATCTCATTTTGAAAAAAAAAGATTGCAGGTTTATGTGAGAATCTCATTGTTTTAAAAGAATGGTGGTTAAGAAGATGAAGAAACACGCAGCATGTCTACCTGCCATCGAGAAATGACCAACTTCCCACCAATCCCAGACAACAGAGCATTGGCCAGAGAAAGGTTGCCCTCACTGTTCTCAAAATCTATAGGATTTACTTTGTGAGGCATAGTTGAAGAACCGATTTCTCCAGCCTTTACAATCTGCAAATAATAAGAATAAAGGGAACCCCATTATTTACAAAAATGTAATACAGATTTCCAGCTCGCTTTGGAAAATATGTGGGCAGTTCATCTCCTGAACAAAGCTAGAATTCAACTGGTATGAAGAAATCAACGCAAAGAAACCTGCTTAAAGTAGCCTAATGACACATAGCTCCATATATCTCTGTCAAAATCCACCAAAATGTTGTTGAACAGGACAAATGCTTGGAAAATTCTTGCGATGTAATCATGAGGCTCAATCTGCAGGAGCAAAGCACGACGATTCTTTTAGTAGAATAGTAAATATGATAAATCAAGCAATTTGTCTAAAAGAAGTCAAATGATTTCAAATAAAAGAAATTATAGAATTCTTAAAAGAGTCACAAGATTGCTCTCGTCAAAATTTATAATCTAGTTTTTTTGCCAGAAAAACCATGTATAATAAACAAAATGACTCAGGAGCACAGAATAACTAAGTTGAAAAGAAACAGAGAGGGAAAAAAATCACAGTTTCAACGAGAGAAGAGCAAAGAAAAAGAAACCTGTGTCACATAGGGATTGAAACTAATCCCGAAGGATGTCACAAACTCCTTTGAAACGGTGGCCCAATCGATATCAGGGTATGCAGCCATGTGGGCATTGTAGTTTCCAACGGCACCAGCAAATTTACCCAGTATCTGAATTTTTGGGAACTCCTTGCCCTGTTCGCTTAGCCTATGAGCGAAAACTAACATTTCCTTCCCCAGCGTAGTAGGCGAAGCAGTCTACAGAAGGCAGGAAGAATTATATCAGACGCTGTTGAACACACTCTTAGTTAGACAGAATTTTTCCAGAGTTGCATAAGTAGACTACACACCGATGAACGAGCAAGAAACTCCAGCAACTTTGAAACGAGTTATTCGACCAGTGTAGGTGAAACACAATAAACAGAACGCGACAAAATTCCATACTTGAAGGAAATGAACAGAATTTTGAATATAGAAAGAAGTATTTCGCATTTTACTCCAGTTATATCTCCTAGATTACTTTCCAGGTATATCGCCATAATAGTTTGAAGTCATATGTGAAAGGCAGAGGTGATATATATACCAATCATTGCTATTCTGTTTGTGTACATTGGATGAGTTCAAAAGGCTAGTTTAGGCCCACTTGAGATCAGATTCCGGTTGAAGTGTACTACAGGAACCTCAGAAAGCTGAAGTAAACCACAGAATCTAGACAGTCGGCAAATGGGGACGGAGATGCCTACATGGATGATAAAAGCTATACTTGGCATATTTCCCAATTGCTCTCTAAGAATATCATAGTGTCATGGATAGACTTCAACATATTCACTTGATTCCACAGAACGGGCGATTGTTCGTAGTAAGAGAAAATAGGTACCAAAGCAAACATGGAAAACACTGTTAATATAGTTTGAATACCTGACCATGGGTGCGAGATAACATAGAAACACTTGCATTTTCCTTAGCCATGTTATATATCGCTTTACATAATTCAACCATGGTGGGAAATATGACATTATTGAGAGCTTCCTTCAAAGCCAACGCATGGGCAAGATTGTTGATATCTTCTGATGTGCAAGCAAAATGGAAGTATTCAAGCACCTGATGCAAAATAGAAACATTTTAGTTTACAAAATGCAAAGAAAGATGAGACAATCTGAGAGCAAATCTTCTGCCTGTAACAGAGGTGATTTCTCAGGCTCCGTCCAGAACTTCTGTTTTTATGTTTCGTCATCAGCCGACAGGCTCATCAAAAAGCTTCTGGGCTATTTGGTTGTGCAAGACAAGGGACTCTATCAGGGCCAACAGACAAGAACAAGCCGTCCTGCAGAGTCTGACAGGTGGCCAAAACCTAAACCCTTGGAACAAGCCCGAGAGGTTTAGGATACTGAACCTCCGCGCAGGAGGCATCAGTGGGTGAAGCCCTCGAAGTCAACCATGGATAATCATTGATCATCTCGAGTTGGGCACTGCGGGCACACATGATTCATGAAACCAAGAGAAAGTTGAAGAGCTGGACGACAGAAACCTTGGCAATCTCTGGATGGTGCTGACATTTCTTCTTCAGAAAATACTCCACCGCTTTGACATCATGATTCGTCACTTTCTCAATATTTTTCACGTCCAAGGCGTCATTTAAGTCAAAGCCGTACATTACTTGATCCAAAAATGAGCGAGCATCCGCACTAAAGCTTGGTACTTCAGTGATTTCCGGAATTTCAGATAGTTTCAGCAGCCACATGACCTAAAAGATGAACAAATCACAGTGAATCGAAAAAACACATGCAAATACCACAAGAAGCAATAAAGCAGAGCTCTTAGAATAATATGATACACGGCCTCTAATGAATCATCTTGTCTCTATTCCAGTGCCATTAGATAATACGATATAATATTAGTAAAATCTTGACTATGAGAACCAGACAGCGATCTTCGCTAGTTTGAGAGTTCTAACAAAGCAATATTTCGGCTAGTACACAACGCTAGACAGCCCGTGAACAGGCTCACACCGAATTCCATGGAAACGAGACACGCAGTCAATGACGCATTGATAATTCGTGGCTTTTATACTTAGCCCTACCATGAGTATACGGAATCCAGGAGTTTCCAAAGTCAAATAATACAAAAGTTTCAGAATTTTTATTTTAGTTGAAGATAGATCTAATGCCACAGTAACTGGAAACCGTATTGTTCCCAACGTCCGACAACTTGGCAAAGCCCTGTTTGATCTTAGAAGACAGCAAAGAAACGTACAGTCATGGATGCGTCGTGCGAGCAGTGCGAGCATAGACAAGCCCAGACGCAAGCACCAAGGCAGCAATGACTTCAAGCAACTATGCAGCTAAATATGTGCCTTGCTTCAGGTTGTACCTCGACTATGACACGGTACCGTATTAGCCCATACTCGCTGAAGAACGGCCGGAGATCCTTAACCTTCTGCTCGTACCGGCCATCCAGAGGAGATACTGCCGTCAAGCTGCAGATATCGAGGTCAGGGAACTTACCGACTCCGTTCCTCATTGCCTGAGACGCCAGAATAACCACAAAATCAAATTCAAATCATTTCATGACAACCACAGAAACCCAGAGAACGACGGTAGAAGAGAACGAACACGCGGGCTTTACCTCGGGGGGAGGAGAAGCCCTGAGATCATCCGTCAAAACTCTGCAACGGAGTACGCCAGGGGAAGAGACCCACGCCGGGAAACCGCTGGACGGCCGGCACTGGATCGTCCTGTGAGCATGCGGAACCGACCACCGTTCGTGGATACCGCGGGCGCAGGCCCCGCTGCTACACCTGCTGCTCGAGGACGTGAGGCATGCGCCGAACTCCATGCCCTGCAATGAGACCCACTCGTGCCCTAGCCGTTGGACTGCCCGCTGCTACCTCGGGAGCAATTTGAAACCCTAGCCTCCCAATCCTGATCACTCCCCACTCCCCCGCGCTGACCGCCCCGCTGTCGTCGTCCTGCTTTATAGTCAACTCGCCGGCGAGGAGAAGCTCCTCTCATCTCGTATCCAGCCGCCGCGCGAGGGCGGCGCGGCGTTGATGTGAAACGTTTCTTCTGCTGCCAATTGGGCCGAAAAAGTTCTCTCTCTTACTGTTTATGGGCCTCCTTAAATGGGCCAGATTACATGGCCAGAGATAAATTTGAACTCGCTGTAGGCCCGGTGGCCCGTTAGTGGTGGGCCCCTTGCCTCCAGATCATCACACTAGCTTTATTCACAGTAATCGCACAGGTGCAACAACTCTCTCTCTCTCTCTCTCTCTCGCTCGCTCTATCTCATGTGATGTCCAATGGATATGAACTGTGAGCTCCATGGAGCTAGCAAACTGCTCCCCGTTCTAACCTGCCAAACTGCACCACCACCGCAACGACTCTCCGGGGAAGGGATGCTGCAACTAAATCGCCGCCTGGGTCTGTATATATTTCGATGCCATCCATGGCGGAAGAGCATCAGAAGTCGTGGCCTGTACTTCTCTTTAGAGGGGTCTCTCCATCGTAGTGGGAAGCTCACGAGCGACCATGGCTGCTGAGGGCTCCGCCACCGTGGTCAACATCGATGCCGCCGCCACCGCAGCCGCCGACGCCGAAGCGAGGGGAAAAGCTCCCGCCGCTGTCCCTCCCCCGCCGCCGGCCCCCGGCGCGGCCAAGGCAGCCGCACCGTTCGCCAGCTTCATGTCGAAGACCAAAGCAAAAGGCGGGTGGAAGAGAGGCGTCTTCTGCTTCGACCTCCTCCTCAGGATCTTCGCTCTCGGGGCTTGCCTCACGGCGGCGATTCTCATGGGCACCGCCGACGAGACCCTCCCCTTCTTCACCGAGCTATTCGAGTTCCACGCCGAGTTCGACGACTTCCCCGCCTTCACGTGAGTGCTCCGCCGCTGGAGCCGGACTTCCATGGATTTGCAGAGCCGAGGTGCAGTAAACCCACCGTCTTCATGTACTTGCAGGTTCTTCGTGATCGGGAACGCTGTGGCGGGCGGGTACCTCCTCATCTCCATCCCCTGCTCGCTCTTCGGAATCGTCCGACCTCGCCCAGCTGGACCGAGGGTCCTCCTCATCATCTTCGACACAGTGAGTCCCCTCGCCAGACCCCCGATTCTACCCCCCGGTGCTCCGTCCGTCTCTTTCATTTCACGGTCTTCCCGTCGCCAACGCAGGTCATGGTGGCGCTGACGACGGCGGCGGCGGCCTCCGCGGCAGCGATCGTGTACCTCGCCCACAACGGGAACCAGAGGGCCAACTGGGTGCCCATCTGCCTGCAGTTCGACGACTTCTGCGAGCGGACCAGCGGCGCCGTGGTGACGTCCTTCGTCGCCGCCGTCCTCTTCATGGTGATGGTCGTCATGTCGGCTCTCGCTCTCCGAAAGCACTGAGCCTTGCGTTGTGTTCTGCGCTGCTTGCTCTCCTGCGTGCCCCCCTCCTCCGATTCCCATTCCATCGTCCGTTATCCCACATCCCCTCCCCCCATCTCCAGCAAGAACAGCTCGGTCCTTGGTGGAAAAAAACCAGATATTTCTCGGATTTATCTCGCCGTCTGTAATGAATGTAATCTATTTAATGAAGATCTGTAACGTCAGTTTGTTTTGGACCCTCGTAATCTGCAAAATCTTAGGAGAAAACCATCGTAATTATTACTAAAAATCTCGCATAACATTGAAGATTAAATATCATCCAGAGCAAAAGGATAACGCGAAAGTAGCCATTTTCGTCACCGGTTGGTGGGCCCAGGTCAACCCAAGCTCACTGCGACGACGGCACACTTCTTCTCTCCAGAAAAATCCGGTTGACCGTTTCAACGGGCAATGCGTAGGCAGGGTCAACGGCCTTCACTCCCGGGTACTCCAAGAGAGAGAGCCCTGAGGAACCAGCCCCCGGTCAAAATCTCCCTATTCAGCCGGCCACGCATGGAGTCAACGGAGGGTCAACGCTACGTACCTGCGACGCCGAAATAGGTGTGGAAGACGTCGACGGCGTCGTCTGGTCTATCTGAAATCCCACCCTTCTCCTTATCCTGGCAGATGGAAGAACTGTCAACAAAAAAATCTGGGCATTTTTCTCAAGGGCGAGGGAGACGCCGGCCAGGGTGCTGACCTGGCAGTCCAAGATGAACTTTGCCAGCTTGTCCTTGTCAATCCAGTGCACTCGATCGATCATTATCAGGCTCGAAAGAACCCACCATGAATAGCAAACCTGAAAGGGAAAGAATGAGGATCTGCGGCGCAGCCTAAATGAGGTAAATAATGAATGAACGAGGCCCTCCTCCTCCTACATCAGGGAGCTTCTCGGGTCGCCCATTCAGACCTCCGGATTTGACCTGCCGTTCACACAGCCACCATCCAAGGAGGTCCATGTCGACATGGTGCAGGGAGCCCGTTATTGCTAGAGCACCGACGCAACAGAAGACTGCAGACAAATGATGATTTTTCTTTGAATAATGCAGGTAAATGAACACCGATTTAAGGCACCCGGATGATTGATGAAAAAAAAAATAATCGGTTGTTTTTTGCATAAAGATAAAAATGAGACAACGGTATTGAGAGCTGAGGTAACTAAAATATATATCATGTTCGTACTATTATTTGAAAAGAGCTGAAAGAAACATACATTTTGCTTGGAAAAACATGAAACAAGCACCAGTTTTAAGCACAAAATAAGTTAACAAGTACTATAATTAGTAATTATTTTCACTAAATACAAAAAAAGAAAGAATAATGCTGAAGGCTGACAAATTTAATCATCGAGAAATGCCACCCCACTGCACGTCCTTTGAAAGAAATAGAAGAGATGTGGTGGAGCCCCTGATTCAAGATTTCTTCCCATATTTATCATATAAATCCGAAATTTATTTGCTGTTATGCATGATGATCCTCAGCGGAGGAAGACATACTTTGGCCTGCATGAGACTCCGCCCCAGGAACGCATCCAAAACCTCCATCCAGATTCTTGCAGCTTACAACATAATCTACAGCCTTGGCAACGTTAATCTTGTCCAACCGGTGCAGTAGTGCGAGACAACAAATTGCACAGTAAGAGAACCTACGGTTAATAAAAAATTAAACATAAAGTATTTAATTAAATATATATACACGGTAACATAATAGGAAAAGAAAATGGCGCCAAGAACCTGGTGTCGATTTCACCCCATTCATCACCTGAGAAGGATCCATCTTCATTTTGAAGCCCCGCAACATCTAAGAGGATTTAAGTGAAACCGAAAAACAAACAGTGGGAGGGGATTTTGAGCCAAGAACATGATACTAAAGAACCATGCCCATCAAGTCAAGAAAGCGCAGTAGAAAAGCAACCCTGAATTACTTCACTGGTCAAAACATGGCATACAGAATGCATAATATGCACATGCATCTGAGCCACTAAATTGAAAGCCCTTCACATAGAACATCAATAAAAAAGGGTGGAAAGATAACAAGATGGGTAAATACTTTTAATGAGGATATGATCCGAAGCTGATATTTGCAGTAAAAGCATACCATGAAAGATGTCCCATGGTCGAAAACTGTGAGTCAGAAGATGTTCAATGGATAGTGTTATCTCAAAGTACTAGAAACGCACCAGCTGAGCCTTGTCATCTGCTGTCTGTTGCTGCAGGGAAATCTTTTGATCTGGTCTCGAGGCATCATTTTGCTAGATAGACACCTCAAGGGTTTCAAATCACCCAATTACCTAAAACAGTGAGCCATGATCCTATTGATGGTAGACAGCCCATCCGTTGGTTCTTCCATGTCTTTCACAGACGTCACATGCTGCTGTTCCAACAGCAACCTCTTTCAACAAGACTGAATAAAATCCAACCCTCTCCTTGGTATATGACTGCCACCCCCCCCCCCCCCAGCGAACGAAGTTAGTACCAATAGAGATGGGCTATTTTTAGATGGGCATAGAGGGTGATGGAAGGAGAAAACGAGGGCATAGAAACGCAGACCCAACGATCTTTTATTCGAATAAATTGGGCATTAGATCCAACAAATGCCTTTCCCCAGCAATCAATCTAGTATCAAAAGCCATCCAATAACTCGTGTTAATTATTTTCCAAATGAAGAAGGGGCTTCAGGTTCAAAAAAATAAAGAAACGATGAGAATAAACTTGAGGAAATACCCAGTTTCACTTTCCTGGCTGATATTTAGTTTACCGCTCCTTTCAGCAGATTTCATAACGTGAATGCACTTGAAAGTGAAGCTGAGTTGCAGAACCGAGGTTCTGATTATAGGTGCAAGGAATGCCAGGGCAGAACAGTCACAGACAATGGGATAAACCGATAGATAGACTCAGGAACTTTAATTCCATGTGCCACTAGTCGAAAAAAAAATTCACGGAAATTCAACTCCGTGGATACATCAAAAGAAGGGGTTGCCACAGGTGAAACACTATTGAAGAGATAATATTGGAGGAGAGAATTTCTCACCCAGGAGAATCAGTCTCAAAACATATCACACAAGCCAGAAGAATAAGGCAAATAATTCTCTGGAGGATGTTGATGGCAAAAATGCATATAAAGATTGGTCACATCTTCGATCTTATTGGTATTCTGAGGATACAATTCGAAACCTTGTCCGCATCTAGAACGTCCAGATTGTCCAACAGCGCCAGCACCTGCACGGCGCTGAGGGTGTACAGTATATGAGCATCGTGACCCACATTCCCACCGAAGCCACCTGAAGATAGACGAAGAATACAAGACCATGAGAAGAGACATCGTGCTTCTATCTCGCAATTCCGACATTACGAGCGCCCTTCTCCCGCAAAATAATGACGGTGATGTTACAGAAAACTTCAACCGCGAGCGGATACAGTGAGAGAAATGGGTGTTAACGGTATGAACCAGACTCGTGCTGACACTTCAAGACCCAAGAGACGACTTCGTCGCGGTCGACGGCGCCGAGCTGGTGGAGGAGATCGAGGGTGGTGAGGCCCCAATAAGCCCCGTTCATCCGCAGGTGCTCGATTACTATCGACTCCAGATCATCCTTCCTCTGTAAGCAGTGATCCGCGATTAAGCCATGCGGGATTGAGAGAAACCCATAAAGCAGAAAACGAGGGGAAGAGCAACAAGAATACGCTCTCGATCTCCTCAACTCTACGGCAACAGCCGACGGAGAAATAAACGGGCACAAAGACGATCGATCGCCAAGGAAAACCAACCTTCTCCACGGAGAGGATATAGCGGGCGTGCTTCTCGGCCTCCAACTCCCCCGCCTCCATGCTTGCCCCTGCCGTCGGAACAGAGGTGGAAGGAGGCCACCCGTACCCTGGGGAAGAGCGAGTTTCGACTCTATTGACCCCGAAACTCGGCCGTCGCGCCGCCGGGTCGCTCGCCGATTTCACGCACCCCCCGTCGTCCGGCATTGACTCGACGTAAATCGTTCGGCCGTCGACTCTCTCGACTCGCCGACTTAAACAATTTCCCCAGTTATTTCGTAAAAAATAATTTCCGGAAATATCCCACACTTGCTGCGATGCCTGATAAAAGTCAGAGTTGATCGATGCAAAATCACCGTAATGACGTCTCAAAAGTCAAAAAAGGACATTCCCAATATAAATAATCGTAGATCATAAAACTTTGCGTAAGATGTGTTTCCATAGATCATAGAGCCATTTGAGGGTAAAATAGATGCACTATATTTTTCTCAAATTTTTACTTTTAATTGTATATACCTCGAGAATGAGCGGAGGCACCGGAATCAACCCTCCAACCATCGAGGGCTGCTCAATGAGACTGAGAAGTTTGGCATTTTGTAATACTTTTCTCTATGATCATATATCTATTTATAGTTATAGTTATTTAAAGGAAATATTTACACGATAATTCATTGAAAATTTTATTTGAAAATAAGTAAACTGCCGCAAATAATAACTAGTTGACATAGAAGAGACATACCAAGTCTTGGCATGTTCAATTAACCTTAACTCATGCTCTCTCTCTCTCTCTCTCTCTCTCTCTCTCTCTCTCTCTCTCTCTCTCTCTCATTCACTCACTCACTCAATGTTATCTTTGCTCTATTGCCTAATTTAAAAGACATTGAAGACATGGTGTTTCAAGAGGTGATAATATCTTATTTTTTAGACATGGTGTTTTCATTTTTTAATTTTAGTTCATTTTTATGATTTTTTATCATAAAAATAATTAATTTTACTCACTAACTCATGTTATTTTAGAATTAATTAATTAATTAATTTTTATGAGTGCTCCCCAATTAGTGGGCCCGATGCTAGCCAATGACCTCACTGCATCTAATAGCAAACCTAGTGAGAACATCGTTGTGCAACCCACAGCAATGTGCATTGAGGTCCACTTAGTTAGTGCACTAGCAAATATATATGTCATTTATGAGCCAATGGGTAAGTCATTCTAAGGCCCATTGGGCGCCTTGGTCTCAATCCAAGTCAACCCCTTTAGAACTAGTGATGAAATTTGGTTACTTGTTAAGAAATAGCTCTCTAGTTATCCTCCTTCAAGTGTACTTAGAGCCTTCAACGAGTGGCCAAAAGTCCTTTCTCCTTCTCTAGATGGTGGTGACAATGGCAACAACCTTTCTCTCCACATTCCTTCTAGCAAGTAATACATAATTATCAAGTGAAATTCATGTGCCACTGTGGTGCCACATGATTAAACAATACAAAGCCATCACACATGCATCTTTTGTGTTCCAGAGGTGACCCATCAAAGGACATTGTTACTTTAGATTTATTTCATGTTTTATTTTAGTTTTGTTACAAATAATAATTTTGAGATGTTCATAATAAATAATTAGAAGAACTCAATGAATACTTGATCAAAAAAGTTAATTTCTATCTTATATCCTCTGTAACTCATCGTGAATCATTCTAGTTTTATATCATTTTTATCAATTTAAATTATTAATTATGATTGAAATTTTCCTACATTGATGGAACGATTTTTGGTGATTTTTCTGTAATTATTCAGCAATTTAGTGATCTTCTAGTATTTTAACTATGTATTCCTTATTAATCAGTGAGAAATTGATTTAAACATTTTTGGATGTGGTTTCACACTTTTTTTGTGAATTATCTCTCGCATATTCATCCAAAAATCATGATCAACACATCTCATCCTAAGTTGATCGTGATTTTCTCTCTCCCATTTTCCACTAAAACTTCATGTAAAATTATTTCTAAATCTCATATCTATCTCCAAAATTGTTTCCAAAAGTCCTTTCAAAATCCCTTGTCTATCCCTCAAAATTCTTCCTTCTAATCACTTTTAAATCCCATATCTATCTCACTCTTCTTTTCATTATTTATTAAAAATTTAAAATATTAGTTTATATTATTTAAAAATATGGAATATATTAAAAAATAAAAATAATATTCTTAATAGATTATTCATACTCTATGTGTTCAACATGAGACTTGTTACTTTACTCATTATTCTTTAAGTTCTAGTTATAAATATTATTAAATTATAAGTATTTAAATCCAATGACAAATTTATATCAAGAGCATTTTCAATATAGGTAAGAGCAATATGTAAAATTCTTAAACTTATAAATTATTATTTCTTATTTCTATTGAGTTATTATTTAATTTAGTCATTTGACATTGAATATAATATTTAATGTGGTTGTTAACAAATACTAAAGATCAATAATATGATAGTAAACCCATTACGAATAATGAGGTATGTGTGGTAATATATTACATGCTTTGTGATGAATATTTATTGATGATGATGACGGTTTTTTTCTCAAAATATTTTTACTAGATATGAAAGTAGACTATCTTTGGCTAACATTAGAAAGTCTAAATGTATATATTTTTTTAAGTTGTTAGATGATGGACGAAATTATTATAAGATGTACACAAAGAAGAACTTAAATAATGATTAAGTAATCAAAAGATATCATCAGGACAACATTACAAACTTTTGGAGGCATCTAGACAAAATCATCAAGTAATTCACAACAAATTGAAGGGAAAATCTACTATTGGCACTCAACGATTGATCTTTGATAATGTGATGAATACATCAAATAAGTTGCAACTATTTGGAGGGCATATATTTGAGTAAAAAAAGATTTTATAGTGAAATTAATTTTCACTATTAACCAACCATAAAGTGTGGTTGACCAAAAGATTCTCAAACAATTGTTTTGATACTTTGCACGAGATCAATTAAAACTCCTTTGTTCAAGGATAATTTGGGAATATGTAAATGTATTATTCATTAAAAATAAATAAAAACATAAAGATAAATTAGACATAGTTAGACAAGTATCTTTTCAGTTGGTACGTAGACTAATGACAATATGATTCTTTTATTGTGAATCATTATGCATCGGGTGGACGATGAATGAAATTTATAAGACAAGAGACTATCTATAGTAAAATTAAACAATTCACACTTGAGAGAGAGTACGTCTAGATTATTGTTATTGGCACTCAAAGACTTCTCGTTGGAGGTGAAGGTAATAAAGAATTAGGTCATGTGTATCATATTTATTTATTAAATCAAATAATTAAGTTATCTAATTTTTAATAATTCTATTTCTATTTTTATAGGTGGTTCTCATCATCATAGACTATACAAGTAACAACACAATGATGATGGAATCACTATTCCCAAGCCTTGGATACGTGAACCTAAACTTCTATAATAAGTGTCACATGCCATGTGTGTTGTATGTCATCAATTTAATTGTCTATGAAGGCTTGAGATGTATAGAAACTTTGGAAGTATTCATAATCGAACAAATGACATATTTTGTTGATGACAATGAACTCTTAATTTTATTTAATACTTTAACATTGATGGGAGATAATTAATCAATGTTGTACATTTATCTACATAGACATGGAAGTGATATGTGAAATTTTACAAATAGTTATATATGTGAGACAACAATTTTCTAGTGATCAATGTCTCAATGCAATGAAACTTAACTCATGAAATGATGATTTAAGCTTATGAGAAGTGATAAGTACTGAACAAGATGACCTTATTAGTATTGTTTGATGGTAATAAAAACTATTACATGAATGATGGAGAATGAGAGTTAGTTCAAAACTTTGAAATGATTTTGAAATCTTTTGATGAGGCAACACAATACTTATGTCAAATTAAAGTTATAATGGCTTCATAGGTCATCATGCTAATCAAGGTGTTCATTAACCATATGACTAACCTAGAAGATTGTATGGAGAAGTGTGTTATTTTTTCACTAAGTGTTATCCTAAGTGATAGGTAATGAGGTTTATAGGGCTATATGTGTGGGAATGATTAAAAAAAAAAGAAAGTATGAAAAGAGAATCAATGGCAACAATACATTTGCCATTATAAAGCTTGTTGTTCCACAACTGAGGCTTGATCTCATTACTTTGACAAATCATGACAAAGTTTTGATTGATATTCTTTAACTATTTGAAGATGTAGTAAAAAAGGTATGTAACTATCATCATACATCCAATGACATAACCCGAATTATCTCATAAGGGAGAAATGTTACATATTACTCTTCATGTCTTATTACAAGTACGTTGGAAGAAATAGATGCACGATATAATAGAGTGACAACATTTGATGAGTAACCAGAGGCCTATTTGTGCTTGCTAATCATCAAATAAAATATTTTGAGTTGGCGATAATAAGAAGGTCATCATTCATTCCCTAGATTAGCAATTATTATTAAAAAATTCTTCTATATTTGTGTGACAAGTGCATTAACAAAGAGTTAGTTATCTAATAGTTAAATCATTTTTATGTTTAAAAGGTAAATACTTACAAGGGACAACATTATTACAGATAACCTTAAAATGTTAGCTCTATCGAGAGTAATCTAAACTATTTAATTTGGATGATGAGAGCTTAGATGATGTAGATGATGACACTTATCAAGGTTGGAAAGATGGTGACATTAGAATTATGTATTGTGATGACCTTCACATTGTGTGTGCACTATAACATACTTTTTGCACTCTCTTCTCTACTTTTTTTATATGAAAACATTTACATTAGTATTTTCTTTTATTTGGTTAGTTTGTTTTGTCATTTAATACTTGGTGACTTTACCAAGCTTTATTAGTAGTGACTATTAATATATACATATATATTGAATTGATATAACTTAGGCCCACAATTATACTACAATTAATTTAAATAAATATAAACGTGATGCATAAGTTGAAGAACTTAAAATTTGGTAATATTAATATATATATTTATTTATTGTATCTTAGGAAACTTAAAAGTTAGACTCATTTATAAAGAAAGTTCATTTAATCTCACTACACATATATATATCTTAATAAATTTATTAGGCCTTATATACATCTTAATAAAGCTAAAACTTAGGCCTAATATATAAATATATATCATGCATATATATATAATAATATATATAAGTAATATGTCTTGTATAAGATATATTTTTATATAATATTCAGGTATAGTATAATATAATAATGTTAAATGATGATCACCTAATAATATTGAAACAAAGTGTCATGATCAGTGATGTTCGCTTATCAGATCATTGATCATTTTAATCAGATCAGTAACTAGTCGTGATTGTAGTCTCTCTCCTCTCTTTGTTAGAGAGAGAGAGAGAGATAGAGAGAGAGGGACTGGGCCAGGCCTTTATTGGGAGGCCTGGCATATCACAAGCTCTCCTCTCCCTATCTCCCGCTCCTTTCCACCCTCCTCTTTTGTTGCCTCTGACTCTCCGCTCCGTGCTTGTCCAAGTTAGGCTCACCCTCTCTCTCTCTCTCCCTCGGCTTAGTCGCTATCTCTCTCTCTCTCTCTCCTCTCTCACTCATTTAAATGTTAAAATTTTGGGGATTATTTTAGATGATTTAAATTCTTTATTTTCAAATGTCACACATGGATATAAATGTAATTAAATATTTTAGTTCCCATAGGTTATTTCATCGTACATATTTTTTTCACATGATTTTACCTAATAAATAAACAAAATACATATTATCACAAAAATATCTTATTTACTTATTTATATATGATATATGGTATTTTAATTCATTATTATTATTATTAATACATTACATTTAAATAAGTTATAACATTGTAATATATTAATAATTATATATTTTAGATGATAATTTATATATTTTAATTAATGAAATAATATGAATTAATTTAATTTTAAATATAATAATTTATAAGTATCCCCTGACCGTGACCGGATTTTAAGTCACGTTAAGGTCACACCCCGTGAACGGTCCGTGCCCGTTGATCATTAGAGGGCAGCACCAATGGGTCGTGCGGGCCAAGAAAAGGGAGGCGTCGGCGGCGGCGGAATTGGCGGAACGGACGCAGGCGGAGGCAGTGGCGGCGGCGGCGACGGGACGGAAGGTGGCAGGGGAGCGTGATGGCGAAGGCGATAATGGGCGGCGGATAATGGCGGTGGACGGTGGCTGAAAGACGACGACTGTGTGACGGGCGGTGGTGACAGAGGAAGATGGCGGCAGTGGCGATGGATAACTGACCCTCGCGGCCTCTCCCCACGGAGCGGAAAAGAAATTATCGCGGAATGGGCTTGTGCTGACGTGGAGGCGCTGGCCCACTCCTCTGATCCTCAGCAGCAGCGCGCAGAGAGAGAGAGAGAGAGAGAGAGAGAGAGAGAGAGAGAGCTTATCGACCGCCGGGGCCGACGTGGCGCAGCCAAAGTACATATATATGTCCGGCGGCGGCCGTAAGCTGAGAGCAACGGAGAATCTGCGAGCTGTATGATTGGGTGGGGCCTCGAAACACGGCGGAGACGTCATTGGGAACCCAAACGGGCAACCACCCATCAAATGTTCGGATCAGACGGGATAAAGTTTTGGCAGGTAGTCCCGATCAGCCGGTGCCGGGGAAGATGGCCGGAGACGGAGGAATTCGACTGCACCGGCGGCGATTCGATAAGGACGACGTGGGCCACGCTTCCAAACGCGTCCGCATCACCGGGCCGGCAGCGCCACCGCACCTCCGCCGCGGGCCGGCGAAGAGACGGCAAAGGTCCTCTCAAGCGCCGCCGCCGGTGCCCTTCCCGGCCCGCCGCTCGCCGGGCTGGTGCGGGGGACTGTTCTCCCCACAGACCACGGGCCTCGAGCGGCCAGGCCGGCGCGGGCGAGGTTCCCCAAACAGTGATATTCCTGTGGCCGTGTGTCTTTCTTTAAACAGACGGCCCCTGTATCTCACTCAGCTTCGGTTTCCGGGGAGGTGGTTGCCGGCGGAATAAATGTGGGGGAAACGGAGTAATCATGCCCCGCCGGGATTCCGCATGAACGAGTCTCAACTCGCCGGTGCTCATAACTGAGGCAGTAACTGCGGTCCAGATTGGCGGCGGCGGCAGCAGTGGGGGAGGGAGGAGAAGGTGGCGGCGGCGGCTTTCGCTGATCGGGCCCGGCAGTCGGAAAGCGCCGGGAATCAGCTCCCCGACATCCTTACGACGTTGTACTAAGAAACAGTGGCAGCAGAATCTCCCGCACTGAGAGGGGATGAGAGAGAGCCTCTGGGAAGAAGATTCCCAGAAACGGGCGGCGGGGGAGAGGCCAGGACAAGGCGCGGGCGCGGGCGCGGGCGCGGGCGCGGGCGCCGGAGTATTGTCGCTCACTCTCCGCCCACCACGCCGTCCCATCTTGGGGAGCATCGGACGGTGAGAGGACGCGAAGGGGGGCTTTAAAGAGGGTGGGGCCCGCCGCCTCACCAACCGTATGTAACCGCCTCGATGATTCGGGGAGTGGGGGCGAGTCGGGACCCTTTTATGTTCTTTTTTGGGGATTTTTTCGTGAAATTGGGAGGGCCGAGAGCACGTGCCTAGGCAGGGAACGGCTCCTTTTTTTCCATATTTAACGCGGCCGTTCCAGCTGCCCCGTGTCGGTCTTCGATATCCGCCGGGAGAAGCCGTACGTGCGCGTGTGGGGCGCTGACGGCCGCCTTCTAGCTCTCCGCCTCCCTCGACGGCCTCTTATCTGGGCGCCTCCCCTTGTCACACGAGTTGCCGAGCCGAAATCTGCGAGATTCTGGGTCTGCTCGCAAGTTGGGGGAGCGGCGGCGAGATGGAGAACGGCGGCGGCGGCGGCGGCCCATCGTCGTCTCCTTCTTCTTCCTTCTCGGGACTGCGGGCCTATGGGCGGGCGCTGGCGCAGACGCCGGCGAGGCTGCGCCGGCGGGCGTGGTCGGTGACTACGGCGTACGAGGAGATGAGCCAAGTCCGGGCCCGGTCGGGGGCGGACATGCGGAGGACTCTCCGGTGGCCAGACTTCGTGGGGCTGGGCGTCGGGGGGATGGTCGGCGCCGGAGTCTTCGTCACCACTGGTCGGGCCGCTCGTCTCTGCGCCGGCCCCGCGGTGGTTCTGTCCTACGCCATTGCCGGGCTCTGCGCGCTGCTCTCCGCCTTCTGCTACACGGAGTTCGCCGTCGACATGCCCGTCGCCGGGGGGGCTTTCAGTTATCTGCGGGTCACCTTCGGTGAGCGGCGTGGTGGGCTTTCAATCGCCGCCCCGGGGGTCGGCGTGCTTATGCCTGTTTTCTTATTCGATTCCGCTCCTGTTCCATCGACGCAGGGGAATTCGCCGCCTTTTTGACCGGAGCGAATCTGGTGATGGACTACGTCTTCTCGAATGCTGCGGTGGCGAGGAGCTTCACGGCCTACTTGGGCACCGCCATCGGAGTCGCCACGACTGAGCGATGGAGGATCACCGTAACCGGCCTGCCGGAAGGCTTCAACCAGATCGATTTCCTCGCCTTGGGCGTCATCCTCGTCATCTCCCTCTGCATCTGCTACAGGTTTCTATCCGCAGAGACGTTCGCCTTCTTCTTCCATCTCACAACCGCCAGACCACTCTTCTTCCCCATCTTCTCCCTTCTTCCTCCCACGTCGGCGCTTATCCTCTCTCTCTCGGCTGCCGCCAACTCCTGATTCGAGCCTGCCTTGTTTCCAGCACGAAGGAGAGCTCTGCGCTGAACATGGCGTTGACGGCCGTCCACCTAATTTTCATCCTGTTCATCATCGTAATGGGATTCTGGCGGGGCGACGTGAGGAACCTCACTCATCCGGCCGACCCGGCGAGCCATGCCGGCGGGTTCCTCCCCTTCGGCGCCGCCGGGGTCTTCGACGGCGCCGCTATGGTTTACCTCAGCTACATCGGCTACGATGCCGTGTCCACCATGGCCGAGGAGGCAGAGGACCCCACGAGGGACATCCCCGCCGGCGTCTCCGGCTCCGTGGCCCTCGTCACCGTCATCTACTGCCTCATGGCCGTCTCCATGTCCATGCTCGTCCCCTACGATGCGGTAACCTCTCCGTCTTCCTCCCCGGAAGGGCCTGCCGTCGGTCAGCGGCGGCGCAGATCTGATCCTCCTCTTCCCGTCACTTCCCCTCCCTCAGATCGACGTGGAGTCTCCCTTCTCGTCAGCGTTCGAGGGCTCCTCCGACGGCTGGCGGTGGGTCTCCAACGTGATCGGCGCAGGGGCCAGCCTCGGAATCCTGACCTCGCTGCTGGTCTCCATGCTCGGCCAGGCCCGCTACCTCTGCGTCATCGGCCGGTCGGGGGTCGTCCCCGCCTGGTTCGCTCGGGTCAACCCCATCACTTCCACCCCAGTCAACGCCTCCGCCTCCCTCGGTACCGCCATTTCCCCCCTCCGACCTGGTCTCTCTCTCTCTCTCTCTCTCTCTCTCTCGCTCTAACTGTTTTTTTCAGGGGTGGCGACGGCGGCCATCGCGCTGATAACGGACCTGAACGTGCTCCTCAACCTGGTCACTATCGGGACCCTCTTCGTCTTCTACATGGTGGCCAACGCCGTCGTCTACCGGCGGTATGTGGCGGCGGGGACGACCAGCCCCTGGCCGACGGCCGCCCTGCTGGTGGCGCTGACTCTCGCGTCCCTGTGCTTCACCCTGCTGTGGCGCTTCGGCCCGCCGGGGAAAGTCAAGGTGCTGCTGCTGGGCGGCTGCGCGGCGGCCGCCGGCGTGGCTCTGCAGGCATTCCGCGTCTTCGTGAGCCAGGCGCGGAAGCCCGAGTTCTGGGGCATCCCGCTGATGCCGTGGACGCCGGCGGCGTCCATCTTCCTCAACATCTTCCTGCTCGGCTCGCTAGATGGCCCCTCATACGCCCGCTTCGGGCTCTTCTCGGCGTTGGTAGTCCTGGTCTACCTCCTCTACAGTGTTCACGCCAGCTTCGACGCCGAGGAAATCGGGAGCCTCGGAGCTGGCGGCGGCGCGGCCGGAGACCTCTGCCCTCCAGCCGCCGCCCACGGCGGAGATTCGAAAGTTTAGAGGAAGATGCTCCAGACAGACAGGCCATCGCCGACCGCGGGGGTCTCGTCAGCGTCGTCGTAAAGCAGACGGCGACAGGTCCCCGGAAACACCATGAAAGGAAAGAATTTTCCAGATCGATTCGTCTTCCTCTCCTCCCCCCACCTCCCCCTTAATCAAGCGACCGCGTACGCAAGCACCAATGCCCGCGCATATTCCCCCAGATTTATCTACTTGTGGTCTCACATTGCGGATATATGATCCGTTGACTTTCTTTCCAGATAAATATTGGAATGGTATCTTATTAATCCGTTCAACGGAGCAAAAAAATGGATTAGACAGTTCGATGGCTTGGAGGTGATCGGTGTCGTTGCGGGTAACCCTCTGCGGATTCGGACAAGACGTCACCCGTCCCCGGCAATGATCACACGCGTGAGTCGACTGGAACGGACAAACGGCAACTCCGCCGTCCGAGCGCTGACTTTTCCCTATCCTCCTCCCATTCATTCAGAGCGCGGGGAGGTCGGCTGGGCGCCGGCGTCTTCCTCTCTCTCCTGCTATTTAATGGAGGGCGGAGGGGTGGCTCCCCATCACGTCTCCTCACGAGGGGCGCCCGCGAGGCGGCGGTGCGCTGCCGTACATCTCTCAGGCCAGCGCGGCGCCGCCCCCCGCTTCCTCCTCGACCTTGCGTTCATATGCTCTCCCGTGAGGCCTCATAAAGCTGTGGAGGAGAGAAGCCGGGTCATCCGCTTACCCCATCTCAAGAAAGCGCCCAAGGTTGAAGGTTGACTTTTGGTGGTGGAGCTGGATGGCTCACCCTTTCGGATAAAGTAGAGAGAGAGAGAGAGAGATATAGAGAAAAAAAGGTAAACACTTCGATATCTCTCTAGGAAGAAATGGACGAGTAAAAGAAATGCTGTTCTCCCGTTGACTTCTTTAGAGAGAACTTCCACGGGCGTAGTCGTCGTAGTATCTGTCGAGCCAGCTCCTCATGATCCGTTATCTTCGTCCTCATCACATCGTTAAGCCACTCGGGATCTTCCCCTGTCGAGAACCTCACGTCCAAATGGTGGGCTCCTGCCAAACAGAATTAATGACGATCATAATGCTTGACAGATAGAGAGTAGAGACTGGAGGGGAGAGAGAGAGAGAGAGAGAGAGAGAGAGAGAGAGAGAGAGAGAGAGAGAGAGGGAGGGCAATAGTCAGCAACCCTACCCAACCCCACTGGACAGCTGTTCAGAGCAACGAGGACGCGATGATCTTACCCTCGCCACTTCACGGATCCCTCAGACCACTGAAGACCATGGCGATGTCGCTGTCGAACCTCCTAAGCACCTTTCTTACTTGCCGCCCAAGAATTGAAGCCAAAACAAACTAGCCAAGTCAACGCTCGGCCCGAGGAAATCTTCGGGGGTCGGGTAGTCGGCCATGGCGTGTCGGTGATCGTCGTGCCCATCCAGCCTGGAAGACCGTCCAGCGAGAAGACGGCGCAGAGGCACGCAGCGAGCTCGACCCGAGCGTTAATGGCGCTTAGGTTTGCACCATCCGGCGTCTCCCCACTTGCAGGCTTTGAAAGCCTTCTCGATCCTCTCAAGCCCGTCCTGCAGGTCTCCAGCGTCTTCAATCTCCTGCAACCAGCTCTTGATCGTCCGGTAGCGGCTCTCGCTCTCGCTCTGAATCAGACGGGTCGTCATCATCAAATCGAAAGGCTTTCTTTCAGCTTAGGAAGATAGAGAGGATCCCCACCGTGAAGTCCTTGCAGATGATGCCGTTGAAGACGTTGCGTAAGACGCTGCCATCCGACTGAAGAATAGGAGATGACGACGCCAGTTCCAGCGGTGGGTGCTCTCTTGGCGGCGCCACCTCCTCCAGCCACCTTTTGTGCTCGTCTTTCCGGCGGTGGGAGATCCCCTGTCTTGCTGGTCGTCGGTCATCGGACCGGTTCGGGTTGGGCCTACAAGCGTGGGAAGTCTACGGATCAAACGGTGCTTGTGGGAGCAATCCTCCGCGTTTCAGAAGGGACTTTTATGCAAATATCCTTCAAGAGCTTTTCTCATTGCTTGCTTGGCCCCTCACCGTCGCCCGTGATCGGCGGCGGCACCCGCCCCTCTCTCTCTCTCTCCCTCTCCCTCGCGCGCGCGCGCTCTCTCGGGTCCGCTCTATGAGCTTAGTCCGACTGGCAGCCACCGCCGCAGCCTCGCCCACCCGTCGCGACGCCTCCGTGGTGAGCCTCATAAAGGCCTGCAAGAGCTTCGATACCCTCCGGCAGATTCACGCGCGGATCGTGCGGGACGGTCTGGAGCAGGACCATCTCGTCGTCTCCCAGTTCCTCTGCCTGTGTGGCGCCCTCGGCCGCTCCGCCTCGTACGCCCGCGAGGTGTTCGATCGCGTCGCCGCACCCAATCTCTGCCTCTGGAACACTCTCGTCAAGGTCCACGCGGAGAGCTCGTCCTTCCCCTGCGCGTTGCAATGCTTCAAGCTCATGCAGCGGAGCGCGGAGGCGAGGCCCGACGGGTTCACCTTCCCGCCCGTTCTCAAGTCCTGCGCCGGTGCGGGGGCCCTCCTTGCCGGCGCCTGCCTGCACGGCGCCGTCCTGCGGCTAGGTCTTGAGGCCGACGTGTTCGTCGGCACGGCGCTGATCGACTTATACGGGAAGTGCAGGGAGATGCCGTCTGCTATGAAGCTTTTCCTCTCCATGAAGGAACCCAATGTGGTGTCCTGGACGGCCATGATCGGTGGACACTTGAGCTCCGGCGACCTGGGCTCTGCTAGGGCCTTGTTCGACGAAATGCCGCTCAGGAACGTGGCCACCTGGAATGCGATGATCGACGGTTGCGTGAAGCTCGGTGATCTGCAGAGCGCCCGCGAGCTGTTCAACGAGATGCCCGAGAGAAACGTCGTCTCCTTCACCTCCCTGATCGATGGGTACGCAAAGGCCGGGGACATGGCCGCCGCGGAGTCCCTATTCCTCCGTATGGGCGAGAAGGACGTCTTCTCCTGGTCGGCGATGATATCGGGCTACGCTCAGAACGGCCAGCCCAACGCCGCCATTAAGATCTTCTTCGACATGAAGAACCGCAAGGTCAACCCCGACGAGCATGTCATCGTCGGCCTGCTCTCGGCCTGCTCCCAGCTGGGCTGCCTCCAGGTGGCTCGATGGGCCGACTCCCTGGTCTCTCGGTCCCAAGCTGACCTCAAGCGGCCGCACGTCATGGCCGCCCTCATCGACATGAACGCCAAGTGCGGCGACATGGCGAGGGCCTCCGCTCTCTTCGAGGCGTTGCCGGAGAGGAGCCTGCGCACCTACTGCTCCATGATGCAGGGCTACTCTTTTCACGGCCACGGCGCCAAGGCGGCGGAGTTCTTCCCGCGGCTGCTGCTCGAGGGCCTTACCCCCGACGACGTGACCTTCACGGTGCTCCTCGCCGCTTGCAACTATGCCGGCCTGGTCGACGAGGGCAGGAGGTACTTCGACCAGATGAAGAAGAAGTATGGTATCGCTCCCACCGTCGACCACCACGCCTGCATGGTTGACCTCCTGGCGCGAGCCGGGAGGTTGGCGGAGGCCTACGAGCTCGTCCAGTCGATGAGCGAGAAGCCCCACGCCGGCGTCTGGGGGGCCCTCCTGCGGGGCTGCTGCGCCTACGGCGACGTCGAGCTCGGGGAGCTGGTGGCGGAGAAGCTCTTCGAGATAGAGCCGACCAACGCGGGCAACTACGTTCTGCTGTCGAACATCTACGCCGCGGCCAACCGGTGGGCCGACGTCTCCGAGGTGAGGAGGAGGATGAGGGAGCGAGGAATCAGGAAGATACCAGGATGCAGCTGGATTTGATCCACAGAAACCTGTACATATTTATTATTTGTGGATGGACGAGAAGAGTTCATGACAATTTCCAGAGAAAAAAATGAATTCTTCCTCACGGAATGCAATCTAATGGGCAAAGAAAATATGCAGACTGCGATCCTGCCATTATAAACACGAAAACAGGCAGCAAGAGGCCGAGATAACTGGTTTTTGGCCAGTATTTTCATTAGCTCCGCTGAGGCTTTCTCACCTGAACCACCCTCACCGAGCTACAGGGAATCCAAGTAAGCCATGGCGACTGCGGCATGCAGGGCCGCCCCAATGGGCAGCACGCAATCGTCGAAGAGGAAGTAGGGGGAGTGGAGGGGATGGACGGCTCCCACGGTCCGATTCCCCGTGCCGACCCAGAACAAGCTGCTCGGGATCCTCTGAGAATAGAACCCGAAGTCCTCCGCCGCCATGATGGGCTCCGACACGTGGACCTTGTCTGTCCCAACCAGCTCCTGCCCCACCCGCCTGGCAAGTTCGTACATAGCTGGGTCGTTGACCGTGGGTGGGTACGGTATCCTATCCTCCTCCATGAACGTCACCGCCGCGCTGCACCGGTGGGCACCGGACTGTACCTCGATAATCTGAAGGGGAGGGGGTTCCCGCGAGAAAGGAAGAGGGAGAGACTCAGGGTCTAGGTCAAACCAGAGGAATGGCGTTAGGTCAGATCAATGAAGGTGCTAGAGCATTCTCACCTCTTTAATCCTCCTGGAGAGGAAGGAGAGCCCTTCATTGGTCAAACTCCTGAAGGTGCCCCCCAAAGTCACAGACTCAGGAATCGCATTCAGAGCCTCCCCAGCTCTGATGAACCCCACGGAGACCACCTGAGGCCACAAATCAGGAGATCGATTGAGCCGGGGTTCAACGCTTCGATCGAAAATGGAAGGAGGGCCAAGAGTTCATCAACACGCAGTGAATAATAATAATAAAACACCAAGACAGGTTTATTATTATTATTATCAGTGTATGACAAAACGAAAGAAATCTCGGAAGGAGATCATCAAGAGCATTTTATTTTGGGCACTAAAATTATTCCCCGGAGTTTATAAAAAAATCAGAAAATAGAGCATAAAGCGGATGAAATGGGTTGATCATGATTAAGATGGTCAAACTTTACAGACTGACGGAGATGAACAACAAATGCAAGCTCGAATGATGTTAGAGCATGGACTTGTAACCCACGAGAGTATCACCAAACCGCTGCAGAAAAAGGGCGGAGAAGCTTACATTAGATTGGATTGGATCAGATTCCCGAGAGACTATAGCCTGCAGCCCAAGAACCGCAAATGAGGCAGCCAAGACCGGATCATGACCTTGATCCGGATGCGCCGCATGCACGCCTTTTCCTCTGATCACAGCCATGAATCGGCCGGATGCGGCAAGACACACCCCGGATCTTGAGGATAGGGAGCCCGATGGAACCAGGGGATCAACATGCAACCCAAAGATGGCCCTCGTTTTCTCCAAAGTGCCTTCCTTTAGAACATGGTATGCGCCTGCAAATCCCTCTTCCGCGGGTTGGAAGATGAGCTTCACAGTACCCTTCGGCAGAAATGGGAAGGAATCATCAAACGCCATCAATTACACAGAAATTGACAGTAAAAAAAATCAAGATACTGTCGGCCTACTCCATTGAGAATCTTCCTTTCTCAGAAAAGAAATGACCAATCTTTCCATAATAACAGCAGGAGGGTTTTCACCAGCTTATTCTGGAATGGCCGAGGTTCACCTTGAGGTCATCCTTTCGGTCCTGCAGCAGTCTGGCAGCGCCAAGGAGCATCGTTGTGTGTGCATCATGACCACATGCATGCATCTTGCCTCTATGCTTGCTCTTGTACTCCGAATCCACCTTTTCCTGAACATATCCACCCAATTGTAGAAAGTACTAAGTGTAAGAGGACAATCCCAGCTACTTCAATTGAAGCTCGAGGACCTGTATCTTAATAAATCCGTGCGTCTAATCAGGTGAAAAGCTTTAAAAGAAATGTAAATCAAGGCACGAAAATCTTGAAAGGCTCCTCTAGAGCACGGGCTCTGCCGTCTTGAGAATGTTCAGGCCTTTATCGATCACCAGAAGGATGAAACTCAGAGAGGTGCAATGGAGTGGAATGCCGGTGTAACGAGGAGGAGGAGTTCGTTCAGCGAGGACTTAGCTCCTCGTCCTCTGGGAATCTATTCTAGAAGACCTAGGAGAAGAACTACAACAGGGGGACCTCTCCGGATGGATAAGAACACAAGGCTCGACGGGGTTGATCAAGGAGAGACGATGACGGAGACCTAAAATCCACATACTTAAAATCGCCTTTAACCAACAGGCTGCTCGAGAATTATTCCCCAATTGGGCATCAGGGCTCAACCCTATCATGAGAAGCTCGCCGGCAAAGATCGTCACACAGGCTACACATGAAACCCCCATCGAATTCGAGAACAACCAGTTGACCAAGGCAGAGTGGCGAGGGGGGTCATCACCTCCAGAGGGAGAGCGTCCATGTCTGCCCTGAGGGCGAACTCGGGCCCGTCGCGCGGCCCGATTGTGGCGACAACACCGGTCCTGGCCACAGGCCACGAGTAGTCTATACCGAGGCCGTCGAGCTCCCTCCTGATGAGCTCCCCGGTCATGTGCTCCTCAAAGGCCAGCTCCGGGTGCTGGTGGATCCTCCTCCTCACTCCCTTCATCCATTCGAAGAACTCCGGGCCCCGCGCCGACTCCAGCAGCTGCTGGGGAAGGCTGCCGAATTGGCCCCGGGGGTAACCCCATGAAGGTTTCGCGATCGAGGTCGCGATGATCAGCGAGAAGAGGAAGAAAAGACCTCGCAGCGACGCCATGAAGAGGCCGCCTCTCCCGAGCCTCTCACTCGAGCTTCCACCGTCTCCCCAGACTCCCCAGTTCTCAAAGGAAATTCAAATAAGTGGCCATTAAGCACTGGGAAATGCCGTGCGGCGCGTTTCAGCTGGGCTCCTTGGACCGATCTCAATAGCCCATTAAAGATGATGATATGGGCTTTCGGCCCACTAGACACGTCACCCATCGAGTCGCGTCCCCGTCAGCGCAGCTGGAGATGTGACAACATCTGGCCACTTCATTCGACAAAGTCGTAGACAGTTGGTGGAGAGCAGGTGGGAAGGAGCCATCGGTCCATTATGAGCGGCTTCGCCCCAGAGTCAAAGGTTGCCGACATTTAGCTCTGGCCTTTGGGTGCAGCTTCGACATGGATGTCGGCAGCAGCCTCTAAGGGAGGGGGACGAACAAGATCGATACTCGAGGAAGGGACCTTGCCGGAGATGACGACAGGAGCTTTCGCCGGCAGGATGATCAGAAGGTGCCGATCCACAGCCGAGCCTTTTCTCGGCGTCGTTTGTTCGTCGGAATTCTTTGATTTTGACGTCGCTCTTTATCTGGTTGGAGTGGCAGGCTGGAGGGGAAGGTCGCCCTGATCACCGGCGGCGCAAGCGGGCTCGGGGAGGCCATGGCCCGCCTCTTCACTCGCCACGGCGCCAAGATCGTTGTCGCAGACGTCCAGGAAGAGCTGGGGCGCTCCGTCTGCGGGGACCTGACCGCCGCAGGGGGCTCCGCTACCTTCGTGAGGTGCGACGTCGCCGTTGAAGACGACGTCCGTGCGGTCGTCGATGCCGCCGTGGCGGAGCACGGAAAGCTCGACGTCATGTGCAACAACGCCGCCGTCCTCGACCAGTTGATGCCCTCGATCCTCGACCACCAGGCGGCGGTGTTCGACCGGGTGGTCGCTGTGAACCTCCGGGGGGCCTTCCTGGGCACCAAGCACGCCGCCAGGGTAATGATCCCCGCTCGCCGGGGCAGCATCATCACCACCGCGAGCATCGCCTCCGTCCTCGGCGGCCTGGGCACGCCCGCCTACACCAGCTCGAAGCATGGTGTCGTGGGACTCGCGAAGGCCGCCGCGGCGGCGCTCGCGGAGCACGGGATCCGGGTGAACTGCGTGTCTCCGGGGTCCATGCTGACCCCCATGACGACCAGTCAGACGCCACTCCCCCGGGAGGCCTTGGAGAAGATCATCGACTCCATGATGCCGATCAAGGGGTCGAGGCTGACGCCGGAGGACGTGGCGGAGGCGGCTCTCTTTCTTGCGAGCGACGAGTCGAGGTTCGTCAGCGGGCAGAACCTCGTGGTCGACGGCGCGTTAACCACGACGGCTCCGCCGCTGGACATGTCCAAGTTATTCCCTTCATAGCAGAGCATTCCTGTAATCGTAGGATTCCCCCGACGACGGCGGTTATCTTGTACGACAATTATCCGTAATTGAAGGATTTATCTTATTTTTTGGAAAAAAATGTTCATTAGATAATCTCAAAAACCTATAAATCACTGGTCCTTCGAGATGGTTCTGGAAAAACGAGGTGCTTTATCGAAAAATTTATTCACGTCTGAATTGTTATAAATTAATTTGGCATGATGTGTTGAGTCACAGACATCACGTTCCAATTATTTTAATGAGTTAATGGTATTTACAAACTTATGGATCGTGGGAGCTGACAACATTTAGAGCACGTCTAAATGAGGAATAAATAAGAAGAGTTTATTATTTTTGGGGGAAGTTCCCAATAGATGACCTGTATGTAATGCGAAAACTTTCAAGCACATGTTTACTTTGTACATATTTTTCAATGATGGGATCACACGAGGGCCATTAAAGTGTTTAAACCTAGAAGTAGAGGGCAACAAATCTATGCTGAAGCCCTGGAAGTCACCCAAAATTCTCCCAAAAAGGGGGAGGCGTAATTCTCCCAAGGATCGGTCCAAAATAACTTTCACATGGATTTAATTTAGTATAAAAGGCTAGCTTGGGTAGTTCTAGGAAGGTCCCCCAAGATTCAAAGTGGGCAGGCCAGCACAATTAAGAAATTGCTTAGATCAGGGTTCTCCACTACCAACAAATCTATTTGGGGCGGTCAAGAGGGAGGCACTCAAGTCACTTAGTGACAATGGCAATCAATCTAGGATGTCAGCAACAACTATGAGGTGAGATGTACACTAGAAGCACAAAACTCTTAATAGGGGAATAGGGTTTCAGAAGTAACCTCACTGCCAGTGGGGTGTACACACCTAAAAATTACTCAAGGCCTGCCTTTGATGTCAGAAATACGAGTGCCCCAATTGTAGATTGGGACTGTTGATAGTTGGCCTGAACAGATGCTGATCAATTTGATAGCACATGCTAAAAATTGGCATAGTCGTGGAGGGCGAGGCAATTAAGAGGGTGCAAGGGGATAGAGAAAATGAAAGAAATCGACTCCATAGGAGATATGGAGAGCCAGATAAGTGGAGCTTAGCACAACCTTCACGATTGCCGCTTCATAGGGCAGTGATGCACGACCTTCTAAACTTCTCCTTCACAGAGAGGGAACACATGTAAACTTTCTCAAATTCTTCCTTAATCATGTCCAAACTCCTTTGTTCCCGCCCACACTCTACAACCCAAATGGGCTAAAGAAGGGGAGAAGGTTGGGGATGGCGGCGTGAATAGGAGAGAGATAGAGAGGGTTGACTTTAGAGAAGATAACCTTTGGTCTCATATTAGCACCCACAATTGGGTGATTTATGAAATAAGATCAAATGTAGAAGTCAAACTTTCCAGGGATTGGCAAGGTACAACGAGTGCATGAGGTATGGTAAGTATGCTCGGCAAGGCAAGCATGCACAACGTGGTAGGAGCATGCAACATGGGGCCCATAAAATAATGAATCCCTAAACACATGAACAAACATGTGCATGAAAAGGTGGGAAGGCCAATGGTCCCACATGATGGTGGGAATGTAGATCCACTTGACACGACGGACCCCAAGGGGCAGGTTAATGCCCAATAGCCAACAAATGGCAAGGTGGCCTAGGCACCCCAATGGCTAGCAAGCAAGGTGGCTGAGGCACCCTAATGGCTAGTTTGTCCTTTGTAACGACCAGTTCGCATCCCCCTCTTAGCTATATAAGCAAGGAGTAGAGAGAGCGGACAGACTAAAACCTCAATGGTAAGTTTATTGAATACTTTGAAGGTTGACTAAAAAGTGATTTGTGGCTATTAAGTGCTGCACCTCCCTAAGGAGTAATAGTGATATCAAAATATGAGGGAGAGAGGACAAGGCATGCACATTGCAAGGCTAGAGCATGAGCTGTAGTCAACAAAAGATTCCTTTCAAGCAATGAAAGTCATTTGAAGGGAATATGTCAAAGCTTTAAAGATGTTGACTCATTGGGAGGAGAACTCCAATGAGATATAGGATTGGCTAAAGGAATACTTCTATTCGACTAACTGAAAGATGGAGGAGCTATAGAGAGTTCAATAGCAATATGAATGGGGTGGAACAATACTTTATGGAAGAGCAACAACTTCACTAAGAAGGTAATGGGGGACACACAAGCTGTCGAAAGGGTGCTAATTTACCTCCACTCAAACCATTCAAAGGTTAGCGGGATACGATAAAGGTGTACTACTTCTTGTGGGAAATGAAGAACTATCTCAATGATCATGATCTTGCTAATGTCGATTGTCCAAAAACTACAATCATATTCCTAGAAGACTCGACAATACTCTAGTGGAGGGTAAAAGGGAATCAACGATTGGAAACATGAGAGGATTTTAAATATGGGCTCAAATGTTACATTAGACATTTGACCTAACTTTTGAAGTCATATCATAATTGACTACGTTGAAATAAGTATGTACCTTATCTTGATGCTTGATATCTCCCACATGGATGAAGAGTTCCACATGTAACTTTCTCGTTGGCTTACAATTGTGGGCAATGAATACATCAAGTACTAAGCCATAACTTTAATGAGATGTGCATGATTACTGAGTCACTTGCCAACTACCAACACCCCCAACAAGCAGAAGAGAGAACACATGAGGGCCATAGGGGGGTGACATAGGTGTGGTAATGGGTAACATGGCCGCTAGGGTAGGCACATATATTTAGCTACCCCAGCACTAACTATCCCCCATTTGCAAGAGAAGTGGACAAGTCATACAAAATTGACTTCAAATGTAAAGGGTTATATTGGAAGAGAGACTTATCTTGGGAGTAATAAGAAGTCATAGTTGAATGCCATTCAACCTCACGACAATGATAAGGAACTTGACAAAGGAATAAACTCTTTCCAAATCATCAATTGCTTATAGCATGTGGGGTAGAAACCTAGGAAGAAGTTGGTATACATTAAGACTCAAGTCGATGAAGAACCTATTACGGCCATAGTGGATAGCAGTGCAAGACACAATTTCATGTTTCTAGCATAAGCCTAAAGGATTAGCTTAATAGTGGTGCTAATGAAGATGAAATTCAAGGCATTACATTCTTCCACTTGACCATTCACGATAGTGGCCAGAGGTGTGTATATGAAACTAAGGGGTGAGAGGGCCACCTAGACTATATGGTGATATCTCCCACCTCATTTGACACCATATTAGGTATAGATTTTCTTACAAAGACTTACACTAGAGTCTTCCTAAATGAAGTGACGACGTAAGGGAGTGGTCAACCTCACTTTGTGCCTACAATTGAGGTAACTCTTGTGAAGAGACCTTATTGGTTGTCCAAGCTTGCACATGAGGTGAGAAGGTAGAGACTTAAGTTGAGATTCAACAATTGCTAATGAAGTTTGTTGACATATTGCTAGAGAAGCTACCAATAGGGTTACCACCAAGAAGGGGGTGGATTATGCCATAGATTTGGTGCTAGGAGCAAACCCTCTTACACGAATGTCATACAAGATGTCGCCACATCACTTGGTAGAGTTGTAGACTCTAATTCAAGGCTTATCAGAGGCGGGACACCTACAACCCTCAAAGTTGTTCTTTAGAACACTTATGTTGTTCAAAAGAAAGATGAGAATCATAGGCTCTACGTGAATTATAGAGCCATCAACAAACTCACTATCTGAAATTGATACCCCAATACCTAACGTTAAAGAATTATTTAATTGATATGGGGTGTCATAAATATTTTCTAAGTTTGACTTGAAGAGTGGATACCATCAAGTCTAAATTAGAGAAGGAGATGAGCCTAAGACGACATGTGTAACAAGATATGGATCTTTTCAATTTATAATAATATCCTTTGGGCTCATCTATGCACTTGCAACCTTTTGCACATTAATGAATTTCATATTTTAGTTGTACTTATATGTGTTCATGGTAGTGTACTTAGATGAGATCCTCATCTACAGCCACAACACATAAAAACATTAAGAGTACCTTTGCATAGTACTAAAGTTGTTATAGAAGTATGACGTATAATTGAACCCTTAAAAAGTGCAAATTTGCTACAAAAGAGGTGGACTTCTTGAGGCACATCATTGGACGGAGGAAGGTACATATGGACGAAGTGATGGTGAAGGCTATCAAGGAATGTGTAGTATCAAGCAATGTCAAGGGCATGCGATAATTTTTAGGCTTGAACAACTACTACATGAGATTCATCAAGTGTTTCTCATGAATAATGGCCCCCCTCATGAACCTCTTGAAGAAGGATGAAACATGGCAATTAACACCCAAGTGTGTTAAAGCTTTTAGTAAGCTTAAATATGTGATTTTATTGGAACCTCTCATTCAATTATTTAACTTTGACAAGCCATTTATCTTGCACACAAATGTGAGTAGTGAAGTAGTTGGAGAGGTGCTCAACCAAGAGGCCAACCTCGTGACTTTTATGTCTTAAATTAAATAAAGTTAAGCAAAACTATTGTCCATAAGGGGGAGATGACATCAATCATCAATTATTTAAGAATATGATGGTGCTACCTATTGGGAAGTTAATTTATCATATTCATTAATAATGTTGTGACTAATTATTTCTCATCACAACTAAGGATAATAGAGAATTAGGTGAGATGACAATACTTCTTGATAGAATATGACTTCATCATCCATCACAAACCAAGAGTACAAAAATTGGTTACCAATGTCTTAAGTCGTTAAGAGGAAGTGACAAAACTCAATGCCACAACTACGATGTGCCCAATAGCAAAGCTACTGTAGCAAGCCAAAGTGGCATGTGGCCAGGATGTCTATGCTTAGAAAACCCTTCCTTATATTGAAGTGGGCATGACGTAAAGATACTAGTTGGACGATGACCTCCTCTTTATGTAGGGGTAGAAAATCTATGTTTTAGCATAATGAGATATCAATAGAAGTTAATTGCAAAGGCACATGACACCCAATGGTCAAGACACTTGGGGCTACAACAAACATTGACATTGTTGAGTAGAGACTTCTTTTGGCTAAGGATAGAGAAGGACATAGAGGCCTATGTGGAGTCTTGCATGATCTATTCATAGAGGCCTATGAGCAACGATGGCTTGTGGGCTACTACAGTCACTACTTATCTTAGGGGTAGCTTGACACATGATTACCTTAGACTTCATCACAACTTGTTAAAAAATAGAGACTTAGATGTAATTTTAGTCATTATCTCCTTGTGATTATCATTATTGCCATCTCCTTGTTCTACTCATTCCTTAGAAGAGCATGAAGCTTGGAATAAATGAAGTTTGAGTTTTTTGCCTTGTGCTTTGATTGTTCATAAATAATTGTGATTAATTCACAATGACTGTATGAAATAATATTACTCCCTCTAGCAACCTATATTTCTTATCTCCTAAACTTGTTCTTACAAGAGTGCATGATGACACTCGAATAGACCATTAGTCATCTAGGGACGATCTCTGGATATAACTTTGCCAATGAAGTTCCCCTACAATCTCTTCCTCATTTACAAATGTGACAGGAATCAAAGAAGATGGCCAATGCCTCCACACCATCAACACGTCGGCCCTTTTATTATATCACAATTTCCTTCTTTCATTATTCCTGATTTAATCATCCTAGTAGTTATAAATATCCTAGTGTAGTCCTAAGAATGATTAAAGAAGAAGTTAGTTTTAAACATTTACCTTTTTCACTCTACAAGGAGAGGTCATGAGGGTCATTTATCCATCGTCATCAGCACATCTATCACCACCACCACCTTCATCTTACTTTGTTGCCACCTTCATCTACCAATACATGTCACATAGTGACCATATTTAGCCTTTGACCGCTTCCAATATCCATGATTCGTTCACTGCCCATTATTGTTGTCACCATCCTCGTATGCTACCAAGTTCCACCTTGTCACTACCACCGCCGTCTGCCATTACTATCCATAGCTACTACAACCAACCCTACCTTCGACTTTGTCATCTATTACAACCTCCCACCTTGTCACTTCCGCCATTATCTACCATCACCATATGTTGCCGCTACCACCATTTTGGTCTCCACCTCTAGCCATTCCGCCCTTTGCCCATTTTGCCACCATCACTATCTTCTTTTTCTCTACTTGAATGACATGCTCATGTTGTCCCCTTTTCTTCCTATTGATTGGGATGTAAAGTCTCAACTTGTTTAAACACAAACTACTAAACTGAATTGCTAAATCGAACCGATTTGGTTCAACATGGCCAAATCACCCACATATGTTTAGCCCAAATTGACTCGAGCTATGTGGTTTGAGTAAACGTACCGTCAGATCGAACATTTGTGGGCCATCTGATCCACATTAAGTCAGATGTCAGTCCAAATCATTTGGACTGACTAATCTGCACCAACTATGACACTTGGTTAAAGTTAATCTACTCACTCAACCAGGTCATATAGTCAACTATCAATGATCTAGTCAATAGTCAATAAGGTCAATGGTCAACATTAGGTCAACTATTCACATTTAAGTCCTAACTTTAATTAGTGTTCCTCTACCACTTAGTCACCTATTTTTATTCATTTAACATTTTATCTTACAATTTTACCATTGTGTGATCCATAGATAAGTCTACTCATTTTCATAACTCGTGGTTAGTTAAGAGTGATAACCTACATGATTTGCATCTTATGAGCTTATTGAATTTGGAACACCTTAATCATTAGTGTTTTCTTAATTTGAAGATTCACTTGTCTTAAATCTTATAGGATTTCACCTGATCTTATCTTAGTCAACCTTCTTAAGTTCTTAGATTCATCATTAGAGTCAAGTCTAAGTCCCTTGTCTAGGTAATATATTTGAGTTGTTCATGAAAAGTAGTTGGGACATCATCCTTCCTTCATCTATACGTCATTAATCATTTTAGTTCGAGTATGACATGCCTTATAGTAGCCATCATCACCATTCTCACTAACAGTCTTACTTCCAAACGATGCTAAGGTCGACATCACTAATACTAGAAAAAGACAGATGATTAGGTCCTATAACCTCGTTGTTTACCTCATTAGTGTAGCACTATGATTGTCATTTTATGTTTGAACTGGTTGGGCAATAACAATTGTTCTAGTTTCTTAATATCATATCTAATATGCAAGCTCATAATAAGGGTAGATAGGTCATTGTAACTCTCCCTCCCTACATCCTAAAGATTAGTGTAGAGTCACATTCTTGTAAGGTCTATTTTTTATTTTTAATGTTCATATCTAATGACTATAAATAGTTAGAAACTAAATGACTAGTTGTCATATTCGAGCCATGTTACAATTAACAATTAATATGTGCCAATTTTTATGCTATTATTTTTCATTGTGTTCATTTGTCAAAAATATTTCTCATGAGTACATGCATGCCCATATATGTGACAAGAATTTAGTTATAAAAATATTCAAGTGATTAAGTATTATATTTATACTAAATATTTTTGGGATAAAATTATTACATACTTTGATTTTAAGTTCTTTATTTACCAAAAATTTAGTGAGAAAATTAGTAATGAATATATATCAATAGTTATTAATTTTAATTTAAATACTAAATTTGTACTGATAATTCATTTTGGAATGGTAAGACTTGTTGGAACACTATGAAATGGAAGGGGGTTGAGTTGAGGTTTTTGGAGGTTTCACTAATTTTCAGATTTTTTATGGACTATATTTAGCCCTATTTATG
This sequence comes from Spirodela polyrhiza, assembly GCA_024713555.1. Classification (NCBI taxonomy): domain Eukaryota; kingdom Viridiplantae; phylum Streptophyta; class Magnoliopsida; order Alismatales; family Araceae; genus Spirodela; species Spirodela polyrhiza. Next base: position 573,553 of record CM046530.1, read on the forward strand.
TGTTGATGTTAGATAGTGGATGTGTTGGCATACATGTTGTAATAAGACCACATAGTACTATCTCACTAAGCACACAAATTTTATACTTGTGATAATCACATGAACATATAATTATTTCTCTTTGAAGTAGACATTGATCTTAACATGATAAATGGCCTAAATCACACAAGTTCATCTATGTGACAACCTAACATTTCTTCGGCCAAATATGACTATTAACACCTTGTGACTTCACTTAATAACTCATCCCTAATCACTAAATTACCATACAACCTGATGGAGAACAATGATCATAATAGATGAGTTAATGATTATCTAATTGAGCCAATGAAAAGATGAAATTTTTAATTCATTGTTGATGCATACAGCACATAAAACTTGATGATGAACATGAATCTTAATGTATTTGTTGATCTTTCAATATAAAATTCTGGAGCAATTTTAATTCAAATTGGAATTAGATATTTATAACTTGATGAAAAAAATTGGATATTCACATTTGATCAAGATCATCAAATTTTTCTTTCTAATTTGTCCATGTAAACATATGATGTGTCATCATTGAAATACTCTTTGTAAGCTTGATTCTTTGATGTATTCTTTTTTGTCTTTCTAATTCATTCTTCTAAGTGTGTCATGAATGTGTTGACTCATCACATATGATAATACACTTTTCATTTATAGATCATTCTTCATTTAATAATATTTTATCTTCAAATATTTTTAAAATAGAACCCACTTAATCTCAATTATTAAAGACTTAAATCTTAATTTTTGGTGATAAACTAGACAAAGAAAATTGACATAATATCTTTCTTGAATTTATTAAGCGTTTTAAAATAAAAAATATATAAATATATTAGCAATATTAACTAATAAGTTTGTCAATAATCATCAAAACTAAATGCATTAACAATTCATACACATTAGGAAATTTAAATAAGATTTTTAATCATTTATTTGATTTGAATAGAAACTTATTCTACTCAAGCTGACCTAAACTTCTGATTTAGAAGAGATTAATATATTGATAATATAGGTTGGTTAACATATAATCATGAATCTTAAAGAAGATTGTGGGGAGAAATTAAAACCAAAAGACATGATCTTTAGATAGTAAAGTAGGTAAAGTACATTGAACCACTAAAAATTCTCTATGTGAGTAGATATGAAATGATTACAAAAATCATATAGATCAGGAAAAATCTTATCCACCTCATCTCTCTTGTCATTATTTCCAACCTTCTTTAGAACTAATAGATATTTAATTATATTAAATATATGTTGTGAAACAATAAAATGTATTAATGCTAACATGCTAGTGTATAGTAAGTTATTATAACATTGTAATATTTGAGTATGCTAAGGTTCATAGTTTAGTATGTGAGAAATTATGAAGTAAAATTTTGTGATCTATTAAGGTTGGTATCTCAATGTATGAAGTTTACATTGTGAGATATCAAAATATGTCAAGGTTAATATACTTCTCATACGAAAATTTGAGTTGTACAATCATAAAATAAGTTACACTATAAAATGAACCTATGTAATGGTACATGAAAATTACATCATAAGATACAAGAGTATATGTGTGTGAAAATTTTGCATGTTAAATAAAATATTTCAAGAAATAAAATTACTTTGTTTTAATATGTAATGGGAAATACCTTATTAGAGGACTTTAGCATCTTAAATTTATAGACTGCAGTATATGTTTGCATATATAGTAGCATATCTTAATGTGTGGTATATGCTTGGATACAAAACCAATTTGTCATTCAATACACTTAACATTTTAACATGATATATTGCTACGTTTAATGTGCAACTAAAATTATCTTGAACATGATCTTGTCCCTTATTACCTACCTCACACACTAGTGCGTTCGATGCTTTAACTCCCCTCAAAAAAGCTATAGAAGTTAACTTCCTCCTATCAATAGACACTAGCTCATCCACTCCACCAGCCAAGCAAGCCTATCTATACTATTCTTGGGTTGAGAAGTTGGTAAGATGTCAATATTTGTTTACCTTGTATGGGGACTCAATCACTACTCCATAAAATGTTGAGCAGCCTCACACAGCACACGCATGTGGAGAAGGGAGAAGCTACTCTCTACCCCAACCAACTTTTTTTATGTTGGGAAGTGAAAAGCTAGCATCATAGTTCCATTCTTTCCCTGACATAGCCTGCATATTAGTGATCTCTTGCCTTGCCTTTGATCATGCTGTGAGAGGTTAGTCAAGATCTCAACCTCACTCCTATTATTTTTCTGGGACTCCACCAAAGCTTTTACCCTAGCTAGACCTTCCTTGACTAGAAGATTCGAAAGGCCAGGTGACACAAGATAAGATGAAAAATGACTAAACTATCCTAGAGTAGCAGCCTAGACTTGAATCTCACATTAGATCTAGGAATCTAGGACGGATGACTAGGTTAGGATTTAGTGTTCCTATAAAATTTGAAAGAAATTGGATTGGCATGACTAAGGAATTACCATGCATTAGGGTACTTCACTAAAAATAAATTGATAGATGTAAATCAAGTGGGTCCTCCTTAAACTATCACGACTAGCTATAGATATAATTGAACCTATCCAAGATGGAATACTGAAAAGAACAAAAGTGATCATGTCAGAATAGAAAGAGCATTTGCAGATAATCTTGTCACTAGGGCCGGACGTACCCGGGTTCACGAACCCTAACCGGTAAGACGAACGGGAACTCCTGAAAGGGCGAAACGAGCGGCGGCGGAACTGCGGAGAGTGGAGGAAGGGATGGCGGCAGTAGCGATGGTACTGAAGGAAGGTGGCGGTGCTGATGGACGGTGGCGGTGGCGGCAATCAACGGCGATGGATGATGATGGACGGCGGACGGACGGCGGTTAATGGTGGTGGACGGAGGCTGTGGGAGGCGGTAGCAGTGACAGACGACGGCGGCAGTGGAGGAAGAAGTCGGTGGAAGACTGGCGGGCGATGGACGACGACGGGCGGACGGTGGACGATGTTGGAAAGGTAGCGGCTTGAAGACGGGCGGCGGCGAGAACAGGTCGACGAAGGCGGCGGCGAACGTGGAAACGGGGTGGCGGACGGATATTGACCCTCGTGGCCTCTCCTCCACGGAGCGTAGGCAATTCCTCAAATTCTTAAGCGTTCTGACATCAAAATACGGAAAAAAACAAACAAAGAAAATAAGAATAAAGGAAATCGCTCCTAAATGGGCCTGGGCGGGTGCGCTGTCGACGTGGTCGTAGATTCCCGCTCCCTCGTTCCTCACCACCAGAGCCCAGTCCGGCGAACCCAGATTTTGGAACTGAGGCAGCGTTGACCCTATTAATTGTAACGGGCAAACAAACCGGCCCGAACATTCGCCAAAGAGGACTTTGACTTTTATTCGGGCAGTCAGGAAACTTCCACCCTGCACTACTCTTCGGTGTCCAGCTTCCACATCTGAAGGAGCGAAATATCGTACCCCAGAAGTTTTACTTTATGAATGGAAGGGAGCACAACCCTAGATGACGGTGGCAGCCTGCATCTCCTCTTTGTCTTAAATCCGCTGGTCCCCGACGCCGGACGACCTCATCGCCCCCATGGAGAGCTCCCCGGTGCTGTCTTCCCCGGAGAGGCGGTACGCGGCTTACAATGATCCAAGTCCTGCCTTTGTCCTCGATTTTTTCTTCGATTTAAGGACGATTTTGCCTCACCGCCGTCGTTTTGGTTGCAGGCTGGAGGCGAAGGTGGCCATCATTACCGGCGGCGCCAACGGCATCGGCGAGAGCACCGCCAGGCTTTTCGCGCGGCACGGTGCCAAGGTCATCGTCGCCGACATCCAGGACGGGAAGGGCGAGGAGGTCTGCAGGGAAATCGTCGGCAACGGCGGCGTGGCCTCCTACGTCCACTGTGACGTCTTCGCCGAGGCCGACGTCCAGGCCGCCGTGGAGACCGCCCTAAGATCTCACGGCCGGCTAGACATCATGTTCAACAACGCCGGCATCACCTCCAAGGACCTGCCCCTCCTCGATGTCGACAAATCGGACTTCGAGAAAGTGATGGCTGTGAACGTGATTGGCGTTTTCCTGGGCATCAAGCACGCGGGGCGAGTCATGGCCGGCGCCGGGCGGGGCAGCATCATCAACACCGCCAGCATCACCTCGGTCATGGCCGCCCTGGCGATGTCCCCCTACACGGCGTCGAAGCACGCCGTGGTGGGGCTGACGAGGGATGCCGCCGTGGAGCTGGGCCGCTCCGGCGTGCGGGTGAACTGCGTCTCCCCCTATTTTGTGGCGTCGTCCTTGACTTGCGGCAGCCTCGGGATGGACACCAGAGCCATGGAAGACGCCGTGGAGAAGAGCTCCGTCCTGAGAGCAGCGGCGTTGAAGGCGCAGGACATCGCCGAGGCGGTGCTCTACCTGGCCAGCGACGAGTCCAGATACGTCAACGGGCATAACCTTGTGGTGGACGGCGGCTACACGATCACCAATCCTTCCTTCGAGGCACACGTCTTAGCCGCTTCCTCCTCCTGATCCGTCTTCCCTTCCCTCTAATCTTCCCTTCCCTTCTCTAATATGGCGGGGGTAGATCGAGCTTGGGCTTCCCGATCCGCGCATCGAATCTCCGTGAAGAATAATTACAATAAAATGAACTTTTAACTAAGAGCATGAATTTATACTTTCTTGAGTAAACATTTAAGCCGACGTTTTTCGTCAACCCAAGTCTTTCTCACGAGAGCGCCTGGAGACACCAGTGTGGATCTCCTCCAGGCTTCCCCGCGGCCGACACGGGACACTCGCGGGCGACGTCCTCGCCGTCGTCTTAACTTCCTTGGTCTTTTCCAGCTTGGATAGAACGGACCCCCGTCGTCAACAGCGACGGTTGACGGCGCCAAGGTCCTCCCCTCCGACATCCTCCAGTTATGCCCATGGCGGACATGGAGCTCTCTCCGGCGATAACGTCGCCGGCAAGAGTCCCCGAGATCCCCTCTTCATTTTCGAATGATCGCCCTGTCGGGACAAGCCAGTCCTCCGCTGGGCATCTTTTCTTGATGATGTTGAATTACATACACAGCAGAGGAACGAAGCTCTCCAGGGCTGGTAGACGGGCGCATTGAGTGCTGGGGACAAGGCGCATACGGACCCGAGGGGCCATTTACGCCCAGACGGGTCCAGATGGCAACGGGCCGATAACGGACGGACCGATTTCGACCAGCCGGAGGAGGGAGGAACTGGGAGAGATTTCAGAGAACGTTTCCTCGATGCCCCAGGGTACGCTCCTCGATATCACTCGCACGCTTCCCCAGGCCACGGGCGGTATTCGGCGTTCGACAATCACCGATGGGGTCGGGTCCATGCTAACGTAGTTACACGCGACGAGATCTGGTGGTCTCGGTCTTCGGGTGCAGCTGCGAGATGCCGGCGGCCACCTCTGACCGCAGTGAGCTTTCGCCAGCACGTTTGGACTGACAAGTAGATAAACAAATCTACGCTGAAGCGCTTGGAAGTCATCCTCCATCCTGAATGGGTCAAGGATGAGTAGGGAGGGGGAGTGGTGCCTGCGGGAGAGAGAGAGAGAGAGAGAGAGAGAGAGAGAGATTATTAATCCAGAAGTCAAAATCTGCCAAGGACTTGCAAGCGCTTAACATAGGAGAGAAAGCTGCTATGGATGGCTTTATGTTTCTCTGTAATATTTTGATAGAACCCCTTCCCTGTTTGCGATGAATTACCCAACATTCATCGAAGAAGATAGAATAGAAGATTGCCGAACAAAAATAAGTAGTTGACTGACAGAATGAAGGGACCTCGCAGCGACGCCGCTCCCGAGCCACGTGGAGTGGGCTCCTTGGACCGATCGACGTGGCCCACTGAGGATGGTGATCTGGACGTCCGCCAATCGAGTCGCGTCTGTCCCAGAGCAGCTGACACGTGCCATGCTGTCGTCTCTATCAGTCCCAAAATGGCTGGATCAGGCAATACAAAACACCTGGCTCTGTCCTCACCGGTGGAGATTCCGGACCACTAAAGGCTTGTAGATGCAGTCCACCGGAGCGAGCCGGCGGGACAGCAGCCACAATGAGCGGCGGCGCCCCGGATTATTTGGGCCGCCTGGTCCGCGTTGGCCGCCTCGTCTGGTTCGAGTCAGTCCACCTAGTCAACCGAATAAGTTGGTCAAAGGTCAACTATTTATCAATAGTCAACATATGATCAACTATTCACTAGTCAGCCCCAACTTTGACCCGTGTTTCTCCACCACTCGGTCACCTATTCTGGTGACAAGGTTATCTCTAAATTCCTTTTATTTTCCATATCATACTATTTATTTTACTTAGTATTTTACCTTGCAGTATTATCATTCTTAGTTCTATTTGTTTTATATCTTGCAGAATCACATTCGATCTTACCCTAGCGAACCTTCTTAAGCTCTTAGACCTATCATTAGAATCAAGTCTACATCACTTGTCTAGAGTAACATACTCATTTCATAAACCTATCCTGCATCACACCTCCTGCTCCCCTAAAGGACCTTGGATAAGATCATCTGACTCCACGATGCGACTCAAGGGCTCGAGGCTGACGTCAAAGGACGTGGTGGAGGCAGCTCTTTTCCTGGTAAGTGATGAGTCGAGGTTGTCAGCAAGCAAAACCTTGTAGTGACGGCTCCGCCATTAGATATTTCCAAGTTATTCCCTTCATAGCAGAACATTTATCTAATCATAGGTTCTCATTCACAACAACAATCCATAATTGAAGGATTTATCCAAAATCATTCTTGAAAAACGATGTGCTTGATACACAGTCAAACAATTCACTCACCTTTGAATTCTTCTGAATTATTGGACCTCTAAGTTCTTATAAATTACTTTGGCGTCGTGTTACGATGTTTAGACGCAAAAGTAGAGAGAAAAAAATCTATGTTAGATCCCTAGAAGTCACCCTCCAACCTGAATGCGCCAAGGATGGGGGGGTGGCGCAGGAACGAGAGTCAGAGACAGAGAGAGCGAGAGCTAGAGAGACAGAGAGAGAGACAGACAGAGAGAGAGACAGCGAGAGCTAGAGAGAGAGAGAGAGACAGACAGACAGAGATAAGGTGAAATGAGGAATTCGTAGTTTACAAAGGAATAGCTGGTTACCCGGGAAAGAACCACATGTGCCACTTGAAAGTCAACGAATTCACAATCGCCGAACTACTGACGGGAATCTAGCTTCTGGTAGAAAGTCGCTGTGGATGATTCAATTGTTCTCTATTATATTCTTCGGCCGCCGTAGCGTAGAACATTTTATTCAAGAAGTTCGTTTTAAAAACCAAGGAACAGCGTTGCGGGTCAGCTCAAGGCAGAGAGTCTCCACCCCGCTTTGCTCTAGAATTCGCCGACGCCGGACGATCGCATCGCCGCCATGGAGAGCTCCCCGGTGCTATCGTCCCAGGCGAGGCGGTACCAGCTTACGATAATTTACCTTCTGCTTTTGTCCTCAATTCTCTCTTTGATTTGCGGCCCATTTAGCCTCGCCGCCGTCGTCTTGGTCGCAGGTTGGAGGGAAAGGTGGCCATCGTTACCGGCGGCGCCAACGGCATCGGCGAGAGCACCGCCAGGCTGTTCGCCAGGCACGGTGCCAAGGTCGTCGTCGCGGACATCCAGGACGAGAAGGGCCAGCAGGTCTGCAGGGAAATCATCGGCGACGGCGGCGTGGCCTCCTGCGTCCACTGCGACGTCTCCGCCGAGGCCGATGTTCAGGCTGCCGTGGAGACAGCTCTGAGATCTCACGGGCGGCTGGACATTATGTTCAACAACGCCGGGACGATTGTAAAGTACCGGCCCCTCCTCGACATCGACAGGTCCGACTTTGAGAAAGTGTTCGCCGTGAACGTGTTGGGCGTCTTCCTGGGCATTAAGCACGCAGGGCGAGCCATGGCCTCCGCCGGGGGGGGGAGCATAATCAACACCGCAAGCGGCGTCTCGGTCATGGCCGCCTTGACGGTGTCTCCCTACACGGCGTCGAAACACGCCGTGGTGGGGCTGACGAGGGACGCCGCCGTAGAGCTCGGCCGCAGTGGAGTGCGGGTGAACTGCGTCTCCCCTCATCTTTTGGCATCGCCCTTGGCCTGCTGGGGGCTTGGGCTGGACACCAGAGCCATGGAAGACGCCGTGGAGAAGAGCTCCGTCCTGAGAGCCGCGGCGTTGAAGGCGCAGGACATCGCCGAGGCGGTGCTCTACCTGGCCAGCGACGAGTCCAGATACGTCAACGGGCATAACCTTGTGGTGGACGGCGGCTACACGACCACCAATCCCAGCTTGGGGGCACACCTCCTTGCCTCCTCCTGATCCATCGTTCTTCCCGATACTCTTTCCCATCCTTCTCTATTGTCGGCGTTCTTATTGCTGTTTCCACCCGTATCTACTCGCCGCCGCCATTCTTCCCGCCTGATTGTTCTCTGTCCCTTAGCTGGGCGTAGATGGCGCGAGGGTTGTTCATGAATAATTGTGATAAATTCAAAATGACTGCGTGAAGTTATGCTACTCCCTCTAACAGCCTACGTTTCTTTGTCTCCCAAACTCGTCCTTGCAGGAGTGCCTGGTGACACTCGACTGGACCGTCAGTCATCTGGAGGACGGTCTCTGGCGGTAAGTTCGCCGGCGAGAGTTCCCCAGGATCTCCTCATTGACGAATGACTTCTCGATCTGTTCATGGAGAGTGCTGGCACGTGGCCCTTCCGTCATTTTTACGTCATTAATCCTTTCAGTTTGAATCGGACGCGCACTGCAGCCGCCGGCGGCGGCACCATTCTGTCGGCTGACTAAATTCCAGACAGTGCCGAGGTCAACGCCACTGATATCAAGAACGACGCGGACGACCAGGTCCTACATCCACTGAGACGTCGACATCTGGCAGCAGTCGTCAACCCCTCGGCGGGCTTCATGTCCGATAACCTCGCTGTCTCCCTCACCAGCGTTGACTATGATCGTCATTCTACTCTTAAATCGGTCAGTCAAAGATTTCTTTTATTTCATAGACGGACAAGTTGTAAATTCCAAATTCACGAACTTCATTATGGATAGTTGACCATTGCCAAGCTGGCCCGACGAACTCCCGTCAGCAGTGACGTATTCCTGTAGATCTCAAAGTCGGAGGTTAAAGAGCAGATAAGCGGGGTACTACACAAGCTTATCATGACTGATTTAAATATAAGAGGAGAAGACGCTGGCGCATCTCAATTATATCCAATTTTTATGACTAAAAATTACTAATTAATGGAGGTGGACGGAGGCTGTGGGAGGTGGTAGCGGTGACAGACGGCGACGGCAGCGAAGGATGAATGCGGTGGAAGACTGGCGAGTGACGGACGGCGGCGGGCGGACGGTGGATGATATTGGATAATAGAAAGAGAACTTGGAGATAGCCTTGCCGCTAGAGCAGGCAGTTGGCTGGTGGAAGAACTCAAGTTGAAGTTGGATCCCAATTGTATGATGGACCAAGCATTGACCGTTGACTGATATGGTGACCATTGACTGTTGCCCAGGTAGTCATGATGGACTGGGTGAGCTGGTTCAGACTAGGTGAGGCAGTCCGGTCCAGACCCGGCGGTACATAATCGTTCGAACCGCCGGCAAGGTGGACAGGCAAACCCTGATGACGGAGCTGGTTGAGGCCCGGCAGTACAGTCTTCAGTTCTATAACAAATTTGATATATCTGTCTCTGTTTTTAATGGTATAGATTGGGCCAGTTTTCAGTTCGATCGAAGGCCCACTAAAAGTTACCTTGTAATGATGCATGCCGAATTGAGAGTTATCCATCCCTCGCATTCCTGCCGCCTCCGCCGCTCGTCAACCAGGAGGACCCACAAAACGGTGACCGAATACTCCCCCCCCCCCCCCGGGCGGCGCCGCTGCCGCTCTATTGTTTGAAGTCGAGGGAGGCGGTGCACGTCCTGAAGCTGGGCCTGACGGGGATCCGCTGCTGGTGCGGCGAGACCTTCTGCAGCTCCCGCCGGTACCCGGAGCAGCATGCCTGCACCTTCGACTTCAAAAGCTCCGCCAGGGAGGCCATCGCCAGGGCCAACCCCGTCGTCAAGGCCGACAAGCTCGACAGGCTTTGAGAAGCGCTGCCGGCGCCGCCGACGCCGCTGCCGTGTTCTGGATCAAACTCTCTCTCTCTCTCTCTCTCTCTCTCTCTCTCTCTCTTCCCGTTTTCCTTCCTCGAAAGAAAACTGGTTCCTTGTTGTTTCAACAAGAATGGTGCGCTCTAGCGAATGGATCTTTGTCGGTCGTAGGATGGCCATCAGATGGGATGACAACCGTCTACTATACATCGGATAACATACGAGGATAAAGTACAATGCGGACGAAAATTCAGGCAGAAAGGGGGGTCAACGTCCTCCTCCCTGCTATCCGTCCACGGTCAGGATAGAAACGGAGCTTCGATGCTCTCCTCTGGGCCCGGTTCTTCCGGCTTCAGATAACAGGCATGGCAGAGGGCGATCGCCTGCACCCACCCACCATGACAAACCATGGAGTTAGAGAGAGAGAGAGAGAGAGAGAGAGAGAGAGAGAGAGAGAGAGAGAGAGGGAGGGAGGGTACGATGGAGACGGATGCGCAGATGAGGCTGAAGCCCTTGCAGTCAAACGGAGCAGCGTCCGATATGAACAGGGCTGAAATAGGGGAAAACACGACAACAATTGTGTCACTAAGAGAGGGTCGGGGGAGGGAGAAATGGCAAGACCTCAACCAAGTGGGTAGACAGAGAGAGAGAGAGAGAGAGAGAGAGAGAGAGAGAGAGAGAGGACTCACAGGTGAGGGGGCTCATCACCAGAGGAGAGAGAAGGCTTGCCACAGACTGCACTCCAGCAACGAGCCCTTGCGCCTTCCCCTGGGACCCACCAATCCATCAGCTTGATAACATCAGATTAGAGGATCGAAGAATATACCAATCCTTACGAATAAGAAGACGAAGAAGAAGAAGAAGAAGAGGTAGTGAATGAGAGTGAGGTGGAGGACGAACCTGGCTATCCGAGGTGCTCGCCTTTGAGATGATTGTGTGAGTCTGTTTTGGACAAAACCAAACCCAAAAGTCAACGGGCAGATATACAGTGCAAACAAAATGTAAGACTAAGGCTGCCGAAGGACCCCAAAACGGCGAAAACTAGTATGGCGGACCATTCTTAGACACGGTCTTTTGGTTAAAGGGTCTCAAGGTTACTTACAGCTGGCAGAACGAGGACAGCTACAACTCCCAACGAGCTAGCGAAGTAAGGCACCTGCGAGAGACCTCTTATCTTAGGGTTGCATATAAAAATAATGGGAAAATTATGAATCAAGCCCAGAAAATGGGGGTTTCAGTAAGGGTTCCTATGTCATTTGGGAACTAATTAAAATTTCACCTTTCTCTTGTTCATCCATAAAAAACAATTAGTTTTCAAAACCTAAGGTGGACCCTCCTATCCATTGCTCTAGAGAAAAATAAATAAATTAGTACAGAGGTAGAGGCTTTGACATTTCTCCCATTTCCCAGACATCAGTTCCGTCTTGAACTCCAGAAAAATAAGAGGAAATGAAATAAACGCCCGATAAAATCAAATTCGTCTGTGTGACCCCCAAGAGATCTCAGCTCTTCAAATGGAGCCCCTATTTTGAGTAATGAAACAAGGAAATGTCTGAGAAGGTGTATATATGTTGCAGAGAACATACCCAACTGGCCCATGCAAAGCCATAGAGCAAGCCCTGAAAATATGAGATGCGTTAGAAAGAATCTTCTGCTGCAATTAGTCCAAGGAGCATCAAGTGTTCTGCATAATCACACTTACTTGGGCAAGTGATGAAATTAAAGCGGTGAATAGTACCCCTCTGTCTCCGATGAAAGGATTGATAAGAGGAAGAAAGATCATCTGAATTCAAAAACCCCGTAAACATTTTCAGAATAATGACTAAGAAAATGATTGTTGATCATATTTCCATTATGTAGATGGAATTTTGAAGCATACAAAAAAGAGCTGCACAGGCACTTTTTAGTTAGACGGGCCTTCAGCATGACTTTTCTATAGCTACCATTTGGGTTTATGGATGATGATGATGGTAATGGTGATGATGATGATGATGAAAAAAATAAAAATACAAAATAATAATAATAATTAGATGAATTCCAACCAGATGAATACATTGGCATTAGATGAGTTCCAATCATAATTGGATTGTTATTATTATTATTATTTCAACTGAAATCGAGTACGCATCTATGGGAACAATTTTATCCGCAACTATGCCTAGTTCATTTAATTTTCTAGAACATAGAGCTAATATATTTTTTTCAATTTGATCAATGCAGAAACTGGATTAGATGAACCAGAGCATAATTTAAAGATTGACGAAACAGGAATGAGAATCATTTTTCTTTAAAATTATGCAATATAACTAATCCAAACTCCAGAGGGTGATTAAAGAAAAGAGGAATGTGAAAGGTAAATCATCAGCTATTAAGAGATGATACAGTACTTTCAAGAAAATTCATAAGCTGAACCTGAGAGAATATGGCGCCAATTCCAACAATCATTTGCATTTCTGAGAACTGATTTTTGTTGAATCCAAAAGCCGACTTCAGAAAATACTGCAGGAAATTAGTTGCGTCAAACAGTTACTTATTTTTACTGAAAAACGCAAACCCGCCAAATCCCATTTAAGTTCAACATATGAAACTAATCCGATGCACTGAAATCACATACATGGGCCGCACATGGGCTGATCTATCACAGAGGACATAAAAAAGTTATTCGCATGAATAACAATTTAGTTAAGTGTAACAGGGGATTCCCTTGGACGCTGTTTTCATAAAAAAATAGATCTAGTCCTTTGCTACGCGAAAAGAAACTAATGGCAGGTAGAAGAGGTACGGCCGGTCTGGGGAATAATGCCCAGTGAAAGCAGAATGACGGGGCTTGGAGAGAACAGCTATGGTTCAAGACTACAGCTGTCCTGGCAAAGGGACAGGTAGCGGCGCCTCGGGTTGGCTTTGGTCTCAAGGGTGCCCATCAACAAATGGAAGCAAGAGAAACATGAAGGCAGCAGCAGTTGGAGCTTTTGTGCAACAGGAACGGAACCCAAGAGTTGCTGATGGTGAACAAAAGATGCGATTGGCTCACCAGAATTTCCCTTCCGTACGTTCTGCAGCAGCATACTGGAGACGGAAGTTCCCTCGTTTTAGGCTAACTAAGCACAGTGCCAATCGTTGTGGAGAATCCGTGGCATAAGTAATCCAGTGGATAATAGGAGAGTAAAGGAGGAGAACAAAGGTGATGAATGGTCTGTGTTGTGCTCCCACCCCAGCAAAACGGAGGAAAGGCCTGATGCCGATTCTATCACAACAGAGCCGCATGGTGAGTGGAAGCATGGTTGCACCAGAAATACGTGCCATGTTTCAATACCTAATTTGAAATTTTGCTATGGAAATCAAAATAATTTGAGGCCATGTTCAATCATCACGGTCCATCAAAATGATAAAGAAAATATAAAAACATTACAGTTGAAATCATGAGCATTAAACCACATGATGCATGTTGTGTTGGAGGACATCACATTTATGGAGACAAAGACTGGTGTCATATGTTTCCTAATTTCTTATTATGCCTAAAGATAAATTAGGGAGAAAACGTACCAGACGGACACTCAAGATGCCAGACTTCCCAAACTCAAAGAAAAATGATATGAAAGAGATCCACTTTAGTGTTTCACTGTAGAGTAAAACAAAGAATTTTAGAAAAAAGATCAAGTTAATTCAAATAAATAAAATGTGTTGTTGTTTCTGAAGATGATTCGGCTGAATACAAAGAAAAAGACGTTGAAAATTGCATATCCACGCTCCACAGAACGAAGAAAGATGTAACTTAGGCAAGACTGATGCTGATGATGCCAGATTCAATGGTATCACATTCTATTGACACGATCTATAACTATGCATCGATTCAGTAAATATACAAAATCTTGCAAATAAAACACCAAAAAAACTACTATATTTTTAATATCGAAGACAAAAGGATGAAATCACAGGAAACAAATGAGCCCCAACAATGCCACCAATCCCAGGACTTGAATCTACCACGTACTATAGGATGATATATCAACTTCGAAAAGAATCACAGGACTTATTTTAGAGGCCATAATTCAATCTTTAACAACTAATCAGCGTAGGCTTTAATATAGAAGAAATTCAGCTTGTGTCATCTCCATCTATTATTCTTCGATTTCTTGACATATGATTATTCCAGCACATTGCCAAAATTCCTTTTTCTTCCAATATATTGCATCAATTTGACAGAACCCCTTCTGTTTATAGTAGGAGAGAATAGAAAATTTCTTAAATACTGATATAACCTGAACAATCCATCTCCAAAGCATAACAGTGGAAGATGATAAAATTCATCAGTTAATAGTGCACATAAAAATCATTGAGGTCCACCGCTGCTGTAAGATCCTCCGAGTCATCTGACAACATGGTTCATGTTGGCTCGGCCTTGAAGCCACGTCAACTGTTTCGACCAGAAACAGTTTCAAGTAAATTGTGGAACAGACCAATAGAAATATTGACACCTGAACGTGCAGCATTCCCAGTGAGACGAAAAAACAGGATAAATAAACATATAGAATAATTCTATTAAAGGAACGGAATCATACCCAAAAAATGTACTCTTCTGGAAGGAATCGAGACAGCAAATTTCCCACCACATACGACACAGAGTACAACCCATAGATGCATCCAAAAGCGCCGGCTCTTTTACTACTTTCAATCAGATCTGCCTAATCAAATGAAGAATAATTACAATAATTTAATGAATGTTAAGCAGGATACGATAGTAATGAGCTCATAAATGTGACATAGACTCAGTCTGAAAGATAACATTTGTCTGGTCCTAATCCAGTAGATCGAATCCAATTCTGATGCCTTGCCACTACTGGCAGATATGTGTAATAAAATGATGCAGCTGGTTGTAATGACTCCATTTTAGTGTGATAGGATGAAATAATAAAAAAATCACTGATGCCTCTGAGAAATGGACTGAAGAGTTGGAAACGGTGGACTAGGACCCCCTGAAGTATGCTTATCTAAAGTAACCATCATCAGCATCATGATTGATCCATCAACTCACAATTAAAATATTTTTTCAACAAGGATTATACACACATATTACTCATTACTTACGTAAATACTGAATTAACACCCCAGAAAGTTTCTTACCGCAAAAGCAAAAGATATGCAGAATATGCTTCCTTGACTAATAATATAAGAAATTGTAAGAAGCACATAGCACACGTAGACAGATGTCGTTGATACATTCCAAGCAAGCACAGCTGTAAATGAAAAATGATAAATTATGAGTTAAAAAAAAGAGACAATAGAGTAGGTAAGAGGCATATGTTATGATACTCATGTGGAAATATGAGAGAAAATGGCTAAAGAAAGAGACATCCAAAATAGCAAGGGAAGCCCACCTCATGAGGGGGGGGGGCAAAGGAAAGTGAGTGAACAGCTAACGCCCACCGAGAGGTGGGAAGTATAAATAAGGAGCCTAGGGGCCTAAGGTTCCTTAAGGATCATTCTGGAATTCGGAAGGAAGAAGCAAGAGAGCAGAGGGCTGCATTTGGCCAAAGCGCTCATGCGGTGGATTCCTATCGAGATCTAGAGTAACCAAGGCATTATCTCCCCAGGGCTAGTCGCACCCAGGGGAATAGTGGCTAACATCATAGAGGTATGTGATTCACTTACTTGTGAGTTGTATCTTAACATTTGGTATTAGAGCCTCTGGTTCTAACATCAACAATGACGATCAAAGAGCTTGAGTACAGATGGGAGTAATGAAAGAAGAGATTGCAGAAATCAAGAAAGGAATGAAGAATTTCGAATCAAGCATTGAAGTAGCAATCTTAAATTAAGGAGAAGTAAATCAAGATCGCATGGAAAAAATGTTTGACACTTCATCCATGCAAATTTCAGCCCCACATTCAGTAGGGGATATTAAAGGCAAGAAAAAGATCACAGAAGAGGGTTCAAGCAATGCACAATTACCAAAATCATCCAATTAGGAGGAATATAACTCCTCCATGATCAACAAACTAGAAGCTCCCATCTTTAGGGGTGAAGATATTGAAAGTTGGCTCAGAGGGATGCAGAAGTATTTCAAGGTTCACAAGATTACTCTTGAACAGGTTAAATTGGATAAGATCATCTAATGTTTAGAGGGTCCAGCCCTCCAATGGTTTATATAGATGGAAGATCATTACTCTTTCCAAGATTGACATGATTTTAAGATACGTATAGGGAAACACTTTGGGGAAGATCTCTCAGATAACATCCTTCACCAATTCTTTGATATTAAGTAGACATGGTCCATGAAAGAATGTCATAATGAATATGAATGATTATCAGTATACCTGTCTCCTATTCTTGAAGATATAATGGAAGAAATTTTTGTGAAAGGACTTAAGTCAGAAATCCAATCAGAACTAGCAGAGAAAAAATTACACGGTTTGACAGAGCTTATGGACACAGCTATTTCCACAGAAAGGTGCATACTGGTGATATGGAAAGCTTATGATGAGACATGGCAAAAAGGTGGGAAACCACCTTCAGATTCAGCTAGGTCGTCTAACTAGACCTACAAGAAAAATTCTAATCATGGGCAAGTGGATTACAAACTAAAAGCATAAAAGTGGGCCAATAGATCACTAGGGCAACTGCAAGAAACTCTCACTAACCGCCAATGAATTCCTCTTGCAAAAAGATAAGGGATTGTGCTATCATTGTAACGAGAAGTTCGGTCCAGGCCATAGATGTAAGAAGTCATTACATATTATTATAGTGGATGAGGACAAAGAAGACCATGATCAAGAGACCATGGTGGAGTCTAATTGGAGAGAGATAGAAGATTTAGCCATTGATGGTAAATTACTAATAGCTCATGTTTCCTTACAATCGATATTAGGTTACATCAGCCCAAATTCGATGAAAATGAAAGGCTAGATACACGGCCATTATGTTACAATCTTGATAGATAGCGGGGCATCACATAATTTCATATGCTCGAAACTACTAGAGTCAGGCCCCTTCATAGTGGACACTTCTCTCAAATTTGCAGTATTATTGGGTAACAATGAAACTTCCAAAGGCCAAAGAATTTGCATGAATGTACCTTTTTCCATACAAGGAGTAGATCTACAAGTAGATTTCCTACCATTTCAACTAGGCGACATAGGGTTAATTCTCGGAATGGCTTGGCTCATGTCATTAGGCTAGACTCATATTCACTAGAAGGGTCTCATACTGAAGTTCAAACAAGATGACAAAATTATAGTACTTAAAGGGGATGAACAATTGTCCCAGTCAAATATGTTTGACAATGAAGTTAGTAGAGCAATTAAACAAAATAAATTGATGAAACTAGAATTATATCGAATGGATTGTGTAGCACTACATAAAGACAACCAAGAAGGTTTAACTCTCACAGAAGAAATACAATCTTAGTACCCCAAGGTCTTTGAAACACCATTAGAGTTACTGCCTACTAGAGAAGTGGATCACACGATCGACTTACTCCCGAAATCTCAAGCTATTAATCTCCGTCCATATTGATATTCACATGTCTAGAAGGATGAAATCGAATGACTAGTTAAAGAATTGTTGACTATAGAATTGATCTGACCTTCTCACAACCCATTTGCAAGCCCGGTTCTACTAGTGAGGAAGAAAGATGGTGGTTGGCACTTTTGTGTGGATTACAAGGCACTCAACAAGGTAATTATACCCAATCAATACCCAATTCTGATTGTCTAAGAATTGTTAGACAAATTACATGGCTCTTTAGTTTTTTCCAAGTTGGATCTACGCTCAGGTTATCATCAGATACAAATGAAAGAAGGGGACATTCATAAGACTGCATTCAAGACTCATGAAGGACATTATGAGTTTAGAGTAATGCCCTTCAGCCTCATGAATGCTCCAGCTACATTTCAATCTTTGATGAATCAGATTTTAAACCTTATCTATGGGTTTTCCTTTTAGTTTTCTTTGACGATATTTTAATCTACAGTCACTCATGGGAAAACCACTGGAAGCATCTATAGTGTGTGTTTGCAGTCTTGAAAACTCATGCTTTATTTGTCAATCCAAAAAAATGTCATATTGGTTGCACAACTAGAATTTTTGGGCCACTAAATCTCTCAAGAGGGCATCATGGCGAACATAATCAAGGTGGAAGCCATGAGAAGCTGGATGATTCCCACAAATTTGAAAGCTCTTCGAGTATTTTTGGGGCTCACAGGTTATTATCGTAGATTTGTAAAAAATTATGCTAGCATTGCTGCTCCTCTCACTACCTTGTTGAAAAAAGATGTGTTCTCTTGGTTAGATCAAGCTCAAGCTGCATTTGACAAATTGAAATCTACCATGAGCACAACACAGGTTTTAGCTCTTCCTAACTTCAAGTCCCAATTAATTATCAAAATAGATGCATCAAGTATAGGTGTAGATGTAGTCCTTACCCAAAAAGGTCATCCTATTGCTTATTTCAGTCATAGTTTACCAAAGAGAAGTCAACCAAAATCAGCTTATGAAAAAGAGTTACTTGTCATTGTCTTAGCAGTTCCAAAGTGGAAACACTATGTGATATGCCAACCTTTTATCATTCAGACGGATCAGTACAATTTAAAGTTTTTATTATCACAACAACAAGTCCAAAAGCCTTACAACAAGCTAGCCTATAAATTGCTTGGTTAGAACTTTGAGATCGAGTATAAGCTAGGGAAATATAATATTGTTGTTGACGTTTTATCATGACTCCCTTATTTTGCAGAATTATGTAATATTACAGTCACTAGGATGGGCAGCTTAGATCATGATCTCATTCGACAAGAGTTGCTAAACGACCCACCACTACAAAAAATTATTAGCGAGATCACTAGTGATCCTGATTGTCACCCTAAATTCAAATTGCATCATGACACCTTACTGTATAATGGTAGATTGGTACTCTCCCCATCTTCATCTCTCCTTGGACAAATATTACGAGATTATCATGACTCAAAGGCAGGGGGTCACACTGGTTTTTACGGATGTATCAGCGTATAACTAAAGACTTATATTAGAGGAATATGAACAGGATGTTAAGAGATATGTGGACAAGTGCCACACTTGCCAGACTCACAAGGTATCGACACTGTCCCTAGTAGGACTACTGGAGCCGTTGCCCATTCCAAAGCGCATATTGGAGGAGGTTGCAATGGACTTTATTGAAGGACTACCCTTATCTAATGCGTTTGATTACATTATGGTCATAGTCGATCTCCTCAGCAAATATGGACATTTCATTTATCTAAAACACCCATTCATAGCTTCAAGAATAGCATAACAATTCACTAAAGAAATAGTCAAACTCCATGGCATTCCCACATCAATTTTTTCCGATCGTGATAAAATATTCACTAGTCTATTTTGGAAGGAGTTACAAGCCCAACAAGGCACCCTATTGCAGATGAGTTCCTCTTATCACCCGTAGACCGATGGATAGACAGATAGACTTAAGAGGTGTCTCGAAGGCTATCTTCGTTGCTATACATCAGAGACACCTAAAAGGTGGTCCAAATAGTTACACTAGGCTGAGTACTCTTACAACACATCATATCATTCTGCTCTTAAAACCACCTCTTTTAATGTGGTGTATGGTTGTGATCCGCCCAAGTTATTATACTATGGTACCCAACCTTCCCCTATTGAATCTGTAGACAATATGTTACTCAAAAGAGACCGTATGTTGACTCCTCTCAGATAGAAACTTTCACAAGCACAAGCCCGTATGAAAGCTCAAGCTGACAAACATCGAAGAGATCTACAATTTAAAGAAGGTGACAAGATTTATTTAAGGCTGAGACCCTATCGATGTGATCCTCAACAAAACGAATCAATGAAAAATTATCACCAAAATTTTTTAGCCCCTACACAATCTTGAAGAAGGTGGGCACTATTGCATATAGATTGGACCTTCCTCTTGAGTGCAGTCTACACCTGATTTTCCATGTGTCACAATTGAAGAAAGCTCTTGGTGACAATGAACAGGCTACCCCGATTCCCTCCCGCTTATTGGATCAGCTAGAGTGGCAGCTCATTCCAGAGAAAGTACTAAATGCTTGAGAGAGAGCAGGCACTGTTGACCTATGTATTCAGTAGAAAGGCCTCCCAATCACCGATTCTTCTTAGGAATCTCTCTCAACCATCCAACAACAATTTCCGGAATTCCACATTGGGGACATGGTGATAGTGGATGGGGGGGGGGGGGGGTAATGTTAAAATACCCATACGGAAATATGAGAGAAAACAGCTGAAGAAAGAGACATCCAAAAATAGCAAGGGAAGCCCACCTCAAGAGAGAGGGGGACAAAGGAAAGTAAGTGAACAGCTAACGCCCACCAGGAGGGTGGAAGTATAAATAAGAAGCCTAGGGGCCTAAGGTTCCTTAGGGATCATTCTGGAATTTGGAAGGAAGAAGTGGGAGAGCAGAGGGCTGCATTCAGCCAGAGTGCACAGGCAGTGGATTCCTATCAAGTTCTAAAGTAATCAGGGCATTATCTTCCCAGGGCTAGTTGCACCCAGGGGAATAGTGGCTAACATCATAGAGGTACGTGAGTCACTTACCTGTGAGTTGTATCTTAACAGCATCAAGCATAGTGCACCTACTATTATATTCTTATAAAAGGTATGAAGCATAATGCACTACTAAAAGACATGAAGCATAATAGCACGCTTATACTTTGTTGGAACAGCGTGCATTAAACAGGGAATAACCATCTGGGAGAAACATATTCTTCAATAATAGACATCATGGATAACATAATAATACAGTGCATAAAGTCTACATCTTATGCATAAATGTAAGACCTCGTAACATAAATAAAGATAGTGAAAACAATAATTCAGGAGCTGAAGAAAAAAACTCAGGTAGAAGTTCATCTTGAGAGGATTGAAAAGAAATTTCATTCAAATATTAAGTACCATAATTAAGAATCAAGTAGAGGAATGCATCGCAAGGTCAGAGTTTAAACCAAGACAGCCCCATAGATATGAAAGAGAACTAGCGGAGGTTCACCGGAGAGAGAAATCTTATGTCGCAAGACTCATACCAAACGGAAATATGGCCGTAGACATAGTGATAAGGAGCACTGGTTTGCGCCCATACTCGTCTGCGAGCTGACCCAATAAAGGGAGCATCACCATCTTGAAAATTCCTACGACCTTCAAGTCAAAAGAGAAATCTGTCTCAAAAAGGATCACACCATCGACCTCAAGGGAAGCAACAAAACCATAAGCTAAAATTTCAGTCAAGAGGTTGAAATCAAATAAATAACGTCCAATGGCAAACCATCAACGCAGACACTAGCCTCAAGGCCAGAAAGCTTAGCGTCTCACAGTATTCAGTTAACGAAGCGACGCATTATGCGCAGAGGAGAGAGAGAGAGGGGGGCGGAGAAGAGTCAGTCGACGGTTTACTGTTTGCTGGATCCCAATAATGTAGATAGCCTCGGGGCAGGACGTCTCCTCCCGGGGGCAAAGCGCGCGGGTGGTGACGTCGACAAGCACGGACACCGTCATCTCCTCTGCGACCCAGTGGACGCACAGCGCCACGAGCAGGTGCACCAGAGGGTTCAAGGCCCTGAAATTACCCATATCCACGATCCCCGCCTTCATCTCCGCCCAGCCTCACACCTCCCCTTCTTCCCCCGCCACCCGACTTCTTATCCCCTTCCCTCCGGAGCTTCGACGAGCCTCGGACGCAACAAGATGGGGAAGAAGAACAAGAAGGGCTCGCCCAGCTCCTCATGATGATGGGGGAAGAAGTAGGAGGACAAAGCTCCGTGCTGAATCCTCAGCGGCTCACGTCTTCTTCATCCTCCCCTCCCTCAGCGACAAAGATGGCAACCGGCTTTATTCTTCGGTCAGCACGTCCGGTTCCGAATAAAGGGAGCCTCACCATCGTTCTGTCTGACGGAGATTTTTTTTTGTTTCTTAGGGTCAACACACCGAAGTGGTCGTAAATTTATTACTTTCCTTTCTGGAATGACGAGATACTTCAAAAATATATCTGGTTTTGGAGTGCGATTCAAACACCTGACCGTTATTTATAACTTCAAACTGATTAGATTCTCGTTGTCAATTTCTATATTTATCTATATTATAAAATTAGACATGACTTAATGTCTACATATGTTTAACTTGACACATACAATCGTTACTTTTATCCCTTAAGGAATCATTGTAACAAGTATTAAATTAATAATATTTTCATAATATAAAATTCATACATATATATATATATATATCAATATGTTTGTGTGTGTAGATTCCAATTCACATTTATTTATTTTTTAAGGTAATAGATCACGTATAATTATGTGATGCCTCATGATGATGTAAACACCTAGCTTGATGACAATCCAAGGGCACGTGGCAGGCCACTAGAGAGTAACCGATCCACTAGTTGGCATGAGGCCCGCTCACTTGTCAGTCTTTGTCCACTTGGGTAGATTTTTTTTCTTTTGGTGGAAAATTTGACAAAGGGAAGAGGATGTGGGGAGTGGTCCTCATCCACTAGACATAAAAGACAACTAAAGCCACTTTAGATGATGAGGAGGTTTGGGTAACACGCTCATAGGATATTATTGAATTTTACTATATGCACTAAAAAGATAAAATATTTTCTCAATAAAAATGCTCACAACTAACCAATGCAAATGCTTTGATAAAATAGTTATGTAAGTAAATCTTATTAAATAGATAATAATATATTTTTCAGCTATTTTATTTATTAAAAAATGTCACCTATGTCACTCTAACTTGAATCATCGTTTAACATAATTTCAACAGTAAGTGCTTATGAAAGATTTGAGTTGCATGATCCAAAATTGTATCATAAACTCTAAACCCTAAGCTCTAAACTCTAAGCATAATTTTTATCAATAATGTTTATGTAGTTCATAATGCCAAGCACATGTTTTCTATCCATGGGGCTGCTTCGTAGATACTTTTTATGTATGAGATTTAACTATTTAATAAATATATGGAGATTATTTTTGCTATTTAAGTACCCAAAAATATCCTATGCATACATTTACCATTGCTTTCAATCCTTCTGAAATCAAAGATTTTTTGGAGTTCATTCCTAACAATTTCCTCAATTTCTGTTGTGCCACTAAGTTTTTAAGTATAACACCAATGGACATGATGCCATTTATCCTATCAAAACAAGGGATATTTATTGGCGCACAGCTTGTGACGTGGACACCAGTGGTTACAACGCCGGCACGGTCGTGCAGTGGCGGCCCCTCCTCGTCGTCGACCGGTGGGACTCCGAGAAAATGTTCGCCATGAACGTCATTGGCGTCTTCCTGGGCGTCAAGCACGCGTGGCGAGCCAAGGCCACCGCCGGGCGGGGCAGCATCATCAACACCGTCACGGTCGCCTCGGTCATGGCCGCCATGGCAGTGTCCCCCTACACGGCGTCGAAGCACGCCGTGGTGAACTGGGCCGCTCCGGCGTGGGGGTGAACTGCGTCTCCCCCTATTTTGTGGCGTCACCCTTGGACTGCCGGGAACTCGGGATGGACACCAGAGCCGTGGAGAAGAGCTCCGTCCTGAGAGTCACGGCGTTGAAGGCGCGGGGCATCGGTGAGCCGCTGCTCTACCTGACCGGCGACGAGTCCAGAGACGTCAAGGGGCATAACCTTGCGGTGGACGGCAGCTACACGACCACCGGTCTTTCCTTGGGAGGCCATCTCTCAGCCCCCCTCCTCCTCCTCCTGATCCGTCTTCCCTTCTCTCTAATCTTCCCTGCCCTTGTCAATTACGGCCGTTCTTCCTGCTGTTTCCTCTCGTATCTCCTCGTCGGCCATTCTCGTCGTCTGTTTGTTCTCCGCCCATTCTACGGCCGACCCCGAAGAGGCGAGGGATCGATCGAGCTCGGTCTTCCCGGTCCCCGCACCGAATCGCGGGGAAGAATAATGCTCGTAATAAATGGGACCGGCCTTTCCAGACAGCCCATTTACAGGAGAAGGGGTCCCCCTTCCCGTTCGCTGTCCGACCCACCGCCGAGTCTCTTTCGCCGGCGTTCGTCCGTGGCAATTATGTGATTCTGAGCCTGCTCTGTGGATGGTCGGAATGGCAGGGTGGGGGGGAAGGTGAGGCGTCCCTGTTGAAGTGATGCAGATGAAAAGGACGACATGTGACAGGGCGAGCAAAAATACTTCACTAGAGTTGCAATCGAAATCAGAAAATTAACAAGGAAAATTTGAAATTTAGAAAAGAAAAGTGGCTCAAAATCATCCACAGATGCGATTTAACCTTCAATAATGGTGATTGCAAGCAAAGTGATGGATTACTAATTCGGGAGTAGTAACAGTTCAACCTCGAGCAACACTACACATGGCAAGAGGGAATGGCAAGGCAGACCACATGCCTAGTGACCCAGATAGACAGACAGACATGGCACCACGACATTACAACAGAGAGACATGGTCGACAGTGTTAACCTAATGGAGGAAGTGACAGATGACACAGACATTTAGTCTCATACCATTTGTAAGTTAGAATG
The DNA here is from genome assembly GCA_024713555.1 of Spirodela polyrhiza. NCBI lineage: Eukaryota > Viridiplantae > Streptophyta > Magnoliopsida > Alismatales > Araceae > Spirodela > Spirodela polyrhiza. Next base: position 598,156 of record CM046530.1, read on the forward strand.
ACCAGAGGTGGGGGTCTACTTAATGGGACCCACCATCTCCGTTGTGCATCATCTTGATCTTTTTATTTATGGTATTTAATATTCGGGCAATTTTGCTAAGAGTCACAACTACATCTAGCAAGGATCCGGGTAGAGCCACTTGCAAGTCTTATAACATATATATATATATATATATATATATATATATATAGGGCCAACTGATGAAAACAATAAAGGGTCCAATAAGGAGGAGGGGCCCAAGGGATGAGAGAGCCCATTAGTAATAAGCAAGCTCGCCAAAGATTGGACAGGTTTGCCAACATCTATGAAGAAAAGAAAGACCAATCTCAATGATGTGTTGATGTTTATATTTTGTTGTGTCATTTTATTCAGGTGTATGGGGGCAATACAAATTATGTTGATGACTACATTATTCAAGATGGAAATGAAATGATTGGAATTCACCACCTCATTCAGTTTGTAAGGTAGTAATTTTAGAAGATAATTGTTCTTCAACACACTCTTGAAATTCAAGAAACACATCCAAGACATCACTTTTATTGAAATCATCAATGAACATGATATAATAGGAAAATCTATGATGAGATTGGATAGGAGTACATCCTTACATATCAGAATGAGCTAATTGAACACGTACTTGAGTTGGAGACATCTTTTTAAAAGGTAACTTGTGAATTTTTTATAAACAACTTGTTCACAAGTATAATTACTAAGATGATAGAAAATGGGGAAATCAAATTTGTTGATTACATTATATAAGATCCAGAAGTTTGGATGTCCTAGCCTAGCATGTTATATTAGAGGAGAGATAGGTTCACCACGATATGTAATATGTGCTTGGATGGAGGAAAATAGTGGAAGATGTCCTTAAGGTGTCATTATAGAAGAACTTTTCCTATGATTCAGTCTTTTATGAGACAATAAGATGGGTAAAATCTAACAAAGTCATTATTATCATATATAAGTTTTTGAGTTGAAAGTAATTACAACTGATTCTAAGGACATTTAGAATATTATGTAGCTTGAGGAAACATGATGATGAATAAAGAATTGAAGATCCAAAATATAAAATTGGCAGACCTTCACTATTTCAACATGTAACTTGTTGAAACATGAAATTATAGAATCAATGAACATATTATAATATGGAGTAATATAATGAGTAGTTTTCTTATCTAAATATCATGTTGTTGAACTACTTGTTGAAAGTCCTCTAGATGGTGTCGATGGAGTGTTATAGTGGATACATAGGCAATTGGAGCATTGCAAACATTTGATGATTAATTATGTCATGATTGTTACACATTCATGATACTTCCTGAAAAATCCTTATCAAAACACTCTTTAGACTCTTAGGCACAATACTTGAATTGAAGGTAAATCTTATAATGTGATGTTTCTTATTTGCCACGACTAAAGCCACATCTTCCACTAGAGTCACATCCTCCATTATCATGTTGACTTGTATTGACAAGATTGATTGATAGATATTCATGGGCACTTTGAATGAAATGATATTGTGTCATAATTATTTCATGTGCAATTAGAAAAGTGAGTGACTCTATACAAATAGTCATACTCACAACAAAGGAGTCATAACTTGGTTTCAATCCTCGAAGAATTATGATAATAAGTTCTGGTCATATATTAGTTGACCAATGATAGTAAACTCATCTATAATGATCTTAATAGATATGACATATTCTTGAATAAAAAATGTACCATGTTGAGAGGTATGCAGTTTTGTATGTAACTATAAATTCTATATTTAGAGCAAGAAGAAAATGCTCTAACTAATCCATCCATACTTCTTTAGACACATTGTATATAACTATTAATGAAAAA